>CM053503.1:145454997-146089110 GCA_028627145.1 Eidolon dupreanum
TTCTGGGCCCCCCCCCCCCCCCCCCGCCTTTGGTTTTGAATCTGAACTCTTAATACTCTCTGTGACATTTAGCAAGGTACTTGACAGCTTTGGTTTTCTTATCTATAGAGATATTAAGATCTACCTCAGAGTCATTGTGAGGATTACATGAAGTAATTTGTAAAGTTCTCAAAGAGCAAAGAGGGGAAAAGAGGTATGTATATGCAGGGTAAGAAATGAGTAGAAACCAAGACTACAAGGACATTTATAGGGAGGACAAACCTTAGACAAAAGAGACATTGTGAATACTAGCCTTAAATTTTTTCACTGAAAAGTGAATAGTTAAAATGCTATTGTTTATACATATAATTGCATACATTTAAAATTTTGATGTTTATTTAACATGCTATAACTTTCAAAACCCATCTTTAAAAAATAAATTATTCTATAAAATATTTGTGAATTAGGAGTCTTGATTTAATTTTGACACCACTGATTCATATCAATTTTGTGTACATCATAAAAAGTACAATATGGTATTTACCTACCCTAAAAAATCAGGGAAATTTTATTTTCTAAAGTACTTTTGAGCAGTATTTCTTAATGTAGTTAATAATATCTAACACTGATACTAAATAGATTTCAAAATTCTTTAAATCTTGAGACACTAACCAAGGTACATAAAATTAAGAGAAACTCTAGGACTAAACCTCAGGTGGCTTCATCCTTTAGTTCTGTTTGGGGTTTAATTCTCAGACTATTGGTTTTAATGGATAAATTTTACTACACAAAAGTCTATAGGAGGAAACAAAATTATCAGATGTTAAGACAGGTTTTTAGAAATTGCAGCTGAGAATTGCCTCTAAAATTTTGAGTGAAAAGAAATGCTGTTGAACAAAATCAAAACAGCAGTGGCCCAGGTATGTCCCACAGAGATATGGGTGACTACAGCCTGAATAGTTTCTTCCCCTCTGCCATGTATTTACTATGTATTAAAAACTCATTTTTCCTGTAAATAAAAAACATTGAACTTCAATTTAACACTTTCTTCCTAATCATTGCTTTTGTTATAAGGTAAAATCCACTTTTTAATGTAATATGAAACATTCTAGAAAGCAATTTGCCAGCAAAATTTAATGCCTGAGTGTGTATTCTGAAGTCCAATCGTTAACTGTTCTTTTTATCTAATCCCAATACTACTTGCTTAAGAAATAAGGTTGTCAAATCAATTCCAGGACTTTTATAAGGGGTGGGGTATTCTTTAGCTTCCATGACTCCAAAAGATGCAGTATTAGTAAATATTTTTATTGTGGAGAAAAATGTAATTTGCTGCAGAGGTCTTTGTTTCAGTAGTACTAAAATGTGAGAGTTCAAACAAAACCATAGTCCAAATGTCATTTTATATAGGGAAAGAAGTTAAGTCACCTATCACAGAACAAAGTTATCTACTTTTAGTCCTAGTTTTAGTTTTCAATTGAGTCAACTGATGGTTCCACCATACCAGGCTGGTAATGGCTATTTTAAAATAAAACCTACATAACAAAAATCTAGTATTTTTCTTTACGTGTAGGAAAATAAAATATATGTTGAATACCTTCTCATTACAGAAAAAATGCTGCTATGAAGACATCATTATAGCTTTCACATAAATGAAGCTACAACTATCATGATTTAGTGCTCCAAAAAGGAAGAATTTCAGTGGACAAGAGAGGGCATTTTGGGGGGTAGTAGAATGCTTGAGGCCTGGAATTTAAACTTGAGCTACTGCCTGAAGGTAATAATTTTATTTTTAACTAATTGAAGTTAAGAGCTCTATAAAAGTTAACTATTGTCCATTACAAATTAAGGAAAAAGTCAAACTACACTTTGTATATAGGTACTTTGTTCTGTTATAGTTACCTGTTAACAATATTTATACCTAGCTATTTAATATTATCTTCATTCTTAAAAACTTTATATTGATATAGTAAAAGGGTAATAATGCAGATTGATAGAATTAGTGAAGGAAGGAGTCATACTTTTCACTGCATTCAAATTATTTTCTTAAAGGGTGTCTGTAACTTAAAATGTACTTTTAATCTCCAGTTCAGCAATGGATTAGGTCACTAGATATTGAAACCCACTTTTTAATTTAGAAACTAGTAGTATTTTCCCAGTGTAATCACAAAAAGCTTGCTTAACCCATGGTATAGTTGCAGTACATACTGAAAGGAAAATTTTGAGTTTTGAGTTCCCAGAAGACAAGAAAAGTTATCTTTCTTCCATTGACAAAGTTCCAGCTTGGGCAAAGTTCTGAAGCAGGTGGTTTATGTTTGGCAATCTTCCTAGTATAACATCATACCCACTCCTTCACTAGTGCACTTCCCTAGGGTATTCATCCTGGCCTTCATCTTCACTGCAGCATCTAGCTCAGGACTGCTAAATCCCCTTTTAAGTGCTCTGAGCCTCATGTACCTGCTTTCCACCTCTAAATTAAACTTCAGGGTAGCTTTTTTAAATGTATCTTAAAGGAAGAAAGCTATCCTTATATAGTCACACAAATTTGTTAATGACTGATATTCTCTCCAGATTTCTTTTTGAGAGAAAATACTTCAATAAAAATTTCACTGATGAAATTTCAGATAGGGTAAGAGAAAGTAAGTAAAATAAATATTTTAGGCCAGGAGGGATAATTTGTAAAGAGGTCAGGGCACCTTAGGAGGCTAAGAGTAAGTTTTTGGAATTCTTTCCCCTGAGCTATTTGCAGTTTTTACCTCTCTTTTCACAAGCTCTACTTTTGAATCTACAGGATGTTTTCTCTGTGGGCAATGCCTACATAGTCAGAGCTCTAGCTTTCTTCTGAGGTCAGAGATCTTTAGATTGTTTGTAGGAGGGCCTCTAATTAAATTTCAACCAAAAGTTGAGAGCAAATGAACAAAATTTCTTTTTAGCATCTTTAGTTTGTTAACCTATACAAAAAAAAAAGAAAAAAGATACAAAGCTATGGCTAATGAAGGAAGGAGGGAGCTTTGTTACCTTGAAAGACTTCCTATTATAATAATAAACAGTGAGCCTTAGGATCAATACAGGTAGGTTTGAGTCCTTGCTAGACCACTTAATATATGGGTAATTTTGGTAAAGTTACGTAATTGCTTGAGTCTTATTTCCTTATATGTAAATTGGAGAAAGTAACTGAATCACAGGGTTGTTGAAAAGATAAATAAAATTACTTGTAAAACACTTGTAGCATAGTACTTTACTATATGGTAAGTACTCAATAAATGATAACCTAATAACCTTGAGCAGTGAGCCTCAATTTCCTTTTCTGTAAAATGGTGATAATAGGTCCAACATCACAGAATAGTAGAGTGATTGTTAATAATTCCAGCTGATAATGATTAAGTATAAAAGCATTCAATAAGTATTAGATTATAGCTGTGATAAATTTATAATATTCACCTATTTTATAATAATACTTATTTAAAAATCAGAATAAAGAGCTCAGAAATATTTCTTAATATCATCATTTTTAGACAGTATTTTAATATATTTAATTTATTTAAAAAATTAAGTTATATTCTTGACAGTAGTTATTTCAGTTTTAATAAGTCCCTCAGTAGGAATTTATTTTCAATTGAATCTAATTTTGTAAAAGTTTTTTCTTTTAATAGAATTATTTTTCTGCTCAGTGCACATTAGAAGCCAGTCAATAAATAATAGTTAAATGAATTTTAAAAATCACCAGGATAATCAGCTGTTAGTAACATAAAATCTTTGAAGTGAATAGGGTCTTAAAGATCACTCATACCGACTCCTCATTTTAAAGTACTAGAAATTGAAGTTCAGAGAAATAGTTTGGATTTTTTCACCAAATCTAGACTGATGCCATGTTTTTTCTCTACTACATTTGTGTGAATTTTTAAACTAAACAATAATATTGAAGTAGAGCTTATGAGTCATTTAAAAGTATAAAAGGTTTTATAATTTTTTAAAGCTAGTATAGAAAAGTATATTTGGAAGCTTCATACTAGCCAGATAAGTTTTGATTGTCAGTGAGATAGTATTTAACAGGTTTTTGCCTTTAAGAACCAAAGGATTTATTTAGTCTGTTTAGATATTTATTTAGATAGGTGAAATTTTGACCCTAGTTTGCATCATTATAGATAGTAAAATAATTTATTGAGCACTGACAGTGTACTAGAAATTTCGCCAAGCCCTTTGCATACATTATTTAATCTTTATAATAACCCTATGAGGTAGATGCAATATTATTCCCAATTGGCAGATAACAAAACTAAAGCTCAGAGTAGTGGTTAACCAATTTGATAAGTAGTAAGTACAAAGCTGAAATTCAAACCCATACTGTATGACTATACTGTTTTATTGACAAAACCCTCTCAATTTTTATTTTAAAAGTTAATGAAAAAATAGTATATTTTTCTACACACCCTAACTCCAACATTGTCCAGAGTATAACCCAAATTTCAAGATAATTTTGGAGTTCATATACTGTGATTTGTTACTGGCTTTAGTTTACAGTCACTCTGATTGCCCCCCACCTTTTTTTTTTTTTTGAGACTTTATTTTTAGAACAGTTGTAGTTTTTTAGAAAATTGAGCAGGTCATGAAAAGATTTCCATATTCCTTCCCTACCTCTCTCACCCCACCCCCAGCATAGTTTTCCCTATTATTAATGCATTAGTGTGGTACATTTCTTAAAATTAATGAACCAATATTGATACATTATTATGAACAAAAGTTCATAGTTTACATTAAGGTTCACTCTGTGTTACACAGTTTTATGAATTTTGACAAATGCATAATGTCAAGTATCCACCATTACAGTATTATAAAAAATTGTTTCATCACCATAAAATCTTCTGTGCTTCATCTGTTCATCCTTCCATAACCTAACCTCTGTCAACACTGGTTGTCTTAGTATTTCTATGGTTTTTGTCTTTTGAAGAATGTTATATATTTGGAATCATACAGTATATGGCCTTTTCAGATGGGCTTCTTTCACCTCACAGTATGCATTTAAGGTTTGCTTGTCTGCAGTTGGACCAATATGTGGACTCAATTATAAAACCAGAAAAAAAAAAAGTATTTTCTGTAAGGTTTCTGTCTAGTCTGTTGATGTCTTCCCCCTCAATTCACTTTTTTTTTCTTTTTTTTCTTTTAACCCCTTTTACCCACTTCTCCCATCCCACCCACACCCCACTCCCTACTTCTGTCAATCACCAGTTTGTTCTATCTATGAGCTTAGTTTTCTTTTTAAACACTCCACATATAAGAGAGAGCATATAGTATTTGTCTTTCTCTGTCTTATTTTACATAGGATATCCATATACCTGTTGGCCATCCGTATGTCTTCTTTGGAAAAATGTCTATTCAGACCTCTGCCCATTTTTATTGGATTTTTTTTTTTTTGGTTGAGTTAAATCATGTACCCTTATCAGGTACATGATTTACAGATATCTTCCCCTATTCAATAGGTTGCCTTTTCATTTTTTTTTTTTATGGTTTTCTTTGCTGTGCAAAGCTTTTTAATATGATGTAGTTCCACTTGTTTAATTTGCTCTTGTTGCTTTTGCTTTTAGTATCAGAAGGAAAAAAATCACCGAGATCTGTAAGAAGAAGGTTACTGCCTATGTTTTCTTCAAGGAGTTTAATGGTTTCAGGTCTCACATTCAAGTCTTTAATCCATTTTAAGTTAGGTTTGTGTATGGTGTAAAATAGTGGTTAAATTTCATTCTTTTGCATGTAGCTGTGCAGTTTTCCCAGTACTGTTTATTGAAGAGACTGTCCTTTCCTCATTGAATATTCTTTGCTGCTTCGTCATAAATTAATTGACCATATGTGCTTGGGTTTATTTATGGGATCTCTGTTCTGTTTCATTAACCTTTGTGTCTGTTTTTATGGCAATACCATACTGTTTTAATTACTATATCTTTGTAATATGGCTTGAAATCAGGGAGTGTGATGCCTCTAGCTTTGTTCTTCTTTCTCAGGACTGCTTTAGCTATTCAGGGTCTTTTGTGGTTCCATACAACTTTTAGGATTATTTGTTCTATTTCTGTGAAAAATGGAATTTTGAAAGGGATTGCATTGACTCTCTAGATTACTTTGGGTAGCATGAACATTTTAACAATATTGATTCTTCCTACCTCTTAGCACCAAATAGCTTTCCATTTATTTGTGTCTTCTTCAGTTTCTTTCATTAACATCTTATAGTTTTCAGTATCCAGGTCTTTCATCTCCTTGGTTAAATTTATTCCTAGGTATTTTATTCTTTACAATACAAATGAAAATAGTATTGTTTTCCTACTTTTTCTTTCTGATGGTTCATTATTAATGTATAAAAATGCAACAGATTTTTGTGTATTGATTTTGTATCCTACAATTTTCCTGAATTTGTTTATTGGTTCTAACAGTTTTTCTCATTTCTCCAATTTAGTTTTTGTGGTTTTCCGTATATAGATCTTGAATATCTTTTGTCAAGTTTATCACTAAAATTTTTGTATTTTTTGCCACTGTACTATTTTATACAGTTGGTATCATACTTTGTTCATACAAAGTTCTAGCCTAAACTTATTCTCCAAGTTGGGGATACTTAAAGTCAATGGCATGTCAGATTTGATGAGATATGGTACTTTTTATTATTGCTAAATTTTGTTTGCTGAGCTTTTATTTAGGAACTTAATATTATGTGTTTATGATTATTTAAAAATAGATTTTATTTTCAGAGCTGGTGAAGTTCATTTTCAGATCTGGTGAAGTTCAAATCAGGAGGTGATTGCCATTGAAAAGATAATTTATTAATTACAGTTACTAAGAGGAGGGATGCATACCACACAGGGCCACACAAGAGAATACTGAGGTCAGTAGCAGCTACAGAGAGGGAGAGAGAATATCAAATCCTGGACATCATAACATCATATAATTTCATCTAAAATATTCACATACCTAAAAACACACCCCAAATTTTTTAATCTTCTCAAATATCTAGTCCATGTTCACTTTTTCTAGATTGTCTTATACACATAACACACACGTTCTTTTTGGTACTATTTTTTTTTAAAAATTGAGGTGAACGTCATACACCTTAAAATTATTTTTAAATGAACAATGCAGTGGCATTTTGTACATTCACAATGTTATGTGTGAACCACTTCTATTTAATTTAAAAAATATTTTCATCTCCCCAAAATAAAACCTTGTACCCAAATGGCAGTACTCCCTGTTCTTGCTCCTCCAAGCCCTTAGCATTCACCAGTATGCTTTCTGTTTTGTATGATTTACCCATTCTGGATGTTTTATGTAAATGGAACCATGTAACGTAACCATTTTTGTCTGGCTTCTATCACTCAGCCTAATGCTTTTGAGATCCATGTTTTAGCATGTATCAATATTTCATTCCTTTTATGGCTGAATACTGTTCCTTTATGTGGATATATTCCCCATTTTGTTTATTCATTCATAAGCTTATGAATATAAGGACTGTTTCCACTTGGACTATTATGAATAGTGCCACTATGAACACCTGTTTTCAGTTATTTTTGGTATATACTTAGAGTGGAATTACTGTCATGTACTTCTATGTTTAGCTTCTTAAGGAACTGCCAAATTGTTTTTCACAGTACCTGTGCCATTATACATACCCATCAGTGCTGCACGAGGATTCTGATTTCTACACATCCCCATAAACCCTTGTTATTTTCTTTTCTTTTTAAAATATCCACCCCAGTGAATAAGAACTGGTATTTCATTATTGTTTTGATTTGTATTTTCCTAATGAATAATAACCTTGAGCATCTTTGTATGTGTTTTTTGGCCATTTGTATGTCTTTGGAGAAATGACTGTTCAACTTCTTTCTCCATTTTTTAATTGGGTCGTTTTGGGTTGTCTTTTCATTGTTAAGTTGTAGTTCTTTATATATTCTAGAGCCTTATCAGACATTTGATTTGCAGGTATTTTCTCCTATCTATGAATTGTCTTTTCATTCTTGTCATGGTGTCCTTTGCAGAAAAGTTTTTATTTTTTTAATGTCCAGTGTGTCTGTTTTTTCCTTTTGGTGTGTGTTCTTATGGTGTCATATCTAGGGAACCATTGCCAAATCCAAGGTCGTGGTGATTTACCCTTATGTTTTTTTTCTAAGAACTTTATGGTTTTTGTATTTATATTTAAGTTTTTAATATGTTTTTGGTTATTTTTTGTAGGTGGTGTGAAGTAAGGGGTCCATATTTATTCTTTTGTATATGGGTATTCACTTGTCCCAGCACCATTTGTTGCAGAGACTATTCATTCCCCACTGAATGCTTTGGCACTCTTGTCAAAAATTCTTCGACTGTAGACATATGAGTCCAATTCTAGACTCTCAATTTTATTCCATTGATCTACATGTCTCTTCTTATATCAATACTACATTCTTTTGAGTACTATAGTTTTGTAATAAATTTTGAAGGGAGGAAAGAGTCTGCCAACATTGTTCTTTTTCAGGATCCTTGTGTTCATTCAGGTCCCTTGCAATTCTGTATGAATTTTAGGGTTGGCTTTTCTATGACAAAAAAAGACTGTTGGAATTTTCATAGGGATTACACTAAATCTATAGATTACTTTGGGTAGTATTGCCATTTTAACAATTTTCATGTCTTCCAGTACCATGGGCACAGTATATCTTTATATATATTTAGATCTTCTTTAATTTTTTTCTGGCAATATTTTATAGTTTCAGTGTACAACTCTTGTACCTCCTTGGTTAATTTATTGGTAAGTATTTTATTCTTGTCGATGCTATTGTAAATGGATTACTTCATTTTTGGATTGTTCATTGCTAGTGTATAGAAATACAACTAATCTTTGCATGTTTATTTTGTATCCTATAACTTTGTCGAATTTAACTTTAGTAGTTTTTTTGTGGATTCTTCAGGATTTTCTATATGTAAGACTATGTCATCTGTGATAGTTATACAATTGTTCTTAATATTTTCTCATCCTTTTAATTTCTGTAAGGTTGGTGGTAATGTCTTCACTTTTATTCCTGATTTTAGCTATTTGTGCCTTCTCTCTTTTTTATTGCCAGTCTCACTAAAGCTTTGTCAATTTTCTCAATCTTTGAAGAACCAACTTTTAGATTGTTTATGCTTTCTCTTGTTTTTCTATTCCTGATTTTGCTTATCTCCTCTCTAATCTTTATTATTTCCTTCTGCTAGGTTGCAGTTTAGTTTGCTCTTCATTTTCTACTTCTTAAGATACAAAGTCAGGTTATTGCTTTGAGATTTTTTTTTAAAAAAGGCATTGCTCTAAATTTTCTTCTGAGCACTGCTTTCCCTGAGTTCCATGTGTCTTAATATATTGTATTTTTCTGTTATCCTCTCCTGAGTTATGTGTATTTTATTTGGTTCTCTAATATTTTTTCTATCTTTAAAATGTACACACAGAATTATAATAATGTTATTATTCATACAGGTAGTGCTTGTTTAGATTTTTCATAGAGTTATTAATTTATTTGCTTACCATTTTTCTAGCATCTCAGGACTTCCATCTGGTATGATTTTTGTTTTCTGTATTTTCAAAAATTTCTTTCATGTAGGATCTGTTTGTTGTAAACTCTGATTTTTCAAAAAATGTGTTTTTCTCATCCTCTTGTGAAAAAATAGTTTTGAGCATATACAGTTGTATATTTATCATTACTTTCTTTTTTATTATTCTTGTGCCATCTGCCATTGTTGCTATTGTGCAGTCTGCTGTATATCTAATGTCAGTACTCTGTAGCTGATCTTCTTATCCCTCTGGCTGCATTTTAGATTTTCCAGATTCTCTTTAGACTTTTGCATTTTTACATTAGTTATGGATTTCTTTTAATTTATCTTGGTATGTTTTATACTTCCTTTATCTGTGGATTCATGTCTTCAGTTTTGAAAAATTGTCAGCCATTTTCTCTACAAATACTGTTTTCTTCCATTTTCTCTGTTCAGTCCTTCTAAGACTCTAATTATAGATATGCTATACTTTTTAATTCTATTTTTCTAGTTTTCAGTCTTTATATTTTTTATTTTCAGATTTTCCTGTGGGCACTCTGGGTAATTTCTTTTATAAGACTTTTTTATTTTTCAATTACAGTTGGTATATACAATATTACAGTGCTTAAACATTTGTATAGCTTATGCAGTGATCACCCCAATAAATCTGGTATCCATCTGATATCATACATAGTTGTTATATTATTGACTCTATTCCTTATGCTATACTTTATATCCCCATGAGTATTTTGTAACTACTAATTTGTACTTCTTAATCCCTCCCCTTTTTCACATATCCCCCAACCCCTTTCCCATCTGGCAATTGTCAAAATATTCTCTATATTTACAAGTTTGTTGTGTTTGTTTATTTTGTTCTTTAGATTCTACATGTTAAGTGAAATCATATGGCATTTGTATTTGTCCAGCCTACTCCACTCCGCACAATACACTCTAGGTCCATCCATGTCATTGAAGATGGCAAGCATGCATTCTTTTTTTATGGCTGTGTAATATTCCATTGTATATATGTATCACCTCTTCTTTATCCATCCATCCACTGATGGACATCCAGGTTGCCTCCATATCCTGGCTGTTGTAAATAATGCTATAATAAACATATGGATTCACATGTCCCTTTGAAAGAGTGCTTTAGGTTTCTTCAGATAAATACTCAGAAGTGGGATAACTGGGACCTTTTTTGTCTCATTATAGCCTTTGTTTTGAAGTCTGTTTTATCTGATATAAGTATTGCTCCCTCAGCTTTTTTGTTTGTTTTCATTTTTATGAAATATCTTTTTAATCCCTTTACTTTCAGTCTGTGTGTGTCTTTTAATCTGAAATAAGTCTATTGTAGGCAGCATATGTAAGGATCTTGTTTTCTTATCCATTCAGCCAATCAATTTTTTTATTAGAACACTTAATCCATTTATATTTAAAGAAATTATTGATAGGTATATAGTTATTGCTATTTTATTCATATTTTTGACCCTTTTTTTCCTTCTTAAAGAAGTCCCACTAACATTTCTTGTAATACTGGTTTGGTGTTGAACTCCTTTAGCTTTTTCTTGTCTGGGAAGCTATTTTCTGTCTTTTAATTCTAAATGATAGCTTTGCTGGGTAAAGGAATCTTGATTGTAGGTCTTTGCTTTTCATTGCTTCAAATATTTCATGGCAATGCCTTCTTACAAAGTTTGTGTTGAGAAATCAGCTGACAGTCTTATGGGAGCTTCGTTCTAGGTAACTAATTGCTTTTCTCTTGCTGCTTTTAAGATTCTCTCTTTGTCTTTAACCCTTGGCATTTTAATTTTGATGTGTCTTGGTATGGACCTCTTTGGGTTCCTTTTTTTGGAACTCTATGTTACCTGGGTTTGTATGTCAATCTCCTTCACCAGGTTTTTTGTCATTATTCCTTGAAATAGGTTTTCAATTCCTTGCTTTCTCTCCTCTTCTGGTATCCTTATGATGTGAATGTTGGTATGCATGATGTTGTCCCAGAAGTCCCTTAAACTATCCTGATTAATTTTTTATTCTTTTTTTCTTGTCGCTGTTCTGATTGGATGTTTTCTGCTACCTTATTTTCTAAATTGCTGATTCCATCCTCTGCTTCATGTAATCTGTTGATTCCTGCTAATGTATTCTTCATTTCAGTTACTGTATTCTTCATTTCTGACTGGTTCTTTTTTATGTTTTCTATCTCTGCTTTATGTTTTCTGTCTCTTTGTTAATGCTCTCACTGAGTTCCTCTACTTTTCCCCTGAGTTCACTGAGCATCTTTATAACCAGGGTTTTGAACTCTGTAACTTTGTTCTGTTCTTTCATCTGTTCTTGCATCTGGGACATGTTCCTTTGTCTCTTTACTTCAGCTGTCTCCCTGCGTCTGTTTGTACGTATAAGGAAGGGCTGCTATGTCTCTTGGTCTTAGTAGAGTGGACTTATGTAGTAGGTGTCCTGTGGGGCCCAGTGACACAGTCTCCCTGGTCAACTGAACAAGTGCTCCAGGTGTGTCCCTTGTGTGGGTTGTGTGTGTCCACTGTTGTAGTTGAGCCTTAGTTCCTGTTTGCACATCAGTGGGAGGGATTGACCTACAAGCTGACTGGTTGAGAGGACTGACCGTCTCCTCTCTGGTTGTGTCATCCTTGGATGAGTGCCGGGTGGTGCACCAGTTCATCTGAAGCTGGTCACCCAGGTGTGCTGGTCCCAGCACCTTCTGAGTGAGGCCTCACCATAGGTCAAGTTCAGCTGCCTGTTCCCTGCCTGGGGCCACCTGATGTGAGACACTAAGCAGTATGTAGATGGCTGCTACCTGTGCTTGGCTTGGAGCTTCCTCAAGAGCGAAGCCAGGAAGTGAGGCTGGCTGCTGCTAGTGCTAGGCTCAGGGCTGTTCAGCAAAAGGTATGGGCCATGCAAGGCTAGCTGCTTGTTTGGGTTTTGTGAACCTTTGGGAGATTATAGGAAAGTCTATAGCATGAGCCAAGAGGGGTCATTTTTATGAAAAAGCCACTGGAAGGGGCTCAGATGGGCCCACAGGTTGGGTGGGGTGGGGTCTCGGAATCACCAGGGCAGGGTGACCAGTGTTAGGTTGATGGAGACTCAGATATGGCAGCCACCTGTGTATGCATGCAGGGTGAGGAGGATACTGGAACCCTGGCTGGGGAGCATGATGTGGGACTTGGACCCCTCGAAGCCTAAATGACCTTCCTGATTTTTAATTGCCACACGTGGGTATGGGACCAGCCTGTTCCTGATCTCTGCCCCTCTTACCAGTCTTGATGTAGCTTCTTTGTGTCCTTATTTGTAGGACTTCTGCACAGCTAGACTTCAGGCGATTCTGAATGATGATTGTTCTGTAGTTTAGTTACAATTTTTAACTAAAATTGAGAGGAGGCAAGCACAGTGTTTCCCTACTCCACCATCTTGACCGAAAATCTCTGGGTAATTTTTTAAATCTGTCTTGCAATTTAGTAATTCTTCTGCATCTAATCTACGTAATTTTATTTGTTGACTTTTAAATTTCAGTAGTTATGTTTTTCATTTCTGAAAGTTCTGTTTGGTTCTTTTTCAAGTTAAACTTTTGATAGTCTTTTGTTGCCTGCTTGTTCCTGTGATTCAGTTTCTTTATTTTATATTCAGTATAACATGGGTTCAACGTTTGAAGTCTTTAGGGGATTTCTAAATCTGCTGACTTCTCTTTTATGGTGGTTTATTTCTGTGCATTTTTGGCACTATTTGATTGTAAACTTATATTTGATTGATCTTAATGTGAAAGGAATCTAGAGTCTTAATTGGGTTCGTGTTCCTCCAAACAATAATTGCATTTTTTTCTTACTAGAAACCAGGCTACACTATTGGTTTAGGATGTTTTAGGTTCCTAGTCTTGTCCTGGGTGTTTTAAATTCTCCTCTCCAACTAGCTGCTTGTCTAAGCCCTAGTTTTCCAGCCACAAAACATGAATATTAGCATAGGCCTTGGGTAAAATTTTCCTCTTTGCTTGTGCTCATCACTTAGGTTTTAGCTCACAGATTTTGCTTCTTTTTTACTGAGGAGAGTGGGTTCTGATTTTTACTTCCTATAGCAGAGCCCAGACACAAAACAAAGATTTTGTTTTAGATCAACTTTTTTTTGTTGTTTTTAAGCTAGAGAGACTTAAGTGATATCTAATCTCCTATATTGTCTCTAGTGGAAATTTTTTATTTTTTAAAACCCTTCTAACAAATATTGTTAAGTAATATATGTATAGTGTAAAAAATTCAAAACATAACAGAAGTTATAAAATAAAATTGCTGTTTACAGTCTGAGAGGTACCTATAAGTTTTTGGAATTTTTGTAATAGATTAGAATGCAAGTGATAATTTAAGAAAGTAAAGAGGAAACAATTTTTAGATATTTTATAGTTATATATTAAAAAAAAGTGATTTTATAGCCTATCACAATTTACATTTGAATAGAAGTAGTTATAATGTCTTGGAAATATGAAATGGCAAACCTTGTAGATTTATGAAATGATTAATTTTACAAATGTATGTTTGGATGCTGTCACAGAAAAATACATTTTCAATGGATTCAAATACATATATACCACTGAATAAGTCTAAAGTGTAAGGCATAAAGTTAATTTAGAGTTTAGGGTGATAGAATTATCGTGTATCCTGATTGTAATGGTGGATACATGTGTTAAAATCCATAGAACTATACACACACAAAAAAGTTCAATTTAATACTTGTTAATTTAAAAATAAAACTTTAAAGATTTTTTTAAAAATTATGCTGTCTTTTGAAAGATAAAATTAAATGGGTGAGTTCTTTAAAAGATTCTATGAAGTTTATATTATAAATTTTTAATAGTATTCTTTACCAGCTTCATTTTGATTTTACTCTAGTTTAAAGACATAACACATTGTTCTTTTTAGATAATACAGACTCTTGTATTCACTATAATATACCAGGATTTGAGAACCTCAGCAGTATTGACATCTTTGTTGTGGAGCTGTCCTGTGCATTATAAGGTGTTTAGCAGTAACCCTAGCTTCTCCCCATTAGATACCAGTAGCACTCTCTCCCTCCCCTTTTGTGACATGCAAAAATATTTCCAGACATTGCCAAATATCCCTTAGTGCCAGGAATTATATGAGAAGACAAAATTGCCGTGGCCGAAAATCACCATACTAGGCCTAAGTGGCTCAGACTTTTTGAAATACATATTTCTTCATTTTCAAAGCTTGTCAAGACAACATTAAGTGCAATGATTATATATATATAATCTCCATCTATACCAAGAGATCTCTTCTAAAATGATTTAATGCTACAATAGGGCACACTCAACTCATAAAAGGCTTTATTTTCGTTAAATCTTTGTAAAATAAGAATTTTAGAAGTATTTGAAAGGGTATAACAGTACCTGTCACGTAACAGCAATCTTAACAAGCCAGTACATCAGTGTGATTAAAGACAGGAAGAGGGAACTACATAACACTAATCTTTACTCCACCTCAAATGTATTCTGGTGCCTTGGCAAGACATTAAACAAAAATGATTATTTTCTTATTTATAGAATGGAAAGGATTTAACCTAAATTGTATAGGGTAACAGAGTAAGGGAGATGAGAGATTTAGACAAACATTCTATAAAAATGTTAAGTACTTTAGTTGATCAGATATTTAAACTCTTTCAGCTATTAAATAATAGAAGAAAATGGAATTGAATATGATATCAGCATGGAACAGTCTAATGATTCATTAGTAGTCAACCATAATGATTCCGAAGATTCGAAAACAGATTCTCAGGTAATTTGAGGTAGAGATTCAACTGGGAACTTTTTCCCATCCTAAGGGAAAGCAACATGCCTTTTAACAACTTTTTATGCTTAAGAAATAGTGTTATATTTAATGTATTCAGGAATTTTAACATTTTATTATCTCTAATCCTTTCATATATTCATAAAAATTTATACGTAAGGAAAAATTATATTTCATCATTTTAAGTTCCATTTCCATGGACGATTTTATTTCAGTAAAGTTGAAATAAAATATAATAAAAATCAATTTTACTTAAGAACTGCTTTCTTTATCAGTCTGTGAATTGACAACTCCTGCAAAATGTAAAGTGAATAATTAATTGAAAAATGATTGTCTTTCATTTTTATTATAAGCATTCTACATTTCAAAAAAATTTACATATTTTACAAACACCGAAGTGTTTTGTTTTGTTTTGTTTTGTTTTGTTTTGTTTTGTTCTTTTGCAAAGCATCCAGCTTGTATGGACTCCAGAGATCCTTCCTTTGGACAAAATGGTTCCAGTAGAATTTTACCCTTTGCTACTCATGAGGCAGATAATTCACTCACATCACAAAATATACCAGGATCCCTGACTCACGCACAGACTCTTTCTGCAGAGCAGTTCCACATAGTGGACCAAAATGGGCAACCTATTCAATATGAACTTCAGTCATTGGGGGATTCTAATGCACAAATGGTGAGTATATTTTATAAATAACCATTTTTTTTGCCATTTGTAAATATATATATGAATTTTCTTACTAGATGACCTAATTTCTTGACACTGTTGACTTACATTGCTTTAAAAATACTGTTTCCATGGCATTCACTTTTAAGTTATATAAGGATTTTAAAAGATTTCTTTTCGGGACTACAAATAGTACTTCAACCCAATAGTCCCCAGCCATTGTTTAGGCAAACTGGTGCTTTGAGATCAGTTGGAAATGTAATATAATCAGTAACTAGTGCTAAAGTACCAGAGTCTGCATGTAACTTATATTAATTTTTTGTACATATGTTTTATACAAATCAAGGTTATTGCTTGGTTATTGTCTCAGCCCCTGACTTATATGCCATGTGCTAGTGTGCTTTCTTAAACAAAAAGCAGTGGAAGTACCAATGGTATAAGGGAAATAAAGCATAACTTGACTGATCTTTGTAGGTAAATATATGTCGTGTGAATAATAATGATGAAAATACTACTTTAAACTGTTAACTAAAAGTATTAATGACCAAACTAAGTTTGTAGTTTGAATAGATGAGAGACGGTTTTGATTTAAACAGAGAAAATTACTGAGAAAAACTTCCAACTTGCTTTCTGATGAATAGGAACATACTTATATTAGTAATATTATGAAGAGTAATGTTACTACTTGTTTACCTGTATTTTTCAAATTTTCTACAATGAACATTTATTAATTTCATAATAAAAATATTTTTAAAATTATGTTTTTAGTTATAAATTATACTACAGGTAAGCAACCATTTTACCAAGAATTAATCCTTGTTTCTGTTTCTAGTCTAGAGCATTTTAGAGTTAATTTCTGTCCTTTTGTTCCCTTATAATCCAGCTAAATTCTGGCATTGAGAATAATTTGGTTGAGATGTGACTAAGTGTAGACAAGTGAGGCTTTTTGTGTATGTTCAGGCTCAACAAATTTCTGGGCCTACTTCAGGACTGAAATGCAAAGTAAGAGTAGGCTTTTGTAACCATACTACATCACCAGCAGAGGTTAATATGCAACAAATAATCTAGATGTGAACCAACACATTTTAATATTTCATGTCCAGAATGAAATACTTTTACAATCTCTCCTGTTATTTGACACTTATTCTAGTTTCTCTCAGGACATTTAGAAAGTCTCTATGTTCTGATAGAAGGGTCAGGGGGTCTATGTATATGAAGGGTTAGCATTTTACACAGGGTAACTTTCTGAAAAAGGATGTTAAGGTTGTTTATTAGTTTGATTCTAAAAAAAAAGTTAAGAGTTCTCTTTGTAATTGTTGTAAACTTTCTATACAAAGTGATTATACAGGTTATTTAACATTGTGTGGGGTAGATGATCAGAGGGTTATTTAAAACTATGAAATAGGGAACATGTGGCATGAAGCATGGAAGTAAGTGTTATAAACAGAGTATAAGAAAGTAATTTCTTCAAAAAACTAGAGATCAAAAAGTGGTGATATTCTAATAAACTTAGTGGAACTTTTGGGGTTTTTTGTTTATTTTAATAGACTTTATACTTTAGAGGAGTTTTAAATACACAGTAGAATTGTGGAGAAGATAAAGAGATTTCCCATTATCCCCTGTCCCCCCACCAAATGCATAATCTTTCCCTTTATCAACATCTCCCATCAAGTGGAGCTTTTTGAAAGAGATGCCTTTTTTTTTAAATATTATTTTTATATAGACACTATCAAGGAGCTAATAAAAATTCCGTAGGGGGTGAATATGAAATGAATGTGGAGGTTTTAGAGTGAAGTGGGGATGGTATTTTGGATTTATTAGGTACATTGTACACAAAGAGCCCAGTAAATAAATACTCAGTCAAGATTTTCTGATAATTTCATGGTCTGCCTCAAATAGAATGTATTGCAGCAGGTGACTCTTCAAAACTATGTTTGTCTTCATAGTAAAGATGAAAGGTAATTAGCTTTTTATTAAAATGGGTAAAGTAATATTATGATCACTATTATCAAATTACATGAATTGAAAATAGTTTTTTAGGTACCAGGTAGAATAAGTGAAGGAGAAAAAATGGAGGAGACTCTTCTCCACTGTGCTTGGGAAACATCGTTTCAAAATTAAGGGGACATCCCACTGATCAGTCTTAATTATGAACTTTTCATATGATTGAGTAAATTACAAATATATGTGTTTTATTTAGGTTTAAAAAAACCACAGCACATTATATGAAGTAAAGAATTAAAAATATTATTACCATTGCCTTTTAAAGTCCAGGAAGGCATTTTGTATTGTTTTGTTTTTGCCTTTTTTAGATTTAAGTAACATCATCAGATCCAGGTAAGCAGTACAGAGTAGTGATTAAAAAGATTCGGATAGAGGTGAATTTCAGCTCACCTCTGTGGAGCTGTGTTACCTTGTATGACTTTTAATGTCTGTATGACAATTTTCTCATATATAAAATATATATACCTCATATACATTTGACGAACATTAAACAAGGTAATATATGTAAAGTTCTGCCACTTAGTATGCACTCAACAAATGTAACACAGAGTTTACAGTTGCTTTTTCATGCTGAAGTGATAAGTATGGCAAGATATTTTTTTCCTCAAGAAACTTGGTAAACATCGCAGGAAGTGAAACAATTCTTACTCTTAATTTCTAGAAAACGTTTATGATTGTATTTGAAGCATTCTACTTTGTTGAGGCTGGTTTTTTAATTTACTTTTTCTTAAATTAAAATTTTTTCAAATGACCCTCTTAAAAGGAGGAATGCAGTCTCTGTCAGGCATCAGCAATGTTTTCAAGTTTTACTTAGTAGAGGGAAGTCTAGGAAAGTGTGTAAGAATGGTTAAGGAGAGTTCCTTGCACTAGTGAGAACCGAGGATAGCAGACTTCATGTGAAACTGTGTCAGTAGGAAGTAGTATGTCAGGTAATAAAGTTTACAGGGTCCCCAAAAAGTCTGGAAACATAGGATAAACTTATTTTCACATAATATATTTAGTTGTATCTTCAATTAATAGGCTAAAATATTTTTCTTCAACTTCAGATGCCTTTTCAAAAGTTGATATTCCTCTAAATTTGAAGCAATGGGTTCAGTGGTTAAACTGAAAAAAAAAAAGTACAATAAATATACACTTTTTGGGACTCAGTAGTTTTCCTTATTGATCAAGACAGGATATATATGTGTAAATGTAGAGATATAAAAATAAATCCTGTTTAATTAGACATGTAATAAATCACTGTTTTTAAACTAATTAAAATAAAGACCATGGTGGTTAAGATCATAGGAAATAGGGTCAAACTGCCTATTTTGAATCCTAGCTTCACCACTTATCAATTGTGAGACCTTGGAAAAATTTTTTATGTATCTCAGTGTTTTGATCTATAAAATAAGGGGAATAATAGTATCAACCACAGAGGTAGACATATCTTTAATAATCTAAGTAATCATTCTGTTAAATTATTGTAGACGTATGCATTTAATTTCTTTTTTTAATGTTTCCAAGATGATAGTTGCCAGCCCATCAGAAAATGGACAGGTGCTCCGTGTTATTCCATCTACCCAGACAGGAATGGCACAAGTAATTATACCTCAGGGGCAGCTTGTGGATGTGAACAGTCCTCGGGGTGAGTAATAATGGGATATAGGGGATTTTAGAATGTTTTAAAGAACAAATGTATATTTAGGAAAATCACCTTATAAAAGTCAGGCTAAAATTGATCTCTTTGGATAAGATTGTGAACTGAATAATTAGAAAAAGTTTCTTAGCCCAAATAAATTTCAAGTTCATTTTTCAACTCCTGTCTAGGTTAGCTGTCTATTTCATTTTGGAATTCTGTGAAGCTGGTTGACTCTTGCTTCCTCCCAAATGACCAGTGAGCATAAAATAAATTCTTCTTAATTATAATAGCAGTAATAATAACAACAACAATAACAAGATATAGTGCTAATAGCCACTGGAGAAGATTTACATTTGTATTTTTATTAATATTATCATTAGCCATATGACTTACTTTTTTTTAATGATTCTTTTGTCTTGCTCTTCTTTCCTTTGTTCCTTTGGATTCAGAAAGGAGACTCATAGTTCCTATTTCTTTTTATTTTATTCTTTCTTTACCTATTTAATATCCCTGTTAGTTCTCTTCCTTTTCCTTCCCTTACTTTTCCATCTATTCAAATCTCTTTTCTAACATCATAGCTACATTATTTTGTCATTTATTCATAGTTAATGATTTAGGGTAGATATTTTTACCTTAGTGTTATGATTCTATGTCTTTGTTAATAGTCAAATTAACAAAATAAACAAGAAAAAAACATAGTTTGCAGAAAATATTATAAACAGTAGAGAACAAAAAGTCAGTTTTACATTTTTCTGTTAAATACTGTGAAACTATTAATATAACAATTACTTATATGACTCTTATGTTTTGGCTGTTCAATTTAAGTTGCAAAAACGTAATTACAGAATTTCAGTATTATAATTAGAAAGTAAACAAATTTATCAGAGAAATTCTCAGTGAAGCATTGTAAGTTTGTTATCTTTAGCTTCAGAGTGTATTTTCCCTTTATTTCAAATGTACGAGTTTTAGTTACATTCTCATGGTCTTATTCAAGATATTAATGTTGCTTTGTTCTTGTTATTGTTGTTAAGATGCCTCTGAAGAAAAACCCAGTGACAGAAACTTACCAACTGTAAAAGTGGATGCTCTAGCAGACAATAACAGTAGTTATATTCTTCATCCACAAACATCTCTCACATTGTCCAAAAAGACAGTGACCAGGTAAATCAGTGGGAGGGAGTTCGTCTTTTGATATTGCCATGGAAACATTTTTTAAAATTGTTACATCTAAAGCTGGCTAACTATAGAAAAGATCAGAAATTCAGGAAATGTCCAAAGTGATACTTTTTTTAGTGACATTTGCCTGTGATCTTATGAAGCAACCTGAAAACATCTGACACTAAGAGTTTTTAGAATAAAGAAATATTCATCCTAGTTTACAAAATTTTCAATGGTTTCATCATATTTTTAAGCATTTTATTCCTCTGTGGTAAAGTGTTTAAAAATGTTTTTTTGTTAACATCTATTTCAGCTTTCATTTTTGCCTTAAAATAATACTTTATAATAATTTAGGAAAATATAGACATGGTTTTTATAATATTCATATTCTTTTAATTGTTCTTTGAAAATATTTTTAAATTGCTACAATATGACATTTAGTCTTAGAACTTGACATAATATTATGTTATTCTTAACAAGTCACCTGAATATGTTTCATTAGTTCAGATTTTGATAAATGAAAATGATTATATAATGAGATAGAAAATACTTCAATTTTTTGAAACTATTGGTACTTGGAAGAATGAACTTAGATCTTTGCTTTAGCAGTTACTAAAATAGTAATGATTAAAGAAAATCATTATATACTCATTAGATCAATCTGTCATTATTATTATAATTTCTTATTATGACCTTAATATAGTGTCTTTGGCCCTAGCTAAGAGAATAAAATAGTTGAATGCTGTGTATGTAATTTGTAATATATATTTATATACATTTCTCCCTATCCCAGAATTCTTGAAGAACCCTTTCTGGCTCCTCTGCAGCCACTTTCTTCTAACACACCTATATGGGCCTGTCGTCTCAGAAGCTGTGAGGTGAGTTAAAAAACCTTACCTAGATTCACTTGATTATAACTACAATTCATCCCAAAATGTCCACTTTTGAGTACAATTAATAGAGGCTATATCAGTAATATTTTGTTCATGTTTATGCTAAATCTGATCTCATCTATTCACAGATTGTAAACTCTGTTAAAGCAGAGATCATATAAATCCCTTTACATTTCACTATCATTTCTTCTCTTGCAGTTCTTTGTCTTCTATGAAACTTTGCTATCATGTTTCTCTATTTTTTACCTTTTTATCGTTCATTTTTTTTTCTTTGCTTGCACTTATTTCATTTCATATTGTCAGTGGAAATTCTTTAAGGTTCACTGACCATTTCTCCACATTTTATCTCTTGGAGAGCTTATCAACTTTTTTGACTTTCAGCTATCACTTTTATAAAAAATGACACCCAAATCAATATCACCAGTTTTTAAATTCTGCCCTTGTTCTCATCCCAGACCTCTAGCTACATCTTTCAAGCTTTACTTGGATTTCACCTCAAATTCACTGTATCATTAACAGGAATCATCTGCCATATCACAACTAGCTCTACTTCTTAACTTCTTTGTCTGTATAATGACAAATACCATTTCCTTAGATACCAAGGCAGAAAGTTTTAGAGTGCTTTCTTTCTTTCCCATATTCAGGTAGTCATCTGATTCTTTTAGTTTTTCCTTTAAGTATCTTCATTTGGGGGTGCGGCGGGGTGAAGGCTTCTCTTCACACAGACCTTTATTATCTTGAACTTAATTATAGTAATAGACTTCCCTCTGATCTTTTTGATTCTTCCATTTCTGGTCCTTACTGTATAGTTTTCTAAAACTACTTGCTTTTAAATATTGATTGTATTGTGATATCTCACAGCCCACTAAGTTCAGTAATATTTTTACCATATCATTAAGCTACTATAGCTAGCTTTCAAGGTCTTCCATAATCTGGTATCACCCTATCTTGTCCTATTTTATTTCCTACTTTTCTCTAACATATCTTTTTTTTTTTTTTTTTTTTATTAAAACACAGTTTTTTTCACCCTCTTTAATTCCTCCCCCCACTTCCACCCCTGACCTACAGATGTTGCCGTCTCCTTGCAAGAACTGGATCTCCAACCTACTGCACCCGGCCCACTCGGAGGGTCTGGCACACCAGGGTATGGTCCGTGGCTCCACCTGGGGCATGAACCCAGGGCCTTCTGCATGTAAAGCAGATGTGTGAACCACTACACTATGGAGCCACCCCTCCAACATATCTTTTTTGTTAGGCTAGTCTTACCTTCCACAAACATTTCAGAATCTTCCTTTATCTCTGCTTTCACTCATTTTTATCTCCATTTCTTAATATGTATTTTTTCTTCTACTTTCTAACTATTCTTCAAATCTCAATGTAAGTCCTACATATCTTTTCTATAAATAGTCAAATGGTTATTTCAGCTTTAATTTATTTATTTTTTAAAATTCTTTAGTATTCATTATCATTGCTGATTTTAATTATTTACTAGCTAGACCTGTTCATTATTACATAACATCTTCATATGTAAACTATACATGGTATAATAAGTATTTAACTCAAAATGCTTCACTTTTTAAAACAAATCTTAAAAATATGAGAAAGAAAAACATTACTTCAGCTTTAATATTTTAAGAAAATTTCTAATAACAACGTCTAATGATGTATTGCATTTGTTAGGACATTATCACTGTTGATGCTTTTCTAAGTCCTATGCGTATATGGTAACATTTTTTCCCACACTTTTATTAGTTATAGTTTTTCTAGTTGTTTCCCAAAGTTACTGTTGTTATTGTTTGTTGAGGATTTTTAAATCATTATTATAAACTTCAACTAATCCTGTAGATATTGACACATTAGCAATTATGTGGCCAAAGCACCATTTTTTACAACCATGGTGCATTGTGTGGCTTACCTTATATACATCTTGTAAGAGACTAGTTAAAACTGTCCAACAGACTGAATAATGTCTACCAGTGAAGTATTTTTCCTTCTCTCCTAAGGTATGTCGATAGTGAAAAACTTTTGGTTAGTGGCTGAATAATATTTTCTGCATTTTGTTCAAATTATCATTTAGTAATCCTTTTTACTTTTTGAATTTCCATTTAATGATGTTCTTCTATAGACATATTTTAGATTTGATCAAGATGTATTAGTTAAGTTTTAATACTGTATTTAATTTTTATTTCTTACCATAGGCTTGATTATATTTTACTAATTCTGAATTTTTCTTTTTATTGATATTATATACTATATTCATTTTATTTATATAAAATGTTATAGCTAAACTTTATGTTCCTACTTCTATCTATATGGGTATTTTGATGAAGAAATACCTAGACTAGAAGAAAATTAGTATTTTCATTAATTTTAGGGAAAATTGTAGATAATGAATTTTTTGGCATTATATCATCTTTTACTATGCTAAAAGTACAGCCACAACAGTATTTTGTTACCTTTCTTCATTAAATGTATTCTTGCAAGGTAAAATATTTAGTCTAATGAGGAGGTACAACATCCCTGTTCCCACATCTCTACTTGTACTTTTTCTAAGAGGGAAACACACATGAAGTCATTTCTAGGTCTCTGCATTTTAGTGTAAGAGATCACATATAACAATTTTCTCTGTTGGTATAGGAAAAGATTCTGCTCTAGTTGAAGGATACTCATATAGTTGTGGATAAATAATATCAATTTATTTACACCTTACTTTGTTTCGGAAAGAATTTAAGACAGCTTATAAAAATACATAAAATAGTAAGGTGGAAATTAAAAGTGGAGTGAAAGAATAAAGATAAATAAGAATGGAACCTTAAAATAGAAATGTGTATCTTAATGAACAATATGTATGTCAATGTGTGTGTGTGTGTGTGTGTGTGTGTGTGTGTGTGTACATAGACATACACACTTGTCTGTTATCTAAGCACATTCAAAAGGGGAAGCCTAGTTAGTTACTAAATTCTGTGTCCATTTGATAAAAGTAATTATGCTGATTTCCATAAGATAAAAAAAAAGCCATTAACTTTTTTTGGTACTAAGGTCAGACAGGAATTTCTCTCAAAGAAGAATCTTCATAAAAAGAATCATTGTAAGGAGCAAATTCTTTGACATTTTTATATGAGATACCATCCCAATTTTCAGATGTTCAAATAGACTCATGGCATCATATTAAAATCAGTTTCAGTAAAGAAGCCCCATAGGGAATCAGTACTTTGTGGCTAGTTTTAGGCCTGTCTGGTTGGATACAAGAGTAGAATTTTAAATATCTGGAAGAATGGATACATGATATGTTCTTCAAGCTATCTTCCCTAAATATAATTTCTCTCAAACAAGGTTTTGATAAGATAGTGTGGCAGTGGGTTTGACATTCTCTAACAAATACATAGACAATATTTATTTGATGAAGCTGGTTGAATTCAGATCATACCCACTGGTTGTAATAGACCATTGATCTGAGGGGAGAAACAACATTCTTTTTTGAGAGCTGATGAGTCTTTCATCTTGGACAACTACTTCATTAAAAATTATTTGTACAATGAAACATATTTGCTAATAATTTTGTTATTTAATTTTTACTACATGCAGAAAATTGGAGATTCATACCGTGGCTACTGTATAAGTGAGACTGAATTAGAAAGTGTCCTAACATTTCACAAGCAGGAAACACAGAGTGTTTGGGGAACCCGCCAATCTCCTAGCCCAGCCAAGCCAGCTACACGTTTGATGTGGAAATCTCAGTATGTCCCATATGATGGAATCCCATTTGTCAATGCAGGTACTTTTTAAAAGAATTATTTAAAAGCTTCATCACTAGCCATGATCCATTGTGAAAATGCGGTTTTCCTAAGGTGATACATTTTTCTTTTTGGTAGAAGACAACTAAATGTTAATTAATAAAAATGTATGTTAAACTGAAAAGAAAACTTATAGTAATTGTAACCAATTATTTTATGTTGTAAAATTGCATTTTAACATATTAAATCATTCTCCCTTTAGATATTATGCTGAAAATAGAAATTAAAAATATTGAAACTCCAGGTAGACTTAATACAAATTAAACAGTAAGCAATTTTATTATTTCAAATATGTATAGATCTTGGTTTTTATTTTTTTTCTTCATCCAATACAGGTGTCCTCTCCTTCTCTCTTGATTTGTCTTGTGGGACAAATTTGTGTCCATTTTATATAGCTTATAACTCTGGAGTTATTGTATAGGATTTGTATAAAATCAGGAATTATTATATAGAATTCTAATAGCAAGGTTCTCTAATTTAAGGTTATCAGGTGTATTATATACAGGTGTATTCTCAAACACTGGGCTAGTGTTTACTAAAATGGTAGAGTTTCAAATAATTCCCAGAGATTCACCCTAAGACTAGTCAGGGTACACAAAACCTAAAAATAAGTGATTTATTTCAGGACTATGTGGGTACTGATTCAGCTGGAAGAGTTGCAGCCTTATCCTGGATGTCTGAGGGTAAAGAGAAATACTTAGAGGAAAATAAGATAAATGTAACTCCTTCCGCCCAGGTTTATCAGTATTCTGTAAAAGAAATACAACATTTCCCCCATCTCTAGTTTTAATCCCCTTCGTAACTCTTCATAGACAGCCACTACATGAATTTGGTGTGTATATTTCCAGTCTGTGTTTTTATACTTTGCCATACATATTTGTATTTATAATAATGTAGTTTATTATTGCGAATATTTAAAAATATACATGAATAGTGAACTGTAGATATTATGTAAAATTTTCACTCACCCTTATTTTTTGAAATCTATCCATATTGTTACTTATAGATCCTAGTTAATTCAGTTTAATTATTGACATTCCAGCATATGATCAAACCACAGTTATTTTTCTAACAGTTTCTTTCCACCTTTTAAATATTACAAAGAATGCAATAGCCAGGCCTCCACAATATATGTTTTTTATAGAAAGGATGTAATTAGTTTTCTGGAGTATGTGTTAAAGTGGAATTGCTGAGCTGTAAAATATTCCCATTTCATCTTCACAGGATTCATTCAAATTGCTCACTAAAGTGGTTGTACAGATCAAGAATCCCTTCTCTAAATTTTTTTTTGGTTAGATATATTTTAGAATTCTGTATTTGGGGATTATAATATGGTAATATTACAAAATACTTATAGCAAGTATTCTATAGACAATAATACATGATCAAACATAGTAATGCTTTACAGATGATCACACTAAGAAGAATAAATTAAGACTATAAATAGCCTCAGAAAGTTCAGGTCAGGTTTTGCAGCCAACCGAGTTCCCCAAATTTTGTTTTTTGAGCTGTTTAGATAAAGAAATGTATGTAAGAGATTGATGATCTATACCAATTTTTACTCCTTTCATCAATGTATGGGAATTCCCTTTCCCACATTTACCTTATGTCTTAACCATTGTCAGACTTTCGAAAATCTTTATGTTATGGAAGTTTTCATATGTATATCAAAGTAGAGGTAATAATATATGAAATCCTGTGAGTTCATGTATCCATCATCCAGCTTCTACAGGTATCAGCATATGCTCAATCTTGTCTTCTATATGCCCCTATCCGCTTTCTCATTTCCCACCACTAAGATGATATTATAGCAAATTCCAGCTATCATATTATTTTCATCTATAATTACTAAAGTATATATCTCTAAAAGATAAGGACTCTTTAAATACATAATGAGAATCCCATTATCAAATTTAAAAGAATTAACAGTAATTTCTAAATGTCTAATGTTCACATTTCTCCACTTATTTCATAATTCTTTTCCATAGGTTTGTTCAAATTCACATCCAAACAAACAAATTTCACAGATTACATTTGGTTAACATATCTCTTAAATTTCTATTCATCTAGAAATTTCTCTCCTGTTTTTCCCCAGGTAGTTTGTTCTGTAGAGTTTGCCATATTCTGGATTTTGCTGATTCTCTCTCTGTGGTGTAGTTTAACATGTTCTTTTATCTCCTGTATTTCCTGTAAACTTTTAGATCTAGAACCTTAACTAAATGAAGATTTAATCTTCATAAAAGTATTTTGCAAGAATACTTCATAGATTCTGTGTACTTCTTTGTTGCAAACTACATATAATATCTTTTTGTGGTGTTAGGATTGATCAGTGGATTCAGTTGTTTTAGAATATTGTCAAATTTTTTTATTTTTGTCAATCTGAAGAGTGCGAGGTAGTATTTCACTATTTTAATTTGCATTTTCCTGTTTACTAGTGAAGTTGAACTTCTCTTTATTTGTTCGTCTAATATCCTTTTCTTTTCTTTCTGAATTGCCTACTGATAGCTTTTGCCCATTTTTGTTTCGTTGTCCCTTTAGTTTTTTAAAAACTTATTTGTGGTTCTTTATATTCTGCATATTTTTGTATGTATTATAAAATACTGTTTCTCAAACCGTTATTTTCATTTTACCTTTATTGATGGTATCTTTTAAATAGAAGTTTTACTTTTTAATGTCAGCTTTATCAATATTTTCATTTAGGATTGGTATTTTTGGTTTTATGTTTAAAAAGTTTGCTGTACCCTAGATAGAATAGGATATGCAACTTAAAATCTTAAACTGTAGAGTTTTCACATCTACTTATTTGCATTATCTTTTGCTATGTAACAAATTGCACCTAACTTGATAGCTGCAAACAACAAACATTTATTATCTCATAGTTTTTGTAGCTCAGAACTCCAGGTGCAGCTTAGCAAGTACTTCTGCCTCATGTTCTCTCACAAGACAGCAGTTAAGATGTTGGCTGGAACTACAGTCAACTCATGGCTTCAGTAGGGGTGGAGCTACTTCCAAGCCCACTCATGTTGCTTTTGGCAGGCCTTATTCCTTGTGACATGAGTTATTCCTTGCACAGAATTGCCTTACTGCATGACAGCCGATTTCTCCCAAGGGAGCGATCCAAGCAAGAGCAAGAGAATACCCAACATGGAAGTCACAGTATTTTTATATAACCTAATATAAAAAATAACATCCTGCCTACATCTAATACAAGGTTAATATCCAGAATATATAAAGAACTTGTACAACTCAACAACAACAAAAACAATTCAGTTAAAAAATGAGCAGAAGACTTGAATAGATATTTCTCTGAAGTGGAAATACAGATGGCCAATAGACATATGAAAAGATGCTCAAGGTCACTCACTAATCATCAGAGAAATGCAAATTAAAACCACAATGAGATATCACTTCACACCTATCAGAAGGGTTGTCATTAATAAATCAAAAACAACAAGTGCTGGCAAGGATGTGGAGAAAAAGGAACCCTCATACACTGTTGGTGGGATTGCACATTGGTACAGCCACTATGGAAAACAGTCTAGAGATTTCTAAAAAAATTAAAAACACATACCTTTTGATCCAGCAATTTCACTTTTAGGTATTTATCCAAAGAAAACCAAAATAGTAGTTCGTAAAGACCTATGCACTCCAATATTCATGGCAGCACAATTTACAATAGTCAAGACATGGAAGCAACCTAAATGCCATCAACAGATGATTGGATAAAGAAGTTACGGTTCATATATACAATGGAATGTTACTCATCCATAAAAAAGAAGAATCCTACCATTCACAATGACATGGATGGACCTAGAGGTTATTATGCTTAGTGAAATAAGTCAGACAGAGAAAGATAAATACCATGTGATTTCACTTATATGTGGAATCTAAGGAACAAAAAGAAGAAACTAATCAAAAACAGACTCACAAATATAGAGGACAGTCTGGTGATATCCAGAGCAGAGGGAGTTCAGGGACTGGAAGAAGGGGGTAAAGTGTTAAAGAAGTACAAATTAGTAGTTGATGGGTGGTCATAGGGATGGGGAGCATGGCACAGGGAATGCAGTTAGCATTAATGTAATGGCTAGGTGTATGTAGAGCCAGAGGAGAGAAAGAGCAATCAGGGGGATCGTTTTTATAAACTATGTAAATGTCTAACTAATGTACTGTATACTTGAAACTAATAATAAAATTTAAAAATCCTGTCAATTCTGCTATATTCATTAGAAGTAAGTTAGTAAGTCTAGCCCATATTCATTAGAAGCAAGTTAGCAAGTCTAGCCCGTGCTCAAGGGGAGGAAATTATACAAGGACATAAGTACTAGGAGGCAGGTATTATCAGGAGCCATGTTAGTGGCTGATTATCACATTATACTAACAGACCAAATAGAAAAAAGAAAATAATTAAAAAAGGAAATAAAATTTTCAAATTTATTAACAAATATGGTATTTGCTAATTTCTATTTATAAAATGGTACATTTTATTCAAATCACATATATGTAAATATCAGTTACATTAAATAAATGTGATATTGGCTAATTTCCTTATCATACTATGATACATTTGGTAAATATTACAATAAACTTGAATTTATTTGTACATCCTTAGTAAGACTTACTGATGTTTTCTTTTCTGAAAGTTGCATAATTGAAAGTATACATTTTCACATTACCACCACCAAGTTATTTTTAATCTGGACAGATTCAGAACAGATGGATACTTGAATTAATATCAGTAGTTGATTTTGGCCCACAGGTAGTAGAGCTGTGGTAATGGAGTGTCAATATGGGCCACGGAGGAAAGGTTTCCAGTTAAAAAAGATCAGTGAACAGGAAAGCAGGTCTTCTCAGCTCTACAAAGCTACTTGTCCAGCCCGGTAAGCTTTATTTTCTTTTATTTCTTTCTTATTAAGTACTTACTTTTGAATAGTTAGTATGTCCACTTTTGTTAAGTTTAAATAGTGCCAAAAAATATACAGTGAAATCTTAAGTTTCCTCTTACCCTGGCTCCCTATGTCCCTGTTTAAGGCAACAACTCTTAACCAGTTTCTTTAGTAACCTTCCAAAGATATTCTGTGTGTGTGTGTGTGTGTGTGTGTGTGTGTGTGTGTGTGTGTGTGTGTGTACACATACATTCTGCTTTCCCTTCATAAATGCTGAAGATATCCGTAAAGCTTACTAACATTTTCTTTCCTTAGGTAATAGTGTACCTTCTTTCCTAATACAAATTCACATTGATTCATTTCCATTATAAGTGCCTATCATTGTTATTAACTGTACCGCTATTATGCTTCATACTAGTGTGAATGTAATGACATATACTACTCTACACTTTGCTTTTTTTCATTCCCAGTATATCTCAAAGCTGGTTGCATATCTGTATGTAAAAGCACTGGTTAGGTCTTTCTTCTTCTTCTTCTTTTTTTTTTTTTTAAATTTACTTATTTATAAAATTGAGATATAATTGACATATAACATTAATTTCATGGTTCTTTCCTTTTAATAGCCATACACTATTCCATTTATGGATGGATGAATATTTACTTAATTAGTCCTCTAATAATTGACATATAGGCTCTGAAAAGTATTCTTTATTATTATTTACAATGCTTCAGTTAATAATACTGTACCTGTTTGCATACTTGTGCAGGTATATTGGTAGGATAAATTCCTTGAAATGAAATTGCCAGGGCAGGGGTTATATTCTTTTTAAATGTTGACAGATATTGCAAAGTTGCCTTTTAGAGAGATTTTACTAAATCATACCAGCAATGTATAAAAAAATCAACATAGTAAGTTTTAGATAAAACTACAGAATAGTTATTGCTCTGGGAGAATGAAAACTGAACCAATAAAGTATTTTTATAATATCCTTTACTAATATTCTTTTTTGAGATATTGAAAGTGTTTTATATTATATATTATAAGATAAAAGAAAATTTAAAAAGATAACATGTAAAGGTTGGATTTAGTTGATCTTTGAAACATTTTATTTTAACATCACATCTTACATCACAAACCTCAGCATCTCAAGAAGTTTTTAAAGCCAGCTCAGATTCTTGTTTAATCTGACAAGGTAAACTTTAGGCAATATTTAAACCTGGCCATGAAACAAAACTTTCAGCCACTTTTTATACATAGTGATAAATCTAAAGCTTTACATATAACTTGGGAGAAAATCTCTATGTGAAGAAATAATTTTATTCTCTATCATTCTATAAGTACTTTTTTGAGTATCTGCTCTAGACCCAGGCACTACATTGGGTGTCATGGAAGGAGGGAAGCTAAAAGAGCTGTAAGATTTTACTCAATCATGGGGAACTTAACGTATTGTTGGGGTAGACCAGTAAATAAAAACAATTAGAGAACATAATAGTATAGTATGTGGTATACTATATGCTATAAATATTTAGATATTTTTACTAAAGTCTTGATTATTGTTCATTTGCTAAGTATTATGCACTGAGAATATGGCATATCTTTCACATAATGTTCTGAATGCTTTCTAGATTAATTGAATTCCTCTAAACTTTAATGTTTCAAGTAAACTTCTGTTTGATAAATTAGATTTTCTTGAGATTACAATATAATGACATAAATTCTTTTTTTTCCCTTATAAAAAGGATTTACATTAAAAAGGTACAAAAGTTTCCTGAATACAGAGTTCCTACAGACCCCAAAATTGATAGGAAAATAATTCGAATGGAGCAAGAGAAAGCCTTTAACATGCTAAAGAAGAACTTGGTAGATGCTGGTGGTATTCTTAGGTATGACATTTATATAGTTCTTTTGTTTTACAAATTAATTAGCTCCAGTTGTGAGAACTCCTTCTGTAAGAAAAATTATGTTTTCTAGTTATTTCATTAGGAAGTAATTTTTATACGGTAGATGTCTCACTAGTAGTTTCCCAGGTATTAAAATGATTTGCCACTGTATAAACCATTGAGTTTATCTGCCGAATATCATGGATAAATCTGACCAAAGAATTCTGTATACCACATAGAAGTTTTTTCCCAAAATGGAAAATACATATTTAGGAAAATATTTTACTATGTATTTAGCACTTTTTTCAGACACTTGCTAGGAGCTGAATTTGCCGTCACTTGTATATTTTTAAACCTATCTTTGAAAACTTATGGCAGCCAGAAATGAATTCTAAGCTCTACATAAAATTCCATTCCATACCTTTTATAAGAAATATTAGCTTTCTTATTTTCTTTTATGTGCCAGTCCAGGTGAAGAATTTGCAATTATATAATAGCGTTATTATTATGGAATATAGTTTATATGTGATCTTCAAAAAGACTTTTAGATATATGAACAATGAATAGTCTGTAATTAGATCCTTCTGTTTAGAGAACATTACATTTTAAGTAGGCGCCATTTCCTGCAATATCAACTATTGCAAGCATTTTGTACAAAAATATCAATTAAAACAATATCCTACCAGATCAGTTCATTTTCTTATCATCTGTTTTTTGCACTCCACTACTCTTCAAGGGACCTGCATTCACATTTTAGTTGTCTTGCTCAATGGGACTACAGGAGCTGGAGCACTGTAGAGGCAGTATGTTGAGCTCCTATCAGAGAAGAGCCCCTTGCATAGCTCAGTCTTGACAGACTCTGAATTATATCTACTTTTTGGTTTAAAGAATAATAGATGCAATGCAGAAGTTATAATCTGGGGACAAAATGGTAGAAGAATGGGAGAATACAAATTCAAAAGATGATGATGTAAAAGTTTCATTATTTTGAGGTAAAATTTACTTACTATGAAATTTAAAATACTGTTTTCATATATACTTCAATCTTGTACCCTCCTTAACTTTAGGGCTATAGTAAGAGTCTGTAAATGTTTATAAAGATTTTTATTTAATTGGGTTTAAAACTATAATTGGGTTTAAAACTAAGAAGAGTTAATCAGAGAACATTTTAAATTTTATTTGTTTATTTTATTTATATTTAACGTATTTATAATTTTTTTTAACGCCTACAGCACCCGGTCTTCCTAGGTGGTCTGCCATCCAAATACTGACCCTGCTTAGCTTCTGAGATTAGACGAGATCGGGCGTGTTCAGGGTGGCATGGCTGTAAACTATTTATAATATTTTTATTTAATATGATATAGTCATATATAATTTTTCTTAAAAGATTATTCTTTCTCTTGATGAGTATTAACATAAGTAATTATGACCTTGTCTTTGTCTAGTAATGTAATTTTAAATGTTTTCTTTTGTCAGGTGGTATGTACAGTTACCTACACAGCAAGCTCATCAGTATCACGAATTAGAGACCCCCTCCCTCCCTTTATCACCTTCCCCTTTTCCTGTGTCCTCTCTTGAAGAAGAGGAGACTGCAATTAGAGATGAAAATTGTACATTACCCTCACGTCTACATCCTCAAGTAGCACATAAGATTCAAGAATTAGTATCACAGGGAATAGAACAAGTGTATGCAGTAAGGAAACAGCTAAGGTACAGTAGAAAAAACTTTTTATGTTTTTAATTTTTGTTTGTTGGTTTAAATAATACACTTAACATTGTAGACATTTTCTAGGATATATGCCATCAGAGTAGATAAGGAATATAGTTTATTAATTTATTAAAATAAACTTATTTATGAACTGATCATGTTCTAGCAGAGGCTTGGCAAGCCATGAGAATGATTTGAATTACTCATTTGAGATACTCCTTATTCAAATTTGGCAAATTGGACTATTTCTAAATGATATATGAATTTAATTATATAATAAGTACATTTATATTAAAAATCCTTTGTAGAGCCAAAGATTTTTAAACCTAGGGCAATGTACTTATTTTAAGCTTATTTAAAATGGAATTAAATTTTATTACTGCAAAAGAACATAGATAGTTCTTTGTCTAATTAAATTTCGTGTGTAGTACTCTGGTCTAATTTTACTGATGCTCAGGATATAACTATTATTATTATCATGTGGTACTTACCATGTGTGTGCCAGCTATCGTGCTAAGCACTTTATATGCATGATCTCATTTATTCTTACGACTGTGTGAAGTTGGTATATTTATCCCCTTTCTTCAGATTAGAACATAGAGACTCAGAGTAGTTAAATAACTGGCTTAAGAGGTAGAGGCAGTACCGAAATAATAGGTCTGGCTCTATAGCTTGTGCTCTTCGCCATGATTTCTGACACCTAAACTTGTTCATGCTGGTTATTGTATAATCTGATCTGAACAACACAATGAGTATTTCCTAAGATTATTTCTTAATTAATACATTACTTTTTTATTTAGTAGCTTTCTTAGACATTTTGTATTTATTTCTGTTGAGGCATTGTTAGAACAGGCAAAACTTGGTAAAACCATCCACTATTTACTATACCTGAATTTTAAGAACAGAGGTATAAGAGCTCTGTGATATAGTCTACCAAATGTAATGCACAAAGCATATGTATATTGAACTTTACCATTTCTTTTATTATCTCTTTTTATACAATTATGTGGCAATGCCACCTTCTATTCTTCTCTTTTATCTACTTGTAAAATGCTGGCAGATCATATTTTATATGATATTTATTAATGCCTTTTGGAAGCAATATTAATGCCTTTTGGAAGCAATATGATATTTATTAATGCCTTTTGGAAGCATTATATTTATGCACATAACCTGGGTGTAGGTGTAAGTTCTCTTACTAGGCGGGTGTATAATTTGGGGCAAATTATTTAACTTTTGCAGCCCTCAGTTTCCCTATCTCTAAAGTGGGAATGCTAATTGTACCTACCTCATAGGATTATAGTACAGGTTAAAGTAGATACTTGTTGTGAAGTATTCAGTACAGAACCTAACATAATCAGCATTCAAAAATATACTTAAATTGAAAATAATGATTTCTCTAAATTCATAAAAATGTCAAAGCTTATTCTAAGATATACAGGTGTTTAACCAATGTAAATATTACATTTCTTTAATCTGCATGGATTCTATGATTTATTGTGTGGCAAAATGTAAACTACTTATAAAGTTTTAAACCATGTTTTACAGAAGTTTATGCTAAAAGAGAACCTTTCACTTACTTGATTAAATATTGTTTATGTTTTATTCCATTTTATATTCTCCACAGAAAATTTGTGGAAAGGGAACTCTTCAAACCTGATGAAGTACCTGAAAGACATAATTTATCTTTTTTTCCAACTGTGAATGATATAAAAAATCACATCCATGAAGTACAGAAATCCTTGAGAAATGGAGATAATGTATATAACTCAGAGATTATTCCAGCAACGGTATAACTATAATTCCTTGCTTTGTTACAGAGTCTTTCTCAACTTCTATTCTATTTAGCTTACTAGAAATGATTGTTATTAGGCCATGTAAATAACTGTGATAGAAGAAAAATAGTAGTATCTTTTTCTTAAAATGTAAACATTATGAACTCTCAGAAGATGATTAGACTAAATTTTTTTTATCACTCTCAAGAAAAACCAGTGAATTTCCAACTGTGATGATAACAGTAGTAAAATATGTAAAAAGTATATCTTATTCATTTAACTGTCATTTATTAAGTCACAGGCTGTGTATATCATCCCCTCTTTTTAAATAGATGGGTAAATTTAAATAAGTAGCTAAGACTTGAACACACAAAGTGATGATGTCAGTTCTATATGTCATCTATGGATATCAGTGTTAACTCATACTGTACTTTCTCCCTTAATATTGGTCATTTCTATAAAAATTTTTCCTACTCTGAAGAGATTAATATAATTACCCAGAAACTACTAATTGTAATGCAGGCAGCGATTATGTTATTAAAATCTCAGTAGCGATATTCTTTGTTCTCCAGATTTTTACTCTCCAAATTTAGTAACTGAATAGATTTAGATTTTTAAAAAGCTAGAGCTTCAATTTTTTGCTATCCAGAACTCTTAATTATTCATTATCCAGGGTTCAGGAACAAAAACAGATTGGGTTAGCTCTGGTCCTACGTTGCTTATCCAGATTCTTGCTATCTGACCTTGGGAAGCTAATGCATTTGGATAGTGAAGTGTACTTGTGTTTTTAGAATATAAACAAGTGAAGAGAGTAATTATAGAATAAAGCACAATTATACTATGAGTGAATAAAATATGACAGTTGTATTGATATTTTACAATAGCTTTTCAGTATAAATGCTTTATTATTTTCACTGAAATAAATGTTCCCTTTTAAGCTTCAATGGACTACAGATAGTGGGAATATTCTCAGAGAGACTGTGACAGTTACATTTGCAGAAGGTAGGTTATCTTAAATGCCTTTAAAATATAAAATCAAACAATGTTAAAACTAGGAGACATTTAAGATATTATCTAATCAAATTTTATGGATAAAGAAACCATGACCCAAAGAGGCAAGAGCAACTATGTTAAGATTTATCAAAATAATCCCTGATATTTAAATTGCCTCCTATAATCAGCTTTTATGCTTCTTTATGATTGAAATTTTGAGTCTGATAACAAGTACAGTTTACTATAAAGTTAGGCTAATTCCAGTAGAAATAACCCTAAGATACTCTGATCAGGAAACTATTGTCCCTTTTGTATGGTTTGCACATTCTTATGTGTTCTTACTCCTATGTTCTCTCAATAGTCCAAGCTTATTTCAGCCCTTTTTTTCTCCCTTCTGGAAATATCTTTTCTCCTCTTCTGCATGGCAGACTCACAATTCAAATAGCAATCTCTTTGGCTCTAAGTGCTCTCTTAACTCCACCCACCCTTCATAAAGTTAGATATTCACTCTTTTGTATTTAATATGGCATCCTTTTGTTTATCACATCTGTGTCTTTCATTATGAGCTGAGCTACTCAAGGGCTAGGATTATATTTTATTCAAATTAATATACCTAGTTCATAGCATAATGCCTGCTAAAAAGTTAACACTTAAGTAAATGCTTTAGAATAAATTTGTGAATAACTATATACAGTACAATTATTTCTTTATTTTCCTACTTATTAACCTTTGAGTCACTTTGCCTACAGAATAACTTTTAAATCCTTTAGCATTATTCATTTGTTCAGCATATATTTTACTCACTGTAATAAATGCTGGACATAAAAAAAAAGTTTCTTGCTTCATTGAATTTAAAGTTGAGCAAGAGCAAAAGACACTAAACAAATATGTTCTAATTAATTACTATTATGAAAAGTACCATGAGAGAGTTCTGCAAAATTGTGTGGGAATAGTGATAGAGACACATAAATTAGTCCAGTCAGTAGGGAAGTGACGCTTGAGAAAGTGATATTTAAACTAAAAAATGAAGAATGAAAAAGAATTTGGCAATCAAAGAAATAGCATGTTCAAAGGCTAAGCAAGAAAGAGCTTGTCATGTTCAAGGAACTTAAGAAAGTTAGTGTGGTTTTAAGCATAGGTAATGCTTGGAGATAAAACTGAATAAGCAAAACAGGTTTAGGAGGCCCTTTTAGCGGTCCATTTGAAAGGTGTTAGTGGTTTAGACTACCGTTGGTAGCATTTATATTACAATTGGACAGATTTAAGAGTTATTTAAAAAAGAACGCAAAGGCCTTGGTTATCTGTTGAAGGTATGGGAGGTAAAAGCATGGGAATGATCTAGGATGATTCCTGAGTTTCTTCCATGAGCAACAGACTGATAGTGGTATTTACTGAGCTCAGCAGCACTGGCATAAAGATAGGGTATTGATGGCTTCAGGGGAGAGAAAAAGTCATGGGATCAGGTTTGGAAAGCTTGTGTATCAGAACCCTTTCAATAGAATGGGTTGGGAAGAAGCCATACTGGGGTGGTTGAAGAGTGAATAGGAGATGAGTGAAGAAGTAGGGACAGTGTGGACCACTTTTTCAAGAATTTTGCTATGAAGGGACTGTGGGGTTGAGGGAAGCTATTTTAAGACAGGAGAGATCTGAAGGGATAGATGAAGATGAAGGTACTAATAGCTTTGGTGATGGGAGGTTGAGGAAATTTCTGATAGTTTTCTCTTTTCTCATTAAGTAGGAGTGCTAAGAATGAGAGAAGATCTCAGAAACGGTGGCCAAGATTTTAGGAAAATGGAGATTAGGTATTATCCCTAATATAAAGTGAGAGAATCATAATAAGGTTGTCAAACATAGGTGAAGGTCCTGTTGAGGTTGATGATCATGAATTGGTATTAGTAGTAGCAGTGACTTCCTTTTTCAGTGGCATTTGGCTTCACATGTATAAGCAGTGGAAGCTATTTTCATTCAGAGTTAGGATTTTACCAGGCGGGTATGACCGAAGGACAGAGAGGCAAAATTACAAATGCAGGATGCTAAGCTAGATGGAGAGAGAATTTTATTAAGAAAGAAGCTTAATGAACCTGAAGAAAACTAAGGAATCAGTTGATTTGAGGTTCACATGAGGCTAAAGAACAATTGAGTGGAATACCTGAGCAAAATCTGTGGAAGAATAAGAGGTTGTAATCAGAGAATGGATGTTAGAATTCGAGATTGTAGATATAGAATATAGAATAGTTCAGGGTGTGTGATCATAATAGTGGGTGACTATAGCAAAGTGAAGTAGAAGGACAATTAGAAATGAAGAAACCAAGAAGAGTGATGTTTAATCTTCTCAGCAGTTCTTTGAAGAAGATTCTCTTATTATCCTCATTTCACAGATGAGGAAATTGAATTTTAGAAACAGCATTAAATAACATGTGGAAGGTTATAGAGAAAAGCCAGTTTAAATGCATCCTTGTCTGACACCAGTGCCATTTTAAAAATTACTCAGTTACAGTATGAAAGCAATAAATAGTTGTCAATAATTGGTTTTTGGTTGTCTTAAAGAGATATTTGGGTTAACATAAAAATTACATGAGAAGGAAGCAAATTCCCTAAGGACAGTTTACTTTAAAAATTGAGATATTAAGAAAGCAGATGTTTTTACTCTTACTCATTTATTCCAAAATGAAATTTTGAAAGAAATTTGATACTGTTATTATGAGGACCCACTTTGTACCAGGCATTGTCCTAGGTACTAGAGCTACCAAAGATGATGGAAAAATTTAGATGTAATCCATTATCATAAGATGGAAGGTGGACTCAATTAGAGATACAGATGTAGAAAGAGTCTCTCAAGGAAAGAAATGCCATTTCCTACATTCCATATTAGATATACTGCTTAAAATTAACAGAGGTTGAATCTAGGAACTTATATATTTTTAAAGTTCCCTTAGTGATTCTGATTATCTACCACATTCTAGAAATAGTGGACTAGATAACTTCTTAAAGACCTTTTTAAACTTTGACCTTATTTCCTATTCCAATACTGATAGTAAGGGTTGTAATAAAGTGTAGTATCCTGGAAGCCATAAATATTATTTTGTTTTAATAGTTTATTTTTTATATGATTTAGGAAATTCAGCAGGAGAATCAACTACCACCAGAATGGAAACAAATCAGACAAGGGGTTCTTTGTCTCCAGAACCAGCCCACTTGCTCTCCTCACTTTCCTCATTTCAGCCAAAAATATTCACACAACTACAGGTAGATATTCAGTAAAGTAACCAAATTTGAGGCGCTATTCTTTCTTCTTCAGTCTCTCTCCTTCTTCTATTAGGGATTTTATGGAATTTTAATAATGATCAAAGAAGTTTTAATTATTAATTCCTAACTTGTATCTTGATTTAAGATGATAATTTAAATAATATGTTGAAAAAGTTTGAGTTGACTATGCATGCAATAAAAATTAGTTGTACTACTTTTCCTTTGGTTCTTGTTTCTGTCTTCAATATTTGTTAGTAACTACACTCTTACGTAAATTTTATTCCAATTTTATGTCAAAAGAATAACATATCCTATAAGAAAATTGTATATAGTAAATTCAAACATTTTGATGTAAATCTTTTTGATTTAAAAGGGTTTGCAGTTGCAACCAAGATTCACTTCTGATGGATCACCGGCTCTGATACCAGTAAATAAGCACCCCTCCTCCAGTCCTTCAAGACTTCTGGATTCAGTAGGAAGTGCTGTAATGAATAATAATTCTCTACTGCTTGGTCAGAGTCATAGCCTTCAAACAGACACATGCCTAACCCAAAACAATAGTATTGCCTCTACCATGGGTAACCTTCCAGAACCAGATCAAACTCTGGTTGCAATGGATCAGCTGGTGGAAGTTGGAGATGTTGAGGATACAGAGAACCTGGAAGGAAATGTTCATCGGATTCTACTGGGCAATGTGCCAACCATTCCAATACAGATTATAGACAACCACCCAGCTCTTAGTAAGTTAAAATCAATTTATGATTTTATTTTTTTTTAACCCTTATGGACTGTCATTACTGTTGCAGTACAGAAAAAAAAAACTCTCATTTCTATTCAGTGGGTTTGTAACATATAAATAAGTCAAGTAAAATTATGAGAAAGGAAAAAAATTCATGAGTGTAAGTTTTAATAACTTAAACTTCAAATTTTTTTCTCTTGAAATTATTCATTCTCTAATTACCTAGTGTTACATGAAAAAACTGTGGTGATATGAGATCACGAAGTCATTTTAGAATGCGTGAAAAGATTAGAGAAACTTTAAAGGGAAAATTACTGTAAAATTTAATATGGAAAAATTGATACACACACAGAAAAATGGAATTAAGTGGGCAGATATAAAGGTTAAAAGAAAGATTTTGAATTATAGGCTTAAATGTTGAGCTCTATGGAAATTGAAAAGGAACTAGTAAAACTTAGAGGCTTGGGTTTCATCCATGATCTTGATACCTTCACTTTGTAACAAACCTGGTCAACATAGTAATAAACTCATTAACTCCTACTTAACTTATGTCACTTTGCCCACAAATTTTTCTGGATTGGGCACTTTTGTGGGGAGACTTATATTTTTGCTTTGAAGAGCAAAAATCTTCATAGAAATTTTCCTTAGAACATATATTTTCTCTCCATTCTTAATCATCATTCTTCTGGGTAAAGAAAAGGGTGAGATAGTTCCTTCCAGAAAAGAATTATTGCCTTTTAAATTTGTTGGAAGTAATACTTTTAAGAAAATTTATCCAGAGTACTGTGGCACTTGTCACTATTGAGGACCTTTAGTAGAAGAGAGAGAAAAGGAATATACATGAATTAATCCTCACAACTCCATGAAATAGCTGGTGGTGTCCCATCCTATATAGATGGAGAAACCAAGGCTCAGGGAGGTTAAGTAAGTGCCTAAAAATCACACCTAGTAAATGACAAAGTGGGAATTTAAACATAAATCTATCTGCTTCCAAAGCTTTTTTTCCATTTTAATAAGTTTTCTCTCTGTATTGTGCCTAAATATTTCTGGGACCTCTAAGTCAGATTGTTTTAAAGGAGACCCTCTTTTAATCTGAACTTGCATGATTTAGTAAGTTAGCTCATGATCTGAGGGACTATTTCTTCTATTTATTCTCACAGTCATTCAAATCTATCCTTTATTTGTTTTCTCTATGGCTTGGGCTAAACTCCAGCACACCCATATGTGACAAGGAGTAGATGTGTTCACACTTTTCTGAGCAAATATGGTCCTCCTTAACCTTGGGCCCCTGTAGAAACTGAAAAACCGATATTCCTGAGAAAGAGAAAGATTTTATCTTAGGTATCTCACCTGCCAGTTCACAGTAGTGCTGCTGGTATATTAGATTTAGGTTAATTTAGATTAATTTGGTCATAAGTACTTTGAAATCAGAATGATACGTGTATTTGGAAATATTTCAGATAAGCCAACACATAGCTTGTGCAGCTATCAGAGCTATCATTTAAGATGTGGCATATTTTTTTTCTAAAGTACTTATATAGTGAAGTTTCTTTAGGGAGGGAACATTTTTCTTCATATATGACCACATATGGAAACCATATGGGAATGGTAACATGTCTTCAAATTTATGATACATATGTTTACTGTTTGTAAAACAAATTATTTTCAATTAATGGTAGGCTTCCTGATCTATATTCATACATATTTTTAAAGATGAGTTTAAATTTGAAATATTATTCATAATTTTCTTAAATTATGGACTGATTTTTGTCAAAGCATCTTTAGAAGAGATTAACTTTATAGTTTTCTTGGTCCCTTTTTTGCATTACTAGAAGCATACTGAAGGAATTTAATATGAATGACTGTTAAGATGTCAGAAGCACTGACTTTTCAAATACACCAGCTGCTTTTCCAAATTACTTGGTCCTTTTTTCCAAACTACTGTTTTATGCCTTGCTTCTAAAGTCATATAATTCTAAAAATTCCAGTGTTATAAGTTATACTAACCTTTAGGGTTTCTCTTTTATGTTTGCTTTTAAAGTTGAAGAAAATCCAGAAGGTACCATTTCTGTGACCCAAGTTAAGCAAGAACCCAAAGAACCAACATTGTCTGTGGAAGCAAAAAAAAAATTGGACTCTAAGAAATTATCTGCAACATAAATTTTTGAAGCTTTTCATAATTTTACAACTCTGGTGACTTCTGGTGATATCATAGAAAAGAAGGTGAATATTGTCAAAGAGCAGCATTATGATAAGTGGACTGAAGACTGATTTGATGAGAAGCTTTGATTTAAAACTGCTATATTTGTTGCCAATTCCATATTTTTTACCTTAAGAGATATTTTACTTCTCTTATTTTGTATAATTATTACGCTTTTTGAGTCTCTGATAAGGCCAGTATTTCTAAAGATCATCTGAACTTATCCATGGTGACATAGTCTGAACACAAATAGTTATCCAACTTATTCCCTGGAAATACCAATTTTGGCTCTTAAAAGATGAAAAAAGAACAACAAAAATAGTGTGTGAGTGTATGTGTGTGTGTATGTAATGACTTTGTAAGTTCTCAAAGAACTTATTCCTTGTTTAAAGTTGTGAAATTTTTAAATTGACAGAAAGGTGAGAGAATATTTGTAGTCTGTCTCATTTGATAAAACAATAGATTTTACATAGAACACAAAGCCCAGCATTCACATCTGTGGAAACTGTGTATTTCCATTTTAGCTTCTTCCATTCTAATTTTTATACTTGTAACTAGAAACCAATAGCATACTAATAGTCATCTAGTAGAAATTTAAAGGACCTTTGTAAGTATTGAGAATTTTAACTTGAATTAATCAGATAAGCAACAGAAATAAATGTATATTGCATGGATTTATATAGTATTGTAGGTAAAACACTACTTATGGGTAAAAATGTAGAAATCGAGAGAATTCAGAAAGAATAATAGAATTCCTTGATGTTTACATATAATTTGGGGAACTTTTTAATAACAGAGGAATTTTTCTTATTTTGTATTGCAAATTCAGCTCTGGTTAGAAATGAATTTGAGTTATATTTATTTTTTTATGCCATAGTTCTTACTGAATTGAAGGTATTAGAATGTATAGGACTTCAAGGTAAGTATTTATAGTTTAAAATTTGTTCAAATTTGCTTGTTGAGTAAGTATATTTTCTTCGAATACTGAATATGTACTAATCAGTATATTCATTATGAGCTTCTGTTTTCTGGAAGGTTGGTAAACTAGAAATGTCAATTATAACTGTCAAGAAGTCAGCCTAAAGGCTTTTCCCCCCCAGAGACCATCTGTGGGTATATTTAAAAGTAATAAGGATTTCAAGTGGATATTAATATTTAATATTCAAACCACATGGAATATAATATGAAATTTAACCATAATATTTTATGTGACTATGATTTTTTTTGGCCTTAGGTAGTCCAATTTCCATTCTTAATTCACTTTAATAGTTTCAAGTGCACAATACATATAAGTATAAAGCACTATTTATTACATTAGAAGTGGGTGAAATTTTAAAATTCCTTGCTCTTTAGATTTATATCCTATTTAATATAAAATTTGTTATTTATACCCATATTTAATGCAAAGTTAACATTAAGTTACATATATGATTTTTCATAAAACTTGTTTTTCTTTTTCCTAAGAAATGAAAATATTCAGTATGGGCATTTATAGAGTTGGAATGCCAAATCTATTATGTTATGCTAACTTAAATGTGATAGTGACCTCAAACCCAGATTTCTTTTAGTTGATGTGTACTTAAAGGCAATAAGTCCAAATTAAAGTTAGCGTTGCATTGTAGGTAATATTCTTCCAATTTGTTGGTTCTAGTTTTTATGGAAACTTTTTTCAAGATTTTAAATAATCTTCACCTTTCATTAATGACAATAGTTTATTATGAAATATTTCACCAAATGAATTAATTTCTTTGGAGACATTCTTTTTTGATGTTGGGTTGCTAAGGAGAAATGCTTGATAAGATACAAACTGTAGTCAGTTACCAATGAGCATGAGTGATGTCCAAGGATTTAGACTTTGGCACTTGGTCAAGGATTAACGTAACTTTAAAACATTTCTTGCATTTCATTCTATGTGAATATCTCTTCTGATCTGCTTTTTTTTTTTTTTTTTATCATGAGGACAGACAGTTACAGTGCATTCTCCCCACAAACAAAAAAACAAAAGAAAAAAAAAGCGTGAAGGAAGGTTTAAATCCCTAATTGTATACTCTTTTGGTTTTTAGGTAGAAACTGGAACTATCAATATTTTCATGTAAGTATTTCAATAAGTAGCTTTAAAAATGGTTTCTAAATTAGTTTTTAAAAATTCATTTGTCCTCTAAATGCATGTTTGATTATTACACTATATCAGTATTATATTTTAAAGGTGCTTAGCATCGCTTTAAAAATGTTTATGTATTTTAAATTTTCAGTTATTTTTTAAATGAACAGGGTAATAAAGACAAGTACATAAAAATTTTCAGTATCTGTTTGGCATTCTCCTAACAACTCTACAGCAAAGTTTGATGTATGCTCTTTCGCATCATTTATTACATGGTGTAATATCTGTAGTAGTAAGTTGGACATTCAAAATAAACTGAGCTTGTTTCTTCATTGTAGTTTTTATGTTCCAAGTCTCCAAGTGAACTTCTACAGTGAATTATAGATAAACACAGCCATGGTGGGCTTTTCCCTCAGTATTAATTTTTTTGTGTAAGTAGTTAACTTAAAGAAAAAAGCTTTTATTTCTTATACAAGGTAAATGTTTTCTAAAAGTCACAAAAGTGATAGAAAACAGATTTGGAGATCGAGTCCTACATTAAAGTTTCTAATTTTGAGGTCTACCAGCCTGTGTTTCATCTTTCTTTATATCTTGTCAGAATGCATACTTCACCATGTAAATATGAGAAAGATGTCATTTAATTTGTACCAGGTTTTTAAAAAAAGTTTAAAAAAAAGTGCATGTGTGTGTGTGTGTGTGTGTGTGTGTGTATTGTAACTTAATGTATAGTGTCTTTGTAATAATGTATTTTTTTCATTAAAAATACTGTGCTTTTTTTCTTAAACTTGTTAGTTTCTTTTTATACTTTTCCTGGAGGTAGTGGTAGTTTTGTTCATCTTGAAGATGCTGAATAAATATTTTAATACCTGAGAATTTTGGCTAGAGATTTATGTTCAATTTGGAACCTGAAAGTGTTTAAGCATAATATATACATTTAGTACTGGCAAGTAAGCCAACCATTAGTATTTTGAAGCACTGTTTGAGATATGATATAGATAATTCTTTTTCCTCTCATTTTGGTACTGTGACATCTTCAAGTAAAGCTTATTTTTGGAGTAATGGCAGAAGTATTTATTTAAAAAGGAGGGATCATTAATTTTTTCCCTCTTTGCCTCATTTGCTTTATTCTACTCTGCCTATTTTTAAAGACCATAGAAAATCTTTCTTTAGAAAGATCGATTCTTCTCCATCAGCTAATTTAGGCTTTAGACATCTTAAATGGTGTATTGTTTAGGTATCTAACTATGTGTAATTCTACTTAATTAACTTAGTCATAATGGCAAAGTCTTGGTATACTTTTGCCACAGACATGTTAGCTGTGAATTCTGTTGTTAGGTAATACAAATATTTGTTGTTGAGTGAATTCTTAAAACTACAGGAATAAAGTCAGAATTTTGAAAAAAAATCTCACTTATTAATGGATCCTAAATAGATTCATGAGAAAAACAAATTGTATGGTTAATATGGGAAACCTTTGAGAGTGTGATACATGGGTATAAGAGTACAGGGGAGATGTTTAAGGGTATAAACTTGCAACTAAAGTCCAGAAGATCTAATGTACCGTGTAGGGGTTATAGTAAAAGATACTGTATTATAAGCTTCAAAATTGCTCAGAGACTGATCTTTAATTGTTCTCATCACAAAAAAATAAATAATAATTATATGATATGATAGAGGTTTTAGCTAATGCTGTGATGGTAGTCATATTGCAATATATAAATTATCAAATCAACATAGTGTACACCTTAAACATTACATGTTAATTACATCTCAATAAAAAATGAGTTCTAAAACCAGAAGACAGAGTGAGAGTCCAGTATCAGCAGAGTTTTTCTTTTAAGTATCTTTACTGAAATATAATTGACATAACAATAAACTACAAGATTTTAAAGTGTACAATTTGATAAGTTTTATATATGTATATGTATATGAAACCATCACCCCAGTTAAAATAATGAACATATCCATCACCCCCAAAAGATTTCCAGTATCCCTTTGTAATCCATTCCCACTTTTCCTTTCCACTACCCTTACCCCACCGTCTCTAAACATACTGATCTGCTTTCTGTCACTAGAGATTAGTTTGCTTTGTCTGAAATTTCATAAAAATGAAAACATTTAAAATCTGACTTTTGTCATTCAGCATAGTTATTTTGAGATTTATCTATGTCACAGGATGAATAGTTTATTCCTTTTTACTATTGAGTAGTATTCCATTGTATGGATATAGCATAATTTGTTCATTCACTCATTGATGGACATCTGGGTTGTTTACAGTTCTTGGCTATCACAAATAAAACTGCTCTGAACATTTGTATAGAAGTCTTTCTTTGTACATATGCTTTCATTTCTCTTGGGTAAATAGGAGTGGAATGACTAGATCATGTGGTAGATATATAGTTAATTTTTAAAGAAATTCTCAACTGATTTTTCAAAGTGATTGTACCTTTTTATATTCCTATCAGCAGTGTATAAGAGTTCCAGGTGCATTGTATTCTAGTTTACATTTGGTATGGACAGGCTTTTCAATTTTAGGCATTGTAATAGGTTTGTAGTAGTATCTCACTGTGGTTTTTCTTTCCATTTCTCTACTGACCAACACTGTTGAACATTTTTTCATGTGTTTTCGGTCATCTATAAATCTTTAGGGAAATGTCTATTTGAATCACCAATTTTTAAATTGAACTGTTTTCTTACTATAGAGGTTTAAAAAGTATATTAAAGATACAAGTCCATTATTGCAAATTTACAAATATTTCCCCTGATTTGTAGCTTATATTTTCACTCTCTTAATAGAATCTTTCAAAGGGCAGAAGTTCCTAATTGTGATGAAGTCCAATTTGTTTTTTTTCTTTGTGGATCATACTTTTGTGTTGTATTTAAGAGATCTTTACCTAACCCAAGATTTTCTCCTGTGTTTTCTTCTAAAAGTTTCATATCTAGGTTTACATTTAGGTCCTTAATCCATGTGTTAATTTTTACATACACAGTACAAGATATAAATTGACTTTTTTTTTTTTTTTTTGCATATGATATCCAGTTGTTCCAGCACTATTTTTTGAGAAGACCGTACTTTCTCCATTGAATTGAATTAATACCTTTGATGAAAAATCCATTAATATGTGAGCCAGTGTCTGGACCCTGATATCTTTCAGTGGTCTATTGTCTATCTCAGTGGTCTCTAAACTGAAGCAGTTTTGCCTCCAGAGGACATTTCGCAAAGTCTGAAGATAGTTTTATTTGACACAACTAGGGAGATGCTGTTAGTTTCTGGTAGGTTGAGATGCTGCGCAATATCATACAATGAATAAGACAGCTCCCACAGCAAAGAATTATCTGGCTTAAAATGTCAATAGTGCCGAAACTAAAAACCTCTGTTCTATCTTTATGCCAATACCATACTCTCTTGATTACTTGATTACTGTAGCTTCATAATAAATCTTGAAGTCAGGTAATATAAGCTCTTGAACCTTCTTTTTCAGCTTTGTTTAGACTATTGTAAGTCCTTTGTTTTTCCCTGTGAATTTTAGAATCACCTTGTCAATTTCTTTTTTTAAACCCTGAGGGTATACTGGCTGTGAATATGTAGACTATATTGATCATTTTGAGGGTAATTGAAATCTTAATATTGATTCTTTAATTTTCTCTGCGTTGTTCTATAGTTTTCAGTGTGCAGGTCTCACATTATATCTTTCATCAGATTTATCACTAAGGACTTAAAAATGGCATTGTTTTTTAATTACAACTTCTAATTTTTTTTTAGTATATAGAAATACAATTTATTTGTTCGTTCATTCATTCATTCATTCATTCATTTATTTATTAATTTGGTGAGGCAACCCTTGGTTGACCTCACAGATTGCAAGGACCTTGTCAGCTTACAATCCCTTATTTTATTTTTTAAGCCTACAGCACTTGGTCTTCCTAGGTGGTCTCCCATCCAAGTACTAATCAGGCCCAACCCTGCTTAGTTTCTGAGATCAGATGGGATCAGGCTTGTTCAGGGTGGCTTGGCCGTAGACAATAAGAAGTATTTAGAAGGGACATCCTTGCTTTGTTTCTGATCTTGGAGAAAAAGCATTTAGTCTTTTAAGTATGATATTAACATACTTAATATTTTTGCATATGTCCTTTATCAAATTTAGTAAATTCCTTCTGTTCTTAGCTTGCCGAGAGTTTTTATTAGGAATGGATATTTGATTGTGACAGTGCTTTTCCTGTATATATTGAAAATATCATTTGAATTTTCTATTTTTAGTCTTTCAATATGGTGAGAGACTTTGGTTCAGTTTCCAAGAGTAAAACAGCCTTGTATCTTTCCATTTATAGAATAACTCGTACTTTTTAATTAGAGTGCAGAATTTGTTTTATATACTGGGTTTCATTTGGATTTAATATTATCATTGATAATGATTGGGTTTATATCTTCTATCTTCCTATTTTTTATTCTGTTCCATCTGTACCTTGTTCCCTTCTTTTTCTGCCTTCTTTTGGCGCAATTGAGCTTTTCTGTGATTCAATTATACCTCCTTTATTGACTTATTAGCTGTAACTCTTGTTATTTTAATGATTGCTTTAGTGTTTATACTGTACATCTTTAACTGTCACTGTCTACCTTCAAGTACTATTCCACCATTTCACATATAAGAATCTTAAAATAGGATACTTCCATTTTTCCCTTTTCTCACCTTTGTGCTATTGTCATACATTCTCTTTCTATATAATAACCCCACAAGATATTGTCATTTTTTATACTTTACAGTTACCTTGTAAGGAGATTTAAATGATAAAAAAATTATTTACCCATGTAGTTATTATTTTCAGTGTTCTTCATTCCTTTATGTAGGTTCATATTTCTACCTAGTGTCATTTTTCCTTTTACTTCCTTTTAAAATTCCTTTAAATGGAACTTTCTTTTACTTTTTTTGTAATGTACATCTGTGGCTTATGAATTTTTTCAAGTTTATCATTTCTGAGAAAGTATTTTACCTTCCTCTTTTTTTTTTTTTTTTTTTTTTGGCCTTCTTTACCTTTTAACTCCTGTGCATAGAAGCCTGGCATCATCTTTCCTTATGTTTAATCAATTGCCAGGACCTACCAGTCCCTACATCCTTTATATTTTCCACAACAATTTTACCTTCATTTTGAATGATATTTTCCCTGGATAAAGAATTCCAAGTTAACAGTTTTTCCTTTATTTTAAAAATGTTCCTCCATTATCTTTTATCTTGAATTATTTCTAATGAGAAATCTGCTATCATTCTTATTTTTGTTTCTTGGCATATCTGTCTTTTTTTCCTCTGGCTGATTTTAATACAGTCATGTACTACATAACATTTCAGTCAACAGCAGACTGCATGTGTGACGGTGGTCCCATAAGATTGTAATGGAGCTGAAAAATTCCTATCATTCAGTGACATAGCAATGGTAATGTCATAGTACAATGCATTACTTATGTGTTTGTGGTAATGCTGTTGTAAACAAACTTACTGCACTGCTAGCCACAAAAATAGAACACATACAATATTAAGCTATACCATCTAGATTTTGTGTAAGTACGTTCTATGATGTTCACATGATACAAATTACCTAATGATGCATTTCTTGGAATGCATACTGTTTGTTAAATGGCACATGACTATTTTTTTTTATTACTAATTGTCAGCAATTTGCTTATGCTATGTCTGTAATTTTCTTCATATTTATTTTTTTAAAATTTATTTATCATTTATGCCTACAGCACCTCGTCTTCCTAGGTGGTCTCCCATCCAAGTACTAACCAGGCCCAACCCTGCTTAGCTTCTGAGATTGGGCTTGTTCAGGGTGGCATGGCCATAGACCATGGACCATGGCTCCACTGGGGCACAACCCCAGGACCTTCTGTGTGTAAAGCAGACATTCTAATCGCTACATTATGGAACCACTTCTGTTCATATTTCTTGTATTTGTGGATTTTTGAGCTTGAATTTATTGGTTTAAGTTTTAATCAAATTTGGAAAATTTTTGACCATTTTTTTCCTCAAAAATTTTTGTCTTCCTAACTATCAGGGATTCTAATCATATATATATATATATATATATATATATATATATATATATATATATATGCTTATATATATATATATATATATGCTTATATATATATATATATATATGCTTGAAGTTATCTCATATCTCACTGTTATGAGATATCTCATTCTTTGTTTTTTCAATTTTTTTTCCGTCTCTTCATTTTGTATAGTTATATTGCTCTGTCTTCAGATTCACTGGTCTTTTCTTCTGCAGTGTTGTTAATATCAGGTTAACTTGATATTGTTGATAATCCAGTGTATTTTTCAACACGGACATCTTAGTTTTCATATTTAGAAATTTAATTTAGGAATTTTTGTTTTTCATATCTCTACTTGACATCTTGAATCTTTCCTTTCTTGAACATACAGAATGCAGCTATAAAATTATTTTAATGCTCTTGTGTACTAATTCTCTTTTTTTTTAAAGTAAATTTCAATTGATTGATTTTTCTAGTCATTTTTTTTAATATATTTTCTTGCTTCTCTAAATTCCTGGTTGACTTTTGATTAGATGTCAGACTTAACTTTTACTTTGTTTTACCTTTTTATATTCCTGTAAATATTTTTGAGTTTTGTTCTAGGGCACAGTTAAGTTTCTTGAAAACAGTTTGTTCTGATAATGTCTTGCATTCAGGCTTTCTAAGGTAGAACCAGAGCAGCATTTAATCTAATGTTAATTTTGTCTCACTGTTAAAGCAAAACACTTCTGTGTATTCTACACTGTAATTTTGAATTGATGAGGTTTTCTGCTCTGGCTGCGGGCAATAGGCACTCTTCTGGTCCCATGTGAGCCTCAGGGATTGTTTCCTCAAATCCTTTCATGTTGCTTTTTCCTCTAATCTCAAATAGTTTTTGAGTAAGGTACAGTAATTCCTCACTTAACGTCGTCAGTAGGTTCTGTGACTTTCTGTGAAATGGCATATAATGAAACCAGTTTTACCACAGGCTAATGATATAAACAACAGTTAAGTTCCTATGGAAGCTCATCAACATTATATTGAAACAGTGTTGAAAAAAATGACATTGAGGACCTACTGTACTCTGTTGAAGACTAGAGCATGACCTTCTATTTGTGTAGCTCTCTCTTCTTGAGTACTTTATCCTACAAACTCTAGTTGCTTTGACCTTCCTGGATTCCAAGTTCCATCTCTTCTACTCTGCCTGGGTTCCTCCTCCACACGCCACAGCATGGAAACTCTCTTCGGACAGCAATCTGAGATAACATAGGCCTCATCTGTTTTCCATCTTTCAGGGATCACTGCCCTTTGTTGCATGATGTCCAATGTTTTGAGGATCATTGTTTCATATATTTTATTCATTTTATAATTGTTTCAGGCACAAAGGTCAGTGTAGTCACTTTTACTTCATCTTGACTAGATGTGGAAGTTCCGTTTCAACATTATATCACATCTAGGTTTTTTCAGAAGCAGTAGAGTTGAAAGATGAAGTAGGAGGTTGTAAGAGAAGAGCAAGGATAGATTTTTAAGATGGAATAGGGTACAACAAATATGGGTGAAACAGGTATATATATATCATTGTGAAACTTAGGGTATATGATTTGTCCAAAGTAATTCCCAAGAAATGCCTGATAATATAGGGACCACCTTTGATGGGATAGTTTCCAATTTTTACTGTCTTGGCTCCAACAGTCATAATGACTGAGCCTTCTATGTATTATCACTGACAGAGTAAGGTGCTATGCAGGATATTAAAATGAGTGACTTAAAAGTTTCCTTAAAGGACCTTAGTGTCTGTTACATGAGATATATAACTTTATACAACATAAAAGGTAATATATATGATAATAGGAATATAGATAAAACCATGTAAGAATTCAGAGAAAGACATTACTTCTGAGGAACAGAACTGACATTATACTTGGTGCTTTGTATTGTTTAGTTAAAGCACTTGGCCTTTTGCCTGGCATGACATAAGTGGTTTCTTATTATTGTAGATAGGACTTGCGGTTAAGAGCATGTGGTCTGAAGCCATGTGAATCCCCCTCTCTTTATCAGCTGTGTAACTGTGGACAAATTAAATAGACTTTCAGTTCTTCATATTTTTTTTTATCTAAGGGAATAGTAGTAGTAGCTACCTAAGTCAATTGTTATAAGGATTTAATGAGTTAATCCATATTAAGATCTTATATATTGATATATGCCACTCAATATATATTTTTATAATTTTATTTATATTAAACTTTAAAATCCTGGAAGGTAAGCATTATCCTTATTCTCAAGCTTATATGTCTGTTAGGGTGTCCTTTGGCTGCTTACAACAGAGACATGATTATGGTAACGTGCCCAAATAAAGAGGTCTTATTAATTAATTAATTAATTAATTAATTATGAAACCAAGTGCAAAGGCAACCTGACCAGGGCTGATATGGTGGTTACATGTTGCCACCAGGAAGGCATACTCTTAAGTTTAGTCTTTTCATGTAACCATCTCTAACATGTACCTTTTGTCTACATATTTGTTACCTTTTTATCCATGATGGTTGCTTCTCCTCCAGCACTGATCAGAGTTCAAATAGGAAGAATGATATGGGCAAAAGACCTGTGCTAGGTAAGTGACCCAAAGTTCTTTCTCAGAAGACCCATCAGCAACTTCCTATCATAACAAAATGTAATCCTGTCCCTATGGAGAGTCATAGTGTAGTGGCAGACAGTAATAAAATCAACTAATTTTTAAACATTTTATAGTAAAGAAGTTCCAGGCTGGTGAAGAGTTTAGGTTGTGAAGGGAACAACAGATACTGGTGTAAGAAGGCAGAAGATTGTGAAAGAATCACTTCCAAACTCTTGCCTCTCTACAGTCAAAAACTATTATGTAAAATATGCTAATTTCAGTCAGATCCTCTGCTTTGAAACTCATCTTTAACCAGATCCCCCAAACTCATAGATACTGCACCTCTGACTTACCCTATGAGACACTGTAAAGACTATCAAGATAGTGTTCTCCCTTACCACAGTAAGCAAAAAACTCAGTTTTGCTTTATCAACAGGTTACTTTGGAAGTATTTTAAAGGAGTCAGCATTTGATGATCTTGGAGGTCCCATCAAAATCTGGTCAACTTGAAAACAGCATGTTTTTCTGAGGCCCTTTGAGCCTTCTGCACAGGGTCTGTCCAATGGTGATAGAGAGGTAAGTTTATATTGGGTTTGAGCTGATTTTTTACTTTTCCATTGAACACTGTACATGCTAAGTTCAGTTTATTTAATTTGGGAGTACAAATAAACTTTTAAAGTATTCATTGATCAGGTTTGAAAAGCTTTAATTTTTAGTAGAAATCTGTATTATTATGATACTTCTGTGTTGTTTGTCCTTGTCATTTCTTCATTGTGCATCTATAAGAGGAAGTTCATAGGGATGAAGATGGGTGTAAGCTTACATGTTCAGAAGGTTTCTCATCAGATTGTCATTGTTTGGAAAAACTGCCTTAGGTCATTTATGAAAATCTTTTTTTAAGTTTTTTTTTTTTAATGCCTACAGTACCTAGTATTCCTAGCTGGTCTTCCATCCAAGTACTGACCAGGCCCGACTTTGCTTAGATTCCGAGATCAGAAGAGATCGGGCACATTCAGGGTGGCATGGCTGTAGGCTCATTTATGAAAATCTTATCAGAACTTTACTCACTTTTGTTGTCCATGAAAGCTTAGTTCTCTTTGGGTAGGTGAGGTCCCCAAGTTACAGGGTGCACAAGATTTTACTGACTGTTGTCAGATTCATAGGTTTATCTTTAGCCTAATTCTATACGCACTCTGGGCTGGACTTCTGTATCTTATATGTATTCATTTTAGAATCAAATGTGCTTCTTAACTTTCTAAATGATGTGTTATTTGAAATTATAATGGTTATTTTGGAGAACTGTTGATAGGAACTCTTTAAAGTTGTTCCTTTTGGGAGGTACTTCAAAGCAAAAACAAAACAATATCCCAAACATACATTTGTCTACATTTTAAAGAAGAGGAAATGGGGAGAGCAATTAGGAGGGTATTGCAATTGCTTAGGGTGATTTGGAAATAGAGCGATAGTCATACAGGAGGGAAGAAATGGACAAATTCAGGATATATTTTGGAGTTAGAATCATCAGGAGTTACTGATTGGTTGGCTGTTGTGGAGCAGGGAGCAGCGGATGCAGGGATAATGTAAGGAGAGGAATGAAGAATGACTCTAGGATTTTAGTGCAAGTAACTATACGAATGGTAGTGACTTTTACTGAGTTGAGGAAGACTGATGAGAGAGATAGATAAGGAAAAGCAAGAGCTCTCTTTTGGATGTGGTTATTTTGACTTCCAAATGGAAATGTTAAGTAGGCACTAGTCTACTTAACATTTAAGTAGAGATACTAGTCTAGAGATCAGGATTGGAGGTAAACAGTTCTATGATTTAGTGACATATGGATGGTATTTAAAACTAGAAAACAGAGAGATTACCTGAGAAGAAAATGTAGAGAATGCCCAGAATCTAGCCCTGGAGCCCTCCAACTTTTAGGTTAGCTATAGCAGAAAAAATAGCTAAAATGTTGAAAGGAACACCAGGAATGCTTCAATCTAATCTGGTCAGCTGGGTCTACTTTGGAACCCATGAAAGAAAGTAGGGGCAGGAAGTATCTCAGATTAGTTGCTTATTGAAGCAATCTTTTTAGTCCCTTAGCCACCAAATACATATTCATTGTATTATAAATACGGGTCTCCAATAGACATTACAGTATAAGGTAACTCCAGTCTAAATGCCTGATAATATACTTTATTTACATATAACATTCTCCTGCAGGTAAGGGGCATCAGATATCTTGACACAATCATAAAAATATTTTGGAAAAGCCTGTCTTTCTGCTTTCTAGTTTTTAAAATTACTTTAAATTAAACTATCCATTTTTAAATCTTTTTAATACGTTATTCAATTTTTATTTAATAAACTATTAAACTTTTCCACTTACTTTGCTTTTCCATAAAATATGTTTAGGTGGCAGTATAAATTCTGGCTTTAAAATGATGATTAGAATTATGTAAATATTTAACTGTCTTAAGAAGATCTTCTCTTTTCAGGTTTGATTAACATTTGAAAATACATTATAATGTTTTGACATCAAACTTATATTAATTAAAAAAATGGGTATGTTTAGACCTTCAAGAATAATTTAATCAAAGGATATAAACAAAAAGAAAACAAAACAAAAACATGTAGCTAGAAGTAGCTATAAAACAATGTGTGTCTTTCAGAGTAACAGACTTGTATATCAGTTGCAAATAGTAATTTTTTATTCATGAGATCTTTTTATTTCCATGGAAACACTGAAGTCATTTCAATTTTTAATTACCTAGAGTTTACAGTTCCATCAATTTTACCTCTGTAGTAGTAAGCACAGAAGTTAGGGCTTTACTCATTTCTAAATTTTCAAATTTATTTTTATAATTTATTATTGTTTTATTCTACCTCACAGTAATTTTTGATTGTGCATCTGTTGGATCATGTCCTTATGAGAATTAAATACAATAATATAAAAACTTTTCTAATTTGAAATATCTCACTTTTGTTAAAATTAACATTTTTTTATTAGTGAGGTATTTTTCATATACTTTTTCTTATGTGAAATATCAATTTTTCACTAGTCCATTTTTATATTACAGTCTACTTAAAAAAATAAATTTCTGTTGGCCTTGAGTTTTTTTAATGTTTCTATGGGGTTGTTTTTATCTTTTTTTTTATTACTCGAGTAACATAAATATTCTAGTTGTAAAAGTTTCGAACAATATAGAAATATACATAGCAAATGACTCCCTTGCCAGCTCCCTTCCTTATAGAACCACCATCAACAGCATTTTATTCCTATCCTTATTCCATTAATAGGCGTATGTTGCCATATTCTTTAAATATATATAAATATACATAGATGTGTACATAGATAAATATAAATGGATTATATAGTACCTGCTGTTCAGTGTCTTAGTTTCTTCACTTAATAGTATACTGTCAAGACCTTACTTTTTTTCCCCAACAATGTAAAAAGTTTCCCCCTATTATAGACAGGACACATGATAGTTGTAAAAAATTTGATCAAGATAGGAAAGATGTTTTTAAAACAATAAAAAATTACCTGAAATCATCATGGAGATAACCACAAGTAATATTTTGGCAACTATTCTTATATGCATCTCTTAATATATTTTACATAATTGATGTTTTTTTTGACACCAGCTGGTATATTGCAATTCAGTCTAGCACAGACCACACAAATTAAAGAGCATAGTCCTGCCTTCATTTCAGATACCAGTCAAAAGTGGGATCCCCAAGCCACCTATATTTCCAGCTGCCTACAAATCTGGGATGATCCGATAAACCCTTCAAGTTTGATAATTTGCTGGAATGACTCAGAATTCAAGAAGGCACTTAATAGTTTTATAAGAAAGGATACAAATTAGGAACATATGAGAGACTAGAAGGTAAGGTCTGGGAGAGTCCTGAATGTAGAGTTCTGTGCCTTCTCCCATGCAATTGGGGCACTTCACCATCCCATCATATCGATGTGTTTACCAACAAGGAAGCACCACTGAGCTTCATGTCTAGAGCTTTTATCAGCGTTTCAATACATAGATATGATTGATTAAATCATTGGCCCTGTGATTGAACTCATTCTCTAGACCCCATCCCTTTCCTGGAGATCAGCAGCTGGGCTGATATCATGTGGCTCAAAAGCTTCAACTTTCTAATCATGTGGTTGGTCTCTCTGGCATGACCAGTCTCAATCCTGACTATACCTGAGGGCCCACCAAGGGTCACCCCATTTGGATAAACTCAGGTGTGATCCAAAGGGCAAATGAATAACAAAGACACTCCTTTTACTTGGAAAATACCAAGAATTTAGATTCATTCCCAAGAATCATAGACAAAAGGTGAGTCAAATTCTTTATTATACAGTAGTGTCATATGTTGTTTTACTGTGGATGTCGATTTTCGTCTCAGATTTCTTACCATGTCTATACACTAGGTCTATCTTTTTTCTCAAGGCTGTTGGGTGAAACATAAGGTGTTTTATCAAATATATTAATTCTGTCTATATATAATTCTTTTTCCCTGTTTTTAATTTGCCTTTTAATTTGATAACTTCTATGCTTAGACAGTACTACTTCAACTAGACAGGAGGTAAATATCTAAAATTTCTTACAGCTTTCATAAGTCTTTTTAAATATATATACTGAATTATTGTGGTGCACAGGATAAGTTTAAATGGTGACTATTCTGTAACCACCAATTTGTACTTCTTAATCTCTTCAGCTTCTTTATCCAGCATCCCTACCCAACTCCCATCCACAACTACCAGTCTGTTCACTGTATCTATGATTCTCTCTCTGTTTTGTTTATTTATTTATTTTGTTCTTCATATTCCACATATAAGTGAAATTACATAGTATTTGTCTTTCTCTGTCTGTTCCATCACACCTAGCATAATACTCTCTAGGTCTATCCATGTTGTTGCAAGTAGTAAGATTTCATTCTTTACGGCTGAATAATATTCCATTGCACATATGCACCACATCTTCTCCATCCAGTTATCCATTGATGGGTGCCTAGGTTGCCTCCACATTGTAGCTACTTCAAACAACACTGCAGTGAACAGAGGGGTGCATATATCCCTTCAAATCAGTGCCTTAGATTTCTTTGGATAAACACCCAGAAATGGAATTGCTAGGTCATAAGGTAGTTCCATTTTTAATTCTTTGAGGAACCTCCATACTGTTGTCCACAAGTTTTTTTTTTTTTCAAGTAACCGATTCTCCCAACACAATGAAATAAATTTTTAATTTTTTATATTCACCCTTGCAAGGAATTAGTGGGTTGTGAGGAATAGGAGGTTTGGTATGGTATGAGGAAGGTATTGTTAACCTCATGTTAACCTCCAGACACTGAAGTTCAAAAGATCAAATAATTTTTTCCAGATCACCTGGAATTGTCTGACTCCAAAGCCTAAAAAAAGATCAATTAAGCAGCAGCCAGTATTGGAATTACATGTAAGTACCAAATGATTTAGGGAATACCTTAGATTATATAACAATTATATAATTTGTTCCAATATGAAAATTAAAATTAAGTGGAATATAGAAGAAAATCTAGTCATGATACTGGAAAGGGACACATGCTGTGCATTGATAGAGAAATGAAAGAAGTGATTTTAAATAAGAGTCCAAAATTGAAGGCCACAGAGATATTGATTTGTGACCAAGTGGTTTCGTGTAGGCAACTTCATATATTGTACTTCAGAGTGAACAGCACAGATTCATCTGTTTAATGATGATAATCATGGGTAATGAATTTTAGGAGGAAGCCAGCTAGTTGCTAAAAAAATTTCAGTAGAAAATTATCCTTTGTATTTTTTTTTTCTCTTTTCAACTCTCAACATTAGGGCACTTTGAGAAACACTTATACTTAAAACTCCAGAACATTAAACTGAAAAGGAACAAAATAATTCAGATCACAGCAGATGAATCAAGTAAATTTTCATAGATAAAAAACAAATGAATAAAACAAACTGTGAAAAATTATATCAGCATTTATTATATTTATATAATACATTTATTACTAAATGTATTACTGCATTTAGTTTATAAAAATTTACTCTAAACTGTGATCCTCTACATTAACCTTCCCTTTAGATACTATTATATTTGATTATTGCCTTATAGCAGTAGTAATAATAATAATAACCCTAAAAATACCTTGGAAAGTGTTGTATAATTTGTAGAAAAACACATTATATATACAGTATCTCATCTGATTTTTATATTTCCCTTGTGATATAGGTAGGATTTGTTGTTCACTTTGTTTTCAAGTATTTTCACATGTTGCTTAATTTTTCTACACAAAATTTCTGATGGAACCAACTGTAAGTATTTTCCTATTTCACAGCTGAGAACACTAAATTATAGGGAATAAGTTACATGTTTATTACATGTGAAATCATCTGGAACTGAAATTATGTAGACATGATTTGGAAGTAGTCTGACACTTAGCTGAGTAGTTTTAATATTTGAGATTAGATAAGCCACAACCATTAAATCTTAGAATTCTTAAATTTTCTTACTTTCCCTAGCTTTGCAAGAATTCTACTCATGATGTAGGACTGAAAGCATTTATTTTAAAGAGAAAATGAGCAGAACACCTGAATCACTTGGTATGAAAGAGGAATTTTAAACACTTAGGAAGAATTGTATGGACTTTATATAGAGATATAAAATTAAACACAGTAAATGACATGTTTAATCACTTGTTTTTTCAAAAATATACTAAAACTTACAATCCGTAGTGTTTCGAAAAGTTATTTAAAAGAATTACATAATAACTTGCTACCTAGCAGCATGCACTTTCTTTTTAACTTGCCTGCCCTACCCTTCCAAGCTATGCAGCATTTGAACTGTTAACAATGGTGGAAGGTAAAGGTGTTGTTCATTCAACATATTTACTTAGTTCCAAAATAGGATTATAGATAACATTTATTGAGTGCCAGATGCTTTTTATTTGTCAATTAATCCTCACAACTGGCCTGGGTATTATTATCTTAATTTTATGGAAGAAAAACAAACTCAGAGAGATTAAATACTTTGCCCATGATCATATAGTTAGGAAACCAAGAATTAGAGGTCTAAATCCAAGAATTTTTTTTCTTACAAAGTCTGTGTTATAACTAGATTTAACTTTAAACAATTAGTGAACTATCAAAATTCACTCATAAGGAAAGTATGCTTCTTGCCAACCTAGAGAATTACTTCCCATCTGTAAATTAAAAGGTAATCCTTCAGATAAGGGACTTTAGGATATGCATTACTTTATTAATGTGGGAACTGTATTTTTTCAAAAGGAATATTAACACTTCATTTTCAACCACCTTGACCTTTGAAATCCCTTGCCACAAAATATTTAACTAAAAAGGTGTTACAAAGATGTAATAGAGGGACAATTTTTAAGGAACATTGGCCCTGAGCTACTATCTTAGATTTTATAAACCAAATAATTCAGAAGATATTTAAACTGGAAAGTAAGCATTACATTCTACACATTTAGAGTTCTTTAGATTTAGATCTTCCCTAGTTTGCCAGGATTTTACATTATGAATGGATGTTGAATTTTGTCACATACTACATCTATTGAAATGATTGTCTGGTTTTTCTCCTTTATTAAATTGGCGAAATACATAGACTGATGTTCAAATATGTATGGATATGTAAAGGTACACATATCTGGTACATGCACACAGTTTCTGTAGCCCGTATGCAAAGTACTAATTGGTTGTGTCATTAGATATTCATATCTTTAGCTTTACCGGATAGTGCCAAACTGACTTCCAAACTGATTATGCCAGTGTATATTCTCACTAACAATATATGATTCCAGTTGTTTCATATCTTTAACAGTACTTTTTATTGTCAGACTTTCTAATTTTTTCAAAGCTGATATGTATATAGTGGTTTTTAATTTTGGTTTTAATTTATATTTCCTTAATTGCAGCTGAGATTGAGTAACTTTTCAATATTTGTTCACCATTTGTATTTCCCTTCCTGTGATTGAACAATTGAAATATTTTGCCCATTTAAAAAAATTTTTAGATAGCTTACATTACTTGTTTGTTGGAGTTCTTCATATATTCCAAATAAGAGTCTTATCAAAATATGCATTGCAAATATATTTCCCATTGTAGGGAAAATATTCTTTTCACTCTCTATGGTACTTTTGAGGAATGGGCTTTCTTAATCCTAATATAGTTAAAGTTATCAATTTTTTCCTTTATGGAATCCTTTATGGATAGTGCTTTTTCTTTCTTCCTTAAGAAATCACTGCGAGGAGCCTAAAGGAGCCCATGCAGACAGACTAAATGTAAAAGCTAGAGGCTGATATGTTGACAGTTCAGCTGAAGTCTCAAGCCAGCAGCCAGCATCAACCACCAGACCTGTAAATGAAGATGTCTACAGATTATTTTAGCCCTCAGCCCTCAGTGGAGTTGCTCCCAGCCTTTGAGAATTCCAGCTGAGACCTCAGATGTTGTAGAGCAGAGACAAGCCATCCCTTTTTTGCTGTGCTCAAATTCCTGGTCCATAGAATGTGTGGGCACAATTAAATGGTTGTTTTACACCACTAAATTTTGAAGTGGTTTGTTAAACAGGAATTGTGGAATAAGAAAACTATGGGAACCTTTTAGAAGAATGTTATGCTAGGTAACATTATCTATGTAATGGTTTTTAGTCTTTTGAGATATTGATATTATAAGAGAATAAAACAAACCAGGTTCAATTGTCCTGATGATGGTGGGCGTAGGATAGTTTGGCAGACTGCAAATTTTCTCCCCCCGCCACAAACATTTTCCCATAGTACTGACTAGGCATATGGATTCCTAGTGAGAAATAACATTTTCCAGGATCATTTCTAACTGGATGTAGCCATTGACTAACATCCTGCCCATGGAATATAAGAAGTGATGTGCAACTTCCATGTCACATACTTAAAAGGAAATAGCCCTTCATTTTCACTCTTTCTCCCTTCCCGTGAGCTGGTTGACAAGGTGAATGTCCTAAGAGTTGGAAGAACAATGAGAAGGGGAGAACTGGGGTCCTTAAATGTCACTGTGGAATTACCACTTGGACAGCTTACTCACCGTTAAATTGTTATGAGAGTAAGGTTTAAAATTCCTGTCTTATTTAATCCACAATATTTTATCATATCTGTGTAATATTAGCTTAAATTCACCCCTTAATTTATACATGTAGTTAAGAACAGGAATGGAGAGACTGAAAGATAATAGAATTTCTAGGGGCACAGCTGTGGAAGTAGGCAAGGATTGTGATTACCAAGACCTAACTTTAAAGCAAAAGTTCTAAAGGGTGAATAAGGAACCTAAAAAGGAAAGGAAATTGTTATTTTCATTATCCATATGCTGACTCAGCTGGTCAGTTACTGATCACTAATGTATCTGGAATTTATAATCGCTTCCATTAACCTCTATTATTTTTAAGAGCTGTTACAATTGACTGGCGAGAAATAAAATTTATAATGCATTAAATATTACACAAAATGTCTAATTTTGCTTTTACAATTTCTTGCCTTTTTACCATAACTTAGTCAAGTGGAATAACTATTTTTCTTTCTTTTCTTCTTTATGGTAAACTATGCGTATGGTAAAATTTACCATTTCAACCATTTTTTAGTGTATAGTTCATTGCCATTCAGTACATTCACAGTGTTGTACAACTATCACCACTATCCATCTCTAGAACTTTTTCATCTCAAACTGAAACTATAACCATTGAATAATAACTTCCCATTGTACACTACCCCTAAGTGGTTCTCTTTTTTGTAATAAAATGATCTTTCAGTATCCATTAAAATATCAGAAAACTTTGAATGGGACTGAGTGGGTAACTGCAAACAGTAAGAAGATATAATTAGGAAATTAGGAAGCTAGGCTTTTGTGATGCCATTTCTATTTGTAAAATTATTCAACTAAGGGAATATCCTTTACAGAGACTGCTTGATTTCTCATTCAGACACTTAAAAAGTAAATTGAAAAAAAAAAGTTCTGTTTTTAATTTTCTATTCTCTTAATTTGTACTGAAACAAGCTTTTGTTTCATTCACACTTATTTCTTTAGGGCACTATTTTCCATCTGTTTATTAACAGCTGAAAACCATAATCTTCTTGTTCTACTAATGTGTTTCATCATGATGAATCATGTGATAAAAGCTAATGATCCTTTTGCCAGGAAATATGAGAATGAAATGCTCAGTAAACAAAAATCTTTCCCCTTATATTAAATCCATTATAATAAAAAAAGAAGTGAAATAGTGTATTTTTATCCAGAAATGTTTGTGAAAGACTGTGAAGCATTTATTGTTTTAATCTTTATTGAGCTGAGCTGCCTTTATTATGCATCAAACTGTGAATATAACTAGGACTTCCCTGATCTCAGATCTATTTTTTAAGTGTTACCTATTTGACTACATTTACAATTTTGATGTAATATGAAAAAGTAAAGCCCCATGAGTCATGGTTATAGCTATTTACCCCTGAAGCACTAGATCTCAACACCTTAATTCCAAATAAGTTGATAATTATTAACCCGCTTTATTACTCAAATAGAAAAAGTAAAAGGAGCCAATAAGTCAAATAAATGTACAAGTCAAAACAATTATTCACAAAACTGAAAACCGTGTGAGATATAGTAACTAGGAATGTTAATAGATTAATATCAGATATATCATACATTCTTTGATTTTTACTGTGACAAATGTAGGGGGAAAACTCATTGAGATGTGTGGTGGTATAGCAGACCTAGGGGTAGAGATTGCACAAAGGTTTGTTTTTTCTTCTTAATTCTTACAGTATTGCTGTGAGAAAGAAATACTCCTTGATACATAACAGGTAAAGAAATCCCAGATATTGATTAATATAAATTTGAATTAAAGCAACTGAATTTCAAAAAAAACTGCTTTCTTAGAACCAGGAATCATTCTTGGTCTCAAATTTTTCTCTTCACATTTAAGTAAAAGGAAATTAGAATTGAAAAAGAGAAAATGCTAATCATTAAATAAAAATTTCCTGTAATTTTCTTTTTCTACTTGATTAAAGAATTTTTCTCTACTGTAGACTGTGGACATCTTAACTTTCAATTAACTTTCTAGCAACCATAGAAAGTTCATTATACATGAAAGCAAAGTGGTTTTCTTTCATGTTTCAGTTGAATTTTAATTACTGTATTCTGTGTGTTTGGGGGAGATTGCATGATTATATGTTGCCTTGAGAAAGACATGACAAAGCCTAGAACAACATATAGTTTTAATTTTGTCATGTCCCTACTTAAAAACTCTAATTTTATATAGCATGAAAGTTAAATCACTAAGCAATCAGGACCTCTGCCCCCACTGTGAGAGCTAATTACAACCTATATCTTCCCAACCTCATCTCCTTCCTTCTTCCACCCCAGCTAGACTGCTTATGGTCTGCTCAAATTCAGTGGAGAATTTCCTCAGGAGTCAAACTTTTACCTACGGCATTTTCTTTTCAGAATTCCCCTTTCTTCCTGGACCCAAATTTTAACATTTCTTCAAGGTCTTGCTCAGGTATCAGTCTCTATAAGAAACCTGCTTTAACCATAGTTATTATTTGGTGGTTTTCTGCTACAACTCTCCTCATTGAATGGCCATTTAACTCTTTAAGAATTATTTATTCTATTTCTATTTCCTTTTTAATCTTATACTTCAGATCTGCCGTTTCAATCCTGAGTGCTAAGAGGTTGTTAGAAATATGGGCATCCAAATAGAAGTACATGGGGATTAAATTCAGATATGGCTAATTGGTATGAATTTTGCCTCCCTCTTTTGCTAGCTAGTTGTGTGACCTTGTACCAGGCCAGGAATGCTGCTAAACATTCTGCAATGTACAGGACAACTCCCCACAACAAAAAATTACCCAATCCAAAATGTTAATAGTCCTGAGGTTGAGAAACACTGCTCCAAATTCATCATCTCATAGATTCTGAAAAAGCAGCACAACATAGTCTAAAAAGCCTAGAATTAAGGAGTCCTGAGTTCTAGTTCCAGTTCTGTCAACAGCAAGCAGTGTGCTACAGGGCAAGTCAACCCTTTTAGACCTCGATTTATTTTTAATAAATTGCCATTTAACTTGTTCCTCTATCCCATGTTTCCTACAGTGAAAATTAGCTTTAGAGCTGCACTGTCAAATACAGTAGCCTCAGGTGTCTATTTAAGTTAAATAAAACTAAAAATTTATTTCTCATTTGCACAAGTCATGTCACAATTGTTCAGTAGCTACATATGGCTAGTGGCGACTGTACTTAACAACACAGATGTGGACCACTGTCATCACTGCAGAAATTTCTATTGGATAGTGCTGGTCTAGAGGCTTAGATTCAGGTTCAGGCCTTGATTTTTTTAAATATTTAAAATGGAGATATTAAATTACATGATCTCTAAGGTAATTTTCAGTTCTCTAGTTCTGTGATTCTAATATAGTCATCTATGTTAATTTTAAAAAATCTGTAAATGTGTGGCTAACAAATTTTGGTATCACCGATATTCTAATGAATATAACCAGGTGTTTGCATTAGCATGCCTGACACTGTAGATTAGGCACATCTGTGGTACCTATTGAACGGTATAGACAAGACTTCCAGTTTCTGGTCTGGCATGTAAGAATCTTAAAAGTCATCACTCCGTTCTAACAAGTAAAAACCTGGAAAAACTAAACATGAGGTCATAGGGCAAAATGTTGCCCCTAAATCGTGAGACAGGTGAATACAGAGAATCACAACCTACCAGAGCAGAAAACCTGAGCAGAATTCTCCATGAGAACCTGTACTGGGGTAGGAAAACCTGAAATGTAATTGGCAAATTGCTGGAGATTTTAGTGGACAAGTCTGAGAGTTAACTCTAGGGGCTTAGGGGTGGGCTGTCTCAGGCTTGGGGGAAGCCCGCATTTTTGTTTTATTTTTAGGAGCTCAATCAGGTTCTCACAGTAAATATCAGAGAAAAATCCCCTTATGCTTCCAGCAGGGAGAGCGGAAAAGGAATTATTTTCAAATAACCAGAACATTCTCTTCCATTTAACAAGGCATGCTATTTTACTAGAGCCTAAACTATTGGGGTTTTATCAGAGCCTAACTGATCTAAGGGAAGGAAAATACCCAACTCCAGCCCACTCTACTTATCCTGTCCCACCTTGGGGGTAAAAACTGTGAAGCACTTGTGATGTTACAGTTCATAGGCTCACTAAAAGACTGAGACCTAATCGTAGGACTCCCCTAGCACCTCACCACCACTTTACGAAAGCCCTATTTACTGTCATTGCTTTTATCTAGTACATCATGTCTATCAAAAAATTACAGGGGAATAAGCATTCCACTTAGTTTATGTAAAATCTCTGAGATGGAAGTGTGCTTTGTGAATTTGAGGAGCAGCAAGGAAGCCATGTGCCTGGAGTGGAATAAGGGCAGGCCAGAATAATAGAGAAATTAGGAAGTGTGGGAGGAAAACACAGGTCCTTGCTGGCCATTTTAAGTGGGAGGGGTTTTAACAGAGGAGTGACATCTTATTTTCTATATTAAAAGATCACTCTGGTTGATGTGTTGAGAGTAATCCATGAGTGGGAAGAATGCAGAGGCACAGGCAGGGAGAAAAACTAGAAGTCGACAATAATCCAGAAAAGATTTAGTGGTAACTCACATCAAGGTGGTAGTGGTGGTGGTAGTGTAGAAAAATGGTTAGATTCCGGATATATTATGAAGATATATCTGAAAGGATTAGATAGAATGTGAGGTATGTGGTAGATGGTGAGGATCCTCCTTCAGTTCTTGGACTGACCAGCTGGAAGCATGGAACTACTAATTACTAAAATGGGGGATTCTGTAGCAAGAGGAATTCCTTTCCCTCCGCCTGAAGTTTTTACAGACTAAGTTTCACATGCCTGCTAGACAACCACGGAGAGTTGCTGAAAAGGCATAATTTGCAAACAACTACTTTAAATTATCCTCAACTCTGTCATCTGAGAGTGAAAGTAGCTATCAATAGTAAAAGAATAGGCATGGTTCTGTTTCAACAAACTTTATAACACTGGAACTTGAATTTCACTTAATTTTTCACATACCATGAAATATTCTTATTTTGATTTTAAGTTGTCAGCAAAACGTCAAATATTTACTACCTGGCTCTCTGTTACAGTTTGCTGACTGCTGGTATATATGAAACAAGATGGGACATTAGTTGATAATTTTGGAAGATTAGCGATGGTTTCATTATATTTGTTTACTTTTGAATGTGCTTGACATTTTTTCACAATAAAGTTTTTAACCCATTTTCCCGTTTGCCCTGAGAATACCCACGAGGGGTGCTCATGGCTTCAGCGTTTACCTGAGATAACTCATGGATTACAGTCCTAATCTTAGCCCTAAGGTTTGCCACGAAATATCTCACTTTTATTATTTTTGCATTGCTCTAATATGTTGATAGTCTTTGGAAACAAATGACATCATTCTATTTATAGCATTCTGTTTTTAGTAGTGGTATTTCCATTTACAAAATATAGTAACTCTCAATCGCTGAAAATGTCAAATCCTAGAAAATTTAGCATTCCTATGCAAGATGTTAAATGACTCTCGAACAGGTGTTAGCTGAAGATTCATTTGATGAACCTGATTTATGTATACATTTCTGTTAACATTAGGATTAGAGACAATTTACGTTTAGAAATAACTCCAAGAAGTTTTTATATTTTATTTTCACATTGAAAACGAGTCAGATTTGGTTCAGCATCAAGGAGCTTTTATGTAAAATTAAATGAATGCTGGCAGCACGCTGTACTTTTTTTTCTGAACAGGAACTCATGTACCAAGGTAATTTTAGTCTTCCCTGCCCCCTTAAAAAAACCCTTAAAGTTGTTTATATCTCATAAATGTAGCCGTTTTGTGTTTTTCCCCTTGAAAGAGCAAAACCGGTTTAAAGCCTTTAGTACTGTTAAAATAAGCCCTTTGGACTTCACGCTCAGTGCAGAGGAAAGTAGGAGGCATAAATTCACTTAGGGGAAAAAGATTTTGGGCATCGTATGGGGGCAGTTGTCTATTTTCATATTACCATATAATTACCAGGACCAATCCCCCTTCCACAATAAGAAATGAAAACAAAATACTTAATTAGTTATCATTGTAGGGTTTCCGCCCTCAGATGACTCCCGGAAATGACGGCATCAGCCGAAGGCTACGTATAAGGGACCCCAGCCGTGCGGGGGGGGGGGGGGGGGTTGACGTCAGCACGTCACCCGCATACTCCCGCCTCCCGCCCCCATTCGTCTAGGCCTGGGGTGGGACCGGAGTCTTTTGGCTGGCGCCCGCTGCCCTTTTCGGAAGCCGAGTTGACTGCGACTGCGCAGGTATGCTTGGGCGGGGCTTCAGATAGCCACGCCTCCTCAGCATGCTCGACCAATGAACAGTGACTGCCCCGGGGCCGGTTAAATCCTCAAAGGCCGGAATGATTAGCTGAAGGGACAGCCCCGCCCCTGAGTCCTCCCGGCCGCCGCCTCCCTCTCCACCCCGCCTTGTAGCTGCGGGGTGACACGGGGCCTTGGGTTGGTAAGGGGGAGAGGGAAGCAAGTTAGATGTCGGAATGCGGCGTCAGCGCAACCCCCCCAACGTGAGCGCGGTGAGGGGGAGGGGGTCGTAGGTAAGAGGGATCTGCGTGGCAGAAATGGGAGGGCCTTGGGTGCGAGGTGGTGAACGCGCTGTAGAGTGTGGGGTGGCTGTGAGGGGGCGAGGTTGGCCCGGGTGTGTCTCGGTGCGGTGCGGCGGGCGTGGGTAGCGGGTCGGGAGACGCCGACCTCGCATTATCCCATTTCCAAAGCTTCTCTTGGCAGGTTGGCATACCTTAAGTTTGCCTCCTTTTCGGTTGTCTGGGATGGAGGAGAAAATTTAAAGATCTCCCAGAACACTTGGAAGCTTTCTTGGGGTAGTTTCCTTGTGGGTGCATGCGTGTTCCTTTCTTCCTGGATGGAGAGGTAGAGGCCAAGTGGACAGGTTGATTTTCACTCTGTAGATTGTTAAACAAACCAGGAATTCCTCATCCTCCTCCCCACGCCCTGCCCCACCACACAACGACAAACATTCCCAGCAAGTTTAAGAAGCAGACTAGAAAATTCTAAGGGGTTCTAAAAGTCAGAAGTAAGTGTGCTTTTTCTTTTTTGTTTATAGAAATTAGATGAGTGGGAACGTCGTGTTGCTGCTTATTATCTGGACGACTTTTTAGTTATGTGTACTCTTTTGAATTTGCTCTAGAGGATTCCGACTTTATATTGTGAAATATTGTGTTAGCTGTAATGTTTTCCTGAAACACAAGTTTCTATGAAATCTTATCTCTCACTGTAAAAGCTTAGCCTGCTGTCCGTGGGAAGGAAGTAGATAAATCTCTAGTTCTGATAAGTCTGAAAATTTTAGTATGACTTCTTTTTCTAGCAAATATTTGCATATTTTTCTTTCACAGATTTATTTAATTGCCCAACTACCACTGATGAAGTTGGAGTAACTGCTGAAACCGAATTTTTTGACCAGAAGACAGTACATTTGTATGACTTCTTTTTGTTTTCCCTACTGCTTTGAGCTGTACTATAATGGCTGGAAAACTTGGAAAATAAAATGAACATGCTGTGGTCTTGAACATAATTTTCTTTTTTGAGGAAAAATTAAAGTGCCAGAGTGAAAGACAGAATGGCATCCAGAGAGAGGCTCTTTGAACTTTGGATGCTTTATTGTACAAAGGTAACTGCTTTCTTTTTTATTTCTAAGTTTTAAAATACTCATAAAATTTTGTGACCGGCCTATTACCACTTTATTTAATGGATAATAGCATATTTATTGATAGTCTACAAACACGGGATTTTCTGTTTTTCACTTTTTCAGGTTTGAACACATGCACAGTATTGGCATACTATTAAAAATTGGGTGTGGTTTTTATTGGATATTTGTCTTTAGTGATCTCAAAATTATATAAGTAAAATAATGACCTTAAAAGAAAAAATAAAATATTTTAATTTTTCTTAATGCTTTTTTTTCTCCCACAAGTGGGAAGATATATTTTTACAAGAAGGGCATTAAGTTTTTACTCATAATTAACCTTTTAAATTGTATAAAAAAATTACGGATTGTATAACAAGATTATTGATTTGAGGTTGTTACTTTAAGCTTGCCATGATGTTAGCACCTTGTGAGTATTGTCTTATTTGATTCTCACAGCAATCCTGTGAGATAGGTATTGTAATTATCTCCTTTTATTGATGAAAAAACTGATGCAGAGGTTAAAGGGACTACTGAATAGCAGAACCGAGCCTAGAACTCGGTACTGCCTGACTCAAGTCCATCCATTACTTGATATTTTTCGTTTTGTCATTCAAAAATAATTTTCTCTCTTTGCCTTTGTGTGAATTATTACATGTTAGCTTTGACTTTAGGTTATTGGAGTAGAAAGGTACTGATTAAAAACATCTTTTTCAAGTGAGAGGGCTACATTACTACTTTGAAGATATTGGCAAGGGTCAGAGAAACATCTTTAATCTACTAAAGTTACTTTAGGTCTGTGTGGTGAAGTTCTCAAGTTTCAGCTTCCGTTTCTGCATTATTCCTTTAGACTCCTTTTTTATACTTTCAGCTCTGCAAGGAACAAATTATTTAACAAATGATCTCAGTTATATATAATATTAAATTTTAGAGATCATACTGGAATTTGCTTTTCTGGTTTGGTATATCTTACAATTACTGAAGAACATATACTCTGAAATGTTTAATATGGATTTTTAAAATAGCTTTTAGCCTTGTGTAATTTAATGCCAGAAATGTCTTTTATAAATAGGCTACTCTTCCGATAAAAAAAGGAATCCAGTTCACCAGACGCTTTTGACAATAGTCACTAACACACATTAGCTAAAATTTAAATATGAATGCATAGTAGTTTGAAAATGATTTATTTAAAAATACATCAAACTTACTAGGTTTTATTATTTTCTGAATGACAAAAGGCAAATGGGGTTACATTGTCATATTATGTTGTTTCTAAGTTGAGTTCATGTTTAAGTGACACATGCTTATTGAAAAGATATAGTCTGTTGGCATACGGAGAATTTTATTCTTAATGACAAAATATAAATGTGATTCTTTACTCTTCATGAAAATCTAATTAATGAAAGCCCTTCACAGTCAAATTTGGAAGCCTATTCTTGAACAAGAAGATAAGTTGCATTTTTATGTTTAAGATTTAAATTATGTGTACACTTAATAAGATTAAAAGTTTTTTCAACTGTTTTTAAAAAATTGTTATTTATAGTGATTTTGTTTCACCAGTTAATGAGTAAGCTACTTTAGAGCTAGACACCTTTCTTTCCTGCAAACACCTTTATTTCAAGTAGCTTTCAAATACACATCATAGTTTTAACACTTCTGCTCCCTGATGAGGATGATCACCCAATAGCCAGTTTTTCATAATTTCTCTGTAGCTTTATTGCTCTCGCTGTAGCATATAGCCTTCAGCCACCCGACCTTTTTTTTACCACCTAATTTTTGAGACCCATTTTCTACACCTTTAGACTACTTCAGGACTGCTCAGATCTTCTTTTAATTTAATTAGCTCCAAATCGGACCTGTTTCTGGGCTTGCAGTTGTAGTCTAGTTTTGGTTTCACTGCTGTTTGTATTGTGACCTTGAGCAAGACTTACCTCTTTGGGTCTCAGTTTTCTCATTTGTCAAGTAGTAATAGTGTATGTGGACAGGAAGAATGCTTGTCTAACTCACCATTAAGATTTTCATTTGTTTTGAATTCTGAGAGACATTGAGTTTTTTTTTGTCCTAATTCTGTTGATTATCATTCAGAACTTTTTAGTTCATCTTTCTTTTTCAAGATTTTATTAAGGAAAATTTCAAGGAGGTACAAATAGAGAAGATACTTTAGTGAACCCTTTTGTATCTGTCACCTTCCTTCAATAATTATCAGTTTGTGTTTGATAATGTTTCATCTCTAATCCTTCACTACCCCTATCTTACCCCTGAATTATTTTAAAGCAAATCCCAGGCAACATATGACCTTATTCATAAATATTTAAAATTATAAAATAAGAACTCCTCTTAAAAATATAATCACAATATGATACTTCTTTAAATCATCAAATATTTGGTCAGTGTTCAGACTTTCCTGGTAGTATCTTAAATGTTTTTATTTTTCTGCTGTTTGACTCAATATTTAAACAAAGTATAAAGTTGTATTTTGTTGAAATGTTAAATCTTTAATCTATAGGTTCTCACTCACTTCACTTTTTATTCCATTTGTTGAAGAAGCCAGGTTTTGACTTAAGAATTTTTCTCAGTCTAGGTTTTGCTGGTTGAATTCCCTTGATTTAAATTATTTGTTCTTCTTTACTGGTATTTGCAAATTGGAAGATCTAGAGGCTTGCTTGATTCCCATTCTGTTTGGTGAGTGAGGCTAGAATGATTTGAGTGTCTCGACCATCAGTGAGTTTTGCCTATATGCGTTAATTATTTCATTAGGAGTTTGCAAAACTGTGATATCCAATCCTATCATTTCTTTATTAGTAGAACATATATAGAGAAGTGTTCTCTCATCAATTATTTGATGACAGTTCCTTAAAGGGAAGGAAGAAATGTTTGATTTTTCTCTCTTGGTTTTTAGAATGACTTGATTTACTAGCATCTTTCCAAGGTGACCAGTTATTTTTCTTGAGTATCGAGATCATCTTTAATGATTAAAATTTAAACACTGCTTACTATTTTGTTATTATGCTATCCATACCAAATATTGTATGCATACCTGATTAAAGGAGATAACTGAAGAATTTTGAAGTTCTGCTTCAGGGTATTAAGATTAAGGTATTCTCTTTATTTGCCACAGTGTCTACCTTTGCACAGGTGTTCTACAGTGGTTTAGCAATAAATCAATATTAAAATACCTCATAGTGTTTCTTTGTAATGTGATGTTTTAAAATTTGCCATTGAGAATTATAAAAGTTTAGTAGGTGTTTAAATAGGACTATATCAGAAATAACCCTTGGGTAATAAATACTGTTCTGTCAAAGGAATACTAAGAGCATATATAGATTTCTCTCCTACCTATTAGTCTACGATCAGTTGCAAGCCTAAATGTTAGTGATTAAAGTCCTTTAAGTAGAATTAAAATAAATTACTGGTTCCAGTTTTTAGCAGATGGGTCCCCACATATTAAACTAGAGATTTGAAAAGAATTTGGGTAAAAAAAATCTTCACAGTTTGTTTTTCTAACCAAACTATTTAAGTCTAACTTTTCACATTCTCCTGCTAGGTATAGGATTTAATCTCATTGTTGGAAACATTTTTCCTCTAGTAGGTTAACTATTTGTTAACCTCATCTAGTTATTACATGTTATAGGCAGGATAATTTCTTATCACCCAACATCCTGTTCTCTGTAGATTCTGTCACCAGTGTATAAGACTACTAATTCCAATTATGTCGTCTGAAATTACTTGGTCTCCAAATATTCATCCCCACCCAGGGTCAAGGATTTCATTAACAGTGCATTCCATATAGCTCTTATAAGTTAAACATTAACTTGTACAGGTTTAATCTTGTATTGAGTTTAGTTCAGTAGTTAACTGCTACTGCTTGTCTGAACATATTTTTCTCAAGTAAAGAAGACAAATTGATTTAATTTTTAATATCTAAAGATTTTAGTTTATATTAGCTCTTAGGCACCTGTTATTCCTTGTATCTTTTGATGTTTCGTCAGTGTGCTTGTGGTAAGAGAGACAGTGTTGAGAACAGTTTTGGTCTCTACATTATCATACAACTTTTTGGAAATCATATAATGCATAGAACAAAACATGTATCATAAAGTCCCTATCTCAGCTGCTCTCTTTGGATAGAAATAAAGGTGTATTTCTGTTTGTCATTTAGCCTTTTGGGAATGCTACAGTTGGTCACCACAAGATGCAGAAGAGAAACTGAGCCTTTGGAAGGCTTATCAAATTCTTTGATAAGATTGTTATTTTTGTTCTATCTAATGGAAAGTATCAAATGCGTTAACTCTGTAAAAAGATACAAAGTGACTCAAAAGCATGACATTTTGAAATGTGCGTTAAAGTTCATGGTTCATTTTTGTTATTAGCTGATGTATTTTGGGGAAAATTCATTTTACACTAAAAAAACTTGTAGAGCTACAGAATTAGAGCCAAGATTAGTCCACATCTGCTTCTGATCTTAAGGACCTGAAAACCGGTTATCTTATTTCTTTATATTTTAGTTTCCTCATCTGTCAAATGGAAAAATAACTATTTTGCATATTTCTCAAAGTCACTGAGAAAAAAAGGAATTGATTTTATATAAATGCATCATAAGGGTAAGAAATATAAAAATGTAGTCTTTAAATGTAATTATTAGTATTTAAAAAATACATAGATGAGTGCGAGAGTATATCATGATTGTTTTCATTTTGCCTTTATATTGTATAATGATAGAGGGCAATATTTTTTGTCTTTTGTCAGTAGAGATGATGCTGCTTATGAAAGTCTTAATTTTTAATGTGTATTTATTTTTGCTTTAGTTAAAATTATTTTTGCTATGATTAAAGCATAGAGTTTAATTATACTAATAATGATTTGAGATTTTTTTTTTCCTAAACCAAGTTTGTTTTGGACCTCGGTGATGCTCCATTTCCTGCTGTTGCCCTTTGTCCTGCTAAATCTGGAATATGACTGAAATAGATAGTTTTGCAATGAGCTCAGAGTAAACTTCCTTTTCAGAATAAAAGTTTTGTTTCATAAAGAAAATATAGGGGCATTTTATTTGGATAAACAGGCAAGTACCTCTTTTTATACATTATCGATTTGGAAAAAATAGAATGAGTGAATTGTAATGAGAAAATTATAATTCATTTGTTCAATTTTGGTCATAATCCTAAGTGAAGCTTTTAGTAAAATACCCTAATATACATTAACCCTTATAATTTAACCCACATTTAGTAAGTCTTGCTATGTGCAGAAATGGCTTTTAATTTTCTGTGGCTTAATCATGACTGTGTATGTAAGGAAAGTAATGTTTGACAGTCTAAGCAAAACAACATCTTTAGCAGCTCAGTAGGAGTGGTTGGTTACCAATTACATCTTATTAGTAAGTTAGGTGTGAAAGCAAATTACTATTTTATAATCTATAGACATGGGAGTAGCCTTTTAGTAAAGGAATATTACCTTTGTCATGTGACTTGAGCTTATGCACTATAAAAAGTTAAGATGTATGAAAATTTCTTATTCTTTCCTTTTGCATATCAAAATTTAAATTTCCCTGGTAGAGGGTAGAATTGATAGTACTTAATGTGTAGATATGGAACATGTGGGAAAAGGAAGAATCTAAAATAATATTTATGGTTTTGTTTTGGAAAGTAGTACTTGTTCATCCCATTCACCAAGTTAGCTAGCACAGGTTCACTAGGTTTTCAGGTAAACATGTGAGTTTTCAGTGCCTATAGGACATTCAGGTAGACATACATCCCACCAAATGGAGTCCAGAAGGGTGGTCTATGCTGGAAATAAGGATTTGAGGATTATCCTGTTGATAATTATTGAATAATTATATTAGAGTGAGAAAGAGAAGAGGGTCAAAGTCAGGGAGTTCGGGAGAACATGATCATTTAAGAAGATAATAGAGGAAGGAGAATTTGTAAGGAGTTTGAATGGAAATAGAACCAAGAGTGAGTGGTTGCTTCAGAAAGTAGAGAGAAGTTATAAAGAAGGGAGTAGTCAGTAGTATAAAATTCAACGTAGCAGTAAAGAAAAGCATTATGATGCATATATTGGATTTGACAATTGAGAGATTATTGTTGGCTTTAGCAAAGTAGTTCTAGAAAGAGAAGAGAAAAAATGTAAAAATAAGTCCCTGTTTTAATTTTTAAATTAAATTCAGTAGACTTAAAGTTACTGCTATTAGAGTTTTCACATGTTTACTCTTGATTTTATTACTTATCTGGCCAAATTCCTTTATTGGTCTCTGTCCTACACATGACATGACACTATTCTACAGCATCTGAAAATTTTCAGATTGCCAAGAATCCATCTGTAATTTGAAAAATACTGCTCTACAAATTGAACAGTCACCGATGATCACTTGGTACCAATGCAAATGTGATCACTGAAATTGAATAAAATACTAGTTACAAGATAGTTAACTCTAATATGCTTAAATTAATTTAAAAATTAATAGAGAAATGTTAACATAAACTTTAAAAATTCTTGTATGGAATTTATAGACCTAGAAAATATTTCTAATAACCCCCCAGTGTTCTTGCACCTCAGTTTCATAAACACAGACTTGATCAGTATCTGACATACTACTGCAGCTTTGCCTTTTCTTTTCCCATCACAAAATTACTTGGGAAATTTACTACCAAGGTGTAAAGAATTGGGACTAAAAATCCAAGCTACCACGGTCATATTTCTTGATAATAATTATTCATATCATTCCTGTAATGTGATATCTACTTCTTGTCTATCTTAAGAACTCCAAAAGTGTTATCCAGTCACAATATCAGTTTTGAAACCCATGATGTGGTATATATATATCAGGTCCAATTATGGTTTCTATTCATACTAAGCCCTGTGACCTCAGAAGACACTCAATATATGTTTCTCACAAAAGTAACACATAGTGGTAAAACTGAGATAGGAAAGCCACAATCAAGATTCTTAAAAAAAAAAAAAGAATGAAAAGTGTATAGGAGGCACTGGTCCATTTAATGCATAAAATGTATAGACTTGTCATTTAGATTTATGTTCTAAGAAAAGGTAGTAATGATGTCTTTTATGCTGAGTTTTAAAACTTTAAAATATATAAATTATAGAAAATTTAGAAAATGCAGATACGCAGAAAGAAAGTCAAAATTTCATTTCAAAAATTTTAAGTTAAAGTACTCTATGGATGTGATTAAAAAGTGTGTAAACTAATTACAATCAACTACTATAAATTATTAAGATATTAAATTTGAAAAACTTCAACCTGGTATGAAACTTGAACATCATTTTAAACTTTTAAGCTTCATTTAAGAAGTGTCAAGGTTATATTTAATTAATACATGCATAGTGCTTTTGTTTTCTAAAGAATTCACTTAAGTTCAACTAATTTTTATTGGGTGCCTGCTGTATGCACATGCTATTTACTATGATTTTACTCTTAAATTTTATATTTTCCTCTTATTCGATTATTTTTTTTAAATTAATAAGCTTTATTTTTTAGAGCAATTTTAGGTTCACAGCAATTTGGAGCAGAAAGGAGAGTTCCTGTGTTTCCCTGCTTCCACATATGCACAGCCTTCCCTGCTATCAACATCCCACACTGACTGACTTTACCTGTCCACAGCATGAAACTCAAAGATGAACATAAAATTAATGCAACAAGATATATATTGTACCTAACATTCCAACATTCAAGATGTTGGCTTTTTCAGGCTTTGCTCATTTTAACTGTGAATTTTTTACACTATATTGATCAAACCTGGGACTTCATTAATGTAGTTAACTGAATGAAGAGTTATTTAAAATTTAAGAAATACCTAAAGTAAAATTTGAAATAGTTCTCACTTGGGACTGGTGTATTCTAAACCTGTTTTTATACAAGACCTGTATTAGAATATTGCTTCTTTTTTTGTGTGCTAAAATGGCTTCCAAACCTTTCCTGGATGTAACAGGCTTTCCTTTCATCAAAATTTATATCTTTCATCTACTTAAAATTGACTATGACTTCATCTGAGGCATGCTTTTCCAACTAGAGTCAGTTTCCCACTTAGGTTGTAGGCCCAGATGTGAGACCTAAGGAAAGATGAATGAAGTCAAAGTCATCAGGGATTGCTTAGTTGAAGAGGAAGCATTTGTCAAGGTTTTATAAAATGGATAGTAGTTTAATTGTCACAGAAGACAGTCCAGATATGTATAAGGCATGACCAAAGTACAAAGGAAAAATGATCTTAGTATAGATTTTCATTTTGGTAACAGACTAGGTTGTTTCAACTAGCCCTGCTTATGAAAAGGTTTTACATGTTTAATTGGATTTTGAAAAGGAGAAGAGAGGGAAAATGAAACAGATACAATATTTGAAGAGAGTACAGGTAAGAGCTTTCCAGGATTGATGACAGTCCAGTGAACCTCAAGGAGAATAAATAAAACAAATTCCATACCAAGATACATCATAGTAAAACCATAGTGGTTTTGCAGGAAACCAAAGAGAAAGAGAAAAATCTTAAAAGCTACCAGAGGGAAAAAAGAGTATCTTCAAGAGGATGACAGATTAATAGCTGATTTTTCCGTAATAATGATAGATGGAAAGTGTAATGAATTGATCTCTTTAAAGAAAAGACTTGCCAATCTGTAATTTCTAACCAAGTGAAAAGATTTCAAAGAGGAAATTGAAATAGAACCATTTTTAGCAAAACAAAAACAGTTCAGTTCATCAGGAAAATACAACAATTTCAAATGTTTGTACTATATAACATAATCTTAAAGCAAGCATTGACAGAACTACAGAAAAATGGACATAAAGACAGTCATGTAGTAGGCTTATAAAAAATTTAACATGTTTTAGTTTTTTAATGCACCTTTCTCTGTAGTTAGAACGAACAGACAAAAATTAGTAAAGATACAGAAGATTTAAATAATAAATTGACAAATTTGATGTCAAGGATTTATGTAGAACACTATACCCAATACACATTCCTTTCGAGCACATGCAAACATTTCTAAAAATAATGATGTAACAGGCCTTAAAGCAAGTTTCAACACAATCAAGTGATCAAAACAATAGAGTATGTTTTCTGATGTGAATGGAGTTAAGAAATCAATAGCAAAAAATATTTTTAAAAATGTTTGGAAATCACAAAACACACTTTTAAATAAACCTTTGATTAAAGACAAGTACTAAAGGAAAATTAAAACTGTTTTTGGAACTGAATGCTAGAAATACTGCATTTTAGAACTTGGGGAGGGGCAGCTACAGCATTACTTAGGAAAATTTATGACTTTAAATATGTTAGAAAAGAAAAAGCTAAAAATTAATGAACTAGTCATCTGTGGTAGACAGCCTTCAAGATCCCCACCTCTTGATATTCACACCCTTTTTTTAATCCTCTTCTGCCTTGTACCATGTTTCGTCTGTGACCAAAGGAATTTGGCAAAAGTGGTGATGTGTCATTTCCAAAATTAGAAAAGACACTGTTGTTTCCATCTCAGTTACTCTTTATTTTCCTGGATCATTTACTCTGGGGGAAGCCAGCTGCTATGTTGTGAGCAGCCCTATGGAGATGCCCATGGTGTGAAGAACTAAAGTCTTGCCAACCACCATGTGAGTGATGGGGACAGTAGTTCCTCAGGCCCAGTCAGGCTTTGCTATGACTGCAGCCCTAGCTGATGTCATCCTTGCAGTCTCCTTAGAAACTCTGAGCCAGAAGAAACACCCATCAAAGCTGTTTCTGAATTCATGACCCTAAACTATAAGATAATAATTGTTTAAGCTCTTTAATTTGTTCAATTTTTTTTATGCAGGAATAGATTATATCATCCATTTTAAGAAAATAACAAAATAAACCCAAAGAATGTAAATTGTATGGTTTTTTCTGCAATGTGGAAATTCTCAAATTTATTATGTTTATCTTTCAGTTGTTGCAGGAAATTTATAAGAAGGTTGACATTTATTAAGGGATATGTTTAATTTTAATAAATCATCATCATATAACATCTCGGATTGAATGGCACAATATGTATCTAGATATAGTCTTAAGAATCTTGAAGTAAGATTCAAGAGTAAATAGCTCTTTTTTCTGCAAATCTTTCTGATACATGGTGGTATCATAAGAAATTTTAAAGTTTATTGCAGAAATTACTCATAATAAAATACTGGATGTAGGAAATATTGATCAGTAGCTTCTAACGTCAGAAATGTACCTTCTGAAGGACATATATAATAACACCTATGTAGTATTTTTAGTAAAAAAAAAAAAAATTGAACCTAAATCTGATTATAAGTCTCTAGATTACTAATTCATAGGAAATACAGAAGACCAAGTCACATAAGGATATACAGTCAGCAAAATCCCTATTGTGAGACATACTATATCACAAATGACCCAGTATCTTTGACAAATAAATTAGAACAAAAAAGAAATGTAATAGCAACCTGTAGGTTTAAAAAGACTTAAGATACATCAACCAGTTGTAATTTATGGAATTTATTTGGGTCCTGATTTGATCAAGCATTTATGAGTGAATCAGGAAAATTTGAACACTGCTATTAAGTAACTGCTAAATTTTTAGATGTGATAGTATTGTCCTGTTTTTAAAAGATGCCTTTTTAGGGATATATGTTGAATATTTGTGGATGAAATGAATTCTGGTTTTGCTTCAAAATAATCCAGTTGAAGATGGGGATATAGATGAAAGAAGATTGATTATGCGTGGTTTGATAATTGTTGGAGCTGAGTCATTATACCATTCTCTTTTTATGTATGTTCAAAATTTCATTAATAAAGTACTTTTAGAAAGAGCAGACATTAATGAAATAAACATAATGGAAAGGATCAACCAAATGAAATGTAGGATCTTTGATAAAATTATGAAATTAAGTCAGAAAGATAAGGTTTGTGGTTATATAGGTTTTGGAAATTGCATATATATTCATGCCTTCCAATGCCATTTACAGGCATATTTCATCTCAAAGATAATATATTATTAAAAATTTCGTTTAACTTTGCTTAATTAGTGCTTCTCAAACTTGATTAAGCATAGACATCTTTTTCTTTTTTAAACTGATCCTAGCTTAGCTCTTACCTCTTTTTGCCCATTAACCTCCATTATGTTCCTGCTCACAGTTGAAAAACAGTGTAGTAGAAAGGGTACAATTGGATTCATGTGTCATCTTGCATTTTAAACCCAGCACTATCGATTACTAGCTGTATGATTATGGACAAGTTATATATCCTTAATTTCCCTTTCCTAACCTTTAAAATGGGGAAAATGAAACCTGGATAGTCATAATAAGTAAATGGGATGAGCTAGGTAGGTAGATAGGTAGATCTATATAGATTTTATATATATTTTAATGCCTGCTATAATACCTAGCACATAGCAGATGCTCAAAAAACTAAGCTTTACTGTTTACTAAATGAAACATTTCCAAATTTGAGTACCATTTCTTAAAGTTGCTCAGCTTCCTAGGAGAACTTTAGTTGCCAAACACTTAGTAGCCCAGACCTTTAGATTTTTAACCAGATACTATAGAGTTCTTAAATAAACTATGAGAAATGCATTAATTCTTTATGGCATTGTGAGACTGTTTTGTTTCTGACTTTTACAGGAAGATAATCCTTTGCTTTATTAAAAAGGAGCAATGATTAGGAAAACTCCAGTCACTTTTATTTCTGGAGTCCTATCCTGAATGGATAGATAAATGAACAAATGAAAGAATGACATACTAGTTGGAAATGATAAAAGCAACTAATGAAACCCTTGAGAACATTTCTCACAAGATAGTTCTTTTTCTGAAATATTTCCATCTTATTTCTCAGTGATGATGTAGCTTGTGGCAATTTACGATTTGATTGTGGAACAGTATATTAATAGAAAAACAAATACACAAAAGGTCAGCAGTCTGCATATTCTGGGAACATTCTTTTAGGAATTCTGATTTGTAGTGTAATGCTTTTATTTTAGGGAAATAAATTACTTGAATTCCCTTTATCCAAGAACAGTTTCTAGCTAATGTTATTTAATGACAAAGTAAGACTCCTAAGTATGTTGAAATTGACTAGCATAAAGAAGTGTTGAGATAATTTAAACATCATTTTTAGGATGCAGTTTATATTTAAAGTATTTCTGATGAATCCATCTTTTTTTTTCAAATCAGCTTTGAGACTAACAGACCATAAATGCACAGATTTTAAGTGTAAATTTGATGAGTTTTGGTACAAGCAAACATTAATGTAACTACCACCTTAATCAAAAAATAGAAAATTTCTGTTACCAAGGAAAGTTCTCTTTGTGCCCTTTGGTAGTCATTCTTCTGAAAGATAGCCAATGATCTAATTTCTGTCACCGGAGCCTGCTCAAGAACCTTGTATAAGTGAAATCATACAGTGTATATGCTTTAATGCCTGACATCTTTTGCTGAACATGTTTTGAAAATTTTATTTGTTCTATCAATAGTTCATTCATTGTTTTGGGGGATTAACATTCCACTGTGTGAATATAGCACATCAGTTAACCTGTTCATGGAATTTTGGTTTCTTTCTAGCTTTTGGCTATTAAAAATAAATCTTCTATGAACATTTTTGTGCAAGGTTTTTTGTGGCTATGTTTCACTTCTTTCAAGAGGAATGGCTAGGCTTTGTGGTAAATCTATCTTTCAAAGAAACTGCCATACTGTTTTCTAAGTGATTATACGATTTTATACTTACATTAGAAATTATTCTACATCTTTACCGACACTGGCTATCGTTAGTCTTTTTAATTTTAGCCATTCTAGTGGTTGTGTAAGGTTGTTTCATTTGATTTTAATTTGCACTTCCCTGGGTAAGTAATGATGTTGAGCATGCTTTTGTGTGCTCTTTAGCCAGTTGTGTGTCCCTTTTTGTGAATTGTTTGAGGTTTTTGCCACTTATTAAATTGAAGTATTGATTTATAGGAGTTCTTTGTATATTGGTATAAGTCCTTTGTCAGATATTTGTACTGATAATATTTTCACCTGGTATATGGCCTTATCATTTTCTTAATGATGTCTTTTGATGGGTAGAGGTTTTTAATATTGATTAAGACCAATGATTATTATTATTTTTTTTTTGGTTTGTGATATTTGTGTTCCAGGTACAAAATCTTTGTCTACCCAAAATTTGCAAAGGTATTATCCTATATTTTACTTTAAAAGATGTTAATTTTTGTTTTATGTTTAGGTTAATGATCCATCTTTGATTTTATTTTATTTATGCATTTTCTATTTCTTATTAATTCATTGAGCAAATATTTATTGAGCACCTGGTCAGTACTAGGCACTGTTTTAGGCACTCAATATTCATTAGTAAACAAAAAAAGGTCACTCATGTGGACTCTTAGATAGTCCCTGCACTCGTGAAGCCTACATTCTAGGGGAAATGACAGGCTAATTAATAAATAAGTAAATTATAGAATATGTTAGAAGGTGAGAAATAGTTATGACATGGACAGCAAAATAGGGTAAGGTAAAATTAGTAAGAAGGTTTGCAATTAGAAGAATGGGTGGTAAAATTAGGCTTCATTGAGAATGTTGTTTAAAGAGTGACTTGAAGAAGATGGTGGAATTAGCCATTCAGCTATCTGAGGGAAGAGTTTATGGATGAGAAAACAGCTGTTACAAAGGCCTTAAGATGGAAGCATGTCTGGCATGTCCCAGTAACAGCCAGCAAGCCAGTGTAGTACAGGGTAATAGTGGATAAGGTCACAGGTAGGGGAGGGCAAATTGTTTAGAATTTTATAGGACATTGTTAAGATTGTAGCTCTGTGTGTGAGCGACAAAAGCAATTTGAGGGTTTGCTATACTCAATACACATTTTCCCCCTCTTTAATTTCCCCCTGCCCCCCTTCCACTCCTGACTTATGGATGTTGCCATCTCCCCATAAGAATTGGATCTCTGAAGGCGGGGCGTCTCCTCCCACAAGCTCAGGGCCCCGCACCCGGGGCCTGGTGCACTCGGGGTATGGTCCGTGGCTCCACCTGGGGTGCAAACCCAGGACCTTCTGTGTGTAAAGCAGACATGCTAACCACTGCACTATGGAGCCACCCGTTAATACACATTTTAAAATAGGACATATATCTTCCCGAATATCACATAGAGATTTTATTGCTTCTTTAGGTTTGTCAATTTATATCTGCTTAATAGGAGTAAAAGCTGTTTTTTTTTTTTTCCTTTAACAGGTACACATAATATTCTAACTGTTTTCTTATTTCAGAAAGATCCAGATTACCTGAAGCTATGGCTGGACACTTTTGTTTCTAGCTATGAACAATTCTTAGATGTTGACTTTGAAAAGCTGCCTACCAGGTATTCAGAAACACTTAATTTCTTACCCTTTGGGTGAGTTTGTTAAGTTTTGGCACAAAGACTTCATTGGTGACATAAATAAGCTTGGCAATTATGTGACACACATGATACTCCTGTGTAACCCTCCTCTCATGGCAGACATTGTTAATTGATCACGGAGTCTTTTTTGCTGTACTGGATTTGGCTTCTATAAGCCTCTTTTCTACTTTGGTGAGCTATTTGCAACAAACTGGGTGTTCTGCAATTCTCCTGAATTCTGATACTACCCAGAGTTAACGCCAGACCCTGGAAGTTAGCGGCAAAGTCCTCCACAAGACTGCCTTTACTTCAGACACTGTTTGCAAGTTGGGGAACCACCCACACTTCTGACCAACCAGCTATTAATTTGGGGGTTCTCACAATTCCATCAGTTTCAATAATTTGCTAGAATATCTGTAATAAAACAGATTTTTTAGGATTTGAGCTTAAAATTTAATTCCTTTGTGAAGTATTTTCTTCCTGTATTTAAGCACCCATCTTATTTTGTTCCCTTTATATTGTAGGGTGGATGATGTGCCTCCAGGAATATCTTTGCTTCCTGACAATATTCTGCAGGTTCTGAGGATCCAGCTACTACACTGTGTTCAGAAAATGGCAGATGGGTTAGAGGAACAGCAACAAGCCTTGTCAATTTTGCTTGTCAAGTTCTTCATTATTCTTTGCAGGTATCTGGTACAAATAAACTAGTTGTCTGTTTTAAATAGTTATTACCAAAACGATAATGTATTTATTGATTATTAATGGTGTTTTTATATGGAGCATTTAAAGATGAGTGTACCTTTTGCAATAGGCTTGTGGTTTGTTATTGGAAAACCTTATAGTTATGTAGTTATTGAAAGATTCAGCCAAGATAAAAATAAATTTGCTTTAAAGTGATGAGAATGACAGGCATTTTTACCTAACTCAGAATTTATTGCATTGGTATTTTCTGTGTAGTCCTTGTATATACAAACACACATTTTTACTGCTATACATTATCATTCATTCATTCATTTATTTTTTATGGTGCCATTAGTTAATGAAAGCCAGTAAGTTTCAGCTGTACACTTTAACATTAAGGCATGTATATGTTTACACTGTGTATTCACCTCTCTTAGTTAGATTCCTTTCTGTCACCACATATTTGACCCTCTTTACTCCGTCTACCTCCTCCCTCCTCCTCACCTCCTACCCTCTTGTAACCACTAGTCTATAGTCCATGTCCATGAGTGTCTTGTTTGTTTGTCCTGTTTATTTGTTGCTTTTAGGTTTATATCCCACATATAAGTGATATCGTGGTTTTCAACTTTTTCTGTCTGGCTTATTTCGCTTAGCATGATTATCTTGAGTTCCATACGTATTGTTGCAAATGGCAATTTTTCATCTCTTCTTATGGCTGAGATGGGCACTTCATAGGGCACTTCAGTTGCTTCCATGTCCTGGCCACTGTAAATAATGCTGCCATGAACATTGGTGTGCACATATCTTTATAGATATGAGTTTTCAAGTCTTTCGGGTAAATACTCAGTAGAGGGATTGCTGGATCATATGGTAGATCAATTTTTAGTTTTTTGAGGAACCTCCATACTGTTTTCCATAGTGGCTATACCAATTTGCAGTCTCACCAGCAGTGTATGAGGCTTCCTTTTGCTCTGCATCCTCTCCAACATTTGTTATTACTTGTCCTGTTGATTAGAGCTGTTTTAACAGGTGTGAGATGGTATCTAATTGTGGTTTTGATTTGCATTTCCCTAAGAGCTAGCGATGTTAAGCATCTTTTCATATGTCTGTAGGCCATTTGTATGTCCTCTATGGAGAAGTGTCATTTTTTGATTGGATTGTTTGTTTTTTTTGTTGTTATTGAATCGTTTGAGTTCTTTGTATATTTAGGATATTATGCCGTTATTGGAGATGTCGCTTGCAAATATATTTTCCCATTGAGATGATTGTTTCTTTACCTTGTTGACTATTTCTTTTGCTGAGCAGAAACTTTTTAGTTTGATGTAGTCTCATTCATTTATTTTTGCTTTTACTTCCCTTGCCTTTGGGGTCAAATTCATAAAATCCTCTTTAAGTCCAAGGTCCTTGAGTTTCGTTCCTATGTTTTCTTCTATGCATTTTATTGTTTCAGGTCTTATATTCAGGCCCTTAATCCATTTTGAGTTAATTTTGGTGTGTGATGATAGACAATAGTCTAGTTTCCTTCTTTTGCAGGTAGCTTTCCAGTTTTCCCAGCACCATTTATTGAAGAGGCTTTCCTTTCTCCACTGTATGTTTTTGGCTTTTTCTGTTGAAAATTATTTGCCCATATAAATATGAGTTTACTTCTGGGCTCTCAATTCTCTACCACTGGTCCATGTGTCTGTTTTGCTGCCAATACCATGCCGGTTTGATTACTGTCGCTTTGTAGCTCTTGTGCGCAGATCTATGCTCAGACGTGCTGGTGTGCAGTTTGGGTGTTTTTTGTTGAGGTTTAAATGTTCAGCTTATTGTTGTTTCAAGGGGAGAGACTTAGGGATGTCTCTGACTCCACCATGTTTCTCCAAACCCCTAAGAATATTCTGATTTTTTTCTTTTCTGTTTCTACCTTGTGATATTTTCCAATTTTTCTATAATAAATAAATGCTAATCAGCATGCATGTCTTATATAGTTTCTCTGTTTATAGTATTTAAATAGTGCCTGAATTGTGTTTCATATTTTCAGTGAGAATGCAGTTATGGAACTATTGATTTTAAACTAATAACTGTCATTTGTATTTCATTTGCCAACATGTATTTTCAAAATTCAATCTAAATATATGATCATATTTTTTTCTCACTATTCATATGCAATAAATATGCATGTGTTCTTTATTACACAGAAATCTGTCTAATGTGGAAGAAATTGGGACTTGCTCTTATATCAATCATGTCATCACTATGACAACACTCTATATTCAGCAAGTATGTGTGAATTAATATATTCCTATTTGTTGCTTTACCGAGAGTAACTAGGCTTTGCTTTTTAAAATATAGTTAGTAAAGTTAAATGTTTTCAGACGACAGACAATAATTGAGGATAGAATTAAAAATATTGGTACAGTATGCTTCAGACATCTTACATATATTATTTAAAAGTAGAGAAGCAATTAACATATTTTGTTTTAATTAAAAAAGTGTTCTATAAATGGCTTTAAAATGATAGTTTGTTATTTTATGTATTATTTATTCATCAAATATCTCTTATTGAAAAGATATTCAGTTTTGGAAACATGTTTGGTTATTCACTGGAATCTCTTCCTAGGAAATATATAAAATTTGAGAGGTTAGATTTAGTCCATATGATTAATCGACTACCTTTAGACTAGAACGGAACATAGGCTTATTTGAATAACAATGTTTATTATTAGATGATGAATGAAACATGTAGTCCTTTAATATAGGTAAGAATGTTATATAGTTTAATATTTTTAACTAAATATAATTTTATGATTAACTTTATTCTCAGTTAAAAAGCAAAAAAAAAGAGAAGGAATTGGCAGATCAGACATCTATTGAAGAATTTGTGATCCATGCATTGGCATTTTGTGAAAGTTTATATGATCCATATCGGAATTGGAGGCATAGAATTTCAGGGTATGTCTTATAAATCCTAATTTTTCATTCAAAACCTGAATGTCATAATGTATGCAATTTTTCAAAGCAGGTCTTATTCCCTATGAAAACAGTTGGTAAGATGTGTATAAGACAACCCTTATCTCTGTCTCTGAGGTAGAGAACTATGTTCTAGGTAATGAATTCATGATAAATGCCACTTCCAGAACTTTTATTTTGTAATGCATTGAATGATAACAGTCAGATAGGAAAATGTCAAAGCACAGTAGCCTCAAGTAAAGATTATATATTCTTCAAGGAAAGTTCTCTGTTTTTAAAGCATATTTCATAATTTGAAAATGATTTTTTAACAATATTTTGTCTTTATTTTTAATTGTGGATCTTGTGTCAGTCAGGGTCAAGTCAGGAATACAGAAACCATACTAGTATTTAAAAAGACAGTATATAATACAACAAAATTATTAAACAGGTATTAGAGAATTAGAAAAACATAGGAAGACACTGAAGTAGTATGAACAGTAACTTCAGGAAGCAGCTATTTCCCTAGGGCTATGGGAACAAAGGGAAGAGATTGGAATTATCAGAAACTAGAGGTTTGGAGAAGAGGTCCTATTGTGCTAGGTTTGGACCTCTGAGGAAAGAGCATTGTTTAGCTGGTGTGGGTATTGCTGAGAAGCCATAAAGAGGCTGGGTCTGAGATTACCAAAAATAAGCTGAAGACAGGACCCAACTACAAATAACTACAATTAAGAACTGTTGTCTGGTAAAAAATAAGGAATAAGGAATCAATTCCTTTTTTGCTCTTTCAATCTTTCAGGCTCATTTTAGTACCCATTATTGGTGAACCCAACAGTGAGGTAGCTGGAAAAAGATAAGTATACTTTGCAGAGCACCTCTCCCAGCATCACAAAGCAGATAAAATATAGGATGATGGGTTCAGAGGTTAGTAACAATAGCATAATTACTGGTGCAGAGTTCAAAGAGAAGAGTTTTAAACTCATATGTCTTTCTTAGCTGTGGATATAGAATAGGAAGATTGCTATCATCATCCACAATTGGGCCTCTTTTTAGGTTTCCAAAATCTACTATACTTTCAATCTCAAGATTTTTCCATTTTCATTTTCAGTTTAACCTAACCCACTTATAAATAATTTCTACTTCCTGCAACATTACTGAAATATGTGGTTTTTAAAGGCTTCTTAGGGTTTTAGGGTAGTATACCCCATTTTGAATAGCCAGCATTAGATGATGGTAAAGAATTGATATATTTTTAAATAAATATACTTATTTAGACTATATAGTAATCATTGTTTATATTCTGTGTAGTGATATTTTGTTGAAATAATGCATCCTTTGTTAAAGCAAGAAGTAAGAAGTGGAATAACAGGGACAAATACTCCAGTTATTACATATAACAATCTTATCTGCTTATTTATACATTTGCTTTCCTTTTTGCCTTGAGAGAAGTTGTCTTTATTAGGGTTCTCCATAGCAACAGAACCAGTAGAGTGTGCCTGTATGTGGTCAGAAAGAGTTTATTATAAGCAGTTGCCTCATGTGACTTAGAGGCTGGCAATTCAGTTCTGCAATGTGGACCGACAGGCTTGTGCCCCAGGAAAGTCCGTGATGCAGTTACATTCTGAAAGCTGGTAGAGAGCCAATGTTGCATTCTCGTCCAAAGGCAGTCAAAGTAGAGACCCAGAACTGTTGATACAGATGAAGTCTGAAGGCAATTAATTCCCTCTTGCATGGAGAGGCCAGTCTTTTTCTTTAGTCAGGTTCTCAACTGATTGGATGAGGTACTTTCTGGAGGACAATTTTCTTTACCCAGAGTTCACCAATTTAAATGTTAATCTCATCCAAAAACACTTTCCAAGTTGACACATAAGATTAACCATTACATTATCATAATACTTTTCTTGACTGTTATTAATGGTAAGGTATTAATGATGTTCTGAATACTTTCTTTTCTGTTGAGCTTTAATATGTCTATTTTCCCAGGGAGACAGTGCTTTGAATTTTCCTTGACAAAGCTGTTTTATCAGTCAGGGTAAGATGGATTATGCCACAGTGACAATAAGGGGTTAGAATATAGAATAACAAAGGTTTATTTCTTGTTTATGCTGCCTATCTAACTGGTTGGCTTGTAGCCTCTAATTGCCAGTCACTCAAGATCTCAAGCTGACAGAACAGCATATAAGGTTTTGCTAGTTAACCTTGTTAGTGAGAAAAGAAAGCTCTGAAATGTCTCACATTGGCAATTTAATGTTCTTGTCAGGACACATGACATTTCATTTTCATTCAGAACTTATTGGCCAGAACTAATCATGTCTTCATCTACCCCAATGAGACCAAGAAGTTAGTTCTACCTTATAACTAGAAAGGTAGTTGTGTAAATAATTGGCAAACAGCACTGTCACTGCTCTGCCTGTGCACTGCTCATGACTGCTTAAGATTCAAAGAGGCACATAACAGCGTTCCATTTGTAGCCTTTCTACATATTTAGCACTTTGGTTCTCAATTAGTTAGTATTCCCTCTATTTTGACATTTATTCCAGGGAGTTCTTAGGATATTATGTCTCTTCCTCTCACTCTTACTACTTCCTCAGCCTCCACCTTAAACTTGTCAGTAATGGCAACTCTAAGATAACACTTTAAATTTGAAACTATGACAGTTTTCTTTTAGATAGTAAAATATATACAGGAAAGGGAACATAAGATCAGACTGAAAATGACAGAGGCTTTTAAATGAATCCTTAATAAGAGCAAAATGAATTTTAAAATGAGAGAAGATATAAAAATATACACCTGAGAACAAATTAAAACAAAAATTGGTAATTGAAAGCGAAAACAACTTTTGAGAGCCAAAAACGAAGAAGAAAAATTTAAATATACTATAGAAAGAGAATTCTGCATATGTAAGATGACAACAGGAAGAGGAACAAAGAGTAGAAGAATGAGTAGTGGCGTTTCGTGAGTGTGTGCAATGAATTATGCTGGAAGATGTCCATGCATTTTCTCTAATAGACATAACAATTTTGCTGGTAATAGTAGCAGTTGCTTCAGAGGTAAACAATAAAGCAGGGATTTAGAATTGAGTTTCTTTGGCTTTTTTGATAGGGAAATAAAACAATGCAAATAAATTATGGAATTAGGAGCAATCTGTAGGTCATGGAAGGCCTGTACAAGGTCTTTCTAGCAATAACTTATATATTAATCTGACTCTGAAGTTAAATGGAAATTTGGAATGTACATTTTTCTTATTTATTGTTTACACTTGTTGCTTACCAAAACAGATAATACAGATTGGAGCAGATTTAATTAAAATTAGTATAATTTCAAATACAGAGCCATTAAAAATTTCTTGTTTGATGAAACAAATGGATGTTTACCTATCTCTATATGTAATTTGATTTAATTAATAGATTTGATTAATATGTTAGCTGAATTCTCTTTGTAGAATCTCACATATTTAGAGAGATTTCCTCAAGTAGAACTAAAGTATAGGGAGAGAAATCTTCACTGAAAATGATTTACTCATTCAAGCATTTATTTGAAAATAAATTTATTGAGTTCCTACTTTGTGCCCAGTGCAAGTTCAGTAGGACTCATCATCTGCCCAGAGAGAAAAATTATTTAATTATATGAAGTTATGCCCTTAATATAGGCTCCAGCTGGTCAAACCTGGAACAAAGTATGCATGGAAATAATTAATTACAGTAAAGAAATAGAAATTCTTGGGGGAAAAAAGGAATTTATAAGTCTATACCAGTGATGATAGATAGATAAATAGATAGATAGATAGATAGATAGATAGATAAAAGAAAGAAAGAAAGAAAGAAAGAAAGAAAGAAAGAAAGAAAGAAAGAAAGAAAAAAAAGGAAGAAAGAAAAGGGAGAAGAGAGGACTTATGTTTGTAGTAGAAGGCCAAATGCCAGTTAGCAATTATACAGCGGATGCTAGTGTTGGGGAAAAAATCAGCATTTTGCACACATCATGGGAAAAATATGGATCAAGATGCTAATTTAGGCAGAAATTTTGATAAGGAACATGATTTTGCATGGTTTAAAATGTTTCCCCACAGATTACATATTTGTTGCAAAGGAAAAATTAGCAACTATTTTATACAGTACTGATAGTATATTGACTGGATGATCAAAATTAACATCATCAGTGAGAAGCAGGTGAACATCTGTGCCTCCAACTATGATGCTCAAAGAAGGACACATCATTGCTTGTATAGTATTCCAGCCAAGAATGTATAATCTAAATCTAATTGTATGGAAACATCAAGCAAAGTGAACATTTTAATGAATAAAAGGGGGTGGGGTCAGCATTCTATAAAAGTATCATAAAGAAAGGCTGTAGAAATATTTCAGATTAAAGGAGGCTTAAGGAAACATGACAACTAAATGCAATATCTGACCCTGGGCAGAAGCTGTATGGGGGTGAGGTGTCGGGGGATACTGTAGCAGCGATCCCCAACCTCTGTGGCTCCAGGGACCGGTACTCCTATGAGAATTTTGTGCTCCTGTGAGAATTTAATTCCTGATGATCTGAGATGGAGCTGAGATGGTGATGCTGGCGCTGGGAAGTGGCTGCAAATACAGATGTAGCTTCACTTGCTTCCCTGCCGCTCACCTGCTGCTCTGTGGCCCCATTTCTAACATTACCAGTCTGTGGCCCTGGGGTTTGGGGACCTCTGCTATAAAGGACACTATTGGGTCAGTTTACAAAACTGGATTATGAATAGTAGATTAGATAAATGTATTAATGTTAAATGTATTAAAATTTATAACTACACTGTGCTATTATTTAAGACAATATTCCTGTTCTTAGAAAGTATTCACTAATGTGTTTAGAGTTAAAAGGCCAGAATATACATAATTTCTCCTTAAATATTCTGGAAAATATTATATGTCTGAACATATGCTTTATAAATATATATGTACTATACACATAGGGAGAGAGTGAGTAAATGATAAAGCATTTGGGATAAAATTTTAACAATGAACCTAGGTAAACTATATTTGAAATTCTTTGTGTTATTTTTATTCTTTCAATTTTTGCAAGCATTTGAACTTATTTCCAGATAAAAATTTGAAAATTAGGAAAAGAGCTATGTCCTAGGCATGATGAGATCATAAAAAAATAAGCACCGAAAAATTGGGGGAACATGATCTTAGAAAACTGAGATGTAGACAGATCTTTTGCAGACCTCTCAGAGAGCTGTTGATATGTATTAGCATCTGCTAAATCTTAGATGCTTGGCCCTAATATCAGATAATAGTGTAGCAACCAAGTATGTCATGTCTAAAAATGGCATAAGACTAAGTTCATTATTAGCTGTTCTGTATCAACCTGTTGAAAACGTATAATAATACCACTTGTGCTTTAATATTTGTTTTATAATATTTTTCACCCTTTTTATTTATGTTAGCATATTAAATTTTCTAACAATTATAATGGAAATTATGTTCATATGTTACTTCTAGTACAGGGCCTGTAGAATGAGTCAGTCACAAATTGAAAGAGTACATATTCAAGTGAGAATGTTTATTGTTTGTGGCATAGGCTGTTTGGATAGGATATATTCTATCTATATTAATACCTTAATTGATAATAAATGTGCAAAATGTAAATCATCTCATGGAAAGATGTAACTGAAATATAAATCAAATTTCATTCATTTTAAAATTAATTTTTCTACCACATGACTGAATTTTTTTAAAGATGTGACTGAACTTTTATTTCAGACATCAGTAATATTTGTATTGTTGTAAGGACAAAAAAACTTTCATAATGGTATTAAGAGGAAGATCCAATAATGTCCTAGGATGTTATGCTTGAGATTAAAATTAAGACAAAATGTGGCAATTCTTATGCCTTCTACACAATGGAAGTAGTCCGATCTGGAAGACAGTGCAGTAGCAAATGGTGTCTGTTGATTTCTAGTGAATCTGGATCTTAGATCTGGATCTTAGAATTCTTTATTCTGTAATAGGGAGTTCAGCTGTGCCTATGCTATTTGGCTTATTGTGTAGTCAATTGGCTTTTCTTTCTGGCTTTGAATAATTGTAAGAAAAGTAATTTCAATATCTCAATTATGGTTAAGAAGAAGATGTCTTAATTCAGCACTTTATCAGTAGATCATATTTAGGTGTATGGAATTTCTGTGAAGAACAAATATTTTCCATTTTTTGTTGGTTTTATCTATCAATGTTAAGAGATTTTTCAGGGCATAAAAAATACGTTTTAAAAAAAAAATTTTAGCAGTCTACCTGTTGGATGTATCATTATTACAATAACCTTTAATCCCCACACTACCATGTCCACCTAAGAGACTCATTTTGTGTTGAATTGAAATGTTGGTAAAAGTACATGCTATTTGTGTTGGCTTTACAAAAGTCTTTGGAAATATTTTAGCTGTCAAAACTACTGGAATTAAAAAAAAAATAATCCCAGTTTATACTGAAGTTCTATCTTTAAGGTGGAAGAAGCCGGTAGTATGGACTCTTTGTGTCCAGATAAAATTTCAGAAAATGGCACAAAGTAGCCTGATTTCTGATGAATTTCAGTTGCACTGTAGTAATAAGCTACTACCTTAAGTATCAGATTAACAGTACTGCTAAACAAGTTCTTTTGTAGATTGGAAATTTTAAATGGCTAGTTCCTTTTTCTGTTTCCAGTTTTGAGACTTAACTTGGCTTGCTCTGTTTCACCATTAAGCATTAAAACTTTTTTGCTCACTTCAACAGAAGAAACCCTTTCATTGGTGAGCATTAACTTACTGGCTAGACTTCCTTTTAAGATTGTCAGTCCTGAAGATGTATTATTCAGTACACAAATCAAATGTAAAATATTAAATTTTTTTATAATTATTTTTATAATTGTGCCATCTCTACATGCCTATGATATAATTTGGTATTAACTCCTTTTTAATCATAGACGAATCATTAGTACAGTGGAAAAGAGCAGACAGAAATATAAACCAGCTTCTCTGACCGTGGAGTTTGTCCCTTTCTTTTATCGTAAGTAACAGCTCTAATTTCTCTTACTTTGATTTTGGTGTTACTTAGTAGCCCTGTGATTTTAGGCAAGATATTAAATTCTGCCCTTCCATACATTCATTTATAAATGGGGACAAAATATCCTCATATAGAGTATTATGAGAATTACTTGTGATAATATAGATTACGCATTTAAAATACTACCAGCCAAATGATTTCTCTTTCTCTTTCCTATGAAAAAATACGTATCAACCTTGCCTTTTAATAAATTTTAACCTTTTGTTAATGTTTCAGTGTCAGACATTCCTTAAACATAAATCATACTGTGAAAGAAAAATCTTATTTATTTGTTCATGTATTATATTCACAGAGTGTTTTCAGGAAAGTGAACATCTCAAGGAAAGCCTTAAGTGTTGCTTATTGCATCTCTTTGGAGCCATTATAGCTGGTGGTCAGGTGAGGAAAGTGTTGAATGTTAATATATAAAATAATAGTTAATAGTGCAAAAGAGGTTTCCATGGATTATTTAATATATTGTCTTTTTGTAATTTCATAAACCATATGAATATTTTCTAAGTTTATATCTAGTTTAAAACTAATCTACTTATTTCTTTCATTTATTAACTTCCAAGAAACCTAATAAAATTAGCACTAAAAGTAAAGTGAATTCATAACCAGATTTAACAATTTTGGGTATTATAAGTTCTTAGTTATGTTGACTTTCAACTCCTGTAGTAGTTTCTGCTTTAGAGTACAGAGGATAGTCAGCCCTATTAGTCCACTTGATAAAATCAAGCTCTAGCAGTTTGATTTCCTAAGACATGAATTTAGTCACTCCTCTATCTACTTATAATGACTAAATGCATATAAAGGTTTTTAACAAACCCTTAAGAAAAATATTCTGTATATATATATATATATTTTAAATTGAACATCTTAAAAGTTCTCTGTGGTAAACTTTGAGTATAATTACTAGTTGAAAACAGGATTATAGTTCAGAAAGAACATTCTGTGTGTTTTTTTTAACTACAGAGTTTAGTAGAGGTTTCTTAACATTTTTGTATCATACCACTTTGGCAGTTGGAGAATGCCCCTTGTCAGAATGTTTTTGAATGCCTAAAATAAAATATATAAGATCACAAAACTAATTTATTGAAATGCAGATACTAAAATATTAATAAAAAAATTTGTAACATAATAATATGTGTTTCTTTATAGCACATGAAATAAAAATATGTACCGGCAATTTTAGTAACTAATGTAATTTCAAGAAGAGATGAGCATAAATGTTTTACGATAACAACTATAATATATGAAAATGTATATGATTTCTGGTGGTGACAAAATCACAGAGTTTCTTGGTGGGCTGCCTTGCTGTCTTCTCTTCACTCTAGTAGAAGAGTAGGATGGTGACCAAAATTGTCTTTTTTAGTTTGTTTGCTTTGTCATCTGCCTTTATTAACTGAAATCCTTTGTTTGCTTCATTATCTTCCCATTTCCATCATTCCTCCACTACTAAATAAAAATTAATATGTACATGTGAGTAAAATTGGGAATGACCTTGTTTTTAACTAATAGAGAAGCTTATTTGATCCTATTCCCTTTTGGACACACATAGACTTGTTAGGGCGCACGGGTGATCAAGCCCTGAGAGACTTCCAGTAATTAAAACTCTGATGGAAAGCAAGTAGATACTAGAAAGCCAGCTTATTATTTTGTGTACTGAAAGCATTCAAAATCCTTATAATCAGATTATAGCTATAGTTACAGCTATATTAAAGTCAGAAGGTAGTTGTTGAATATAGCATTGGTACTAGGATATTTGGATGAATAGAATATCTAAAGGCATAAAAGAATGGCCTTGTCATAAAGAGTGGAAAAGTCTGATAACTGGTCTCCCTTCCCAAAGCATCTTGCCTTGGGCTTTTCATTGGCATATTTGTTCTGTTTTGTGTTGTGTTAAGAGCAAGGACTTTGGAGCCTGACTGACATAGGTTTAAATTCCATGTCTATCTCTAAGTAGCTGTGTGACCTTGGATAAACTATATGTGTTATAGTTTCTTTATTTATAATATGGAAATAGTAACACTTATAGGGTTGTCATAAGGACCAAATAACACATAATATATATAAAGCACTTAAAGCACCTGCACTCATAAGAACTAAGTAAATAACAGGTATATCAGATTTATGACACCCTGTAAGTAGCAGTAAATTCTAAAATCATAATAGCTTGAGTTAGAAGTTTATTTTTTTCTTTCATTAAAAAAAAAAAAATAGCGGTAAGTGGTCCAGAGTTAATCTGGTGGCTCTAAGATCTTCAGGGACTCAGGTTCTTTCTGAATGTCAATTTCTTGTTGTTATTTCTTGTGCTACAAGATAGATTCTAGTGTCTGGCCATTATGTCTGCATTTTAGGCACAGAGGTGGATAGGGAGATGAAGAAGGAGACAAATGGCATGTGACAATTATCTTTAAAGGAAATACTGAAACACTGTCTTTATCTCATTTGCTGAACTCCATCAGATGACTATAGAAAGGGCAAATACATCCAGAAAAAATGTGCTGAAACTTGCTTCCTCAGCTCTGTTAGCAGCAAGGGAAGTTAGGAAATGTAATCTTTATTCCTGGTAGCCAAGTAAAATATCAGGGATTCTGTTAAGAAGGAAGCAGAGGAAAATAGATGTTGGATGGGCCATCAGCAATTTCTTCCATAATAGGACTTGTTATATCAATATTATTTATTAATGTTGGTAATAAATCCTAATGGCCTCAGTGCTGTTCTTTTCAGATGATTTTGCATGACTGTCTTCTTATTCATTATTTATCAATTTAACAGTTTAAGGCGATATATATTAATTTTTAAGTTTAATGGATCACCTCAGTCACTATTTCTTAGAATTTCAGAAATATGTTTGTAGACTCAGAGCTATGCTAGTCCTTTTATATACGTATATCATTTGAGATGGATTTGCTATAACCAATAGAAAATCCAGTGAGGCTTAACCAAATCACAGTGGTTTTATTTGTTTTGTTTTGTCTTTTATTCTTGCATAAGAAGATATAGACAGTTCTGGGCTGGTACAGCAGCTCAATGCTATCATCAAGGACTGTGGTCCTTTGATATTCCTGTTCTCTCTGTAGCCTACATACTTTAATTCTTGGGTTTATTTCCTTGTGATATAAAGGTGGCTCCAAGCAACATGTCTGCATTCCAGGCAGGAAACAGGTGAAAAGGCCAAGAGCAAAGGGTTATCTTTTCCTTATTATTTGTAAAGTGATATCCTTTTCATAGTCTGCTGGCATATATCCTTGACCAAAACTATATCCCATGGCTATTCCTAACTGCAAGGGAGGGTGGTAAGTGAGTTTTTTATGTAGGCCAATTGCTATCTGAATAAAATCGGAATTCTGTTAGTGAGGAAATGAAGATATGCATAAAACACTAGCAAAGTATCTTTAAAATTTTTTTATGTGTTGATTTATTAAAATAAAAAGTGTGAAGATTTATTAAATTCTCTTTGTTTTTGCAAACATATAGAACTTCAGTTAGGTTTGGATTTCATTTCTATTTTCTTTCATGTTTCAGAGGAATGCTTTGCAAGCAATTTCTCCAGCCACCATGGAAGTTCTTATGAGAGTTCTGGCAGATTGTAGTTCCTGGGAGGATGGAAATCCTGAAGAAGTGGGCAGGAAGGTAGAACTTACTCTGAAGTGCCTTACAGAAGTGGTACATATTCTTCTCATGAGCAGCTCTGACCAGCGTCAAGTGGAAACCAGCACTATTCTGGAGAACTATTTTAAATTACTAAATTCAGATCATTCAGCTTTACCTAATCAAAGGAGGTCTAGAGAATGGGAAAACCATTTCATAGCTCTGCAGATCAAAATGCTGAGTAAGTATCATATCAGGTTTATTATAATCATTTTTCTTTGAGTCTATTTTTTTTACTTTATTTTCCACTTTCATTTGAAATGTAAGGCCATTGTATAGAAAGTATTGATTATATAATTCAGATATCACGTGACTATTCAGATTTTGATCTTGAGATAATATGTAATTCATTTGTGTACTTACTTGCTTTAACTGACAAAATCAAGCCTCAATACTCTTTTTTGAAAGTGTTATCCTCTAAAAGCATCACTGTAAAAAAGAAAGTCAGCTATGATTTTGAAATTCTAGGAAAAGTAAATTTTCAGAAAGTGCTATTTATAGTTTCTAATCTATTCAGTTTTCTATATACTTCTATAACATCTATACAGAGATTACTTCAACATCTGACTTTCCTCTAGAGCAGCAGTCCTCAACCTTTTTGGAACCAGGGACCAGGGCTCCTCTGAGAATCTAATGCCTAAAGATCTAAGGTGGAGCTGAGGTGGTGATGAAGCTTTGCTCCCTTGCTCGCCCGCTGCTCATCTCCTGCTCACCTCCTGCTGTGTGGCCTGAGTCCTAACAGGCCATGGACCTGTACTGGTCTGCTACCCGGGGTTGGGGACTCCTGCTCTAGAGGACCTCTGTTTTGTTTTTTTCCTCAGATACTGTGTGTGTGTGTCTTATTTTTCTTTTCCTCCATTTGTGTTGGTTATTTGTTTAATTCTGTGCTTGTATATCTCTCTGTGTCTCTATGTAAGCTCCTTCACCAGTATATGTGATTTCTTATTGTATTCTCTTGTTAGATTGATAGATAAAAATATTACTGAGAGTTCTTTTTTATAGAATTAAAATATTTTTTATTACAACTAAACTAGAAAATTCAGATAACTAAAAAGAAAATAATAGTTTTTATTTCCTATCACCCAGGCATAACCAATTTTCATGGTTTGTTGTATAGTAAGAAAATGTGTGTGTGTGAGTGGTCAGTATAAAAAACCTAGATGTCAAAATCTTTGTGAAACTTAGTGAGACATAACGATAGTATTTCTGTAAGAAAATAAGATTCTATCCTTTTATATGTTGTAACACATGTTTATAATTATTATCAATTGTAAGTTTATAAGGAAGTTTGAGACCGTATTGACTAGACATTTTTTTGTTGGAAACTGTCATATTACCTATGTTAAATGTTCTTTGATTTTTTTTTAATTCCCTCCCGCATCGCCCCTGCCCCACTTCCACCCCTAACCTAGGGGATATTGCCATCTCCCCTTAAGAACTGGATCTCTGAAGGCGGGGCGTCTCCTCCCACATGCTCGCAGCACATACCTGGGGCCTGGCACACATGGAGCCTCGCGTACCCTGGTTATGGACCATGGCTCCACTGGGGCTCGAACCCAGGACCTTCTGCATGTGAAGCAGATGTACCAACCAATACTCTATGGAACCACTCCTAGTTCTTTGATTTCTTAATGAGGGTGTTCCTGCAGTAGGAAGCAAGAGCAAAGCATCATCACAAATGGATTAATTACTGGAGTCTCATTTTCATAGTGGCCATATGTTCAATTCATACTATATAAATGAGACTATGTTGCCAAATATTACCATGTATTATTTATTAAAAGCAAATTGGGAATCTCACTTGGTTATATTTGAGCGTTGTAATGGAAGAACAACTAAGTAAACTAAGCAATATATATCACTTATATAAAAAGTTAAATATTTTTAATAACAATATAGATATGTTCACTTTTTTTTATCAAGAAGTGTAGATAATTTTATCTGCTCCTCATTCCTATTATTTACATGTTTGTCAACTGAAAAGCCTAAATTAAAAATATGGCTAGAATAAATATTTCTATGATTCCAAATTTTCTACTTTATAAATGGATGATTTGTTTTTATTTTTCTAGATACCATTACAGCCATGTTAGACTGCACAGATAGGCCTGTTCTTCAGGCCATTTTTCTTAACAGTAATTGCTTTGAACATCTTATACGACTGCTACAGAATTGCAAGGTATTTTTCTATTATCATTATATTTGATTTTAGGAAGTTGTTTATGTTTTGATTCAAATTCGAGCATATTACTAAATTTTTTTTATTGTGGTAAAATACATATATAAAATATACCATCTTAACCATTTTTAAGTGTACAGTTCAGTGGTATTAAATACATTCGTATAGTTGTACAGCCATCACTAACATTCATTTCCTATATCTCTTTCATCTTGTACAATTGAAACTCAGACCCATTAAACAACTCCACATTTTCCTCTCACCCCAGCAACCACCATTCTACTTTCTGTCTATAATTTTGACTACAATAAGTACCTCATGTAAGTGCAATGAAACAGTATTTGTCTTTTTGTGACTTATTTCATCCAGCATAATGTCTTTAAGAGTTTTCCATGTTGTAGCATGTTACAAATTTTTCTTTATTTTTAAGATCAAATGATATTCCATTGTGTATATATCTTATGCCACATTTTGCTCATTCATCTGTTGATTTCACCTTTGGGCTGTCATAGATAATGCTGTTATGAATACAAATATACAAATATATCTTCAAGACCTTGCTTTCAGTTCTTTTGGGTATATATCCAGAAATGGGATTGCTGGATTATAGCAATTAAATTTTTAATATTTTGAAGAACCACCTTATTGTTTTCCATGGTGGCTATACCGTTTTATATACCGTTAGTGCAGAAGAGTTCCAGTTTCTCCACATCCTCATCAACAGTTATTTTCTTCCTCTTCTTCTTCCACTCACCTCTCCTCCTGCCCTTTCACTTCCCCTTCCCTCTCCTCCTTTTTCTTTTCTTTCGGGTGTGAAGTGGTATCTCGTTATGTTTTGATTTGCCTTTTTCTAATGATTAGTGAGCATCGTTTCATATGCTTTTTGGTCATTTGTGCAGTCTTCTTTGGAGAAATGTCTGTTCAATTATTTTTGCACATTTTTTAATTGAGTTGTTTCTTTTGTTGCATTTTAAAGTCTTTTTTGTTATGCACTGTTAAAATTTGGTGTGAGCCTTAGATGCATATAATTTTGTGCTTTTGTTTCATTTAAGATTATTAGTGTTTTTCTGTCACGATTTTAATGTTCATATAATATTAAGTGGATGTATCATAATTTATTTAACTGTTCCCTATTGGAACATGCTTATGCTTAATTCGTTTCTTTCTTTTTTTTGTTTTTTGTTTTTGCTATTACATAACTCAAGTTTCATAGAATAGAATTTTATTTCTAATAGAATTACTGAGACAAAGGGCATAAACTTTTTTTAATTTAGGGAACATCGAAAACAACTCAAATAATTGGAAAATGTAGAAAAGTAGAAAAATAGTAGTAGTGTTAAAATTCTTGATATCTACTGCCAATATGCATATTGTTTTTCTTATTTTTTACTGATTTACACTTGTAGCAGATTTGTGTGTGAGTACGGAATACCTAATATCTCTGATTATTATATCGTATTTTCATTAATTTCAAGATGGAATCAGAAACTTTTTAGAGAGCATTTTGAGAAGCCTTTGAAAAGTTACTGTTAGGTAACTAGTCAGACATGAGCAACAGGGGGAACAAAAGAATAGGGACCTAGCCTTCAAAGATCTTTAACCTTTCTATTTAAGGTATTTCTTTCATGGACTCCATGCTGAAAAATATTAGGGTTTCCTTCTGATTCTGTGAGAATATTCCAGAACAGGATTTTAATATCAGCTCCTTGAATTTTTAGGAGGGCTATCCCTGAAAACATTTATGTAACTAAGTTGCTTAACTTACAGTAAAATACTAAAGAAGAGCATAAAATAGTAAAGAATATGTTAAATAAATAGTAATGAATATTTATGAAGTCAACAAAAGTACCAAATTACCTTGGAGAGTCAAGAGGCCTCCTCCCACCTTTTAAAAATCATTTATTCTTGGGAAGGAAATCCTGGCGAGATGAAAGCAACATAAGAGAAATGTTTATAAAACCTTTTGTTTGTTGTACAAAAGTGGTGTGGCTTTATCAGTTATAAAGGCAACTTCAATGATAAAGACAAAATTTCACATATGTATAGAACCTACCAGTCACACATTATAGAAGGTAAATCACTAGGAAAAAATGTAGTTCCTACTAAAATTTACTAGTATATGCTTTTCTTCAGTATATCAAACTATATTTCACTGTATTACAATTTGAAAGGGGGATATGGTTTGAATTAATGTAAACATTTTTTAAAGCTGTTTAGTGATATTTGAATTAATGAGAAGAAAATAACAGCAACTTTATAGTAGCAAAGACAAGGATTCAAAACCATTACAGTGACTTTAATACTCTGCTTGGAGTTGAAATCATTTTTAAAAAATATAGGCATTACAGAATCAGATGATTCTGGAAAGCTCTTGATATTTTTGGTCTTGTTCATCTTTGTTTTCTTTATTTTCTTCCCTTTCTTCTTCACATCTATCCCTTAAAATCAACAACAAAAATTTATCAAGACAGTGTAAGTAGGAATGAGAATTTATGAAAGGAGCAACTGAGGGATGCTCTATAGAAAGAGTGTTGGGAGTAGATAAAGAGAATGATGTAATTGAAAGCCTGACACTGGAGTCACACCTGCTTGGATTCATGTATATGTCTTAGTGACCTTGAGCAAATTTCTTTTTTTTTAAATAGATTTTTATTTGAATTCTAGAGCAATACACAATAAATATAGAGATTATGGAGGAAGAAGTATAAAAATATTTTTTCTTAATCTTTTTACAAAATGTATATTTATAGTATTTAAATTATAGAATTGTGACAAAATACACATAATATTTGTGTGTATATTTACAAAATTGGAATACTACTATTTTTTGTATCCTGCTTTTAAATGTGTTACATCATGAGTCTTCCCATCCCAAAATAAGTCTTCCCTTCATCAAAATATATGCCATCATATATTTTTCAAAACATTGTTTTTAATGACTCCAAATATTTCAACCCAGACATTCTCAAAGTGTGGGGTCCCCAAGATCATTTTAGGGAGTCTGCAGAGTCTAATAAACAGCATTCCTGTTTGAGGCTAGATTTTCTTCATTAACCAAGACAACATTATCCTAACAGTCCGAATACAAAAGCAGATATGAGAGTTCATCTATTTTCTATTAAGTCAGACATTTAAAGAGAATTGCAAAAATGTAGAAGCAGTGCCATCTTCACTAAGGTATATTTTGGAAAATATAGTTATTTTTCTTAAAAATATTTTTAATGTCAACATGTAATGTGTTATTGTTATTTTTCGAATGAATAAACAAATATTTTGAAGTGGTGATTTTAATTTCTGATATGGTGAATATTGATAGATGTAACCCGAAAGGTCTTTGGGGTTCTCAATTTTTAAGAGTGGTAAGGGGTCCTGAGACCAGAAAGTTTGAGGATTTCTCTTGCAACCTAAAGATATACCATCAATTATTTAACTTTTGTGCTATTGTTGGATACTTGGGTGGTTTCTTATTTTTTGCTATTGTAAATAAAGCCGAAGTGAGCATCTCTATTCTAAAATCTTGGTGTGAGTTTCTGTTTCTTAGGGTAGATTCCTAGAAATGAAGTTACTGATTTAAAGAATAAGAACTTTTTTAAAGATTCTTGAAATAGAATATTTTCTGGAAAGACTACTAATTTTTGCTTCCCTTGGTATTGGCCATTCTGTGTCCCTTAAACTAGATAATATGGAATATTACTATTTTTTATACATTTGCCAATAATAATAATACCAACTTTCATTTATTAAACTTTTATTATGTGCCAGATACTATGCTAATAATTTAGCATGAGTTATCTCATTTAATCTGCACACCTATTTCTTGGGATATTATTTTCCTTTTTGAGAAGTGGCTTTTCTTAAAACCAGACAGCTATTAAATAACAGAACCAAGAATCTCATCAGGTTCCTGATTCCAAATTGTATACTGTATACACTAATCTATTTTTAGGTTAAGCTTTGCATATGCTCTTACATACTATATCATACTACTACTTTATCCACTTTATTTTATATTACATTATTTCAGGACATACTGGACTTTTTTATTTCTGAAATGATAGAACTTCCTAAGAACTTTCTTCTTAGGATGATTTTGATAAATCCCTTTATAAATCTAAATTTCTCTCCCTTTTCACTTTCATTTGAATTATTTTTCTCTTTACCCAATCTGTTACCGAGGTATTTTGGGATGCTAAGTTTTATATACTTAAACCAAAATAGTTGATTTCTTTATTTCTTTCAGAAGAGGGCAATCCTGTGTGTGTTTAAGATAATTCTAATCCCTTTTCTAGTACACAAACTAATATAAATTACGCTCAACTCTTGATACTGTTGATTTGTATTTGGAGAATACTGTTACAGAATTTTTAACAAAACATGTGCTCAGATAAATTTCGGAAATGCTGAACACTGACTTCTCTTGTCAAACATTAGTATATTTGAGACTCTGAGAAGTATTTTTGGAAAGAACGCTTGTAAAAGTTAGTTTAATAGCACTTTATAAATGCTATTAATTAACTACGGAACCCTTACTGTGCATTATTTACTACATTATCTTTAGTCTGTCTCAATAAGAAGTCTGTCTTAAAAGAAGCATATTTCCTTCTTTTCTCTGAGACATTCTCAGCTGATTCTTTAAGACTTTAGGAAGATTAATTAAATTATTGCTGTTGTTTCTTATTTTAGTAACTTTGAGTCCTAAGAGATAAATAAATAATAACTAATTATATGGTATATGAACTAATGTCTGTTACCCCAAATATGAATAGTTGATTGTCAGTTTAAAAGTGGTATACTTCACAAGTGATTTCTTGGATTTATTTTCAAAAGACACGGAAATCCATTTAAACTTCATTTCTACTTATGGGTAAGAATTTAATGTTCTGTCTCCATTATTCTTGTTTAACAGCTGTTTTTAAATGCTAACAATAAGGTGGCAGACAAGAATGAGAAAGACCTTGCCAACAAATTACTGACAGAAATGAATGAGGACCAGGTATCTACAAAGCCTGCATCTTGTTTCAGCTGAAGTCTAAAATCAGTCAAAGGGATCAGTGATTCCTGTACTTTTTTTTTATGTCTTAAAATACACAAACATTATCTTAATTTTAATATTAATTATTTTTGAAAATTGTTAAAAGCCATTTTTCTTCTGAATTCTTTTTATCTAAAAGATAAAAGATACTGAAGTCTTGGTAGTTGATATAAACGATCAACAGTATTCCATCTATATATGTGTATGTGTTCTTTTTTGAGGAGATATAAAGTACAGGAATGGGATCCCAGTATCAGCACTGTTCACCTGGTGGTGACTTCATATTTGGGGGCTTCTTTTTCTAAGCATTATGGTGTATTGGGGTTTCAGAGCTTTGTTTGTAAATATGTATGGTCAATTTTAATATCTTGATTCTTTGCTTCTTGTTGATAAGTAATGATTATAATTCAATGGACAACCTGAATCTTGGAGGAAGGGAAGAAGATGCTGAACTCGTTGAGTCTTAGAGTAAAACTTAACTTTTTCTTTTCTAAAAATTCAAATCTATGTGGGAATAAGGCAAAAATATGCAATTTATGTTGCTTTTTACAATACATTAGGTCATTTAGTTTGGAAAAACTGCCTATAAAAATTGCTTTGTTATTTTTCTTTCCCAAAATGTTTGTGAAAGAGCTTATTACATTATGTCATTGTTAATATTATCTTAATGCCCAGGTTTATAAACAGAGCTGTGATATAGAAAGAGACATGATAATCTATTATTTTGTATTCTGGATGTCAAATATCAATTACAGCGTACTGTTTTAGATTTCTATATAAGTGTTAGTCCCTCATAAGGCCGCCTTATAGTGTAATAAATGAGTTATAATAGTCTTCTTAGAGGTTATGTTAGTATTCCTAGTTGTAGGTACTATGATGCCTAGTCCTATTGGATAAAGTTTATTAATGATCTTATTTGTGTAAAATTCTGTATGCAGAATGTTTAATGCACATTATGTTTATTACATATGTAATATGTTTATTATATGTAATAATGTCTAACAAACAACATCAACAAAAGCTAAGATCTCAGATTAAATAACTTACATGAAAGTATCAATCCCTTTACTCAAATCATTTTTAGTGGGAAAGGAAAATCCTATTTATGAAGTAACTAGCATCAAGTCATAGTAATGTATTCCACAAAGCAGATTTTCGGAATTTAGTTTCTACAACTCTCTAGTCTTTATGTTATGCTTCTGTGGTTGTACAAGCCTGATGATAAAACAGTCATGTTTAATTTTTTAAGTATTGATGTTATATTTATTTTTGTTTTCTCATTATAAATGCACTGACCTGAAATTTAACACATCTTTTTTTTTATGATGAAGCTTACACGGAAATAGACAAAATTGAGCTGGTTTTAATTTTTCTTACAACTTTTGGCATTATAGATTGCCTTCTTAAAAACATGACAATGTTTATAGATACATATTTCATTTTATGTTCTGCTTCAAGTTCTGCATTTTGTGTAAAAATAGATGTACCCTATCGTTTGCAAGTGTGATTAATTGTATGCACGTACCAATTTTATTATAACACAGAGTTTGGAAACTAAGGAGACAGGACTATTTTAGCCATCTTATTATATATGCTAATGAAATTTAAACCTAGGAAGTTCATGTGTATTTTGAAGGGAAATTAATACAATAGAATTTCCAGTGATAGACCTCCCTCCCTTCCTCTTGAGATTGTCCATTAGGGTTTTAAAAAGCATGTCTTAAAGCTTGGTGTTTGTTTTTAAACATATTAATGTAATGAATGAATGTAGTCCATCCTTCTTGACATGTGGCTTATTTTCTATCAAGCAAGTAACTTTTCCTTGCAGGATATAGTGTTTCAGAAATTCATTTCATTGGAGGAGGAATGTATTGCATGTTAAGTAATTATTTTTTCAGGTTTTCAGAACAAAGGTTTCCTAACTGAATACAAATCTTGAGCACATTTTTAATTTCTTGCCTTTTTTCCCCCTCTGGTAGGTGTTTCAAGGACAGTTGGATTGTCTGGCCATATCAACCATTCAGGCTCTGACAGCAGTAATGAACAAATCTCCAGCTGCTAAGGTGAAACAGATATCTTCAAGCTTTAAAATGTTACCTTAGATAATACCAGTTTTCATTATATAGTTCCCAAAGTCATGTATGAAAATGTTATACATATGGTTTCATGCCTGAAATAAGATAGTTCACAAAATATCTCATCTTAGATAGGAATCATTTTGCTAATAATTTTAAAGACAGATACCTATGGGCCCTGCTTTGGGATTAGTTAAGACATTAATGGCTGAACTGCAAACTAGTAGGGATTATTTACAGTGTCAGTCAACAAATGGGAAGAGAACACTGGTGTTCTGTGGTAGTGTGTTTAAAGAATTAAATTTTATATTGTAATTTTTCTTCATTAATAGAATAATCACTCACTATTTGATCGGACTGACTGAGACCTGAACATTTTTCACATGTCAACAGCCTTACCAATTTGGGACTTGTTTTTCCAGATAGCCATGGAAATTCTGCTTGTTTGTTGTATAGTTACTAACCTTCACGATTTTCTTTCCATTCTCATTTACTATCTCTGATTGTTTTGCTGTCTGCTTGTGCTAATTTCGTGTTAGTAGTTTCCTCAATGAATAATTTTAAGGATTAGTGAAATCATATTTGTAAAGTAGTAAACATAATTCCAGGCACATGGTGAGTGCTTAAAAATGTCATTGCTTATTACTGTTATTACCATTTTACCTCTACTTTCATGCCTTACCCTTTCTAGTTCCAGAAATGAATCAATTACTCTTTGTTCTCTAAGCTATGCCTTTGATTGTATTCCTTACTCTGCTTTGGTTTTTGTTAGTAGACTTAAACTTTTGTCCTGTAAATGTTGCTATATATAATTCTTGGTTAGAGTCCTGCTGAATAGGCTGTTACAGGTTGGTTAGGAAATCTAATCTCCATTGATAACAATTTCTGTAAGGAAAAAAAATTTTTTAATTCTAATTGGTTTATAAGTGTAATGTATTGTTTGTACTGTATTATGAAATTCAAACCTAAAATGATGTTCAAGTCTTTATAATACCAACTTTTTTATACTCTGTTATGCCTTGCATGATTTAAAATAAAAAAGATGACTTAAAACATACCTTTTGAAAAAAAGATTTTCTTTCTACCCTTGGCCCACAGTCAACTAGTTCCCTTTCCCAGAAAGAGCCAATCTCATTTTGTTTAAATCTTTTGATTTGGTAATGAGTGTATATGTTTCTGCCTCCTTTAGTGGACCAGTTTAGTGTTATGAGGATTTTTTTGGTTGTCTTTATATTTTCCTTTATGGCTTAGACCTTACTAAAATGAACTCAATGTTCCAGATAATTCAGACCGTTTAGATACTAAGAGGAGAGAGAAAACTACCCAGTTTTTTTTCTGGTCAGTACTCAAAATTGCCAAGACTCTTTATACCTTTGAGGCTGCTATCTGACTCCTCTTACCCCCAGATTCTCCTCATTTTTTTTCCCATTTTTATTTTGACATCCTATAACACTGTACTTAGTACAAATCAAGTGACGAAGGTAAAGGAAGTGTCCTGTGATCTACTCAGTAATTAATATAATTTATAATGTACAACTATTGCTAATTTCATTTATTTTACATGTTGATAGGTTATTGTAACGTTATATTCCAAAAGGTAAATGGAGTTTATTTTAAGGTAAAGCACGATTTGAGAAAACAAAAATGTTGAACTCATATAATCTTTTTAATATTAAGTTAATTACCTTAAATGGGTAGTGTTCAACATTTTTGAAAATATTTCAACAAGTCCAGTCTTTGAAAATGTGGATTGATGTGTTTATTTTCCCTTTCCTAGGAAGTATTTAAAGAAAGAATTGGTTATACACATATGTTTGAAGTATTAAAATCCCTAGGTCAGCCACCACTGGAACTACTGAAAGAACTTATGAATATGGTGAGTTTTTTAGCTTTATCAAAAGAAGTTCCATTATCTCCATATCAAGGATGATAACTAACCTTTGTCTCTTATGTTGCCTTACAGGCTGTAGAGGGTGACCACACTTCAGTTGGGATTTTGGGCATTAGTAATGTCCATCCTCTCTTGCTTCTTATCCAGTGGCTTCCAGAGCTAGAATCCCATGACCTCCAGATCTTCATCTCTGATTGGCTGAAAAGAATTTGTTGTATTAATAGACAGAGCCGAACTGTTTGTGTCAATGCAAACATGGGAATTAGAATCATTGAAGCCCTTCATTCCCATTCTTCCCTTCATCGAACTTGTGCTGAGAACCTGATTGCACTTCATGGTTCCTTGGGGAGTCAGTCAGTGAGCTCAGAAGAAATTCGTCAACTACTAAGATTGCTGAGGGTGGATGAATCTGAGTATATTCACCCATATACTACTCCCGTGACTAGAGCAATCCTGACAATGGCTCGAAAACAAAGTCTAGAGAGTGCACTGCAGTACTTCAATTTGTCACATAGTATGGCAGGAATTTCTGTACCTTCTATACAGAAATGGCCAGGCTCTGCCTTTTCCTTCAGTGCTTGGTTTTGCTTAGATCAGGATCAGTCAACTCTTGGCAATGCTAACAAAGGAGGAAAAAGAAAACAGTTATACAGGTACTGATACGAGTTATGGAATATAAATGAAATCTGTCATATGATATGTGCTGTGATTCTTAAATAGGAAAAAGCTTTTCCAAGCATCTGGATTTTAAATAAATGTACAATTTATTTGAAGCTTCTTCATCCTTAGAGAGTACTCAGTTTAAGTGCTTTCTTGCTTTCACAGTAGTAATCGTACATCTCAAATATTTTGCTAGTTAAGTTCCGAGGTTAGTTTAGAAACAAATTCCTTCCTAAAGTACTATAAAAATGAAGAAAAAAGCAATAGTGATCTTGAAAATGAATGGTAATCCATCTGTTCTATTGAGGGTGCTATATATAGTTATATGAAGGACCAGAAAACCATGTGTATGTAAATCCAAACTTAGTTACTTCAGTAGCAATTTTTAATATGCCTTGTGATTTTAAGACCTTTATTCATGCTTTCTGAATCTTATATGGAAGAATTTTGAAGATTTGAAAGTTTATAGCTTTCCTATAGTTTGCTAATAGAATTCTACTTATAAGGCTACCTTTTAAACTCTTATGCCAAAAAAAAAAAAAAAAGGATTTAAAATTCATTTTTGAAGCAAGGTTGGACTGATATGTGGCAACAATGTAAGCCACAGTGTGTTTGATAAAGATATTCATGATGACATTATAGTTTTGTGTGCTTCAGCAATGATAAAACTGAACAAATGACTTCAAAAGTTCTGATAATATGTATTTTTGTTAGCTTTTTTACAGGAAGTGGCATGGGTTTTGAAGCTTTTATTACCCATTCAGGTATGTTGGTTGTGGCAGTATGCACAAAAAGAGAATATGCAACAGTTATGCTTCCTGACCACAGTTTCTGTGATTCCCTCTGGGTAAGGCTTTAGGGCATCACATTTAACTTCTTGATTTTTTTCCTTTAAAAAACACATTTGGTGCATGTACATCAAGTGCTGTCAGCTGTGTTTTGAGATTTGAATAATTTTCACTTTCTGTTCATGTTGAAGTTCATCTATGAGGAGGTTAATACCATTTACATCATCATTGTAAATTTCATAGTAATTTTTTTCTGCCAAAAATTTAAAATGAAATGTTATGATTTCTTAACTTTTTTAGAATCAAATTTGATTTTGAATTTCAATTAAAGTGAGGATATAAATTGTTAAAATGTATTTCTGTTGCTTTTCTTAAAATTATTCTTATTAGAAAAATTGATTCTAAAGAATACTCATAGACTTGGAAAGTACAGAAAAGATACTATATTACAGTTGTGTGTAGATTTTCTAGAATAGACATAGTGCTTTTATAGTACTACAGAAAAAGTGTTATTCAGTTTTTAAAATCATGGTTTTAATCAGTACTTAGTTATGCTTAATCTTAATGTTCTGCTATTTACACAAACTAGTTAGAGTAATACTCTGTGAAAACATTTGTCATTCCAAAAACTTACTGTGATCTTCACCTTTTGAATGTGTATTTTACTTTACCAGCACAACATAACCATTGTTCACATGCCTGGAAAAAGGCCTTTTGGTCAGAGCCTTGTCTATATCTACGATAATGGACAACAGAAGGTCTCTGCCCCTCTCAGATTTCCTGCCATGAATGAAGTAAGCACATCTAACATAATCTTTATGGGACCAATTGACTGAGATCTCTTGAAAAATTTCAATCTAATATAGAAGGTTCTTTTTATTCTAATGTTTGCCCATAAATTTTTGTCTTTTCTACATACAAAGATATAGTAAGTTAATATTTAATTCTGTTAGCCTGTTGTCATTTAGGTGAAGTCAGACAACATGTAAGAAAGAAAAAACAATTCAAGGAAGAAACAATGTAATTAAACACTTAGAAAAAAATACATGTAACAGCCATAGGAAAGCCAAAAAATTGAATAGAGCAAAGGATCATTTAATAAAGTTCTACAAGTATACAAAATACTTAGAGATTGTTATGATGGACTCTAATAAATTAGACACTTTAAACCTTTACATTATCATTAGGTAGAGGACACAATTTATTTACTAGGGTGACTCTTAAAGAACATTAGTGTAAAAGTTCTTTGAGAATAATTTTGAAGCGGCCTTTTCTGTAGGTAATAGAATGGATTAGATTACTTCCCAGTCTTAGTAGTCTAGGAACTTCTTGTTGCTGTTCATTTCAATGACCATTTCACTATAACCTATAATTAGTATTATTATACCGATGTGTCATTCTCTCTTCATAAATTTGAAAGGAAAAAAGTAGTTTTCTTTATTTTAGAATATAGTAAAGTTGTTAAAAATTTTTTGTTAATATACATTCATTAAAAATTCCAAATTTATAAAAGGATATAAAGTGAGTTATAAATGCATCCAAATCAGGTAGGCCAAAAGTAACTTCTGTAATGATTTCTTCTGTATTTATTTGCTTGATTTTATGTACTGTTTCGTTTTAAATGAGGATAGAGATATAATTTAAATTGTGTAATTTGTTTTGTTTGTTTCTTTCTTAATTTTTAGCCTTTTATTTCTTGCTGCATTGGTTCAGCTGGACAAAGAACCACCACTCCTCCACCATCCCAAATCCCAGATCCACCTTTTTCTTCTCCCATTACCCCTCATCGGACATCATTTGGTGGAATTCTGTCATCAGCCTCCTGGGGAGGAACAACTGAAAAATCAAAATTGGTTACCAAATTGATATCAGCTGGGACCCAGGACAGTGAATGGGGATGTCCCACATCTCTGGAGGGTCAGCTAGGGTCTGTTATCGTCTTCTATGAAGCACTACAGCCTCCTCAGGTGAAGGCATTATATTTGGCAGGTGAGTATTTACAGTCATACTGTTTAATAAAACAGTTTTTTTCTATCTAAATATGAAGAGTGTATTTAATTGAAGCTAAAAAGGAAGAGGAAGCCCACCATACACCATACTCTTCTTCCCCCTTGGCTTTATTGAGATGTTACTGACATATAGTGTATGTACATTTATGCTGTACAATATGATGATTTGATACACATATATAGCACAAAATGATTGCTGTAATAGTTAACACCTCTGTCCCCTCATATAATTACCATTTTTATGTTTGTATTGATAATATTTAAGATCTACTTGCTTAACATTTTCAAGTATATTATTCAGTATTAATTATAGTACACCATGCTCTTTTTGGTAGACAAATAAAGCAGGCCTTTGGTAAGTATTTCAAATATCCATAAATCTACCTAGTATTAGCTTCTTATGACTGCAATAACAACACATTACATACTGGATGGCTTAAACACTATTTTATTGCACTTCTGGAAGCTAGAATTCCAAGATCAAGTTTTACCTCAGGCGTGGTTTCAGGTGAGGCCTTTATTCCTGGCTGGTAGACTGCCGCCTTCTTGGCTGTGTCCTCCCATGGATTCTGTTTTTTGTATGTGTGCCAAGAGATATCTCTGCTGTCTTTTCTTCCTTTTATAAGGGACCCTTTTTGGATTAGGTCCTGGCCCTTATGACATGATTTAACCTTAATTACCTCCTTAAAGGCCTTATTGCCACATACAGTCACATTGGGGATTATACCTTCAACATGTGAACTTTGGGGATATACAATTTATTCTATAATACTTTTGACAGATTTTAGTAAATTGATGAAACAAAATATAAGCCTATTTTCATAAGAAATTCGCATGACTGAGTCTAAAATCGTGAGTCTTAATTCAAAACGTGTCATATAAAAATGATTTTTTATAACTTTCATATGAATATGCCTGAAGAATTCATGAAGGCAGTAGAATTAGGAGTTATTAGATAAAATTATGAGCTGTTTTTATTTTGACTTTTTATCTTTTGGCTATCATTTTAAATATACACAGATTGTTATTGGATTATAACTATTTTTAAAATTATATCGGTATTTTAGTAGATTGCTCAGTAGTTAAGCCTCTAGGTAGTCAAATATATTAACTCTGCAGAATAGTTTGTCAAAATTTCTTTTTTATATTACATAGGAGTTTTGAGAGGAATGAGAATATTTAGATTTTCAAAGTTTAGAAACTTCTCATTCGTTTAAAACTCACCGCAGTATTTAAAATTTGTAATCTAAATAAATTCCAGGTTAATAATAAGTCATTTAGTGTAATCATCTCAGCTCTGTAGTTTGGATTTTGTTCTTCCAGTTTTTTCTACTTATAATTCTACTCATATAAATAACAATTATTTGTTATATAGTGTTCATAATGATTTTTAATGGCTGCCCAATATTATATTGGATTCATAATGTATGATTTACTTAGGCTGTTTATAATTTTTAATATTGATGCAGACTTCAAATATTAAATATGAAGAACTGTTGTACTGATTTTTTTTTCTTATTTTGTTAGATTTACTTATGATAAATTCTCAGGATAAATATTCAAAGTGTTTAAATATTTTTATGGCTTTTAATACGTTATATAGTTTCCAAAAGGTATATATACCAGTTGACAGTCCCTAACAGTAATATATAAGTGTACCAGTTTCATCACAGCCTCATTAAGATGGAACACTCACTACCGTTTCCTTCCTTTTTTGATGTAACATACAACCTCATTTTAATTTGTATTTCTTTCTTTTTTTTTTTTTTTTGTAAAGTCAAGAATTTTTCCTACTCATTTGGTATTCCATTTCTTTGATATCTATTTACATTATTGTTTTGCTATTTTGTCTTAAAATTTTGAATTGGTGTATGTTAGCTGAATAAATAGATAAAATTTCGTTATATTTGATATTAGTTGTATAAATTTCCTTTCTATAGATGAGATTGATCCATTTCCACCCCCACCCCCAACTTTTTTAGGTTTACATTGAATTAGAAATGACATAAACATAAAGTATATTTTGTTTAGTGTGTTTTAACTGTATTATGTAAGTAGCTTAAAACAGCTTAATTTTAAATTTTGTTCTGATTACACAGAACCGAAGAGGCCATATCTATTCAATGATATGTGTATATGTATAAATAATTTTCAGGTCCAAACTGTTTAAGCCTTTGGAAATATCAAGAGTCTGACATGGCCGACCTGCCTGGTAATGTCCTTCTTCACTACACTGCAAAGGTCAGAATACAAGCATGGACTCTCCATCTAGTTGTTAACTATTCTATGAACTAGAATTTGTTTTTAATTTCTTTCATTTCTGTGAGTAATTGAGAAGAAGAAGCTTGAATTGACATTAAAAAATTACTCATTTTCAAAGGAAGATGAGAAGCATTAAAAATAAAGATGTACCTCTCAACTAGGGTTCAAATGTGATCATTATGTCATCCCAATTGTATGATTTGGAATAGTTGTCGTGGGACTTTGTAATAATGAATTGACTGCAGTAAATAAAATTGTTTAAACTTTTTTCCCCTACTTTTTTTAGAAGGATAGATGAACAATTTATTCAACATTTTCTTTGTTAATTTTTAAAATATGATGTTAGTCAGAAAACAACAACAAAAAGAAATGTTTACATAAGAAGGAGAAAAAAGAAACCATCTACCTGTATGCCATGCTGACTCCTTTTTTCTTGGAGGAAAGGTTAGCAAGAGCTGAGGGAAAGAAGATCAAAAATAGAATTGGGAGGAAGAAAAGGGAGAAGTGGCATAAACAATATTAATTGCCTTAATTATAGTCAATGTTATGTTGACCCAGAACATGCTTTTGCTGTGTGACATTAGACATTATAGAATCTTTTTTTCTAGTTTAGCCTGCTAATACATGGCTATAATGTATTACTTCGAATACTTGTTATATCTAACCTAATAAAATTTACTTATCAGTTGGTATTTCCCCCTAACTTTTTATTTTGATTAATTTCAAACCTAGAGAGAAGTTGAAAGAATGGTAAGGTGAAATCCTGTGTACTCTTCACCTGAATTCCCCAATGATTAACATTTTGCCACACTTGTGTTTATCTGTCTGAAGTTATTTGTGAAAGCAGATTGACATAGCTATCAAGACACTTTCCTCCTAACATTTCTACATGATCATTAACCTAAGAAAATTATCAATAATTCATGTACTACATAACCCATATTCAAAATTTCCCTGTTTTCCCAAATATACTTATTTAAACAATTTTAAAAAATTTAAATTAAAAAGTTTAATCCTGGATCCATTCGAGGTTCATACATTGTTTACGTCTCTTGTGTTTCTTATTTTTTGTTTCCTATTTGTACCACTAACTTTTTCTCAAAGATTTTTTTTGTTTACCAAACTAGATTTTAAATTATTTCTTAATAACTTAAGGGGACTATATCTTATACTTACTTTCATTACAATTATCTAGTATAAATAGATAAGAAATAATTAGATTTAATTTCACTAACCTATTTGGTATATGTCTAGACATGTCGTTTTGGCATTATGGTTGCCCTATTTCAAAAAGTAATTTTGAAAAATTAAGGTTGAACTTTTATTATTGAAAGTAAAATTTATGTAACATTATAAAAAGCCATTATTACTTTTCCTCAAGAAACCCAACATGATAAATATATATAATGAGACAGTTTATTGGAGGAATACTTCTTGAAAATGGTGATATATCATGATACAAGGATTCTATGGCTATGTAAGTTTGGGAGATGTTGCATTTAGTATATCTCTTAGAGATTGATGATACACTTGAAAAATCTTGCTATAAAGAAACTAGTTTATTTTTGTTTTATCCTACTTTTTTACTAGTTATTTAAACACAGGACATATTTTGTTTTTTTACCTCAGTAACAAATGCAAGTTTGGAGAAGGTTACTGTAGAGGATTTTTTGACAGCAGTTTCTGATTTTTGCACTTATTTTTGGGAAGTGTTTAACCATTCATTTGTTTAAATTTTTTTTTGAGTGTCTTCTCTGTGTCAAGAATTTTCTGAACTTTTAAAATACAAAGATGAATAAATTAAAGCCTCTGGCTTAAGAAGCTTAAAATCTACAGTGAAATAAATATGTAAAAAGTAATTGCAATATAATTTCATGAGCATTTTTCTTTTTAGCTACCACTTATTGGGTGTTTATATTAAGCTCTATGTTAAATGCTTCATGTATATTGTTTCACTTAATCTTCACTAAAGCTCTAAGGGTTATGTGGTGTTACCTCTATCATTTCTAAGCTCTAGTTTTCTGAAACTAACTAAAGATAAGTAAACTGTCTAGCTTTATAATTCTAGTGAATGGCCAGCCCATTTAATTTCTGTGTTGAAATTATGAACAAAATACAATGCAGATGCAAAGGAAGGGTGGTTTGTTCTTTCAGGAGGTTAGAATATCATAGAAAAGATGGTTTGATTTGTGTTTTAAAAGCCAGAGGTGAGGAGAAAGATGTGCAAGGTGTAGCAAGCAGCACCTATGAAGGCATAGACTATGAAACTGGTTTCTACATGTATTTGAGTGTAGGGGACTAAGCAGGAAGAGAAGATGGCAGGAAATGAGATTAGAGGACAAGAGGAGGCCAGATCATAGCAAATATTCTATGCAGGCATTGGATAGGATTTTAAGCACTAGAGTAATATGATCAGGTTTGTATTTTAGAACAGGTCTCAAGCTGCAATGTGAACATTGGATTAGAGGGATAGGAGACTGGAGGCACCCATGCCATTAGGAAATTAGGTCATAGATACACAGGTACCTACACTAAGATAGTAATAGGAGAAAGACATTTCTGTCTCTGAGACTAACACAGTTCACATTGAGTTAAAAGTAAACTCAATTTACACTTGTTTTATTAAAGCAATTTTTGTCAGTTGCCTTAAGAGGAAAAAAACAGCCACATCATCTGTGTTAACATTTACAGGTTTCTTTATTTCCTTTTGCAATGGGGATTACATTCAAGGATACTTTAGTTTGCAAATTCACAGATTGAATGTGAAGTTACCTGCTTTATAAGCCTTTATGGAAGTTAACAAATAACTTTAAGAATTTCTAGAGTTGCAGATTAAGCTCTTCATCTGATTATAACAGAATGTCAGTAATATGCCCGTGGTTGGTTTTTTATACTGTAATATGTTTTTCTGTTCTGTGGTTTCTACTATCTTATACTTTAGTCACACGTTTTATATATATCATGAAATTATGCCTAGGGAAGTACTAAATGAGAATAAAACAGTGAATTTTTTTAAAAGTGAAAAATCTGTTTGCATATTAAAAGAGAAAAAATTATAACCTATATGACTGATGAATAGCATAACAAGCAGAAGTGATCTGTATTTGACAAATGAGTACTTTAGAATCTAGATCCTGATTTTTTTAAGAGACAGTCAGTGAATAGTAATACTAAATATTTTAGGCATTGTATCATTGACTATACATTGTATCTTTTAAAATTATGGTGAACTGTTCCATATATAAAGTTGTGTTTTGTTTTCATTGTGCTTAGCTGTTGCCATATATATATTTTTTTATTCTTAGGCCTGCAAAAATTCAATCTGTCTTGATTTATCTACTAATTGTTTGCATGGAAGGTTAACAGGAAACAAAATAGTAAACTGGGACATTAAGGTAAGTTAATGATAAATGACAAGCAACATATTATGTAAGTTTACAGATCCTTTAGAACAGTGGTCTCCAACCTTTTTGGCACCAGGGACTGGTGTTCCTCTGAGAATTTAATGCCTGATGATCTGAGGTGGAGCTGAGGTGGTGATGCTAGCACTGGGGAACAGCTTCAAATATGGATGAACCTTTGCTCATTCACCTGCCTGCCACACACCTCCTGCTATGTGGCCTTGTTCCTAATGGGCCACAGGTCGGTACTGGTCCATGGCCCGGGAGTTGGTTTAGAAGAGTTTATCTTTTAAGCACCACCAGATTCATCTGAATAATAAGATGCGGTTAAAATGTTTTCAGGCAAGATACACAGTGTGAAGGATGAGCAAATAAGTAGTTCAATGACTGTTTGATTTGCTTGAAACAGTTTTAAACTGCCATGAGCTTAACACTTTTCATGAGAAAAATATACTGTCTTAGTTAACTGCTCCACTTAAAGTATTTAATCTCTAAAACTATATGGCAAATTTCAACCCCTTCTAACCTTCTTATAGACTTCACACTGATTATCCCTTTTCTCACTCCCTGTCTATAGTCTCCTGTCTTTCAGCTTTAAACAAACTCAGATCTTTCCTCTCTTAGGTTAAAGATGAGTAATTTTTCCTCTTCTTCATATCCTGCTCTAACTATATCTTGTCTACCTTTTTCATGTGCCTCATATTTTTGTCTCAGCTGGACATAATGTCTTTGTTTTTATCTAGAGGCCTCTACTTATTTTCCAAGACTGAGTCAACTGCTATTGTCATGAGTAGCACTTTATCATTTCACTTATTATGGTGATTAGTAAGTGTTTATTTGCTCAATTCTCCAGTAGTCCTTAAGAACTTCAAAGGAGGGACCACTCCTTGCTTTACCGTGCCTGGCACAGGGATATGCAATAACATTGTCAACCGAGTGATTAAATTAGTCAGTGTTATTTGGGTTAATATGAAAGTCAGAGATTTTATCCTATTTCTAAAATATAATAATGTTTCCTTAAAGGATATCTTAAATAGAAATTATAGCTTAAGTAAAAAGAAGTATAAAAGATAGTTGTAGGGAACTTGTTGGTAAATGAGCAAAAACCTCTTTTATGTTATAGTCACTTAACACCAATCAAATATGTTTATTCTTTTAGTGGAACAGAGAAGCCATTAAGATAATTCAGCCTGTGTAAAGATGAATTCATCAATTAGTATTAACCTCACGTTATTCGTCAAGTATAAGCTCTTTTATTTGATTTTGAGAGAAGAATACTTATTCTCATTAGCATACTAAAATTTATGGCGTATTTGCCAATTCATAAGTTAACTTTTGCTGTCACCTGTAAGAGTAGTTTTACAAGGCTAACTCTATTACTTATGTATAGAAAGCTGATTACTTGTGCCATACATTATATTTGAAAATCAAAGCAGTCTTAATTGAGTTATAGCTATGTGGAAATCAAAAAGGAACAGAATTATGAAGAAGAATTATTGCATTTTTATATTGCAGCAAAATCAAAGATAAACTTATACGAAATGACAACTGGAAAAAAATACTTGCCACCAAAAAGCTAGTTTACTTACTACGTAAAACTCTTAAAAATCAGTATAAAAAAACAGGCAGGGAATGTACAGAGGTAGTTTACAAACTTAAGCTGGGTCTACATGGCAGTTCAGAATATTTTAGCTGTTAATAATAGCTAACCTTGTGTAGCACTTACTGTATGTCAGGCACTGAGCACTTTTCATGTATTTGCTTACTTAATCTTTATAACAACTTTATAAATTGGGAATAAATATTATCCTCATTTTACAGATAAAAAAACTGAGGCAGAGAAATTAATAACATGTCAAAAGATATTGAATATATTTTGTTACGCTATCCAAAATAGTCACTTTGGATTTTGGTCAAAGCCAGCCATGCCACCTTTTTTTGTTAACTAAAAGCAGAGGTGTCAGTCATTCATACTGTTGAATACATTCTTTTTCCCCATGATTTATTCTCCTGTTTATTATGCCTAATTGCCTTGTGACACTTTGCTCTTACATCATTAGTATTATAAAGTCAAGTTATGGGGTCATGTTTGTACTGCCTATGTTTGAAATTCTAAAACTTTAGAAAATAAAGGTGCAGTAAAAATGGTCTGGCCTAGTCTCTCTTGAGTATTGATTATGGCGACCACTGAGATATGGCTTCTCTTAATAGCATATGCCCATACAAGGGTTCCTTTAGCTTAGACTATCCTATATATTGCCTAAAGATTTAGTAAATTATAACCTCTTATGTGCTGTGTAGATGTTAAATGAAAAAATTGCCTATGTTTTATGTGATGAAAAAATTGTTATTTTCTTTTTCAGGATGTCATAAACTGCATAGGTGGATTAAATGTACTCTTTCCTCTCTTGGAACAAATAAACCACTTCAGTGAAGGACAGATTCTTGAAAGAATGAATGAAAGAACAGTTTCTGAATTGATAACACCTGTAGAAGGAGATTGGGTGGTATTGACCACCACAAAGGCATCAGGTATTAAGATGAAATTAATACAAAATAGGCATTGATAAATTTGAGAATTAATTGAAAAATAGATTAAAATATCTTGCTACTGTTAGGAAGAAACCTAACCTTTTGTAGCTGAAGCAGCCTATGGCTAATTTTGCTAATGTAGTTCAGAGAGTTCATAACACTTTAGTCAAAATTTCAGATGTTGGTTTTACTCTTGATTATCCTTTGTTTGTTTGGAAATATGATAGCGTTGTTAAATTTATGGTAGAAAAAATATGTACATGGGCATATAAGTAAACAATATGCAATTGTTGCCTTCTCTATTTGTATTCTACAAGTAAACTTTGGAAGCAAATTCCTGAACCAAAATCTTTGTTTGTTACAATATGCATTGTGATATAGAAAATGTGATATAAGAGTGATTAGAGTAATTATGATAATAACATGTTCAAAATTCCACAGAGTCAAGACTAGAGAGAAGCTTAGTTGCAACATTTATCTTGATTATAAAACACTTTATTCAAAGACATCCTATTAACCAGGACAATCTTATTCACTCCCATGGAGTTGCCACTCTCGGTGCCTTACTTCAGAAGGTGAGCTAGTCTAACATTTTGTAGATGTGGCTGATGATTATAATTAGCAGTTACTGTTGGGGTTTTTGATCCTAATAAGTAAATGTTTTTTAATTACACTATTATGGCTTAAGTTGTATTAGTGGATATAATTTATTTCACAGATTTTACAAATTTCTGTATATATACAATCACCTTAAAACTTATATTGAATCATCTTATGTAATTACTTATCTTACATAACAGTATATTATCTTTGATCTACAGGACCTTGTTTGTTAGCTTTGGTGTTTGGGTAATTTAATTAATTTAAGACTATTTTAGGAATATGACATTAGGAACATACGTTCCAGCATTACTTTAGAAAAATTAATATTTAAGTTGTTTACATTTTCCTAACCAATATTTTTGTATTTAGTAGATGTTCTGAATAACTTATTTGAAATTATAGCTTAATGACAATTATTTGAACATTACAGAACCCTCTTCTGTTTGGATTTCAGGTGCCAAATACCTTGATGGATGTTAATGTATTGATGGCAATTCAATTACTAATTGAACAGGTATCAATAGAGAAAAACATGGAGCTCCTACAACAGATGTATCAGTATTTACTCTTTGATTTCCGTATTTGGAACCGTGGAGATTTTCCCTTTCGAATTGGTGAGAGCAGGCTATTGATAAAATTTTATAGTTTTTATAGAAATTTATAACTATGTATGTGACTTTATTTTAGGTATATCATTTAAGAGTGAGCTTTCTATTTTAGGTCATATACAGTATCTTTCCACCATCATCAAAGACAGCAGGAGAGTTTTCCGAAAGAAGTATGGTGTGCAGTTTCTCCTAGATACACTTAGGATTTATTATGGGTATGATGTTCTTATGCCTTTTCAGTTCGATAATGTTTTCTGCCTGCTAGTTGATTAGAACATCTAGGTTGGGTTTTTTTCCAGCACTTCTAGTATAATTTAACCTAGAGAGGCTGGTTAGTGTCGAAGTTAAAATGATGAACAGTAGATCATATACATTGGGTTTGAATCTTGTGTTTCATTAATTATCTAACTGTAGGTGACTTACTCGACTTTTCTGTGCTTAAGTTTTCTGGTCTGTGACAAGGAGATAATTAAATTGTGATATCCTATGAGGATTAAATTAAATGAGTTAATGTATAAAGCACTTCGAACTGTGTCTTCCATATAGTGAGTGTTGCATAAATATAAGCCGTTTTAACAGTTTATATCTTTGTCATTGAAATGCCTAACTTTGAAAGGTTTTCCTTAAATAGAAAAAGAAGTCAAAGATACCATAAATTTCTTTTTTTTTCCAATTAAATTTATTAGGGTAATATTATATCGTGAATTCTAATGATATGGAAACATCTTTTTTTAAACTGAATTCTTTTATATAAAAAATATAAAAATATAAATTTTAAATTTCAATTCTTGCACTTTTACTTTCTCTTTCAGGAGTGATTGTAAATATAGTGAGCTGTCTCTAGATGATATTCGAACAATAAGGTCTTCTTTGTATGGACTAATTAAATATTTTCTGTGCAAAGGTGGAACTCATGAAGAGATACAAAGTATTATGGGTTACATTGCTGCTATTAATGAAGAAGAACAGGTATTATGTCTGAGATAAATCTATTTTTTCTTTTTAACAGTTAAGTTGCTATATCATCTTTTAAATTTATACATATATAATAATTATATTTTAAGAGTAAAATGTTTACAGTGTCACATACAATATTATGCAATTAAAAAAGTAATTTTATCTCCTGACTGAAAGTTTAATAAACTAGATGGCAGTATAACAAAAGATTTTAATGGACTAGAAAGTGATATATGAAAATATTTGCTTTAGCAATTCTGAAGCCTCTTTTCTTAGGCCACATTATGCATATTTACCTCTTATCAAAGTTACTGGGCAGAGTTCTAACATGAATTTTAGCATAATATAGGTTTAAAAAATTTTTGCACAAAGACTAAATTATAAATGTATTTCTATTCTTGAATACTTTCATACATATTTGTCATTTATACCTCAGAACTACTCTTTAAGACAGTGGTCTTAAATATATAGTTCCTGACCAGCTTCACCCGGGAACTTTTTAGAAATGCAAATATGCTGCTGATTCAAACCCTCCAGGTGATTCTGGTGCACGGTAGAATGTGAGAGCCACTGATATGAAATATACAGACCAGGAATTACTCTTCCCATTGGCACATTTGGAAATATATGTTCAGAAAGATTACGTGACTTAAAAAGTCACACAGCTGATAAATTTGGGACTAGCACCCAAATTTATTTACTGTTATTTCTGTGCTCTTTCTGTATATCACTTAACACCAAATTTGAGTAGCCTTAATATATGTTGACTCAAATATATTTTCCTCTTCTGTAAATAGTCATTGTCTACTCAGTGATTACATGACTTCATAATTGGCATTGTATAGATGAGTTAATGTTAGCTATTTCAGTATATGGTTGGACTACTTCGAAAGCTTCTCATTAGTATAATGAGTAGCCATCTAATTTCAAGATAGTTATATTGTTACCTGCTAAGATTCATGGCCAATGGTATATTCTCGGTCAGTTCAACCAAAGAATTATTTACTGAAAACGTACTACATACATAGAATAATACTAGACATTGAAGGTTTATAACAGTAAATGAATTATCATTCTTACTTTTAGCCTAATGGAGGCAGGAGTAGATAAGAGGTTTATAAATAATTACGAAACAAAAAAGAATATGATAACATCTGTAATAGAGATGCAAAGTCTTATGTGGTTTTTATAGGCAAGTATTACATGTTAAGGAGACCAGGAAAGGCTTTATGGAAGAGATGGCTTTTCACATGGACAAAACAGGAGAGGTATGGTTCAGCAGGTAAATATGGTAGTGAGAATATATAGAAAAGGAAACGGAATAAGCCAAAAGCATAATCTGAGGAAAGACAGAGTTCAGAAGACATCAGGTAGTCCAGTTAGGCTAGAACGTTAGGGTATGTAGCATTTAGTTAAATAACTGTTTGTGGTTTATGATTTTATTTGTGCTTACATATATGAGTGTGGTTGTATTTTTTTGTGTTTTTTACTTTTAAAAGCTCTTTGGAATTTTGGATATAATCTTCAGTCTCCTACATACCAGCCCAATTAGAGGTCAGCTTTTCTTACTGCTGTTTGAACCAGGAAATGCTGACATACTTTATGCCTTGCTCTTAAACCAGAAGTATTCTGACAGACTAAGAGAAATCATTTTTAAGGTATAAATATTCTTAAATGTCTTCATATTTTGGGGCTTTTGTGAGTATATGAATTTACTTATAACATATCCATTCTGTGACTGTAAATTCTTTCTTATATCTACTTCTACTTGTAATTTTAAATTGTCAAATTTGTTACGACATGTATTTTTTGTTTTTGTTGTTTGCATATTAAAAAACTAATTATATTGTAATTTGATCAATCATTTTAGTGCAAAATGTACTTTGTCATACCATCCTCAGTATAAAACCTCTCATCTCCTTTTTGACTTACAGTGGGTCTACATGGCAGGTTATAACTAGTGTTATGTAGCACCCACCATTTGTCAGGCTATAAACATTTTTCAAATACTAATTGATTTAATGCTTTTGACAACTTTATTAAGTGGATATTTATTAACTGAGACAGAGAATTTTGTAACTTGTCAAAAGATATAGAACATATTTTATTAAACTATCCAAAATATCCAGAACTTTGAACTTTGGCTGAAACTACCCACTCCATCTTTTTTTGTTAGCCAAACATAGAAGAGTCAGTAATATTTCTACTCCAAATACATTCTTTTTTTTTCATGATATGTTCTCCTGTTTATTATGCCTAATTGCTATGGGACAGTTGTTTTCTCTTACATCATTAGTGTTAGATTATAAAGTTTACTTACGAGGTTATGTTTGGAATGACTGTTTGAAATCCCTAAACTTTGGAAAACAAAGGTGTATTAAAAATGGTCCAGCCTAGTCTCTCTTCAGTATTGGTTATGGTGACCTCTGAGGCCATTCTTTAAAGCATCTGACCACACAAGTGTTGCTTTATGGATATTAAATGTTATTTCCTCAGAAATGGCCATTGAGGGAGAGTTAATGATATTATTTTGCCACAATTACCCTTTCCATATAGGGTTTCAGTATCTCACTTTGAAAAATGTTAATCTCACTCTAAGAAGTGTGGGGTTATTAATTCTCCCATTTTAGCATATGGAAGGGTTGCTTCACAAAATGTTTCCTTGTTATTGAAAATTATTTTGATGACTTACATAAATAGATTACTAGGTTGATGTAGAAGTATCTTTGTTCCCTTTCAGAACACACCTTTGTTCCTCTTGTAAGCTACAGCATTTGTTTCCACCTATGTCATAGCCATTAAAAGAAAATTTTTAATTTATCTGCCAAGAAATACATGTAAACTAGAGTTTTTAATATCTAAGTTATTCAAATACATGTGTATTTCAGTCCAATTTATTTTGAAAAAATCCATTTTTTTATGATAGTATGATACAGAGTGCTTCTCCTTATTAGTGCTGAGAGGTTTTTTTTATGTACTTAAGGAATAAAATTATGTGCCATAAACACCTTACAGTTATAGTTTATTCAATATTGACTTGACAAATTATTCTTAGTTCTCTCTATTGAGAAGACTATATTACTGTCATGACCAGGTTATGGAACAAATGTTAAAATGCACGAATGTTTATGAACGAAGTAAACAACGTATTCGACTCAGAGAAGTTGGCTACTCAGGATTGGGACTCCTTCTCAGTGAATCACTTGTTAATACTTCTCTCATTAAAAACCTCACCAATCAAATTATAAACACAGGTATGACTAGCCTTATAATACTGATAACTTTTAAGAACTGTTCTTTATACTTGTGTAGTTCTCTTTGCTGCTTCTCAATTTTTTTTTTCTGGAAGATTCTTTTTCCCTTCTTACTCAGGTTGTTTTTTAAATACCTGTTATTTAACTCATCAGGGCCTTGCTTGGGTACTATTTCTTATGTACCTTTGTTATTTTTGTCTCCATAGGACATAACAGTGCTATACTTAGTAGGCCTTCAGTAAATGTTTATTGACTGAGTGAATAGTAAATGATTGCTTCTATATAACAAGAAAAGGACACCAGAGAAAATATGTATAAAAAAATTTTTTTCTTTATGAAGTTTAAATTCTTAAAGACAGTGAACCGTAATTTTATATAGTCTTTTTTTTAATAAACCTTTTTTTAGTACATACATCAAACTGTAGAATTACAGCAGTTGCTGGGGCTTCATAAAGGTATATGGTAAGGTCTTTGTCTTGAGTGGTTTACCATCTTGTTAAGATAAAACATATATACAAAATGACAAATAATAGTATAAGTTCCAAGCAGCCTGGACAGTGTGCTCAGGTAATCAAAAAAAAAAAAAAAAGTTGTTATTTAGGGTTTGCTCAAGAAGGTATCAAACATTTTAAGCCTATTGTCTTTTTAAAATCTGAACATATCTATAATTTGTATTTAAAATGAAACAATTATTTCAGCATTTATATAACTATTACTATAACTATATATAACTATATGTATGTAACTATTATAACTATAACTATTACTAACAGTTCTTTTGTTGAGAAAACTTGAGAAAGAAGAAAGCTGGAGGCATAACACTTCCTGATTTTAAACTATACTACAAAGCTATAGTAATCAAAACAGTATGCTACAGGCATAAAAACAGACACAGACCAATGAAACAGACTCAAAAGCCCCAAAATAAACATACACATATATGGTCAGCTAATATTTGTTGGGAGATCCAAGAATACTCAATGCAGAAAAGGTAGTCTCTTCAATAAAAGATGTTAGGAAAAGTGAGGATCCATACGCAAGAGAATGAAAGTGGACCAATATCTTATAGCACCCACAAAAATTAACTCAAATGAGTTAAAGATTTAAATGTAAGACCCGAGCCATAAAACTACTAGAAGAAAATGTAGAGAAAAGCTTTTTGACACTGATCTTGGTAGTGATATATTGAATATGATACCAAAATCACAAAAAATTTCAAAACGAACAGATGGGACTACAGCAAACTAAAAAGCTTCTGCACAGCAAAAGAAACCATCAACAAAATTAAAAAAACGACCTACAGAGTGAAGGAAAACATTTGCAAATCAATATCCAATAATGGATTTTAGTATCTAAAATACTAAGGATATCAGACAACTCAATAGCAAAAAAAAAAAAAAAAAAAAAAAAAAAAATCCAATTAAAAATGAACAAAGGACTTGAATAGGTGTTTTTCTGAAGAGGATATCCAAATAGCCAACAGGTCCATGAAAAGGTGTCAGCATCCTGAATTATCAGGGAAATGCAAATCAAAGCCACAAGATACCACTTCATACCTGTTAGGAGGGTTGTTATCAAAAGACAAGCAATAAGTGTTGGTGAAGAGGTGGAGAGAAGGGAACCCTTGTGCAGTGTTGGTGGCATTGTAAATTGGTCTAGCCACTATGGAAAATGGTATGGAGGTTCTTCAAAAATTAAAAATAGAACTACCATATGATCTAGCAATCCCACTTCTGGGTATATATCCAAAGAAAATGAAATTACTGTCTTAAAGAGATTTGCACCCACATGTTCATTGCACCATCATTCACAATAGCCAAGACATGGAAACAACCTAAGTGTCTGCTGATGGATAAATGGATAAAGAAGATATGTGTATGTGTGCACATACATACAATGGAATATTAGCCATAAAAAAAATAAGAAAATCCTGCCATTTGCGGCAATGTGGAAGAATCTGGAGAGCATTCTGCCAAGTGAAATAAGCCAGAGAAGGACAAATACTGAATGATCTCACATGTGAAATCCAAAATATCAAACACATAGAAATGGAGAGTAGATTGGTGGTTACCAGGGCCAGAGGTATGGTGGAAATGGGTGAAGGTGGTCATAGGGTGCACATTTCCAATTATAAGATGAATAATTTTGGGGATCTAATGTACAGCGTGGTGACTGTAGTTAACATACTGTATTGTATACTTGAAAGTTAGTAAGAGCAGATCTTAAATGTTCTCACCACAAAAAGAAAAATGATAACTGTGAGTTGATGGATATGTTAACAAACTTTATTGTGTTTATCATTTCCTACTATATATGTATATCAAATTATCATGTTGTATATCTTAACTTTATATAATGTTTTATGTCAGTTATATCTCAAAGCTGAAAAAAAAGGGTATCTGTTGTTAATAGCAAAAGATAAAAATAAAAATGAAATAATTTATTGCAGCATTTATATAACTGTTACCCACAGTTCTTTTTTCAGTTATCTCTGAAATTTATTTTTTAATTTTTTTTCCCACTATAGATCCTGCTGTTAATTTTAGAGACCTGTTATCTGTGGTATATATATCTCACAGAACACATATAAATGTCAGAGTAGTCATCTGCAGAAAGGTTAGTACTTTTAAGATATACTTTTAAGATATACTTTAAAAAGAGCAGTGTTATTATACTGTGAATAACTTCTAGAGTACTTTGTACCTAGAGATATACATTTTAATATTTGTTATTTTATAAATGACATAATTTTATAAATTGTTCCCTTTTCTGAGGTGAATTAACTTCATGTACTCAGAAGCAATGAGCATATGAATTTGTTCTTAGCCCTGCATGGTTCCTGGAAACAATGCCTTTTCCAGAGTCAAAAGTATACTATAAGAGAATAATTTCTGTATTAAGGACCTTCAATGATTATAACCATTTCTAATTCATATACCATATTTTAGAATTTCTGAATCTTTTGAACTTTGTGGAAAAATTTTCTATAATTTATGAATATTCCAGCAATGATTTGCCTTTAGTGCACCCATTTAACCTTTAACTAAGCCAACAATTTGTTCTCCTTGCTTCTTCCTGATTATAACATTCTCTCTACTCCACTGGTAACCGCCGACCTGTCTAGTACTTAAGGTTTCCTTGCTTTTCTTTTTAATCGACTTCCTAATTATGTCACAGTATTTTTCCATCAGGAAATATGGCTATATATCTTTTTCTTTAATGGCTACATAGTTTTTCATTTTTGGCCTAGTCTCTAAAGTGTTATATGATTCCCTTTTGATGGACATTTAGGTTGTTCCCTCTTTTTCCATGTTAATAAACTTCTGTTAAGAACATTTTTTAACATATATTTTTATGTATTTGTGGTAATACATCTGTAGGACATTATCCATGAAGTGGAATTGCTGTTGTCAAAGAGTATTCCTTTTTTACATTTTGATGGATTTTGCCAAATTGGCCTTGAAGCAGGCCACATAAATGTATCCTTTCCTTTCAATGTGCAATTAGAAACAGTTTTCAGTGCAGCCTAGTTTTTATCCATTATGTGTATATTAAGTAGAAATAAAATAAGTCTAATTTTATGGAAATTTGAAAGTAATGAAATCATGAAAAGTTTGCCAAGCAAAGCTTAATCTGGAAAAAAAAAAAAGAATTGATATTCAGAACCTGCAGAATAATGAGAGCTCACTGATTGATAGCATTAATGAAAACTTTCGATGTCATTGTGACTCATTACTTTCTGTATCAGCATCAATGTAGATTAGAACTGTCGATGTTGAAGTTCCTACCAACATTACTCATCTCCTGCTAGAAATTCTGATAGAAGAGGTACTCTAACTGAACCCTGGGATCTAAAGTTCTTTTCGTTTACATAGGAGTTTATTGACTTTGTGTTAAAATGTCTTAAAGATCTTAACTGAATTTCTGATAGTGTTTGAGAACTTTTTATTTCAAAAGAAAATGTGAAGTTGGATAGTAGAGATCGTACACATAGCCATGTCAGTATCTACTTTTTAATTTCCATTTCTTATTCTAGCTAAATAACAACAACCATCTTATTGGAATTACTTTTTGGAATTAAAGTTTAAGTCTTGTTTACTTTGTACAATATAGAGTTAATGAAAAAAACAGTTTTGCAAAAGCAACCATTAACTTTGGGGAAAAAATGAGATGGGAAAACATTATTCTTGGGGCACCTAGGTTCTATTAGTGTCTTGTGTGTCGTATTTACTTCCCTAAGCCTAGTGCCAGAACTGTGCCTGGCACATGGTAGATATTCAGTATTTGCTAAGCAAATGTTATATGCTCATGGAAAGTGTTTAGTTAAAAAGATGTAACTTTATTATATTTCAAATATATCTTCATTCTATGTATGTGTTCTCTCTGACTAAATTGTTAACATGAGTGTGTTGACATGTGGAGGACCATTTACCTTTTTTTCTTTTTGATATTTCAGCACATATTTGAGTATATCCTTACTCTGTACAATGAGTAATATGCAGATTTGTTACAAACACAGTGTTTGCCCTCCAAATAGTTTTTAATCCAGTTGAAAACATAATCTTCTGAAAGTATACCCTCTGAAAGTTTCTCATTACTTTGTTCTTAAAATAACTGAAAAGAAACTACTTTTGATGTAAAGTACTATGTACTTTTGATGAATTTTGTGTTCTTAATCTCTTTACAGATTTTACAGATTTTACAGTCCCAGCCAGATGCAGCACATCAAATATCTCAACAAGTGGGTTGGCAAGACACTTTAGTTAGGCTTTTTTTAAAAACAAATTTTGAAAATGGAAGTGCTCTTCATAAGCACAATAAGGCTGTCTTAATGAAAGACAATGATACAAATATATCAGCTGAAGATGCTATGAGGAACTTTGATGAAAAGACAGATGATGAAAAAATCAACTCTTTTGCCTCAGCTAATGTGTCTTTGGATCAGTGGAGTTTAGAGGAGAGACATTCTCTAGATTCAAACACACCACTATTTCAAGAAGATAGCTCTGTGGGAGAATTGTCTTTCAAATCAGATAATCAAGAAGAATTCTGGCACAATAACCCTTCACATTTGAGTTTAGATCTGAGTGGTATCAACTCGTGTGAACTGAGTGATAGCGGAAGTCAAATGCCAGATAGTGTGCCTAGTACACCATCCCCAGTAGAGTCTACTAAATCATTTTCTGTGCAGTCTGACAAAGAAAGCAGCATCACAAATGACATGGGCTTTAGTGATGACTTCTCTTTACTTGAAAGCCAAGAGGTAAAATACTTATGTGTCCGAATGCTTTTTTTATTTTTATATATCTATTATTTTAATCCTTAGAAATGTGTACTTGTTAACAATTTCATATTATGTTTGTATTGTAAATGTCACAATCTAAGACATTAGAAGCCTACATGTTACTAATTTTTGAGTGTCTTGAGAACAAAGCTAGTGTCTTATTCATCCTTGTATCTCTAAGACCTACCTAGTAAAGTTCCAGGTTCATCCAGACGCATTAATAATACCTTAAAGGATTGCAATCTATATATATAATGGCTCTTATTATGAGCTTTTAACATTCCTTCCAATGACATAATATTACTTTATATTTTTATAGAGATGTGAGGAGGAGCTTCTTCAATTACTGACAAATATTTTGAGCTATGTAATGTGTAAAGGACTAGAAAAATCTGATGATGATACTTGGATTGAACGGGGACAAGTGTTTTCAGCACTAACTAAATCAGGAATATCCAGTGAACTACTTCGACCTTCAGATGAAATAAAACTAATGTAAGCATTCATTTGGTGACTCCCCCTTTCTTTTTGGAGTAGGCAGGAGTCTAAAATAATATTCGTTATTGAACGTTTATTCAGTATTCACTAGTTGTGGAGAGAGAAAAATGGCAACTTTGTGCTTAGCCCCTTTTCTGTGTTGCCATTCTAGTGGGATCTAGAGAGAAATCCAAAACTAATTCCAATGTGAAGAAATTTAAGTCTTAAATTAATTTGGTTTTTAAGTGATTATATAGTTCTTATTGTTTAAGTTGTTTTCTGCAATATCTAAGCACTTGTGTTCTACAGTCTTGTCTAAATTTTAGTGTTTCTGTGCTACAGGAATGGAATATTGTTTTCATGGAAATTACTTCTCTAAAGTAAATAATAGCATACCAGGAGAGAATTACTTCTTTGTTTTTCTACAGAGCTAGACCCACTGTAAGGCATACTAAGGCTTTCTTTTCTAACCTTTCCAATTTCAACTCTAAAGAAACTTTTAAGTATCTTAAGGGGACTGGAATGTGAATTATTTTCATAGCCTTTTTATAGTCAACAGGTAACTTTTATTTTGCTATTTATTATTGGGTATATTAAAAATAGGTACTCCAAGGATTAGAAAGTTGCTTCTTTGCTATTAAATTCTATACAAATGTTTTATGATACCTACCAGTGAGAATGTCTATGGAGATAACAATCCTGTTAATAATTGTTTTGTTTTTCATGCCCTACTATTTTTCTAAACTTAAAGTGGTTTTAAGAGGACTTTATTTTACACTTAGTTTGCTACAGAAGATGTTGGAATGGGCAGTCACAGAAAACAGAGAAGCAAAAACTAATCCAATAACTGCTCAGAATGCCTTCCGACTCATGCTGATCATACAGGACTTTCTACAGTCAGAGGGACTAGTTAATTCAAATATGTGGACTGAGAAGGTACAGTAATATCTCTTTGAAATTATTTCTTTGGTAATGAAGGACTTTATTTAAATAAAGAAATTTTGTACCCTTTCTTTTTCGAAGATTAATATTTAATCAGATGCAGTAAACCTTGGATAAGATGCGATAGTCACAGATTTTTTTTGCTGTTACTAGGGTAATTCTTTTGGCAACTGGACATTGAACTAGTTCTGAAATATTTATAATTTGTTTTACGTGGGGAAAACTCATCGGTAGATTAAAGAACTAAATGTTTTTCTTTTTCAATTTTTCCTTTGTGATAGCTTTTAGAGGATATAATGCTGCTCTTCGACTGTCTGTCAGTTTGTTATTCTGAAAGTACAGTATGGGTAAAACTCTCTCAAATTCAAATCCAGCTGCTTCTAGGATTTATTGGAAGGGGTAATTTGCAGGTTTGTCAATTCTTTTACGTTATTTTCTATACTTGCATGCGGCATAGGAATTATTTGTGTGATAACTAAATGGTAATGTTTTTAGTATTGTTAATTTTTTATTCCAAAAATATCTACGAATTCACTCTAGTCTTAATTTTTTTGAGATTAGAAAGAAGCTTAAGAGGCAGCTAATTATTTCTTCCTGATATTTATAACTTAGTATAATTATGTTTCCTTTTAAAGGATTTGTACAGAGCTTATATTAGAAGGCATTACTCACGTTATCTGTATTTAGTACAGTTAGGGGCTCTCCTGCTTGCATACACTATTTACAACTGTGCAGTTTAGGGCTTCCATTTTTAGGAAAAAAATTTTTTTAAGTTGTTCCTTTTAGAATCTTTTTCAGTTACTTTAGTAGCCCACTAATCTAGTTTTACATTCTGTTTTATAGTTTTTCAGTCATCACTTACTGATTACCTATCAGGTGTTAGCATTGTGCTAGTTTTCCAAAATAAAGATAAGCAAAATATAGACCCAAGGAATATTTATTATTCCTATTTTAAATTAAAAATTTTAAAGTTTGGGAAAGTTCCATGAGAATTTTAGTTATCTTTATATTTACCTTGGATGCTTGTGATTACCTGGGTTGGATTAGTCATGGTATGTATGCATCCCATACCTATTTTCCTGGCCATTTTTATTTTCTTTTGATTTTGGAATTTTAAGTACTTGGTGTTAAGGGGGTCTGGGTGAAGATGGTTTCTAATATACATAAACTTGCTATAATGTTGACAAGAACACAAAGAAGTTAAAGTTCCATAAGGTTGTTCTATTTTAAAAAGGCTGTACTTTTCAATAGATATTTTTTCTAATCATAAAAGTAACACATGCTCATTGTGGAAAAGAGAAAAAAGTAAATAACTCATTCATCATTTTATAGCCTAAAAGAAAACAACTGTCAATATTTTTGTATTTTTTCTACACATTTTTTTCACGATTGAAATCATCATATCTTTTGATAATTTTGTATTCTTTTTATTTCTCGCATTTATATCAAACTCATTTCCCCATGTTACTAACTTTTTAAAGATAGTTTTTTTTTTCATAGTCTTAAAAGTAACACATGTTCATTGTGGAAAACATGGAAAATTTAGAAAAACTAAACAGAAAATGGGCATGGTGTTACATGGGTGGTAGAAGCTTGACTTGTATAGACTTTTAAATGCATCTTGAAAACATATGAACTAAGAACTTCAAAAAAGTTATACTTGTTTAATAATTCTTCTCTAAAACAAAGGTGGTAATCTAAAATACTGAGTCTTTGTACACGTAGGTGTTCATTGTAGATTTCTTCTTTTCTCTACCTGAAATTAGAATAATGATAGCTTTTCTGGCTTTTTCATTAATATCAGCCTGATGGCTGTTAAAGCAGCTGCAGTATGCTAGGTAGTTATTTATTTTGGGTATTAGGATTATAGTCACCCTTGCTATTTTTCTTCTTGATGAATTTTACTAAATAAAATGTCTGTTTTATTTATTGAACATTAAATATCCAGTGCCTTTCCCATAGTAGGGCTCTATAAATACTTGTTAAATAAATGAATATAGCACCTACAGATAAGACTGATCCTATCTAATGGTAGTCAGTGATCTGAAATATTTCTAACTAGCTACTTGTTTAATTTCATCCTTTTGGAAATAAAAGCATATATTCCTGAAGCTGTGTATGTGAGAGGCTGGAAAAGGAATCTTTTCCTTGTAGAGGTTTAAATAGAGCTGCCTGCAAAATGAATCTGGCTAGCAAACTTCTTTTCTTGACACATACATATGAGCTAATTGCCAATATTTTAGTAGTAGGAAATGTTACATAATTTTCCCAGCTTGTCTCTCAAATGGGACTGGATGATTGTTTAGATATGCTGCATTTATTAAGATGTAGTATATGGTCTTGATTTTCTCTGGGTTTCTACTCCCCCAGTTGTCTTAGCTCTGCCGGTGGTGATTCTCATCACTGACTACACATGAAATGACCTAGTGGAGCTTTTTATAAATACCTTTGTGGGACATTACCCATAGTAATTAAAGTAGAAAAGGAGAACTAGGGCATCAGTATTTTTGGCACTTTCTCAGGTGACCCAAATGCAGTCTTCTTTATGATAAGGGATGATCATCTCTCTGTATGAAGTATGTGTGTGTACCCAAAATTAAGGCAGTGGTCAAGTAAATTATTTTATATTTATTAAAAATATCTTTATGCTTTTAAATAAACATAAATTTATAGTTTATTTAATACCATGATATTAAGTTAAAAGCAAAGCACCAAGTAGTCTATTTTTTATATTAAGAGAGGAGAGGAGGCATCTGAAAAATGCAAAGGAAAGGACTTGCAGAAATAACTGACTCAGCTGGTTAAATTCCATTCCTGACTGCCCTCCTGCCCCCACCAGGACTTCCCAGCTAACTTGTTTTCCCATAGCTACCTCCTCCACCTCAAGGACTCTCCAACTCACATCTATTGATTCATAGTTTGCCAACCAACTATTGTTCTTCCTTATCAGTATAGAAATAACAAGATTGTAGAAAACTGCCTGTTATGTTACAATCGAGGCTCAGGCTTTGGATAGGAATCCTCTGAGCCGGTGCCGGCATCAGTAAGTGTTTTCTGCTTAAAGCCTTGGTGTTCCGTCTCTCCATTTGAGAATCCTGTGACAGTGTTAATAACGCCAAGGTTGCAGGTTCTACAAGGCAAATGACCTGTAAATAGATAAGATCAGTAGTCTGGAAATTCCTTCCCTCTTGCAGCCCCCTACCTGAAGCTCCTCCTCCCCATCCTGAGGCACATGTGAAACCTTGGACAAAGGAACCATGCACCCCTTACATAGACGCTGCAAGAGTGTATAAGCTGTAAGAAATCTAACCAAAGGGAGCTCGTGTTTTGATTCTGGTGAAAGCCCCACTCTCTCCGCAGGCAATAAATTCTCCTTCCTCTAACAAAGTTGTCTGAGCATCTAATTCCTCCATCAGGTGTTGCTTCCTGCAACAATATAAACAGTATTTTAAAAAAACACATAGCACACAACCCCCAGAATATTGTGGGAAAATGTATGACTTTGTTTCTTACCTTTGTTGGCCTCTATTAGAATTAATCTGCTTTAGTAGATTCAAAGACTAAAGTAGGGGAGTTTAGGGAAAATCTGAAGAGGATAGAGAAGGTTCATTAGTAGAAGCTAAAGTTAAAAGTAGAGAAGTTCAAAATTTTGAGTCATCTTACAGATTGTTTCCTCTAATGCTGTTTGCTTCTTTAAGGCTTGAATAGAAAGAGTGCCTGAGGTCTGTTTGTTGTCTTGGCATTCAAAGACCTGTACATCTAGTTCAGGCCAGCTTTTGGCATACACACATACTCGAAGTGATGTCAGATTTTAATATTTTATTTTTTCTCTTGCTTTTCTTTATTTCAAAAGTAATAAGATCCAAAATTGGGATATAGGTTAAGAAAGAAGGAAGCACTTTATATTGTTTGTCCTGCTATGGTTTTAAGGCTTAGATTTTTCTCTCTAGCCTGGACAAAAGGAGGCCCCTTTGTGACCTAATTTGCCTTCCTATGTTGGGGTTTAAGGCCAAAGCTTAATAGTTATGCAGAGTGTTCCTTTACATGGGTTTGTGATCTGAATATGTGTTTTGGAAACTTTAAGGGTAATTAGATTTCTGATCAAGGACTTGGTCTCCTATGTACCTTTATGTATCAGAATGCTTTTGATTCCAAATAAAAAAATATCAACCAAAACTGACCTAGTTAAGATTTATTGGCTCATATAATTGAACATTCCATAGTTAAGAGAGAGTTTTAGGAATAATTCAGCCAGGGCTCCAGTTCCATTTATTTGCTGTTCTCAGAGCAGTTTTCTCCATTATGTGTCAGCTTATCATAAGCTTGGCTGTCCTTATTGTTACAAAGTAGCTGCCAGTAGCAATCAGGGGTACATGCTTCTTTGTTCACATCCAGAAAAAGAGAATGCTGCTTCCTGCAGTCATTGTTGGTAGACAGCCTTTTATGGATCTCTTGTGTTTCTGCATATCTTGTGAACAGAGACCCTAGATGCCTTTGTTATGAACTATTTTTCTGAGGATGTGTGTATAGTGAACAACTTTGGAAGACAGAAATCATGTCTTCCCTCCAGAACAAAGGGCAGGTTTGTTTACTGTCTCTGTCTAGTATACTAAAGTAGTGTCTCCTTCCCAGGCAAAATCCAGGCACACTTACTGCCAATATAAAAGATTTGGGTTCCCTATGTTTGGAGTTCCTTTCCTATAATGCAGCCATTGTGTGTATAGGCGTCATCTAGTCCTATTTATCTCTTAATATGGGAATTGTGATTTGAGGACCCAGGGTAACTACTGAGATTCTGGCTATTGCTAATGTTGTGGATCTTTGTCTCTAACCCAGGAGTATCATATCTTCTGCCAGTATCTCATGAAACTGTGGTAGAGTAGCTCGTTACCGTGGATGTGAGGTAAATTCTGAGACCCTTTATCGTTCTTAACAATTATGTAAAGGTTCTGATCTTGCACTGATAAGGCTACCTGTGAATAAATCCCTGTGACAGAGACAATGACATGAGTTGACTAAAAGATTCATAACCTGAACCAGTCACTGTGGCAAGGCATTGGATACTCTACTCTGGCTTAAAACTTTTAGGATCTGTTGTTGGAACTAAAAATGGAATCATCCCTCATCCTTGCAGGCTATAAGAAGGAGTAGAATGGATGTTGGGTGGTTAATTATCCACCACAACTTTTCTGTATGTTCCACATTAAACATGTGTTACTTTTATAATTTTTTTTTTTAAACCGGAAGAGCCAAAGAACTTTTGCTGTCACTAAATGTCTGCTTTATTCTGCTCTTTCTCATCTATTTTCCTCTAGGTTTGTGCAATGGCATCAGCTAAACTAAACACCCTCCTTCAGACCAAAGTGATTGAAAATCAGGATGAAGCATGTTACATTTTAGGGAAGCTGGAACATGTTCTAAGTCGGTCAATCAAAGACCAGACAGAAATTTACTCATTTCTGATTCCCCTTGTCCGCACCCTCGTTTCCAAAATTTATGAGCTTCTCTTCATGAACTTACACCTGCCTTCTTTACCTTTTACCAATGGTAGCTCCTCATTTTTTGAAGATTTTCAAGAATATTGCAGTTCAAATGAATGGCAAGTTTACATTGAAAAATATGTAAGTTTTATCTTTTTTGAGGTTTTTCTACTAAATTATTTTTATAGAAGTATATATTAAATTTTGTATGTCTATATTTTTTTAAGATTGTACCTTATATGAAGCAGTATGAAACTCATACATTTTATGATGGTCATGAGAACATGGCAATATATTGGAAGGATTGTTATGAAGCCTTGATGGTGAATATGCATAAAAGAGACCGGGAAGGAGGAGAAAGCAAGCTCAAGTTTCAGGTACAAATTTTTAAATACTTTAAGTATCCAGTTTTTTAATGTTTAAAAGCATTTAATATTCAAATGAGAGTGAGTAATAACAAATCTGAACTTTGAAAACAAAATGTATTTACTACTGTTTGTCTGAAAATTATTTCAGAATTGGAAGAAAAACAATCAGTAGCAATTAATATCAATATTTTCTGTACATAGTGATTATGTAAGTAGTCTATTAAGCTGGTAGTGGATCTCTCTGAGGAGTCTTGGTGTAAATCAGTGCTCAGAGGGAAATTTATAGGATGAAATATTAATATTAGAAAAGAAGAAAGGCCTCAAATTAATAATTTAAGCTTCTACCTTAAGAAACTAGAAAAAGGAATCTAATCCAAATTAGTTTTTAAATAAGAAACCAATGAAGAGCAGATATCAATGAAATTGAAAGCAGTAAAACAATGTAAGTCAAATCTAATTCTTCAAAATATTAATAAAATTAAATTAAAATTTCTAGCCAGATTGACAAGGCAAAAAAAAGAATAGTTAAAAATTACTAATGTTAGAAATGAAAGGGGCGATATCACACTGACTCCACAGACATCAACATGATAGTAAAGGAAAACTACAAACCAACCTATACACATAAATAAGATGCTATAAATGCAATGGATCGATTTCTTGACAAATACAAATATCCAAAACTAATTCAATAATAAATAGATAACCAGGATAGTCCTCTATTAAAGAAACTGAGTTTATAGTTAAAAACTTTCTAAAAGGAATAACTCTAGGTCAGGCTGTTTCGCTAGAAAATTTTACCAGTTAATGGAGAATTTACACCAATTCCTCACAATCTCTTAAATAGAAAAGTGAGATCACTTCCCAACTCATTATGTGAGGGCAGTAGTCCTCTTATCTTGAAATCATACAAAAATAGTACAAGAAAACTATAGACCAGTATCTCTGAGGCTTATAGGTAGAAACCAAATCCAGTAGTGTGTGTGCATGTATGTGTGTGTATAATTAGAAAAATTTTATATATTTAAATATATAAATGTATGTTTATATATTATATATTTATATATGATCTATAATGTATATTTTATATATTGCATATAAATATATATTTATTATATTTATAATGATATAATATATATTTTATAATATATATAAAATATATGATATATTTTATAAATTTATATATATATATAAAACAAATCACAGCCAGGTAGAGTTTATTTTGGAAATGCAAGGCTGGTTCTATATTTGATAATCAACATAATGGGCCACATTAACAGACTTATCAAGAAAAATAGATGCAAAAAAAATATTTGACAAAATTCATCATTTATTTATGATCAAAGTTTTCAGCAAACTAGGAATAGAAGAGAACTACCTATATTTCTGCAAAAATCCTATAGCCAAGTTCATATAAAAAAGTGAAAAACTGAATGCTTTCCTTGAAAATAGAGAACTAGACAGTAATTTCTTCTCGTCACTTCCAGTCACTGTTGTTCTATAAGTTGTAGCAAATGCAGTAAGAATATGTGATTCATTGGTACTTTTTATTGCTGTTTCTTTCAGGAGTTTTTTGTGGAGCCATTTAATCGAAAAGCACGCCAAGAGAACTTGAGGTATAATAATATGCTTAAACAACTTAGCAGTCAACAGTTAGCCACTCTGAGACGCTGGAAGGCAATACAGCTCTATCTTACATGTGAAAGGGGACCTTGGGCTGAAAGGTAGAAGTATTTTATTTATTAAGTGTCCTTTTTATCTTTAGAACTCTGGTCTAGAACTTTTTAAGCTAATGGCCTCTCCAATCCAGTTAAAAAAAAAAAAACATTCAATATGTAAAAGAATGGGAGACAGAAGAAATGGATGAAGAATATATATATATATGTGTGTGTCTATATATATATATCTATATATATGTATATATATATAGATATATATATGTGAAGTGAATCATGAAGATATACATCCTTTCTTTGGAATGTTATGCATCCATTAGAATTAGGTTTACAGTTTTTAAAGTCATGCAAAAAATGCTAATGCAATCATATTAAATTTTTAAAATTTAATATTTAAAATATTCTCTGGGGTATCATTAAGGTATGTAAAATGCAGGGATTAAGACAAAGAAACTCATTCAACTATTACCAGTGATGACCTTTGGAAAACAAACAGTGGAGGAAAGAAAGTGCTGGCAGAGATTGTAATCACTTGGCCCATACCCATTTGGCTGCAAAATGAATGTTAAAAAGTATATGGATTTTAGAATCCAAGTGAAACTAGTGTCTAAGTTCCTTATATATCTTGGATATTAATCTCTTATTGGATATTTCATTTGCGAATATCTTCTCCCATTCAGTAGGTTGTCTTTTGTTCTGTTAATGGTTTCCTTTACTGTGCAAACACTTTTTGGATTGATGTAGTAGTCCTATGTTGCTTTTGTTCCCTTGCCTGAGGAGACATCCAGAAAGATATTGCTAAGAGTGATGTTAAAGAGTTTGCAGCCTATGTTGTTTTCTAGGAGTTTTATGGTTTCGAGTCTTACATTTAAGTCTTTAATTCATTTTGAGTTTATTTTTGTGCATGGTGTAAGAATATTGTTCAGTTTTATTTGTTTGCATTTTTCCCAACATTACTTGTTGAAGAGGCTGTCTTTATCCCATTGTATATCCTTACCTCTCTTATTGTAAATTAATTGACTGTATAAGTGAAGATTTATTTCTGGGCTGTCTATTCTATTCCAATGATGTATATATTTGTTTTTATGCCAGTATCTTGCTGTTTTGATAATTGTAGTTTTGGAGTATAGTTTGATACCAGGAAGAGTGGTACTTCCCACTTTGTTCTTTCTCAAAATCTCTTTGGGTACTTGGGGTCTTTTGTGGTTTCATGTAAATTTTAGGATTTGTTCTAATTCTGAGAACACCATCAGTGTTTAATAGGGATTGCATTAAATCTGTATATCATTTTAAATGTGCAATAGTTAAAATATAAAATAAAATATATAAATGACTTATACAACTTAACACCATAAAAAGAAAAATTCAATTAAAAAATGGGCAGAGGACCTGAATAGACATTTCTCCAAAGAAGACATACATATGGCCAACAGATATCAGAAAAGATGCTCAATATCATCACTAATCATCACAAGAATGCAAATTAAAACCACAATGAGATATCGTCACACACCTGTCAGAATGGGCATCATCAATAAATCAACAAATAAATGCTGATAAGGATGTGGAGAAAAAGGAACCCTCATACACTGTCGGTGGTATTACAAATTAGTGCAGCCACTATGGAAAACAGTATGGAGATTCTTTACAAAAATAAAAATAGCTTGCCATAAATCCAGTAATTCTACTTTTGGACATTTATCCAAAGAAAAAATCAATAATTCAAAAACGTATATGCACCCCTATGTTCATTGCAGCATTACGGATAATAGCCAAGATATGGAAGCCACTTAAATGTCTATCAGTAGATAAATGGATAAAGAAGATGTAGTGTGTGTATACACACACACACACGTGTGCGCTCGCACACATGCACAATGGAATATTATTTAGCAATATAAAAGAATGAAATCTTGCCATTTGTGACAACATGAATGGACCTAGAGGGGTATTATGCTAAGTGAAATAAGTCAGAGAAAGACAAATAACTGTATGATTTCACTTATAGAGGGAATCTAAAGAAATAGAACAAATGAATAAAGAAAACAAAATAGAAATAGATATAAAGAAGTAGAAGGTTGCCAAAGGTGGTGTTGGGGATGGGAATAAAAAAATGTGGTGGGACAAAAATAAAAAAATAAATGAAAGAAAACATAGTGTCTAGCACAAGAATTGCAAAGGAATTCCTCACAGATGGATGAAGTGAATGACAGGATCTCATTTGTTTGCAAAAATTAAGGAAGTGCCTGTTTTATCACATTCAGGTTTTTTCTTTAAAATATTCATTTGCTACACATTCAGTAAAGCCATTATAAAATAGGCTGCACTATAGGCATGGTAGAGATAGGGTTACAAATGTAACCTGGACTTAGTGCTAGGATTTTATTTGCATTGCAGTCCTGGGGCATTTGAGGCACCCCAGGGCTATTCCTGGACCCAGTTTGCATATGTGTCCCTGAGACCTATGTGTTAGACAAGGAACAGTGAAGAAGTAAGTGAAGTATAATCTGAGACATTTGTTGACTCTTCTAGAAAATTGAGTTCAGGCACTACCAAGGGGAATGATGGTTTTATCCCACAACAGGCCTCAGGTTATTTGTCAGTTGTGAGAGTTCTCTTGAGGATGCCAGGTGCAGGAACTCTTGTTATTTTTGGATCTCTAGCACCACATCCTCCTCCTTCTTGTACTAAAGCCTTTCCTTTTTGTGAGGAAACCACTCTAATACAGCTCCTCCCACCCACCTCATCACAAAAGTATCACAGATTCAAATGTCAGGCAGTCACTCTTCCCTGATACTTTATTACTGGTGCTATCAGGGAAAATTGTGTCTTTGGGGATCACCAAGCTAACTGAACGTGAGTCTCAGGCTGTGGGTAGCCATCTCAGCCATCATGTGGGAGAATGATTTCTGGTGGCATTATTTAATTAAGCCTCTAGATCCAACCAGATCACATGCACTCCTGGAGTTGCAAGTTATGAATGCTAACATATAAGTAGTTAGAGTTTTGTTTGCTTAAAACCAAAAATGTAAAATTGACCATTATACTGTGGTACCTGAAAGAGCTATTTCAGATGAAACAGTGAAGTGGTAGTTGCCAGTACCGAAGTTATTGGAGCTGTCCCCTGGACCTGGTGCTGAAGAAGAAACCATAATGTGGCCTGCATCTGAGATCTTAGCATAAGAAAAAGAAGGTCCCAGCTGACATAGGATGCCTACTAATTGGCTGTGTGGTTTCAGAATGAAGAACCATGCCAATTCATTGACATATGCCAGCAGCATGTAGTTAGTTTTGCTAGTAAGGTGGAGCGCAATGGCAAAAGACAAGGGCAATAAGCAAGAACTCCATAGTAGCATCAATCTAGAAGCAGAAATCAGGGCATACCAAGGATCTGGAGTTGAGTTTTTATTACTGAGAAAGAAGGTCAAGAAAAGTAAGACACCAGTGTTAGAGCAAATGCGTACTGAAGTTAGAGGCCCTGGGTTCAAGTCCCAGCTCTGACATTTATAAGCTACATGACCTTAGGAAGGTAGCCATTCTCAGCCTCAGTTATCTTACCTTCAAATTGGAGGTATTCATAACCATAATGATAATCAAGATGTATACCTAAATTGGTTTTTATCTCTACCATTAGAGTTCATTACATTTTGAATTATGGTGTAGTTTATATATCTGTCTCCCAAACTCTGCTCCTTAAGAACAGAGACTTATCTCTTTATTCCCTCCTCAAAAACAAACAAAAAATTTTGATAAAAGATTGCTTTTAATTAATTTATCTTTGATAAATTATAGGTCTGGTATTTTTAGAGCTTTGCGTATATATGTTTTTCACCATGGATTTATTTCCCTTCCTTTTATCCTATGTTATAGAATTTGTTTTGAATCAGTTTCCTTCTGTCTTACTGCCTCTTTGAACTAGGGTTAGTGATACTTGTGTTCGAATATTTTACAATTTTTTAAATTTGATTCTGTCACTGTTTTGCTGAATAATATTATATTGTGTTATGTTAGATTTTTTTACAGTCCTTTTTTATTGTGGTAAAATACACATAATATAAAATTTAACCATTTAAAAAGTTGAGTGGTATTAAGTACTAATGTTATGTAATCACCAGCACTGTACAGCTTAACAATACTTTCATCACATCAAAAAGAAACTCTGGACTCATTAAGTGGTCACTGCCTATTATCCTTTTCCCCAGTCCCTGGCAACCACCAGTCTGCTTTCTGACTCTCTGGATTTGCCTTTTCTGGATATTTCACATAAATGGAATCATATAATATAGGTTTTTTTCATCTGGCTTCTTTCACATAGCATTACTGAATTATTATATTTATTATGTTGTAGCATATATCAGTACTCCGTTCCTTTTGCGGCTGGATGATATTCCATTATATGGTTATACCACATTTTGTCTATCAGGTAAAGGACAGTTGGATTGTTTTTCTTGTGGCTGTTGCGAATAGTACTGCTATGCACATTTGTGAACAAGTATTTGCGTCAACACCTATTTTCTCTTGGGTTTATACCTGTGAACAGAATTGCTGGCTCATATGGTCATTCTGTGTTTAATTTACTGAGGAATTGCTGAACCGTTTTTTATAACAGCTGCATCATTTTACATTCCCATAAGCAATATTTGAGGGTTTCAGTCTCTCCACAACCTTACCGATACTTGTCATTTTCCATTTTTTTAATATGACCATCGTAGTGGTTGTGAAGTGATAGCTTATGATTTTGATACATTTTCCTAATGACATCAACCATCTTTTCATGTACTTGTTAGCCAGTTGTGTATTTCCTTTGGAAAAATATCTATTTAAGCCCTGTGCGTATTCTTAAACTGGATTGTTTAAATTTTTGTGGCTGAGTTGTAAGAGTTTTTATATTCTCAATAATAGAACCTTATTAGATATATTATTTGTAAATATGTAGGTTGTCTTTTCACTTTCTTGATGGTGGCCTTTGGTGCACAAAAGTTTTGAATTTTTAAGTCCAGTTTATCTGTTTCTTTCCTTTGTTGCTTGTATTTTTGATGTCATATCCAAGAAACTATTCCTAAATCTAAGATCATAAAGATTTACCCCATATTTTCTTCTAAGAATTTTAATTCTTACATTTAGATCTTTGATCTATTTGCAATTATATTATCTTTATTTGTAGATAAGTGATTACTTGATTTTGAAAACTATATTTGGAATAAATTTGTATAGCTGGTTAAGAACTTCCATATAACAATGAAAGAGTAAAAGATAAGCTGTAAATCTGAAGATTTATGTTCAAATCATATTTCTACTACCTGTAAATCACATGGCACTTTGGGCAAATAATTTAGTCTGTCTTAGATTCCTCATGTATAAACTGTAGGTACCCATACTCAACACTGGTTTTTCTCTCAGGGTCGTTTGGGTCAAATTGAGATAATGAATGTGAATGTTTTTATAACATGGTGTTAACCAGAAGTTAAATACCTGGTAGTTTCTTACTCTTTTAATCTTTGTAACTTTAAGCTAAATAATTTTACTTTTTTATTTATGAATATTCATAGGAAACAAAATCCAATTCATTGGAAACTAGCTAATGTAGAAAATTATTCCCGCATGAGACTTAAATTGGTGCCTAATTATAACTTCAAAACCCACGATGAAGCTAGTGCCCTGAGAGATAATCTAGGTGAGTTCTAATGGCTATTATTTGTTGAAGATAGCAAGGGTGTTGTTGGGGTCAGTTACTGTTTTTATTAATTGTTTAAAAATTATTTACTCATGAAAGAATGGTGACATTTTAGAATTGATATTTAAACGGTTGACTGTTAACTTTGGCCTAAATTTAATATGACTTTCTATTTCAATTGATTATAATTTTTCAAACAAAAACAATTTAAAACCATGAAGTTATGCTATTGTTCATGTGAAATGTGTTGTTCATTATATCCATTATGGCACAGTGAAACAATGATCCTTTTCCCTTGGCCTTTCGCTAACCAAGGCTGAGTCTAAAGTTAAATATATTTAGAAATTTTAGCAACTCTTTAGGCTTTTCTTTTATGATGTGTTCTTACAGAATTCTAGATACATAGTATCTTAGATAGGCCAGTATCTTTTTCTAGAAAAAAGTGCTTAAAAATAAATAGGCTAACTGTATTTCAAAACCTATTTTAAAGAGTTTCTACAATTCTTTAGGAAGCCATTCTTTACTAACCATCTGACTTGGCATTTCTCCCTTTTTGAAGAGAGGTCTGTGAAATACCCCAAAATATTGATCGTTTAGAGTTATTGACAAATTGTGTATATACTAAATTGTAGTTACCATAGTCACCTGTATACCTTGTATTCAATAACCAAGTTATAGATGAATGGGTACCAGTTTTTAAATCTTACTTTTTAAAGTCGCCTTAATATATTGACCAATACAATTGATAACAATAAAATTCATCAAGAGAGCTTAATACCTTCTTTACTTGTAATATACATTATTATCGTATAATTAACAGTCATAACTTATAGAAGAGCTATAATATGATTTTTTTAACTTTGTGTTTAATAAATATTTTGTGTTTAAATATTAAACAGGTGTCCAACACTCACAGCCTTCCAGTGATTCATTGCTTTTGGAAGTAGTGAAACAAGTAAAAGTTAATGACATGGAGGAAGATAAATTAGATCTTCCTGAAGAGGAAATAACAGCCAGAGTAAATATGTATGTATATGTATTTGAAAGAATTTAAAATTATTTTGTTCTGAGAAATAGTATTGTGAAATTGTGGAAGATACTTGCTTGAAATTTTAATACTATACATTTCCAGGATCTAATAGTTAATGCTGTATTAGCTGTTAGGAGTCTGTCAGTGTTAACTGAGTTTATTGAGGGAGGTTTCTTAGAACTGTGATAACTTGGAGCTAGACCTTGAAATTAGAAAGTATTTGAGTTGAATGATTATGAAAACATATCAAATTTATGGTATGTAGCTAAATCTGTTTAAATAGCACAAAGTATAAACTCTTAAGCATGAGGAAGAAATCTTAAAGAAAAGCAGAAATTCATGAAAGAGAAAACCAAAAAACAAAAAGATCTAAAAAATCTAAAGCTGTTTGTTAAAAAACAGATAACAAAACAATAAACCTCTAGGCAGACTGGTTAAGCAAGAAAGAAAAACAAAAATTACCAGTATCAAGAATGAAAGTGGAGATAATGCTACAAATATTAAAATGATTAAAAAGAAATGCTGATGACTTTATGCCAGGAAATTTTTAGAATCTAAATGGAATGAACAAATTCCTCGAAAGATACAAATTACTAAACCTCCCTAAGGAAGAGCCTTAGATATATTTTAAAATTTTGAATTTTAGTTTAAAACTTCCCCTAAGCAAATATATTTTCATTTCCTTATCTCTCCTTTATGTTATTATCATAAATATTATACCTTTATATATTTTAAGCCCAACAATACAGTTTTATAGTTACTATTTTATGCACTGGTCTTAAAATCAGTTAAGAGAAAACTATATAACTATACTTTCTTTTATATTTGCTACATAATTACTATATTTATATACTTTGTTTCTTTGTGTATATTCAAATTATTGTCTGGTGTCATTTCCTTTTATCCTGAAGGACTTCTTTTACTATTTCTTACAAGGAAGGTCTGATAGTCACAAAATCTCTGTTATCTGTGGAGGTCTTTATTTTGCCTTCATTTTTGTCTACTTTTTAAAAATTAATAAGATACATTTTTTGGAAATTGAGATTCACATAACAAAATTTACTATTTTAAAGTGTAAAATTTAATGGTTTTCAGTATATTCACACAGTTGTGCAACATCACCACTATCTAGTTCCAGAACATTCCCATCCCCCCAAAAGGAAATCTTGTACCTCTTAGTAGTCAGTCCCAATTTTCCCCTCCCCACGTTCCTTGGCAGCCCCTAATTGGATTTCTCTCTCTATGGATTTGCGTATTTTCAACGTTTTATGTATTTCTTACAATGTGTGTGGCCTTTTGTGTCTGGTTTATTTCATTCAGTATAATGTTTCTGAGGTTGATCCATGTAGTAGCATGAAACAGTACTTCATTCCTTTTTATGAATAAATAATGTTTCGTTGTTAGATATACCACCTTTGTTTATCCATATATCAATTGATGGACATTAAAGTTGTTTCTACTTTTTGTCTATTGTGCATAATACTGCCTTGAATATTCATGTTACAAAGTTTTGTGTCAATATATGTTTTCAGTTATCTTGGGTATATACCTAGAAGTGGACTGGCTGATCATATGGTAATTCTTTGAATAGCATTTTGAGGATTGTGAAACTGTTTTCACAATAACTATTCCATTTTACATTTCTCCAAGCAATGTGTAAGGGTTCTAATTTCTCCACATTCACCCTAACTTTTGTTATTTTCTGTTTTTGTTTTTTTTTTTCAATTTATACCGTCTTAGAAGAGTCGATGTGGTATCTCATGATTTTACTTTGCCTGTCCCTAATAACTAAGGAGCTGAGCATCTTTTCATGTGTTTGTTGGCCATTTATATGTATTTTTTGGAGAAATCTTTATGCAAATCCTTTTCCCATTTCTTAATTGAATTGTCTTTTAGTTATTGAATTGTAAGGCTTTATGTATTCTAGATACAAATCCTTATCAGATATATGATTTGAAAAATTTTGCCCCCATTGAATGGATTTTTTTCACTTTGTTGTTGCTCTCCTTTGTTAAATTTTGATGAAGTCCTGTTTATTTTTCTCTTAGAGTTTTATATTTTATCTCTTACATTTAAGTCTTTGATTTATTTTGTGTTAATTTTTGTATATGGCATGATGTAGGGGTTTATATTCATTCTTTTGCATGTGGTTTTTTAGTTGTCTCAGCATAATTGCTTTCTTTTTTGAAGGATAGTTTTTCTGGATATAGAATTCTTGTTTGACAGTTCTTTCCTTTTAGCATTTTGAATATGTCATCCTACTACCTTCATGCTTCCACTCTTTCTGATGAGAAGTGTGGTATAAATCTTACTATGATGTCCTGTATTGTGGCACTTTTAGGTTATTCTTTTTTGTCCATAGCTTTCAACACCTTGGATTTATGTTTATGTATAGATATCTTTTTACCCTACTTGGAGTTCATTGAACTTCCTAGATGTGTCAATTAATTTTTTTAATATTTGGGAATATGTCAGCCATTATTTCTTCAAATATATTTTTGGCCCATTTTCTTTGTCCTGTCCTTCTGGGACTCCCTTTGCACATATGTTGTTTTGCTTGAGGCTCTTTCATTGTGCTTGATTCTTTTTTCTTTGTTTTCTTCAGATTGGATAATTTCTTTTGATCTGTCTTCAAGAGCCCTGCTTCTTCTGCAAGTTCAGATATGCTGTTGAGTTCTTCTGGTGAATTTTTCATTTAATTATTGTACTTTTTGATTCCAGAATTTTCCATTTCGTCCCTTTTTTAAAAAACATATAAAATTTCTATTTTTTGATAATCTCTGTTTGACTAGAATGTATTACCATAATACACTTTTAGTTCTTTAAACAGTTTCCATTAGTTCTTTTAATGTGTTTATGATAGCTACTTTGAGGTCTTGATCTACTAAGTTGAACATCTGCAGTCCCCCAGAGACAGTGTCTTTTTATTGCTTTTGTGTTTATGACTCATTATTTCTCTGTATGTCACAAAATTTTTTTTTGAAAACTGTGCATTTTAGGTAATTGATCATAGCCACTCTGGTTTCTGATCCCCTCTCTCAATAGTGATTGTTGTTGTTTTTTATATATATATAGAGAGAGAGAGAGAGAGAGGGAGAGAGAGAGATCTATATATCTCTCTCTATATATATATTTTTTTGTTAGATTAGTGACTTGCCTAGACTAATCCTGTAGAATCTGTTCTACCTGCAGTATGTTGCCAGTGATATCTGTACTCATTTGGATTTTTTGTTTTGTTTTTAAAGCCTACTAGGGTTTGCCCCTGGGTAAGTAGAGCTTGGTGGTCAGCCAGGATTAGTTTGTGTTTGAGTTTAAACCTCTTGATCCAGTAAGACTGCCACTCTTTGCGCATGGATCTCTATATTGCTTAGGGAATGCATTCAAATTTGGTGATTTACACATCTGTCCTCAATTTATTTTCTATGTTTGTAAAGCCTCACATTCAGCCAAGAATGAGTAGCTAAGTCCTAAATATATAATTTATGAACATTACTTAGTTTGGGTTATAAACTATATGTAGGAAATATTTCTTTGTAATTTCTTTTAATATTACAAATTGATCAGTTTTAATAGTCCTTTATTGGCATAAGCAGACTTTTTTGTTCATATAATTTTAATAATTTTAAAAAATTTCCTTAATTATTTTCAGCAACCTTGGTTAGGGTAGTTATTTAGGGAGCTATCTTTAGTACATTAGCCTTTTATTAGGAATTTTTTTTCTTTAATGACTACTGAATTCAATGGACGTCAATCTCAGTCATTTTAAATTGAGAAGCCAAAATATATTTTTTTATAGACTATAAATAACATTCAGACTACTTACATTCTTAGGTCCCTTATTTCTCCATTTCATCATAATAAACACAGGAATTTCACTGTTTGAGAAAACATTCTTAATTTTTAAATTATTTTTAAAACTTAGCTTTAAATTAAGGGTTGCAATATTATTCAATAGGTTGGGGATACATGTAAAGCTTCCTCATGGAAATCTCTTTGAAACAAAAGTAGACTTAGTGATTGCTATCCTGGAAACGAGACTGATGTGAAATAGTTAGGATGAGAGAACAGCTAGCTTGAAGGATCTTCTTTAATATTCTGTGAGTGGCAGAAGTCCCCATTTCTGTACTTGGCAGTTAGAAGTTCACCTGGGCCTCCAGAAGACTGTCCCTTCCCAGTTATTACCTTCAGTAAATATAAATTGTATCAGTCGTCCAAGTACATGATGACTTCACTTTAAGTAAGGTATGGGATTAGCAGCACTTAGTATTATTATCTTTAGTTCCGTAGTGAGGGGATGCTATGATGATGATGCTCTAGTTTGAGTTGCTTTTGAAAAATCTCATTTTACAGTTTAAGAATTAATCATAATAAGTATTTTTAATAATTATTTTTGAAACCACTATGATGCAGTTCTTTATTCACAAATTCATATATTTCCTAGGTCAATTCATGTCTCTCAGATATAACTAAAATGGCATTACCAGTATAACTGCATGTTTGAACTAATAACCTTTGCAGTAGTATTAAAGATTTACTATATTTTGTTTTAATGGGTCACATACAATTAAAATGTAGAACATTTTATGAAACTGAGTTATTGGGTAATAAGAATATTTGAACTGTAAGTAATTTAATGCACAGTGGAATTTTTTTGTATATAATTCAAATACTCTATTGAATGCTAATTTTACAGACATGAGATTTGTATTTGAATATGGTATTCTTTTTTGTTTACACAAAATATATTGTTGAATTTTTTGTTGGGTTGGTTTTTGTTTTTACAGTGATGAGAAGAAAGACCAGGATCAAAAAGAAAAATTGGTGTTGTCGGTAGACTGTGAACTCATTACAATAATTGACATAATTCCTGGCAGATTAGAAATCACTACTCAACACATTTACTTCTATGATGGCAGCATTGAAAAAGAAGATGGTGAGGAGTTCTGGGGGAATAATTTCTGTTGTTTAATAGTTAAGTATCCAGTTTATCAAACAGTGAGTAAAAAGCAATAAGATGAGACTGCAGTATTGTGATCTATCATGTTAAAGGAGAAATAGAAAGTCAGTCTGGGATTAAATTTATTATCCAACATTATTAAAGCAAATGCTTTTGTTTTATTATTTTTTTAAAAAAGGTTTGGCTAGAAAGAATTGCTATAAACGTAAGTCATAAAATATAATCTTAATTTTATTTATATGTATACTTATTTCTGTTGACTTCTTACCCAATCCTTTATTTGAAAATAAAAAGATTTTTAAATCTAAGATGTCAACATAAGGAGAAAAGGAAAAATGTTTCTAAGATACAATATTCAAAATTATTCTCTGTTCTAATGGGAAGGAATTAGAATAGCTGTAGAGTTTTAAAATAGATTTAAGAGAAGTGATGTAAGCATCCAGTAAATTTAAGAAATGGTTTTTGTTATACAGAAATTGAATTGCTTTTCCCCGAGTGCTATTTTTGTCAATAACTAGGAGATATTTTCTCCATAGCACGAATAACTTTGTTTGATACCTTAGTCACAAGATTTCTTCTGTTTTAAGGAGTAGGCTTTGATTTCAAGTGGCCTCATTCTCAAGTTCGAGAGATTCACCTACGACGTTACAACCTAAGGAGGTCGGCCCTTGAGATTTTTCATGTTGACCAATCCAACTACTTTCTCAATTTCAAGAAAGAGGTATGTAAGATGCTACCTTTCTGGCAGCCCCAAACTATTAGCTTGAAATAATTTTTCAGTTAGTGAACTGTAATTAAACTTTGGACTCTTTCAAGTCAGAATGTTGCAGGAGAAAGTTTATACTTTGGTGGCTAAGCAGTATATGAATTTCTGTTGAGATTTATATTCGAATGTTTAGAGAGTGCTTGTTTTCAGTTTTTATATATGGTTAGATTGTAGAATATTGAGTGTCAGCCAATAGGTACCTCACAGTATCCAATTGTGAAATAACATGCAATATATATGACATGACAGTATTTATGAAATTAGTTGGGTTCAGTTCAACAATATTGGGGCATGTATTTCTTCTGGAGTAAATTCTTAAATAATGTAAGTGGTTAATAGATTACTGCTGAAGCCAGGTTTCCTGGATACAAATATCAGCTCCACCCCTAGCTGTGTAACCTTTGGCACATTACTCGCCCCCCTCTTTCTTTCCCTCTTTCACTTTGGGTCATACTTGCTTCACGGTCTAACATCTCTCCCCACCTTGCTTAGCTCTCCTTCCATTTTCTCTCACAGGTGTCCCTCCTAATAAAATAATTTTGTATTCAATTCTGTGTTGGCATCTGTTTCTCAGATGACCTGGAATAGCACAGTCAATAAGTTTCTGTTCATTTGTGGGGTCGAGGTTTACTTGTATATGATTTCATTCAGATGTTTTAAGAATATTTTTCTATTTTTACAAAAGAATATGTTTTTATTATTAAAAATAAATTTTCCCTTATAGGAAAGTACAAAGCACATGTTTTTTAGAAAGCTGTGTCATGTAATTAAACTAAGCATGTTTCTGTTGAATACTGTACACTTGTATAACTTTGTAGTTTTTTTATAGATGAAGGAAGAAACTGAAGTTCAGAGATAAATTTTATTACTTTACATTTGTATAGACTGAATAATTCATAAAACTGTAAGGGTAGAGATTATTATGATTAACATACAAACGAGACTCTAATTAATTAATTTGCCAATGTGATTAGTAAATGACAGAACTAAATTTACACTAGACTTGAATTAGCTTTCTGATTCAATGTCTTATGATCATTCCATTATACAGTATAACTTTCTCAAGAAATACATGTCTTGATTTCATTAAACCTAGCATAATAGAGAAGTTAAAACAATTCTCTATTTATGTGAAATGTCCAGTATAGGCAAATCCATAGAGAGAGAAAGTAGATTAGTGGTTGTTTGGGGATGGAAAGGAGTGGGAATTGGAGAGCAATGGCTACTGAGTGTAGGGTTTTTTGGGGGGATGATGAAAATGTTCTAGAGTTAGACAATGTTGATAGTTACAGAACTCTGAATATACAGAAAAGCCCAGTGAATTATATATTTAAAGGGGTGGATTTTAGGGTATGGCAATTATCTTAGTAAAGCTGTTATAAAGTCATAATCCTTATTTGTCTTGATCTATTTTTAAATTATAAAATGCTGTTTTTTATAGGTTAGAAACAAAGTGTATAGCAGACTATTGTCACTTCATTCTCCAAATAGTTATGGAACCAGATCACCACAGGAGTTATTCAAAGCATCAGGACTGACACAGGTAGGAAATTTTAACAGTAACTCTTTTGGTGTTCATTTTATATATCAGTCTTTTGCCTAGAAGTAAAACTTTCTTCACCTGATTACTTTATTATTACAGCTGCTCTTCATCCATTTAGATTGATCTTTTGAATTATCTTTGAATCTTTGTTTCCCTCACACATGTAGTACCCTGTCTTCCAGCTCTTATATCATTGTTTATGAGCATATCTTAGGAATTCTTCCTTCTTACTAATTTTCTCTTTTTAAATAATGTGGTTTTTTTTTTTTCTTAATTCCATGCATGAGGTAAAAAATGGGACAATACAAAAAGGGCACCATGGAAAAAAGTTAAAAACAACAACAACAACAACAACACCATTCCTTCCATCAGCTAAAGCTAACTGATGCTCTCATGTATTTTTTTCTCACTTATACCCCATCATCTCTTGAATTTGTACTGCTAAAACAAGGAAAAGCCATTGTTTTTTTTTCTTTTTTTTGCTTTCCAGGACTATTAGCAATTTCCTAATTAGGTCTCTCCCCTCTGGCTCTTACATATGCATTAATCTTAATCTTAAGTGTTGTTCTTGTTCAGAAGTCATCAGCAGTTCTTTCCTACCGCTTGTGGAATAAGCTTTATTTAATCAAATATATTCCGTTTTCTGTGGAATAACCTTTATTCATCGAAGTACTGATTCCTCAGTTTGGCACTCAAGAACAATTATAATTGACCTTTATATGAAATCTGTATACATAGATTTTCTCACCATTTCCCATAAGTATGTAATTTGCTTAAGGTACACAGTAAGCTTAAAGTTGAATATTAATCTGTCAGCAAAATTCTTTGGCATACCCACATTGTGTAGAGTAATTAGCAGCCTAGGTGCAATGAGGTGATTAATGAAAATAATGATTATGTCTTCTTTTAGAAAGTTTTGTATCTAATATAGCAAAATTTATCTACCATTGTTCTATACAGGTAGTTTTCTGAGGATAATGTAATGTTTATTTAAAATTTGTAGATCATTCTAGTACACTAAGATACTGTTTTTCAATATGTGCACATGAAAATTTCATTTATGACAGAAAATTTTCAAAGTTGGACAGTCCTATAATTAAAAATTTTAAGGTATCCAATAAACTATTTAATTGGAGAACATAAGTCCTACGAAGACCTTTTAGACTAGTATAAAATTTATGTATAATTTTCTATTCCTCCTCTAGAGACCAGTTCTGTTTTTTTTTTTTTTTTTTTTTATTATTATTAGTTTCAAGTATACAGCACAATGGTTAGACATTTATATAATTTACACACTGACCTTCCTTTCTCCCCTGATTATTGTGGTACCCACCTGGCAGTATGCATAACAATTGCCGTATTATTATCGACTATATTCTCTACGCTGTACTCCATATCTCCATGACTATTTTGTAAATAGTAATTTGTACTTCTTAATCCCTTCATCTTTTTCACTCAGCTCCCAACTCCCTTCCATCTAGCTATCACCAGTTTGTTCTCTGTATCTGGGTCTGTTTTCATTTGGTGTATTCATTTATTTTGTTCCTTAGATTCCACAGTTAAATGAAATCATATGGTATTTGTCTTTCTAGAGACCAATTTTTAAAAGGAAATGAATTTAGGAAAAGTATATTGATTTTATGTTCCCATTAGGACTTTTTTAAAGTCCCATTCCTTTTATCAGAAGGATGATAGAATGAAAGATTATGTTAGTACTGTCAGTAATAGTTCATGAGTTCTAAGAGCTATAGATTAATCTTGATTTTGTTCTTTTTTTGTGCTATTAGAAATGGGTAAATAGAGAAATATCAAATTTTGACTACCTCATTCAAATAAATACAGTGGCAGGACGAACCTATAATGACCTTGCGCAGTATCCTGTGGTAAGTTTTATATAACTCTCATAAATACAAAATTGCCTTTCAGTTTTATAATCACAAAAATATGTGTGCATGATAGTTGTATTTATTTTTTAAAGATATGAAATATGTTTTTACCTTTCTTTATATTTTCTACCCAGCAATTTTCAAATATATACAATTTTCATGTATATAAACCTGAAGAATAATTAAAAAATAAAAGCCTTTTTTTCTTTCACTTCATTAAAAATACTCCAGTGGCACGGTAGGGCATAATGCTTCTGGTTATTGAAATAAAGATGAATAAACGTTTGCAGCAGGGAAAAAATATTTTTAAAGACTATTCCTTTTTGTCTTTAGATAAGCACTTGATATTAGATATGGGGATAGTAGCTTTTTTAGGAAGGACATGTCTGAATTGTAAATTGTGTCTTTTAGTTTCCCTGGATTTTACAAGATTATACTTCAGAAGAGTTGGACTTTAATAACCCATCTGTATTTCGAGATCTTTCCAAACCAATTGGGGTAGTTAATGATAAAAATGCCAAAGCCATGCGAGAAAAGTAAGTGCCTTTTATCATTTTGAAAGATACCCATTGCTTGTCTGAATTTGTGTTGATATCTGTGGCCAACTAAGTGTTTGTCTTTAAATGCACACTTACTTTTGATAATCAGAGTTTGATAACTCCTTCATTATGTTTTCTTGAAAGTATATCAGTTGTCCTTCAAATATTTTCCAACTAGTCTATTTCCCTTCTTTGCCAAATTTAAATTGATATTATTTAGAATTTCTTTTCGCCTTGTAATAAATGTGTGTTAAAGGATAATAGACTCTTGACACTTTTCTCCCCAAGTATTTTAGACTTAATAATGTACTAATCTAATGAATAAGAATATCCATCTGATATAATATTTTAGTAGAAATAAAATTAATAATACTAACCCATTATATCAACAAAGAACAGTAAATGTGTGGAAATTTTAAAAGTGTCATTTTAATAAGGAAAGAAAGGTTTTATAGTTCTATATATTTATGATCCACCCTGTAAATGTCTCCTAGTTTTTTTTAAGCAAGCTGCTGACCACTAAAAGAATCTAATTTTAATTTCCCTTTTTCTCCATGTGAATTTGTGGATGACTTGTCAGTTATGATTTCTAATTATAAGGACAAAGAATTGTTTTGCAAACAAACTTAGTTGTAGATATATTTAGGAGTATATGGTACTGGTACATTATTCTTTTTTTTTTTTTTTTTTTTTAACTTTTTATTTGCGAATCTTCCCCAGGACTTTAATTTGACTTACTAGAAGAATTCTGCTGTATGTGTATTACCTCACTGCTATTAGTCAAACATTTTTTTCTGAAAATAGCAAAATAAAAGTTTTTTAATTAACACTATCTCACAGGAAATACATATCATATAAACAACTTATTGATAATCAAAGATACAAGATGTTTTAAATTTCAATAGTATATTTTTTTGCATAGGTACAAATGACTTTGACCTGGAAACATTTTTTATTCCCCTGAACATTAATGATTTCTATATAAAAGAAATTGACCTCAGATCGATGAACTGATTAGTATTTTGATTTAAAAATGTCAGTATTTATTGTCTCAAAAACACTGTTTGTTCGTATTCAGATTTTATACCCACTAATTCAGATGTCACCATTCAAATCAGACTTATGAATGTCAGTGATCATGCTTGCATGCTTACTGTGTATACCCTTTGCTAATAACCTGGTTTAGACCTTCTTCCTCTCCACTCTCTCCTTCCTTCATCTTTGACCTTTAGATTTTTAGGCATTCATTTCCATGGTTCTTGACTGATTCTCCATGTTTTTTTCCTTTATCTTGGCCAAAATGAATGTCTAATTATCACATCGCTTACAATAGCAGAAAAATAGAAACAGCCTAAATATCTAAACGTAAAAAATAGTTTTAAATCATCATACATTTATACATGTATCTGTTATAAATACCATATAACTATTAAAAATAGACTAGTCATTTCGAAAGACATTAATAGAATATTGTTAAATGAAAAAGTCAGTTGTGAACAATATATTATGTGAAGCACTTTTATATAGAAGTATATTTGTGTATTTATATATTAAGGATTAACAGATATTCACCAAAATATTAATGTTAATTATCTCAGGGAAGTGCAATTAGATTTTAAGTTTCTTCTTTTTTGGTTTTCTGTGTTTTCTGATTTATCCACAGCAAACATGTATTATTGCATAATGCAGAACTGTTCTAAAATTCAGTATTACTGATATTTTATTGTTCAGAAAAGGTATTAGTAAATTTTTTTTCATGTATTTATATGGTATGATGATACAAATACATAAATAATGAAACATATTGAAAAGGACTTCCTAAATCTGTGTTTTCAATAATGCAATACAAGCTTATGTCCTCCTCATTTTACTCTCATGGTTACAAAACTTAAGTTTTCTTTTTTAGATATGAAAATTTTGAGGATCCTATGGGTACTATTGATAAATTCCACTACGGTACACACTATTCAAATTCTGCTGGGGTTATGCACTATCTTATTCGTACAGAACCGTTCACCACACTCCACATCCAGCTTCAGAGTGGAAGGTATGTTTTGGGTAAATACACTGTTTTCTTAAGACCACTGTTAATGTTGAAAATGAGTTGCCTTCATGTCATATGCTGTATAACCAGGTCATATCTCTTTTTTTCCCCTCTATTAGGTTTTGATTCATATAGCCTCTAGAAAAAAATAGCCAGACTAATTTGAGAATGACTCACTCAAATTGACTTACACAAATAACTTTTAAGGAGAATTCCTTTTTACTGTTACCCAGTATACCTTGGTGGTGCTTAATGGTTTTAGGCATCCACGAGGGATTTAGAGTTAGAACTGATTTAGACCTAGATCAAGACATCTGCCAGAGATTCAACCCTAACCAATGCCTGTGTAGAGTCCTCTTAAGAATATTTCTTAATGAAGAGGAATAAAAAGAAGGAAGAACGAGGGGTTCTTAGATTATTATTAGTAGCTCAAACAGGACTGTGATGCCATTGTATTATCATATTACCTGTCAGTTTTATAACTTACCTACATTACACATTTTCATAATGATCCTAAAGAAATGAACTTGATGAATTCTCAGTTCCCCAGTGAATCATTTAGGTAGCTCTCTACCTATTCACATTTTGTCTCCATTTTCTGTGTTGCTTTACTCTTTAGCATTACCATTTTGCCTTTCCTGCCCAATCAAAAGCTATGTAAACATTACCTATTCTGCTCTCTTTATATGTAGCTTTTATTTCTGAAAATTAGCCTGGGTCCCTTATTCCTGATCGTACATTAAGCCTTGGCTTTCAAGAAGAAAATCTGTCCTCAAGATTACTATACATCTTCAAATGTTACTTTACCATGATAGCAAGTAATTTTCCCCCCAGAGAAATATAACTGGATCTTTTCAGCTTTTAATAATTTTCTGAATAAACGATTTTTCACAAAACTTCAAACATAGATTCTGTTTATACTTCAAAGGACACCATTAAGAAAGTGAAAAGATAACCCATTCAGTGGTAGAAATTATTTTCAAATTGTACAACTAATAAGGGACTTGCATCTAGATTATATAAAGAACCTGTATAACACAATAATAAAAAGACCAGTGATCCATTTGATTACTGGACAGAAAAGATTTGAATGGACATTTCTCTAAAGAAGATATACAAATGTCCAATAAATGTTTGAAAAGGTGCTTAACATCATTGGTCATCAGGGAAATTTAAGTCAAAACCAAATTGAGATATCTCTTCATACCCACAATGATGGCTGTAATCAAGACAGATAATACCTAATGTCAGTGAACATGTTGAGTAATTGGAATCTTTATTTACTGCTAGTGGGAATGTAAAGTGATAGAGCTGCTATGGAAAACAGTTTGGCAGTTCTTCAGAGGAATAAACATAGAATTACCTCAAGATCCAGCAATTCCACTCCTAGATATATATACAAGATAACTGAAAATACGTTCACACAAAAACTTGTACGCAAATGTGCATAGCAGCATTATTTATATAGCCAAAAAATGGAAACACCCAAATGTCCATCTACTGATAAAAGAATAAATAAAATGTGGTATGTTCATACAATGGAATGTTAGTTGGACATGAGTGAATATAAAGAATGAAAACTTGATCCATCCTACAACATGTGTGAGCCATGAAAACAACATGGTAAAGTAAAGAAGCCAGACACTAAGTCACATATTGTATGATTTATATGAAATATCCAAAATAGGCAAATCCATAGATACAGAAAGATTAGGGGGTGGAGGTAGGGTGAATGAAGAGTGCCAGCTAATAGATACAGAGTTTCTTTTTGGAATAATAAAAATGTTCTAAAATTAATTGTGGTGATGACTGTACAACTATGAATATACTAAAACCATTGAATATTCCGCTTAAAAAGAGTAAATTATATGTATGTTAATTATATCTCAATAAAGCTGTTTTCTCCAATCAAAACAAAAAGATTCTACCATTAAAGCTGCACGTCTTCTTGAATTTGGATACTGCACATCTTCAAATGTTACTTTACATTAGACTCTCTGTTGATGACCCAGTCATTGACTATAATTAAATTCAGTGTTCTACTAAGTTTAGCTCCTCCTCAAACTAAGATTTGTAGGCACAAAGAGTCAATTCATCATCAATTTCACTTAGTAAGTCATTACTTAATAAATCGAGGAAAACAATATTGGAGATGAAACAGAATGAGTTTATGCCTTTTGTGATTAGAGAAGAATAATAAAATTGCAGCATAACCACTTGAATGTCTTTCAACTACTAGAGGCACATGGTGGAACTTAAATATAATGTTGTAAGAAGATAGTAATATATGCAAGTAAAATATAAAACGTTTAGCCACAGAATTATTTCTCTAAATTACCCTTTGGTTTTTAGCAAATTTGTAAAGATATTTATGTATAGAAGGATTAAATAGCAGCATTCCTATAGATCTGTTAACCATATGTATTACTACTATAATCTTTGATATTTAAACTTTGATTTAAAAATATCCAAATAACATTCACTTTCTGTAATAAATTTTACTTAGCAAAAATTGTGCCATTTTTAAAGGTCGATTAGGTTTGTATTTAATTACTCGATCGCTTCTCAGACTTTTGGCTAAAATCAAGTGTAATTTAATTGAAAATTTTTTCCACTGTCATTTGATTTTCAGCTATTTTAACAAAGATGACACTATTGATTAAAATGATAGTATTTATTCCTGACAACAGAGTAAGAAAGATAGATTATCATAAGAAGGAGATCAAATTGTGTCTTTGGACATTAAATAAAAAGTTAAGAAAAACTCTAATCATTAGGAAACTTGAAAGGAGTTTAAAGTTTTGTTTCATGCTTGTTGTTCTCTTGCTCTAAATCAATATTTACTGTTCTCTTTCAACCTCCACATGTAGGTTTGATTGTGCAGATCGACAGTTCCATTCCATCCCTGCAACCTGGCAGGCTCTCATGGATAATCCAAATGATGTGAAGGAACTTATTCCTGAATTCTTCTATTTCCCAGAGTTTTTGGAAAATCAAAATCGTAAGAAAAAGGAGATTAAAAATTTGACTCTACAAGTCTAATGGAGTATCCTGAAAAATATCTTTCAGGACATTTTTGTGATGTCCTATATTTCTTTAATGTTCATTCTGACTATTATTTAGTGACAGGGCTTAGTAGATAGATGCCCAGGTACTAGTCTTACCTTCTAGGGAAGTGCGGCAGTGAACTAAGATAATAGAGTCAAATTTGATCTGGTCAGAGAATTTGTCTGAGTAGTGTTCACTAGAGAAGCAAATGGCCATATGCTATTTCAGCCATATAGCTTTGAAGTGTTTGAATTAGATAAGGTGAAAATTTAGACCAGGGATCATCAAACTACAAGTTCATGGGCAAAATTCGGACAAATTCATGTGTTTATAAATAAAATTTTGTTGGAACACAGCCAGCCAATTCATTTACATAGAGACTGACTGCTTTCATAGTGTAACAGCTGATCCGAGTAGTTGCAACAGAGGCCATAGGGCTCACGAAGCCAGAAATGCTTATTCTTTGACTCTTTACTTAAAAAGTTTGCTGACTCCACATTTTGAGCAAAAGACAGGAAGCAAATTGAAAAATATGACAGGCATTAAGTTACCACAGTATTTGAAAAATCATGTTTTTAAAGTAGAGAATCATGGAGCTAAATACAGTCTTTAATAATATCCAAGCAGTTTTTCTATGAGGTAGTTTTAGATTTAGTTAGAGCACAAATAAAGAAATTGGCAAGATTGTTACTATTGATGTTCTTTAGGGAAATTCACAGTGTCAGAGGACCATTACCAACTTATTTTTCCTCCTCTGTCGTATAATGTTAATGTTTGACCCTTTGCTTGCTCAGTAGAATTACTTGGGGAGAGCATATCAGGGCTTCATGTCCTTTGGTCATGCACCCTGGGACAGGCAATTAGAAACAGGGCATCTGATTCTCACATTAAGGTGGTTAGAATTGGTCACTTTCAGAAAATCAAGTGAATTGATTGACTGAGTCTGGACACTTAGTCAAAGGACTGGAGTCTCCTAAAACAGGGTATATGGGATTGGAGGGATGAGCAGATTAAATTTACATGTGGAATTTAAGGTACTCTTAGCTTGACAATTTCTGACATTCACCAGAGCCAGTTGCTATCTTGCACTGCCGTCTGGGTGGCTTCCATTTCTAACTAAACATCGCCTCTTTCTTTGAAATGAACTAGGTGGGTGTAAGCAAAGTATATTAGTTAGAATGCCAAAAAACAATATTAGTATTATAGTAATTATAGTAAAACAGATTTTAATAAAGCCAACTCATAATTGTGCAAGCAAGAAAATTTTAATATTTTTCTCGTAAAAATTCCAAGATGTGGTAGTTTCAGATAGCTTAACAATATCATCGAAGCCAAGTTCCTTCTGTATTTTCACTCTGCTATTCTAAGTATTTTGGCTTTGTCCTTGACTAGTTCCTCTCATGGTTCCAAATGACCAATACAGTTCTAGGTATTGTAGGCAGATAAAATAGTGTCTTAGAAAGAAGTGGGGCTGTTAATTCTTTGTGTCATTTATTAAGAGTGAAAAACCCTTTCTTATAACCTCCTATTATTGCCCAGAGCTGGCTCATATACCAACCCCTACATCAGTCACCTGCATCAGGAATGAATTACAGGGCAGGGATAGACAACTTGAATAAAATCAAGGTTCTTCCGCATATGGAGGATGGCTCTCAGGTGGGCGACAAACATCTGCTATACAGTGATTGGGTTAACAGAGCCGGTGTGTCCTATCATTCTATGACATTAAACCTCTCTCCTACTTTGGGATACACTGATATTTTAAGACAGTTTCTTTTACGAAGGCCTTTTGTGTTAACACTTTTTCCTTCCTACACTGTATGAATAAGGAAACACCATCTTTGGTACAATTTTATCAAAGTAATATGTTCTAACTTTATGAGCAGATCTTTATGATGTCAGTATCTATTTAGAATAGTTGTATATAAATATATTCCATAGACAAGTATAAATCTTCCATTGAGTGAGTTTAAGTTTTAAGTTAAACCAAAAAATTACAAGGAGCTGTATTTTGTAAATTAACTATTGGAGGGAATAAGTTAATTATTTTTAATTTATGAAGAATACTTAATATTGAATTTTTGTTCAGATTAAGTTTTTGGTCATAGCTATAGTTTACCTCATTTTCCTCAACAACAACAACAAAAATTATTAATCTGATCCACCTTGTAATAACTAACTTAAAATTTTTATTTTCATTTACTTTTTTAATCAAGTGATAAATGCATTCCAATAGATAATTATATTTACGTGTTCAGTAAATTTAGATCGAGAAGAGAACTTTATTCTCACCTTTCACTCTTAACTAAAGAAGAAACAAAGCATTCACTTTTACTAAGGAGTGTGTCTTCATATTTATTTTACTTGATTTATTTAAATCTAAAATGACTTGATACATTTATTTTATATGTCTTAGAATTTAACTTGGGTCGTCTGCAAGTTTCCAAAGAACTAGTAAATGATGTCATTCTCCCTAAATGGGCTAAGTCAGCTGAAGATTTCATCTACAAACATAGGAAAGCTCTGGTAAGATTTTTGTATTTAGTTATTAGTGAGATTAAGAAAAAGATGTATGTGTTTTCCAGAGGATGGACTAGGGTATATCTGACTATTAATTATTTTTCTAGATTAATTTGTAATCTATTATAGATGATGTTTTAGAAAGTACTATATAGTAATTTATTTTGAGGTTATAAATCTTCTGATATTGTGAAGGTACAGTACAGTCCCATGGATATATAGCAAAAAAGAAAAATTTCAGTTCTATAGTATATTTGCTTGTTGTATGTGAAAGTATTTCAGTCACCAAGCTATTATAGTTTGATGTTTTGTAGTTCCCACATTTGTTTGAAATCTAATAAGGATAAGTACGTTTTGTTTTCTCTGAAAGATTACAGTAAGTTTTTATTAAGATAGCTAAATCCTAAATGTCACTTGAAAAGATATTACTAATTTTTAGCTAAATTTCCAGTTTGGAATCAAACGACTATTGAAAGTTAGTTTAATGTTGGTTTTGTGTAATTATCTTGCAGGCAATGTATTTTTTTTTTCTCCACAATAACACACTTAGTTCTCTATCTAAACTGAAATGTTGCAGACTCTGAAACTAACTAGGCCAATACTTTGAAATGTTCCTTGTCATTAGTACGTAGTTTGTCAAATTTACCAAATTCAGGATTAGATTATAATATTTGATTAAGGAATTGGGGGTGGGGGACGGTTGATAAAGCAACTCCGAAAAGTAATCTTTTATGGCTAGCCAGGAACTTCTCAGATGCTTTTTTCTGTATTATTTTTGACATGCATTACGGAGTCCAAGGATTTCATGAAGACATGCTCCTTATTAATAAAATGTTAGAAGTTTATGTTTCAGTTATGCATTGCTGCGTAAACAAACTATTCTAAAATTTAGTGGCTTTAAACTACAGCCATTATATTATCTCTCACATTTCTGTAAGTCAACTTGTCTCAAATAGGCAGTTCTCCCGGTCTTGTTTGAGGTTCCCATACCCTTAGAGTAATTGGCAACTGAGTCTAGAGTCATCTGAAGACTTCATTGAGACACTGGAGTGCTGGATTTTTCTCTCTATATAATCTTAGGATAGCTCCTCTTCATGTGGTCTCTCTACCTGGGTAACCAGACTTTTTACATGGTTGTTCAGGGCTCCCCAAGAGTGCAAAAGTGAAAGCTTCTACACTTTCTTAAGGCTTACGGCTGTGAAGTGTCACAGAATCACTTATGCCACTTTGTAATGGTTAAACGGTAACAGAATCAGGGCAGATTCAAAACGAGAGGAAAAAAAACTTCATCTGTCAGGGGTGGAACTGAGAAGAATTTGCAGCTGCCTTTAATCCACCACACAGAGTCTGCCCCTCTGGCCCCAGATTATTCACTTTTCTCTAACATGCAAATTATGCATATTTCTTTTCAAGACCCTTCCAGAGTTTCATCTCTTTAAGGCAGGAATCTTTAAACTTTCCTATAAAGGACCAGCTAGTAAATATTTTCATTGTATATGAAGTGTGTGTCAAATTTTTGCCATTGTAGTGCAAAAGAAATGGGTGTGGCTGTGTTGTACTTGTATACAAATCAGGCAGCTAGTAATATTTGGCCCACAGGCAGTAGTTTGCTGATTCCTGTATTAAGACTTGAGGCCTGACGTCCAGAATCTTGTTATTCATCTAAATCAGATCCATGTGTTAATGAAACTACTTGGGAGTGGCTTTTCTTGGATCAAAAGACTGTGAAGCAAAGAAACAAGTTTTTTGCCTCCACGTAACAACAGTGGTGTGACAAGAACAGAACTATAATAGACACTCCTATTCTAAACGGAGAGAAAACAAGAGATTCCAGCAGTAGTTGGTTTATAACAACTCAGAATTCCAGCAGGGATATGTGCTAAGTTCCTTTATTAGGATCTAGTGCTATTCCCTAAGAGTGGTTCTCCATGGCTCCTTTGTTCTACCCTTGGGCTCTTGGACAACCCCCACCCCCACACACCTGCTTTGAGTCATTCTTTTTTATTAAAAATAATTTTGTTTATATGAGTATCTTTGTCAGCCTCTTTACTAACCATAGTAACTTGGAAGCCAAAGTTCTGTCTTTTCTGAACAGGTTCTCTTTCAGTCTGAACTAATACAGTTTCTTTAAAATTTTTGTGATTGGACAAAAACCATTCCATGTTACTTTACAAAACAGTCCCTTATCTCCTTTGGGCTGAGTGGCAGGCTGCTGTGGGAAAATGCCCTTAAGATTCTTGTTAAAAAAACAAAGTTCAACTGAGTAAATTTGAAGATCTAATTGGTTTTATTCAGTAATCCAGGATATGGGCAACATCCCATCTAGCAAATAGAAAGGATCTCTAAGCTGTTGTACAAAATGAAAAGTTTTTATAGGCAGAGAGGGAGAAGGAAAAGGATATTTCTAACAAAGTGGACTATTTCAGACATGGTCAAAGTTCTGTCATGCAGATTACCTCACTAGTGCCAATCACATAATTTCGGATTGTCTGGTTATAGATCATATTCATGGGAGAGGCTGAAGCTGCAATGAGGTGAGATAATAAGTCTTGGTTTGCTGATGTGGGGCTTAGCACAAGTAACTCTATTTGGGACCTATTGTCTTTTTTTCCTTTAGAATTCTTGAGATGCTCTGTTTTGAGTGTGACTATAAGGCACAACCTTAAGTCTTTGAGGTCTCAACAGATTGTTTGACAGCCATGCTCTTGAACTAAACTTCACCTAAGACTGTATTTTACTGATGACATTGATTTGATCATTAACTTAGGCCATTTGTCACTTTGAGAGTCTTTGCTCTCTAGTGATGTTAGAAATAAGAAATAATTTTATTTTGAACCCAGCAAGACCTGGCTCCTTTATGTTTTTTAAAATTATGCTTAAACCCCAAACAGTTCTTTTTTTTTTTTTAAGCTCATATCACTCCTCTTACCTGTTATCACAGGCATCTAAAAGAGGCCAGTTAGCACGTAAAAGCATTCTGCCTGGGAATCTCCATCCCCATAGTCACATATCTCCATCCCCATAGCCACAAGTTCATTAGGTACCCTTTCTAAGTTTCATGTAATGAAAACATGGTCCCCTTTTCTCCTGTCTCCAATAACAATTTTCTTATTACTTTTAAGTCACCTTGGAGGCTCCAGGTGATCATTCAGGCCTCTGCTTGCCATCCAGTCCACCTCTTTGTGGGGCTAGATAGGGTGAAGTGGAGGGAGTGTGGAGCATCTTTAATCTACCCTGTTGTGGTTTCATTTCTTACTTTAAATTGAAGTTTTAGACAACTTTTTCACTGGAAATTGCACAACAAAGTCGTGTTCCAGAGCTATCATTAATTTTTTTGTCATTAATATTTGAGCTATTAGAAGATTTGTGTTATTTTCTTTACCCATTAGTTAGGAGATGCATTTGTAGCAATATTAACAAATATGATGTCTACATTGTACAAGATAGAATATAGTCAGGATAGTAGTAAATATAAAAGTTTAACATGATTTTACGATAATTTTATTTAAAGTGGTAAGATTTTGTGTGGAAATGTTTAATTTTATTTTGCTTTAAAAAGTACCCACCTTTACATTGTAGTTGGAAGGTATCTCTATGTTAATTGTTGCATTTGTCCTTTTTATAGGAGTCTGAATATGTTTCTGCTCATCTTCATGAATGGATAGATCTGATTTTTGGCTATAAACAGAGGGGACCAGCTGCAGTGGAGGCACTCAATGTTTTCTATTACTGTAGTTATGAAGGTATAAGCCTGTATGCTTTTTTTCTTTCATTATATATAGAAAGTATTATTTAATGTGTGTTTATACATGGTATTTTGGACATAACTATTTTACATGAGAAAGACTACATTTAAAAAAGTGTTAATAATCTTTTCTATTTGAAAGATAAAGAGACCTGCTTTTATAAAAAATAGTAGTTAAGAGTATATATGCAAATCTAATTTTAAATGTCAGTTATTGGAGACATAAAAGTTTTTTTTATCTCTGGCCTTTTGTGTCCTGTTTACATTAGCTCAGGATAAAGAACATTTTCTGAAGGCTTTGAAAAGCTTAAGAAGTAGTTCTTTCTTTTCTAATCCTTTGGTAGACCTAATAGTTCAAAAGATTGTAAGTAGTATGAAGTAATATGAATTCGAGCAGAGCCCATGTGTCTTTTGATAGACAAGCATGTTTTCATTCTATAATAGTTTTGTAGGGAGGTAGTATAGTATGGTGGTTTGGAGTATAGACTTTGAAATCAGACTGACCTAGTTTGGCTAATTACTAACCATGTAATCTATATTAGGTATGGCTGGGTATAATCTGTTAATCATAATGTCACCTTTCCTATTATTTGTTAGAGAAGCAGTATTTTATAGCAGTATTTTTATGTAGTTATTACACTTGTTTTAGCTGGAGTATCATAAGGAAAACAATTAGGTGTACTATGAGTATAGTTTGTATTTTTCCAAGGGAAACTTTTATAGACTACCAGTTGATTTGTTTAAAATATTGTGATTCTAAGTAGTGGATGGAATTTATTCTTATACATATTTAATTAGGAAGTTTTACTGTTTTTTTTTTTTAAATTACCTCTTTACAATGTTCTTATAAATTAAAGAATGGAATGATATTTTGATGAAAATATACTAATCCGTCTCTGATATATTAACCACTTGTGTGGCTCGCTGATTTATTTTTACTCTATAGTGAGTTGACTACTTATCCTGGTTTTAGGAGCTGTGGATCTGGATGCTTTAACAGATGAGAAGGAAAGAAAAGCCTTAGAAGGGATGATTAATAATTTTGGGCAAACACCTTGTCAACTGTTAAAGGTAAATTATAAAAATTATTCATTACGTAAGAAGTCTAGAATTTAATTGCTAAGGAATAGTACTACCAGTATTTTCAAGGATTTTAATGCCGTAAAACCTTATTTCAGAATTATTTAGAATTTGGGAAAAATATACTATCACTTTATAAAAAAATAGGTTTAAATGATTGTTCTAATTTTGAAATAACAAAATATTATAGTCAAAAATCCACATATACAGTCAATTACTCTTAAATCACAGAGAACTTATAAGAATTTTTAGTAGCTGACATCTGCCCAAAAAGGGTGCTTCCCATTCAGAGCCCAAATCTAGTCCTAAAACTCAAATTTTATAATATATAACATAAAATCAAATTATAAATATTACTATATTTCTTTCTTCATACTGGTATCTGAAGTGAAATTATTGACCTGATTGTACACAGCTTTGGATTCATAGAAGTTAATCTAATTTTAGGTTTCAAAGATATCTTGATCTTTGTTAGTATATGAATTTAGAAATGAGAAATACACAATAATATACCACTTATTAAGTCAATACTTCCTTATGCAAGCACAGCGCTAGGTGATTTACCCAACCCTTACAGTAAATATTCAATTATCCTCATTTTTCAGATGATGAAGCCAAGCCTCATGGATATTAATACATAGCCCACACACCTTAGATAAATCAAATACTACCTTTTCCAAGTTTACACAACTAGAATGTGACTGGGGCAGGATTTGGATATATGACCATCTAACTCCAAAACCTTTCTACCATGCCATATTTCCTCTGAATTCAGAGCTGTATGGACTATTATCCTAATTTTGACACTTTCTGCCTTAGTTGTATATTTATTTGCCTCACTATATCGTAAACATGTTAAAGACAGCAACCTTTCTCCTAATTATTTTTGTGTTTTTCTTGCATATAGTATGTGTACAGTAAATATTTGTTGAATTGAAAGCTCCACAGCTATTACAGTAGTAGTGTATCTAACTCTGGCTTATAGATATACTTCTGTTAATTCAGTTATCAGACCAAATTTTATAATTGTTACAATTCCTTAGCAACACTGGTGCCTCCAAAATTGGTTTTTATAGAAAAGTCACATTTGAAATCAATGCTTTGTCACTTACCTGCTGATTGAAGCCAAAAGTAACAATAAAACACTTCTTTGAGCTTTGAAATAGATTCTATAATATTTTGCATCATAATGTTTTACTTTTTTTTTTTTACAAGAGTAGTGCTAATTAGTTTTTATCAACATAAAAATGACACAAAAAACATCTTTTATTTAAAATAAAGTGAATAATACATGGATGATTGAGAGCTAAATGCTGAAGTACTTATAGCTGTCATATATATTACCTGTAATCTAATATTTTATGAAGATAAACAAATCCCCTTTAGATAAAATTCTGTTCTGCATTTTAACTGCTTTTGCAATGTTACTTTGATTTATCATTTTCTTTTTATTTACGAAGCTAATACTGTTCTATGTCTCTAACATTAAAATTAAGGAATAGTTTATTTGAAAAGAAATGCAGCAATATCTATAATTTGATTCTGATAGTATTGACATTTCAATCTTATTTTTGGAATTAAAGATTTACCTATATTATAATTTATGATTTTTGAACACTGCATTTAATTTTACAAAACATTAAGCACCATATTTAAGATACTGTTCTAGGTGTTGAAAATCATTGAATGAATAAACTTATTTTTTTTTACTTTAAGTTAGTTATTGCTAGTTGGAGAAGACAAACCAAAAAGAACTGTATGTAATCCAACATAGAAGTAAGTGCTAAATAAAATACTAAATAAAGTAATATGTGGAGAAAAATAAAGTAAGAGAATAATTAATTCTGACTTAGAAATTTAGGAGGATATCAGTAAGAAAAACTTTGAAGTAGAAGGACTTTTTCTCTAGAAATGAAGAGGGTAAGAACTTTGCTGAGAGAGTAGTCTGAGCAATGACCTGGAATTAGCAACAGTGTTTGGTATGTAATCCATTGTAGCTAGAGCCTAGTATGTATGAATATAGTAAGAGATGTTTTAATATAATTATGAAATTTTTTTGTGTTAAAATTATTTTGAAGGAACCACACCCTCCCAGATTATCAGCAGAGGAAGCAGTGCAGAAACAGACCAAAACAGAGACTTCAACCCTAAACCTATTTCAGCACCTCCCTGAACTCAAGTCATTTTTTATAGAGGTAATATCCAACATGGTAGCATCAAAGAGTTTTCTCTATCAATTCTGTACACCTCAGTTCTTTAATGTAGGAGATGAATTATAATATTTAATCCAAAATAGAAAATAATTCTGAATTATCTGTTTTATTTTTAAAACAATGTTATTGAAAGCTTTCGTTTTCTATTGAGTGGTAGTCTGAACTATTTCTCTTGGCTCTCATTCTTCTATTTCACATTTTCCTGACAAGGAAGAATAAATAATTTTATTTAAATTGCTTTTTGTGACTGCTAATGTGATATTTAGAGGGAGTCTAAAATAACTCTTAATTATAATGTCTGCTCATGTATAAAGAAAGTATGGACCAATAAGTCAGATTGTTAATTGCTAATATCGGGAGTAGTCAAATAAAACAAGATAGTTAATGCTGTAATTGAAAGAGTACCTTCAAATTCTAATATTTAAATATACATATTGAATTACTTTGAATAATTCAGAATGTAGATATGAAATGTGTTTATTCCTATGAATTTGATTAGGATAGATAGTATTAACTCTTTTGGCAGAAGAAAAAATGATAAAAAGTAGAAATAGTTGGGAGATATACATAGAAAAAGCAATAGCTCTTATACAGTATAGGTTGGTAAACTTTTCCTTAAAAGGCCACATAGTAAATGTTTTGGACTTTTTGTAATCCAAAGGAAAAATCAGGGATATTATGTAGGGTGTGTGTGTGTGTGTGTGTGTGTGTGTGTGTGTACACAAAACCATTTAAAAATATAAAACCATTCTTAGCTTTCTCATAGCCTACAAAACAGGTGATAGGCTGGATTTGTCTTACAGGCCTAGTTTGTCAAACTCTGCATTAGAGAGAACATCATCGTAATGTGTTTCCTTAGGTTTAATATCATGGGAAATCTTTATAGAATTTCTTGATAACTCATTGAAAAAAAATTTTATGTAGTGTATGAGTTATAGGTTTATATTGAATTTTACTCAGGTGAACAACATTGTAGTAAGCTCCATAATATTTTAATGTAAGTATGTTTTCACATGTTTGTGAAAGCGCTTTTAAAATTAATCTTTGTCACTCTTTTTCTAGATGCATGTTTAACACTACAAACTTTACAAAGTTGTTTGTTTTCTGGAACTTAGAACACGGAAACAGTACTTAGAAATGACAGCTAATTCCCAGGATGTGTTCTGGGTTTCCAAGACCACCCACAGGCTTGGTAATTTGCCAGGACTCACAGATTCAACATATAGTTGTACTCACAGCTAAGAGTTATTGCAGTGAGATGATACAAAGCAACGTCTGCAAAGGGGAAAGGCATGTGGGGCGAAGTCTGGGGGAAACTAGGTGCAAGAGCTTTCTCTCAGTGAAGTCACACAGGACATGCTTCATTCTTCCAGTGACGAAATGTGAAAACATGTTTCTCTCTACCAGGGAAGCTCATTAGAAACTCAGCAGTCATGGTTTTCATTAGAGGTTATCACATAGGCACCCTCTGCCCAGCATATGCCAAAATTCCAGACTCTCGAAAGAAAAGCCAGTGTTCAGCATAAGTCATGTTCTTTGTACAAGTAGTCTAGGCATAGTGAGCCACCCTCATCATTGAGGATAAGTTTTAAATTTGTGTAAGGAAGTTTTTGCCTCCCAAGTTCCCAGATGCCAGCAAAGGGCCAACCTTGAAGGTAGGCCTTTTCAAGGAAAGCAGTCTCAGTCCTGCTGTGTTAACTCTTTCCTGCACATAGGGCAACCCATAACACCCTATTTAGCCCCAATCCGATGGGCATGTAATACTATATTTATTATGTAATACTGATAAAATTATTTTCATCATGTCTAATCATTTGTGACTTTATATGGTTTATAATTCATTACTTAGTTTATATAAAGCTCAATAGCACCTGGCATATAGTATGTACCCAGTACTGTTAGGTTATAATTTACCTAGTAAACGTTAGGTATAATTTATGAACTATTGTCACATAAAGAGACTTAGTTCAAATCATTGTTCTCTTTTACATTGTAATAAGATAATGGCGGATGTTTTCTGAGGACTATACTTTCTGGTCCTATTGTTGTGGCTTTTAGGGAGTGCCTCAGTTAATGAAAAGATCTATTTTTTGAAAGTTAAACCCCAAAGGAAATTTCTATAAAAAGAAGTTTTCCCATTTGACTTATTTGAGAAATGTACTCTTTTGTGGTCTATATTTTCTACTTTATGTTCAAGTTAGTATGGCCAGTGAAAAGGATGCTTCTTGAGATCTGCATCTCTGTTTAACAGCAGAGTTGTGGAATACAAGAAGGGTAATAGGTTTCAGAAGTTTCAAGTTGTGCCATTCAAACATGATATATAATTTGTTTTCTACATTTTAAATTAAATAATGGTATGTTTTGATTGAGTAAAATACTATATCACAAGGTTCATTCTTGTTTAAAGAAATAGAGGTTTTCAGTAGTTTGTACCTAGTAAAGATAAGCTGAATCAGCCACTACACCTATGTGTTTTATTTTATAGGGAATTAGTGATGGTATTCCACTAATAAAGGCCATCGTACCCAAAAATCAGTCTCGTTCTTTTATGTCTCAAGGCAGTCCTGAGTTACTGGTAAGTTGATTTATACCTTCTTTACATTGCCATATCTCTATCCATTACAACTTACAAAAAAAAAAAACAAAAAAAAGTGAAAATTTTAAAAATTTCAAGCCTTTTAAAAAATAATAGAGAAAATTTTTATAGATTGACCAAGTATAAGAATCTGTCTTCTATTTACACAGCTTTTATTTTAAATAGTTACTGTAATTCTAAAGTTAATCTAGAATAACGTGAAAATACCAGGAAATTTTGTAAAAGAAAAATAGGCTGTGACATCTTATTAGTAGTGGAACTTAGAAAGCAGTAATAATAATGAAAATGAGAAATAATAATACAGCATCAGTTAAGGTTTACATGCAGAACATTTTAGTGAGTGCTATACATGAATCTTGTCATTTAATCCACCTAACAATCCTGTGAGAGAGGCAGTATTATTTCCCTTCTAGAGAGAAAAATTAAAACTCAGAAGTAACTTGCTCAAAGTTATGGAGCTAGCAAGTAAGAGATTTGGGACCCTGGCCCGTGGGCCAAACCTAGGTCTGTCTTATTCTGATTTTGTCATTTAGAAATTATAAAAATATGGAGTAAGCATAGCAGAGTGAACAGTACAGATTCCAGAGTTAGTCCTGTTTTCCTAATTATGCATATTATGTGTTTACTCAGAAAAAAAAGCTTAAGAAAGATACAAAAATAATAATAGAACTTTTTGAGTGCTAGAATTCTTGTGATTTTCAGATTTAATACCTGTATTTTTTTCAAGGTATCTTTTTTTTTTTTTTTTTTTTGGTAATCTACTTTTATAATCAAAGGAGGAAAACTTTTAATTTTTTAATTTTTAAAAGAAAATATTCACTATGACTGTCACTAAGAAGGGCAATCTTAACAATTCATCTTAAGTTCTACTTCTGACTTATGTTCTAAATGATATAGATAATATTTTTAAGACTTGACTCTTAATTACTTCTGACAGCCAACCAACAGATGTTAATAAACTGAGAAATTATGAGGAAAATAATCTCACTAAAGAAAGATATATTGGACAACTTTTCATGCAATAAAATAAACAGCTTTTTTTAGTATTGTATTTTATTATTAGTTTCAGGTATATAGTACATCAGTTTAGACATTTATATAGTTTATGAAATGATCCCCCTGATTACTCTATCATATTCTCTCTGGCTCTACACGTAGCTGTTACATTACTGCTGACTGCATGCCCTGTGCCATGCTCCCCATCCCCGTGACCATCTAACAACTACTAATTTATACTTCTTTAACCCTTTACCGCATTCTCCCAGCTTCCCCAACTCCCTTGCCCTCTGGCCATCATCAAGTTGTCCTCTATATTTATGAGTCTGTTTTCAATTAATTTGTTCTTTTAGTTTCTCAGATTCTGCATATAAGTGAAATCATATGGTATATATCTTTTTCTATTTGACTTATTTCGTTCAGCATAAAAACCTCTAACTCTATCCATGTCTTTACAAATGGTAGAATTTCAATTTTTTTATGGCTGAGTAATATTCCATTATATATATGAACCATAACTTCTTTAACCAACCATCTATTAATGAGCATTTAGGTTGCTTCCATATCTTGGCTATTGTAAATTGTGCTGTCATGAACATAGAGGGTGCATAGATCTTTACGAATTATCATTTTGGTTTTCTTTGGACAAATACCCAGAAGTGCAATTGCTGGGTCAAAAAACAGAGCTTTTAATATTTAAATTATTTTAGACTTTCTTACTGAATTTTATGTTTACATAATCCTGTATTTTTCCCTAAATGATAAATGCTAACATCATGTGAGCACTTGGTTATCCTATGTTGCTTTCTTTAATCTTTCATGTAATTTTCATTTTCATATTTTTTTCCAGATAACAGTAAGCATGAATAATGTTATTGGAACCCATGGATGGCTGCCTTATGACAGAAGCATTTCTAATTACTTTACATTCATTAAGGATCAAACTGTGACAAATCCAAAGTGAGTAAATGAATATTCAAAGCAAATCAGATACTGTCAATATCCTATTGCTAGGAAAAACATCTAAATTGATTGGTTTCATTTTGAAAGTAATATTGTAGACATCCAGATTTTCTTTCCTCTCCCCTTCCCTCTTTCTGTCTTTTCTTCCCCCCTTTCTTTCCCTGACTTGATATTGGTTTACAGACATAAGTTTCTATAATAGAAACAAAAATTATTAGAAATAGTTTTTAGGCTTAATTGTATTTCTGTTGTACAATATTATTCACAAATAAGACTTGATGTGTTTTATGTAGTCAGAATTTATTATTTACCTTAGTATTTTTAAAAAATATCCAAAGGTTACATTTTAAGTTAAGGTGATGTTTCTTTTACTCTGAGTTGTTTTAACTACAAGTTTATTAGGAGCAATGTCTTTTCCTTCTTATCCCACATAGGACTTAGTACTGTTGTGCTTTGCACAAGTATACCTTCATCAAATTAATATTGCATAATAAAGGTTTAGAGCTGAAGGGTCAGAATTGGTCTTCAATTTCCATTTACACTAAAGCATAATCACTTCTTTGTGTCTTTCTACAGAATCTAGATTGGCTAAGTGCATGCATATTTCAGTGTGAAGTAGATAAAATCCATATGCTTTCTTTGGTTGGAATGCAAAATGATCTTCACTAGTATTGTTAGATACACATTTGTCTACCTGTGTAGTAGATCCCTTGTCTCAGTTTCTTTCTGACTTTCCTGGGGTTCCAGTATATCCTAGTTTGTCTATATGCTTTGAGTCTGCTATTTACAGAGTTAACAATTTTACTAAATTGGCTTCAAAAAGCAAGATTTAAATCTTCATGAACCTTCACAATCTCAACATCTTTATGCTTAACCTTTAAGATTATTTGTTAGGTAAATATTATTTAATAAAAAACATGAATATAGTAAGATTAATGTATTTTCTGAAAGTCTTTGTCATTTATTTATATACATTTTAAATTGAACATTAAAGAGACTTATTTTTTATTTTTCAGAGATATTTTAAGAACATTTAAGTGATCTTTTAAGGTAAAGTCTAATATCTAATTGTGTTTACAGAACTCAGCGTAGTCTGAATGGTCCTTTTGCTCCAGGGCTGGAGATCACTTCTAAACTATTTATAGTATCACATGATGCGAAGTTGCTTTTCAGTGCTGGACACTGGGATAATAGCATTCAAGTGATGTCACTTACCAAAGGCAAAATTATTTCACACAATATCAGACATATGGGTAAGCATTAACTCCCCACCCCAACCAAAATTTTTCTATTTTTTTTAAATTATAAAAGTAGTACATACTCTTTATAAAATATATTAAATTTTACCTTTGAAGCGGAGTAAACTTTTTGATTGAGCAGTGTCACGAGTATTATATGCTTCCCTTAAGAGTGTTTAATATATTTTGGGTCTACTAAGCACCATACAAATTAAATACAGCTTTATAGCACCTGAAAGATGTTAGGCTATATCTTTTAAAAAACTGGTTGATAGAAATAAGAATTTTAAGACAAAATGGTAAACAAAAATCTGTCATAGTTGAATAAGACATCAACTGCCCTATTATTTTGTTAATAGTTAAACATGAAAGAGGTAAAATTGTTAAATGTAGTTTAACCTGGTACTTTTTCACATCTCATTCTTCAATGTAAGACTAAAACATTGAGTAAATATTTTCTTAATAAACCGATTAGGAAAGGGAAATGGAGCCTGCTACTAATTCTGTACCAGTGACTCCAGAGATATCACTTAGTTCAGGTTTTTACACTTTAGGAAAATTGTATTTTATATTGTGAATTTACAGTTGTAGTATGTACTGTTTTAGTTAAGGTCACGTGTTGTATAGATATGATTGTAGTTCCCAGTGGAAGTAGAAGGTGAATAGGGATGAGAAGGCAGAGAAGTATATCAGAATTTACTGTGGGTTCATTTCAGGCAACCTGATCTTCTGCCAAGATTCTGACAGGCATTTCCCTGTGCCATGTCTACTCTTCTCCCTCAAAGAAGGGTGGCCTGAAAGAAAATTTAATACTGCTGCTTTTTTGTGTCATTCTTCCCCAATGCTTTTTCAATGCCAGTCCTGTATTTCTCCCTGTTAGAACAACTGATTTAGTAATAGTTTGAACTTAAGCTAAAATTTCCCTGTTCTATTCCAGCAAAAACAAGCCATTTTATTAAAATTTTTTTTCCCTTACAGATATTGTCACTTGTTTGGCTACAGATTACTGTGGAATACATTTGATTTCTGGTTCCAGAGACACTACATGTATGATATGGCAAATAACACAACAGGTAGTTTATACATTTAAATACTCTTTGTTTAGATCAGAGATTCACCCTGGGAATAGTGCTGAGACGTTCTGTTAGAGTAGTGAATTCTGGCATTAAATGATTACTTGAACTCTTTTGCATTCTTTTACCTCCATTCTGGCCTCTACTCATCACCACATTTTTTCCTAGGTTTATTGTCTGATTCATGACGTTATTTCACATTACTTTCCCAAAGCTCCTCTTTGTTAACCTCTTCTGGAAAAAGTTATTTTTTGTGTCTTGTTAACATAATAATCCTATTTTTCTTTCAGGTGGGATTACTAGAAATTATAGATTTATAGTTTTCATTAACCTATTATACTCTCATGATAATGTTGGTTCAAGGAAGTATCTTTTTTATTTAGAGCTTCTGGTCTTTCTACCTTGTTTAACAGGTTTTTTCCCCACTCCAAATTTATAAAAATATTGGCTAAAAATTTTTTTAAAAGTTTTCTTGTTTTATTTTTTTACATTTCAATCTTTAGTCCACTGGTAATTAATTTTTCTGTTATGTAACAAAATATATAATAGATATATAATATATGCATATACTTTACATAATAGGCTATATATAGAATACAGAATATATTTTATAATGTAGGATATAAAAAGATATTATTTCGTTTACTTCTGGGTAGAAAGTCATTTATGCCAACATAAATGTTACCCAGTGAATTGGATCTTTCTTTTCTAGACTCCTCATTCTTTCACACTTACCTATTTCTATGTCAACATCAAATATCTTTATTTTAGTAGTTTATTACTACCTGGTAAGGCAAATCTCTCCTCCCTCTGTTTCCTTTTTTAAAAGTATTCTCAGCTATTCTTATGAGTATTCTTTCATATGAAACTTAAAGATATTTTAACCATATATTCCTCAAAAAACTCCATTTTATTTTTAATGTAATCATATTCAGTTTACATGTTAATTTGGTATGGATTGACAGTTTTATAATTATTTCTATTCAGAATGGGTAATGTCTTTCCTTATTTGTTTCAGGTGCTATTTTTATGTCCTTTGGGAAAATCTTTGATAATTTTTTTTGTTTAAGTGTCCTGTATTTTGTTATATTTACTTCTAATTATCATATTTTTATTATTGTTTTGATGGGATTTTTAAAATCATTTTTATTTCTGACTAATGATTGCTAATATTAAAAAAAGCTTTCAATTTCTGTGCCATTATTTTGTAACTAATTATCTTACCAAATCCTTTTATTCAGCTCTCATAATTATTAGTATTTCTTAGATTTTCTTTTTTTTAAGTATAAAGATACTTATTATAGCTTTGTTTATAAGTAAAATACTAGAAAAATCTAAGTTTCCTTTTAAAAGGATTGAAGAGGTGATGGTGCTTAAAGGTGATCTGAAAATAAAGGTTTTTAAAAATCTTTTCCAGTATACTAATTATTTCATTTTCTTATCCTATTACATTATTAACTAATGCAATAGGGTAAGAAAATTATAGTGAGCATCCCTGATTTTGATGAAAGTGCCTTTACTGCTGTGCCATTTAGTGTAGTTTGCTGGTGATTCTTATTAGTTGTGTTTTTTAAATTTAAGTAGTTACATTTCTTCTATTTTTTCTTTTCGTAACTGTTTAGGGTTTTAATAAAATTTCAATTTACAAAAAAGTTACAAAAATAGTTTATTTTTGCCGTTTGTTTTAACATTTTATCCTAATCTGTTTCCCAGCTTCTTTTTTTTTCTGAATACTTTTAAAGTTGGAAACATGTTTCTTTGCCCCAAACACTTCAGTATGTATTTCCTAGAACAAAGACATTGTTATACATAACCATCAGAACACTTAACATTTATGTAATACCATTATCTAATCCACAGTCCATGTTCTAATTTTGTCATTAGTCCCAATAGTGTCCTTTACAACTGTTTTCCCCAGTTTCTCTTCCTTTTTTCATTTATAGTTTTTCTCTTGCTTGTTCTTAGTGTAATGTGTTATGTTAAGAAATGTCTTAGGTTTGAACCATCCCTGAATTCTTACAATCTGTATAATTCATGATGTATTATTATATTTTACTGTAGGATTTTATTTGCTAGTGCTTTAATTATTTCTCTACTCATAAGTGCAATCTGTTTTTGTTCTGTCTTTACCATATTTAGTACTGAGATATGCAGCCTTTATAAAATGAATGAGAAGGGTCTATCTTTCTTTGTAACTTCATTGGCTTACATAATATAGGAATGACCTGATTTTTAAAAATTAAATAGAGTGCACTAAGCACTGAGACACTCTTAGTGGAAGACAAGTGTGTCTCAGGTAATAAAGCATTAAGAGGAATTCATCCACATAATATAATGCAGGTAGAAGGTCTGGACAGAGTTATCTATGATAATCATAACACAAATACCATGGTAACCACTCAAACATTTTATATCACAGTGATATATAAACAAAGCATGCTAAAAGCAGATAAAGAAAGAATTTTCTTCTGGAAGAAAACAACTCAAAAACAGAGAGATCCCTGCAATAATATTATGCTGTTAAAAGAACATAATAAGAATATTGATTCAATAAAATAGGACCTCAAAGATGAAATTATAAAATAGCATTATAAGATTTTAAAAGGGAGATTAATATCAAACTGATATTAAAATTGATACCATTAAAATAAAGCGGAAACAGCAAGGAACAGATTTGTTGTGCCTGAAAATTATTAACATAGAAGATAGAATTAACATGGTAATCAAAGTGAATACAAATATAGAAATAGAAGAAAACAATTAGAAAATAATGATAGCTGTAGACAAGTTAGCATAAAGGTAATTGATGTGCCTGAAATAGATACTCCAATAAATGAAAAAGAGAAGATATTCAGAAATATAATACAAAAGTTTCTTTGAAATGAAGGAAGGATAAATCTGTGGAGGAAAAGAGCAAACAGTATACCTGTTCAAATTAATCCAAAATAATATAACTGAAACTATTCAGATTAAGTTTTTGAGCTACAAAAGACAGAATAATTTGAGGAAACAAGGGGAAACCAGAATGAGTACTGCTGTGAATAGACTCAGTGGTAAGAACTAGTTGCAATCTTAGTTTGTAATTAGTTTAAATACAGCATAAATCTTTTTATAGAAAATAGGCTATGAGAATGTTACCTTTGCTTTTCTGTTTTAATATTAGGGAGGTGTTCCTGTGGGTTTAGCACCTAAACCCTTTCAGATTCTGTACGGACACACCGATGAGGTATTGAGTGTTGGCATCAGCACTGAGCTAGACATGGCAGTGTCAGGATCAAGGGTAAGATTATAACTTTAAGAAATGCTATTTTTTTTTCTGTAATTTTAGAAGAAATATATTTAAATTTTTTTCTAGAGGAACTGGTAAAAATATAGAAATCTTATATTTGTATAAGACTTTGCAAAAGTAGAATAATACAGAAAAGAAAAACTTGAAGAGACTATATTCTATTTTGGAACTTCACTGGTGTTATTAGTTAAGGGAAGAGGGCATTTTATGAAATAAAATACTATTTGAAATTTCAAGATTGGATTTTTCCTAAGGTACATGTGTCCTTGGCAGAATAATCATTTTCTAAGTTTCTTTCCCACATTTCTTTTGCCCATTTTCTCTTTTTCCTATTTCGAAGTTCTTTTTATTTGTCTTTTTCAATTTTCTATGTGTAGGATGGCACCGTGATTATACATACTATTCAGAAAGGTCAATACATGAGGACTTTACGACCACCTTGTGAGAGTTCTCTGCTCCTGACCATTCCTAATTTGGCTATATCTTGGGAAGGATATATTGTCATCTACTCCACCATTGAAGAAACAACCAACCTCAAGGTATCTAACAGTTTCATGTAGTAGGGTTAGACTATACGCTTGCCTTTTCCTTTCCACAATATGTATATGAGACATTTTGAGGAAGGAAAGAACACCATATTTTAGAAAGGATGTTTTTCTTTTATCATTCAGTTTATTCATTCCTTACCATTACCTTACCATATCACAATCTTGGCCTCATGCTTTTATTTTGTTTTAGGAATTTCTGTTGCCCTAAATAATATATGATTTCAAAAATAATTTCTGATTATGTGAGACTTCATAAACTAAAGTGGAAATTATAACCAAATTGTTCTTTTTGCACAAGACAGGGTTTAAATAAACAAGCCATGAATTTTATATGTTTATTTTCCTTTCAATAATAAAGCTTTTTAAACATTAAGAAAATCTATTTGTTGTGTTTTAAGAATGTAAGGTTTTTTGGACTGGATGAGATTTTAATTCTTTTGAGGAGTGAGAACTCTTATTTAAATTTATTTACTTGGCAGTGTGATTTGAAATCACTTTAATATCGTCTATACACTTTTTCTTTAAATATAATCATGTTTATTTCAGTATTTAAAACCAATTATCATTCTGTTATAGTCATAGTTTTAATTAACAATATTAAAACTAAGTTTTAAATTGAGATGACTGAAATTTCTTCATCTAATCTTTGCAGGATAAGAATGCATTGCATCTGTTTTCTGTAAATGGCAAGTATCTACAGTCTCAAGTCCTGAAGGAACAAGTATCAGATATGTGTATAATTGGAGAGCACATTGTTATGGGCAGCTTACAAGGGTTCCTATCCATAAGAGATCTCCACAGGTAAATAATTATTGAGGCATCACTTAAAAAGAAAGTGGTAGTACTTTCAACCTAGAGTGGAAATCAGCAATCGAAGATTTCTTTTGGTTCATTTATTATGAACATTTCTCTTTTGGCAACTATGAAAAAAATGAGGAGCTAAAGTATTTCTAGATTAGTAAATGAAATATAGATGTATATTTTTTGAATGTAGAAAAATTTTGTGCTATGCATATTTTGCCATAATTTAATTTTTTTTTTTTTAAATAGCCAGGAAGTGCTGAACCTGGAAATTTGTCCAGTTGCAGTTTGAATTTTTATAAACTAAAGTTAGGGTTAAAAAAATTTTTTTTAATTATGGTAAATTGAACTAAAGTATTTTTAAGGCTAATATATTTTTTCATGATTGTATATGTGTGTATAAAATTGGTGGACAGTCTTTTGTTATTTAATGCAACGAAAGAGAAGAATGTTTGAATAGTGTATATGTTTCCTATGTGCCCATATATATTCTTTTTTTCCCCCCTTTATAAACTTATTGTGGCTTATTTAGATTCCTCAAACTATTTTGGCCCCTCTGAAAAGCTGTTCTTATAAATCAATTTCTGATTCAGGGTGTTCTTATTGCATTCAATCAGAATCACTTTGATACCAATATCCCCTTCCTATTTTCGTATTTTCCTTCTCATATTTATCTTTCTCTTGTGGTAGAGCATTGGGTCCTCATTCCATTCATATCGTTCCATCATTTTGTTTTACAACCCGTATTTCAGGATATTGTTAAGAAAATCCCAAATTAGAAGAACCAATGGAATATATTAGCAGGTTAGTGTAGAACATATATATATCATAGGGTTCTTTAGTCTCTAATTGTGAAAGCTGTGGGCATTTTTCATAATATTTTACATAATGTTATATTTTCAATATATTATAATGTATTTTATATTTATGTTTTTATATTGTACATCTTTTAAGACAAAACAAATAGACCAATTTTATTGGCCTTACCTCCCACACACACTTTTTTGAGCTTTTGCCCTTTTTATCCAACTTTTTGTTATTAATCAATAAGATAAAAGTCATTTAATGTGAGGACAGGAAAAAATGGCATAGATGATAAAGGCTTTGTTCATCTCTCTTGCAACCAAAACAAAGTTGTGACAGAAACATGGAGCAAACATCAAGCAAAGTCACCTGGGAGCTAGGTGAACAGAAGCACTACAACTAGGGAGAGAAATAATCAACCTGCAATGGTAGAAGGTAGGAGGGGGCAAAGACAAGAGGCTGCTCCGTCCCCAGTGGCTGAGTGGGACAGAAGCCGCGGCTGTTGCAGCAGTAGCAGCCAGAAGCTCTTAAAAGGGCATGTCGGTGAATGGACTTTCGCCATGATGGACCTGCTCAGTCTGAGGACTAGTGCCAGATTGGCTCCACAGGAGCACCAGGGACTTACAGGGGGACAGTGAGTTGTCAGAGTGAGGGCCAGAGGTGAGGCTCTCTCCTAGGCAGAAGTGCCAGTAGTATTCATTGTTCCTCTGTTGAACCCTCCCCGCTCTCGGTGTGCTGACCTAGCGCCACCATAGCTGAGACATCAAACTGGATAACAGAGGTTGCTCCACCCAGGGGAGTCCCTGAAACTCCACCTCTCCCAACTCACAGCTCCACCCAAGCCACATCCAGTTATGCCTTCAGAGAGTTCAGTGCTCCTTGTTGAGCAGAGCCAAGACACACTGGTGACAGCTGGCTTTGGCTCCTGGCGTGGCTTCTTGAGGCAGCTATAAGCACAGCATTTATGGCTTGCTTGTCAAATCTTAACAGGTGGTCCCAGGGGCACAGATTAGGTCTAAACTTGCAGCTGAATACCTCTCAGGACTTTGTCACTGGACACCTACTACACAAAGCCACGCTAATAAGACTGGGAGACTTAGGAGCTTTGCTTAGTACATAGACACACACCCAGAAAGGCAGCCAAAATGGGAAGAAAAAAGAAGCAGAGCAAAGATCCAGGAATAATGGAGTCAAGCAATCAAACAGATGCAGAGTTCAAAACACTGGTTATAAAGATGCTCAATGAACTTAGGGGAAGTATAGATGAATTCAGTGAGAACTTTAACAAAGAGATTAAAAAAACATAAAAATAGAAATTATAAAAGAGAACCAGTCAGAAATAAAGAACACATTATCTGAGATGAAGAGTATATTAGGGGGAATCAATAGAGTAGATAAAGAAGAGGATCAAACTACCGATATAGAGGATGGAGAAACCAAGGACACTCAGCCAGAACAATAAGAAAAGAGAAGCCAAGACAATAATGATAATTTAAGGGTCCCGTGGGACACAATTAAATGTAAAAATATCCATGTCATAGGGATACCTGAAGGAAAACAAGAAGTTGAAGAGCTATTTGAAGAAATAATGATGGAAAACTTCCCTCACCTGGTGAAGGAAGTAGACATACAACCCCAGGAAACTCAGAGAGTCCCAAAAAAGATGAACCCAAAGAAGCCCACACCAAAATACCAAAGGTTAAATACAAAGAGAAGATCTTAAAAGCCGCAAGAGAAAAGCAGTTAGTCACCTACAAGGGAGCACCCATAAGATTGGTAGCTGATTTCTCAAAAGAAACTCTGCAGGACAGAAGACCTTGGTACAAAATATTCGACATGATAAAAACCCAGAATCTACAACCAAGGGTACATTATCCATAAAAGATATCATTTAAGAGTCGAAGGACAGATAAAGAGCTTCCTAGACAAAAATAAGCTAAAGGAATTTATCAACACCAAGCCAGTATTACAGGAAATGTTGGAGGGACTTCTTTAAGAAGAAAAACCATGTATCAAAAACAGGAGTAAAGAATGGTAATAACTACATTCCAATCAATAAGTACCTCAAATGGAAAAGAATTAAGTGCTCCAATCAAAAGATAGAGTGGCTGAATAGATAAGAAAACAAGATTCCTACACATGCTGCCTATAGGAGACTCACTTCAAATTAAAACAGACACATGCAGATGAAAAGGAAGGGGATGGAAAAAGATATTACCTTGATAGACTTAGTGGATATTGCATTGAATGAAATAAGTCAGATAGCGAAAGATAAATATCACATGATTTCACGTACATGTGGAATCTAAAGAACAAAACAGCAACAACAGAAATGGAAATAAACTCATAGATACAGAGAATATTTTGAGGGCTACTAGATGAGAGGGGTTTGGAGAGGCATGGTGGAAAAAGGCAAAGGGATTAAGAAGTACAAATAAATAGTTACAAAATAGACATGGAGATACACAGTATAGCATAAGGAAAATAGTTAACAAAGTTGTAATAAATATATAAGGGGGAAGAAGGGTACTAGATTTAGTGGGGTGATCACTTTGTGAGTTAGATCTCTAATCACTACAACTAAAATGAATATATAATTGAAAAAAAAAAAAAACATTGAATAGTACAATGTAAATACAAGCAACTAATTATCTATAATGTTTCAATAAAGCCAGAAAAAAAAAGGTCACTTAGCAAGAGCTCATATATATGACTAGAAGAAAAACAGATGTTGCTATTCAGTATATTAAGTAATACTATAAATACAGGCCCTCGTGTGAGGCACTCAGCCTTTCTGAACTTAAATTCCACTTAATTCTACCAATATATTATATATCCATGTGATGATGTGTGTGTTTTTTTTAATTTCTCTTCTAGTTTGAATCTTAGCATCACTCCATTAGCTATGCGATTGCCTATCCACTGTGTTTGTGTAACCAAAGAATACAGCCATATCCTTGTAGGATTAGAAGACGGCAAATTGATTATAGTGGGCGTTGGCAAGCCAGCTGAGGTAAAACCTCGTCAAAATTTTCATTTCCCATATTGAGGGGGGATTCCTTTGGTTCTTCTTTGTTCCAACTGAATCAGAATTATCTATGATGGATAAACAAATTTGATTTTTTAAAGGGCAATAAATAAAAAGGTGATTAAAGTTAGTATTCAAGAATGATGTTTGTATTGTAGTATAATTTAAAGCACACATTTGGCAGTTTTCATCTACCACTGTACATAAGAAAGTTCTTTTAGTCTCCAAGTCTAGAGTCAAGACCACTTCTTGGATTTTTAGTACATAAAAGCCTTAAAAAAAAAATGAAATATAGACTCAATAAAACTACTTACATTTTTTAAATATTAGAAATACTTCAAATTGGAAATACTTCAAATGTCTGTCAACAGGAAAATGAATAAATTTGGCATAATTTTATAATGGGATACTTCCCAGCAATAAAAGGAACAAACTATTGAAACGTAACAACATAAATTTTAAAAATTATTATGTTGAGTGAAAGAAAGCAGACATAAAATAGCACATACTGAATGATTTCATTTATATGAAGTTCAAGAACATGTAATACTAATCTGTATAAAACTACTTTAATTTCAACAAGTACTCAGCATGACTGTATGTCAGTTATCCTTTTGTAAAAGCATCATTTTTACCTGAAACTACAACTATATTTTTGCTTGAAACTACATATATCTCCCATATAATATGACAACTCTCAATGATTTTCTGTAGTTACTAAATTTATCTGCCAATAGTTTTATCGATTCCTGAATATTCAAATATCATAAATCTAACCACTGTTCTTAAGAAAACTTAGTGGCTTTACTCCAAGTAATTTGGTGATTCTTCTAGAAAATTTATTGTTAAATAGCATCAAATTAAGTATTATTAATTTTTATTGACAACATTAGTCTTTTCTGGGAAATCTAAAGTATGACATCTGTAGGAGTTCTTTCAAGAGAAGACGTTACTGAATAACACACTGTCAGTGGTTATAATAAATCTATCACAGATCATAGGAAACTTTGTTTCATAGATATTTTAAGATTTCATTAGTAATCTCTTTTCCAGGATATTAGTTAAACAAGAGAGGTCATATTAAATTAAACAATATTTAGTTTCAGATTTAACAGTCTTTATATTGGCATCTCACTTATATTTAAAACATTTTAGGATTTTTCTATTCAACAGTCAATTAATTTCCCAAATAAATAGTGCCTTGCAGTCTTCTGCTAATGGAGATTACTTAAGAACTCTACTCAGACTTTACTCTTTGAGTATGCTTCACTTTCTGTGATTTAGTCAAGTGCCTTTTAAATTTGCCTGCCCTCCCCTCACCTTAATTTCTCAGCTTCTGATTGTACTGAATTTTTAAAAATGAAATGCACATGCACATATTTTCTTTTAAAAATTGGGAAAAAAACACCTAAGCTGCTTCATTTCATAGGCATCAATGTTATATTTACCAAATAATTTTTTTGTCCTCATTGAAAGATTTATGTAGTCTACAGCACATAAAATCTGAATTGTGCATAGATTTTAAATAAAAATATGTTTTTTATCTATTTTACAGTTTTAGATATATCAGCCAACTATCAGATCTACCTTAGTAAATAATCTAATTAAATACTTTGAATCTTACACAATTAAAATATAATTATATATCATCGTAAGAATTAAATAGATCAGTAGTTAAAAGGTTTCTATTTTAAGATCTATTTTTGTCTAAAAGATCAAAATCTTGATTGTATATTTTTAAAACATGTATTATCAGTTTTATATTATACTGTCAGTATGAAATTCATATTTATAAATCAGATGGTAAAGTGGTATAGATTAATGGAAACATGTTTCTGGAAATACATCTGGAAATGAAAATGCAAAACAAGCATGCCACAGTGTTTTGTATGAGGCTCATCTTTTATTGCTCTAATAAATATACCCTAGAAAAGTAACCATTAAAAAAGGATGACAGACAAATCAACAGTTAAAAGTAATTGACTTGGGAAAGTAATTCCAACAAATCATATAGTTAGATTGAGAAATATTTCCTGCATGGGTTTTTTTTCCCTTACCTAGAAGTGTAAGTATACTTTTAGAGAGACATTTCTTCACTGATTCCATTACTATCCAGTTCATAATTGTTATATGCAGAGAAGTGTCCTAGACAGTCCTTTTTTTTTTTTTTTTTGGTGACTTAAAGAATAGAAATTGTCTCATGGTTTTGGAGGTTAGAAATCTGAAATCAAGGTGTTGGCAGGGCCATGCTCACTCTTAAAGGGGCCAGGAGCTAGGGCAGGATCTCTTCCAGTCTTCCAGCCCTCTGTCCTCACTTCTGGTTAGACAGTACAGATTTAATGGTGGGCAAAAGTGAGTCTGGCCTTCAAAGAGCTTATGCTATTCTTGTTTTCTAAATTCTTATCACTCTATTGTTAAATATTATTTTTTGGAATTTTTATATCAGATATTTAAAAATTCATTTATTGTCATCCAAACATTATTTTACCTGCTTCTTACCCTTGTGATTAACATTGATAGTACTGTAAACTGGAGGAGAAAATTCCCAAACCCATGAGTCATCTTAGCTAAATTAAATATAATATGAAAAGATTATTTTAATGAAGTGAAATATATCTGTGTTAATATATAAAATAAGGGAGTCTTTGACATAACTGGGACATTTAATTTAAAATATGCATATTGGCATTCTCAACTGAAAAATAGTCATTGTAGAGAAGCCTTTAATTATTATTAATCAAGAATCATTAAAATGTTAATGATTCTGGTAACTGAACTTATTTATCTGCATGCTACAAAATTAATGTCTTTATCCATTTTATTCCTTTTTTTTTCTTAATAACAATTATTCTTCACTTCTCTGGATTATTTTAAACAGATGCGTTCAGGTCAGCTTTCTCGAAAATTGTGGGGATCTAGCAAGCGGCTCAGCCAGATTTCATCTGGAGAAACTGAATACAATACTCAAGAGTCCAAGTGATAGTTATGTCCATCTCCTGTCATGGGTAATTGAAACTTGATGTATTGCTCCGTCACTTTAACCACATCTCTCAACTCTTCGAAGTGTTTCAGTACTTTTATTCCTGAAAATCATTTTGGGATTACCAAAACTGGGTATGCTGTGTATATAAAAATGCAAGTTATATTTATTATTCACTTTAAAATTTTGAGTTAACATTATTAAATCCAACCTTATTAACTAATTCTTGGCTTGCACTAAGATGGATTTGAGAAAATACATTTAATTATATTTAGTGGTCCATTCCTAATGATCATTAGATCCATTTTTAAAAACAAACCTCTGAAAATGAAGTTAGATTCAGTATGTTTATTATTCTAAAAAGCAATATTTAAGGTATTTTTAATACAAATACAGATGATAAGGTAATTGAGAGACATGGCTTTTAATACATTCTTTAGTTAATTTTTCTATTTACCGACCATCATATTTAAAAATACATAAATTTATTTGTGTAACTCCTGATTGAAGGTAATATTTTAATGGTATCTGTTGCATACTTGGATATTCAAAACTCAGTATAAATTCCAGGTTTTCATGATACGTTGAAAATAAGGCTATTGAAACTGATATATTGGCTCATTCCACTACTACTTAGCACATTACTAATGAGAATTTATTGAAATGTATTATAGAGAAATGAGATATATTTTGCAGATGTATTTCATTAGTGGTGTAATTAAAGAAAAATGCTGATTGTGATTTTGACATTTGGGCCCTTTAAGTAGCATTTACAGCACAATGTATATCTGCAAAATTAGAAATTTCTTGACTTTTTCTTTACTAATCAAATACCATGTTTTCCCCTGATAATTAGAAGACTTAGCAATGATAACCAAATATGCTGCATTTTTACGTAGGACTTCCATGTGATTGATGAATGAATTGAAAAGATATGTATAACTTAAACTAGTCATTTAGATATAGTAATTTTAAAAAATATATATTTCTGTTTCATGTTATATATAACTTTTACAGTTATAATTGTTTCATTATACATAGCTAAATGTTACATTATGCTTTACTATTCAAGATTTTATAGTAAAAAGGCTGATAGATGTATTTTGGAATTAAAAAAGATTGTTAAACATAGTGCTTTTATAAAGTCATCTTTTGAGTTAGATCAGAGAGATTTTACAACTACAAGTGTCCTTAATCTGAGAGTCCATGGGTTTGGGAGAATTTATGAATCCTCTGAAATTGTGTAAACATTTTGTGTGTGAACTGCAGTTTTTCAGTACTGAATACTTGAGTGGCTTTCTTAAAAGAGTCTGTGATCAGAAAAAAAAAAAAAGACTTCACACTAATATCTTCTTAAAATAATAATATTCTTTTTCATTTCATAAATCATAGATTTCCTTACATCTAATTGAATCTTTGAGAATTTTTCCCTTTGTAGTTCTTCTCTCCTATTGCCCACAATACCTAGTACCTTTTCCTTTATAACGCTATGAGTGAGTGAAAAATTTATTAAATATAGGATTCTGTTTAGGGAAGCTTTTTGAATAGATCTGATCTGTTGGAGTCAGGACTAATAAAAGGTTATACTAGAAGAATTTTTTTCCCAATTATTTAAAATCCTTTTCTATTTAGTAAGAAACAGTTATGTTTTAGGTAAATAACACTGAAATAAACTGGTACAGCAAGTATGTAAATGTGAAGGTATCCTTTTTGAGGACTTAAGGAACATATGGTGAAAATATCTCAATTAATAGAGATAACTGTGATTTATTGAGATTTATTGCTGCTTTTAGTTTTTTTCTGATTTTAATTTTTATCATACTTTTTAAAAATTTCATTTATTAGTTTTAAGTACACAGTACATTGGTTAGACATTTAAATAGTTTATACAACAATCTCCCAAATTGCTTTCTCTATTGTACTTTTTAAAGGAAGTTTCAAGTCAACAGAATGGAAATGATTGACTTGGGGTATTTTAGGTGTTGATTTTTTTAAAACTTTCTAAATCAAAACTTGGATATTTTTCTTTTGCTTATTTATCCAGAGATTTTGGTGTAAGAATACCTTTTTAATTTTTAAGGTCACTTAATATTGGTTTTAGAAATTATTTTGGATGTTTATAAGTTACAAAAATGTTTAACTTAGATTATCAGGGAAAAATTCCTAAATTTATAATGTTTTACTTTGCTTCTTTTTAGATGGAGAAACTGAACAAGCAGTACTCATTTTATAGCACAAGTAGAAAGAAGCTTTGTTCACACTAAAATAGAAAAACACTAGATGTTCAGAGCAGTGGAATTATACCTTATATTACTTGTCCGAAAAGTAAAAACCAAAAATGTAGAATTTTGAGGAAAATCTTTGAGAATACTAGAAACAGTTTAGAGGAACAGGACTTAAAGTTTATCTATTAAAATAAACAAATATAGTAGAACCATTGGCTGAATAATATATTCTTTTTTTAAACAGTTTAGCCCACTGAATTAAAAATCACTAGATAAAATCGCTGAAAAGATGTACGTTGGGGAATTCTGGTATATTTAGATGTTATGCATAGAAATTACTTCTGTATTGTATCATGAGAGATATTAGAATGGAATAGCAGGTGGACGTTTCAGTAAATATGTTATCTCAACCTAAGATTTGCAAAGTCTGTTGTCTGTAGAACTTTTCATCTGCTTTTGTTTCTTAGCACTGGTGATGATGGAAATAAAAATCTCAGCATCCTCGTGATGAGAGATTTACATTAAGACGATGATTTTCTAGAAAAGGAGGTTAAGTATGAAAACATGTAATATCTGTGCTCACTTAGAGAGTAAAGAAGCTTTATAAGATTTGTTCACCTCTCCCCAGTCAGCATTCTGTCATTACTTAGATAAAATTGAAGGAGAGAAGATAAAATAGATCACGGCATGAAAATTAGAAAGTATATGAAAATGAAACTTGGCCAGTTGGTTTAAAATCTTTTAAGTTTGTGAAGCTCATGTCAGCTATGAGTAAGTTTCTATCAATTTTCTTTAGGTCTCAATACTATTTTTAGATTACATTCTTTTGTAGGAGAGAAAATGCCAAGTATTCATTAGTCATTAACAAGGAACATCAATGAGGCTTCTTTTTTTTTTTTCAAATGTAAAGCACATAAAAATTCCCCTTTAAAGAACTGGTATTGAAAATCAATTTTATACCTCTGAAGGAATAAGTGTGTCCTCATAATTAATTAGAATTTAGATATGAAATTTAAATCTTAACCTAAGATTTTTTGTATTTTGCTTAAATAGGAATAAGCAGAGGAAATTGTTAACTTAAATACCAGATTTTTATTTAATGATAGACTCATGGCCTTTGCTTTTAAGAATATTTTATGTTGTTATTACTAAAGAAATCATTAATGGAAATCTTTTAATTGAATATAAAGAGGTTAGCTCCTTTTATATTATATTTATAAAATGAGTAGCATTGTCTTTATCACCTTTCCAATGAAAAGATGCAAGTGCACGGACTATATTAAATAAAAATATATAAATATTAAATGACATAATATAGTGAGTGTGTGTGTGTGTGTGTTTGTGAAGGTTCGTCTCTTCAAATACATCACCAAACTGTCTTCCATTTATAAGTTCTTAAACCTGTCTTTAGGGTATAGTTTTGGACTGATATAAAAAATGAAACATATTCTTTTTCTTTTCTAAATCTAATCTGTTGTTTTCCTTTATCAGCTAGACACATAACTTGTCCTAATTACTGTTTGTCTCATCAACTGAAACTGTTCTCTCCCAGTGAATGACCAGTCTTAAACATTTTTATCACTCTCAACAAATATCCATTTTCTATATTCTTTTTACCTAATTCGTTTCTTTATATACTGGACATTTGATTTGTTTTAAACTTGACCCTATGCAGAACATTGTTCTGTAGAGTTTTCCTGCATCAAAGTCCTGGTGGTACTTTTTATTCATGACATTAAGCATCAACAATATATTGTATCAGTCACCCAGTTATCATTTCAACATTAGTGAAACATCAGCCACACCCTTACTTCTTTAATTTGAATATAGCATTTTCTAGGCCAGTGTTTCTTAATTGAAATTGCAGATCAGAATTGTCCATGAAATTTTATAAATACACAGAAGTCTAGGCACTATTCTGGACTTTCTGAATCTCTTTACTTCATATTCTTGGTACAAAATAAATTGTGTCTCAAGATTATTATATTGAATCTTAAAATACTTTACTCTATAGAAATTATATCTATTCATTTTTATAAATCAAATCTAATATTCACAGGTTTATTTGAAAGTAGTTTTGATCATTAATTTTGGAGACATTTTATTGAAAATTTGATTGGACTGGCTTCTTATCTTTGTATTTCATGCAATAGTAACCACCAAATTTCCTTTTTAGTTGCATTATTATAAACCCTCTTCAGACTTTTCATACTTGAAAATTGTAACTAATAGTTACTTTCAAAAAAAAGTGTTTACTTTTATTAGTTCCTAGTGACTGTCAGTGAATATTTGTATATTTGAATTAGGTAACATTTTTAAGTATTAATAAAAAGCATGAATAACAAAATGCTTGATTTAAAAAATAGAATTGCATATTTTGTAACCTTAAAGCTAGTAATCAATAGAATTTTCCTCATTAAAAAGCATTGGATAGTCTACAGCCTGCTACCCGAACAAGCCCAATCCTGTTTGATCTCGGAGGCTAAGCAGGATCGGGCCTGGTAGGACTTGGATGGGAGACCACCTAGGAAGACCAGGTGCTGTAGGCGTAAAAAAAAAATAAAAAAACAAGGGATTGTAAACTGACAAGGTCCTTGCAATTTGTGAGGTCAACTAAGGATTGCCTAGCCTTAAAAAAAAAAATTGGATAAATTTCTTCCACTTCTGATGACTTTTGTCGGTATAGCCTGTGTATGGAAATAATCTTTAATTTTTCTACGAAAAGTCCTAGTATTACAGAAAATAAAGCATTAATATTTAAGACATTTAGGTCTATGTTAGAAATAATTTTTTTTTACATTGAAAATATAATCCTAGATTATAGGAGTTAAGTGTTTTTCTTCAGAATAAGAACCTTGTGTAAAAGTGGCTGTATTATCAGATACCTTTCTGGCAGATTGTAGTAATTCTTCAGATACATCTTCTTAGATTATCTCACTGACATCTGTCACATGTGGGTGATTTCTAAACACATTGCAGGATTTGGACCTACAAACCTAATGACTGTAGTAAAAATAGATATAACTGTATTTACTTTTGTCTTAATGCCTATAATCTTATGAATTGAAAGTCAAAGGAAAAGAAAGTAGAAAATCACTAATTCAACATTTGTTTTCTGTGGTATAGTTTTAATATGTTTCCTTGGAAGCTTATTTGGCAAATATTATCATAATAACAAAAACAACTCAATTTTGTCACTGAAAGAATTACCCATTTATTTTTCAAAGTTGACTGTTAGTGGAGTTTTGGGTGTGTTTGTGTCTGTGTTTTCACTTATAATAAGGCTATCTCATTATTTAAAATTTATAACTATTTTTGAGTGTACAAAGTGATTAGCTTATTATAATACTATTATAATATAGTATTGTAATTTGAGAATAAGAAAACAAATTAGGATTTAGGTGAGATTGAAAAATAAAATTATATTTTATTGATTAAAATGGAAACTTTAAAAAAAGAAGCCTTATTCTAATTAGATCTTTTAAAATTTTATTTTGGTAATGATATATTTCAACATGATTAAAACTAAAGTTTCTCTGGTTGCCAGTGTACTGACTAGTTAATGTTATAATGCTGTTTTTGATGTTCCTTCTTTTGGAAACATTTTCCTGTGTTAATATGTGCAATGTGGTTTAAGATTTAGTGGGCTCAACCTACAAATTCAACAGATACTCCTTATGCATTTTGAAGGAAAGAAACTTATCTGTGATAGACATTATTATTTTGTTCTTCAAAATGCTAAAATTATATTAATCGATAAACAGTTTAGAAAGTGGTTCTGGTAAGGAGATTATTAGTTGCCAGACTTAACTGAAGAATTTCAACCTCTTGGTTTCTTATATAGGGATTAAAGAGAATAACTTTATTTCTTCCTTTGGGACGTTGGTTGATTTTTTTACATAACTTTCAAATTATTTAATTAAAATAGTTTCTATACTTCTTCCAAAATTATGGCATATTACAGTAGATCTTACAATTAAAAATCTTTTATATTTTAGACTTTTTTTCTTACTCTGTTTTTTATTGCTCTCTGATTTGTAAGTACAATAACCAAATTTTTTTTGTGCCTACTGTTTATAGTTAGTTTTACATAAGAAAAATTGTTAGAAAACCATATGGCTGGTCTGTTCTCTTCCTAACAGGTATGACTTTCCTCTCCCCAACTATTTACTTTTAAAGACTTGAAGAAAAAAAATGCAAAAAGGAATCAGGTCTAGCCAGACAGTCATTTTCTATGAAATGCATTGCTATAGAAGTGAATCCATTAAGACAGAAAAATATCAGATGATTTGTCTCTTATGTTAGTTTTTCTAGGACCCAGATTAAATAGGAGCATTTCAGTGTTAACACAGAGGGTGACAGTGATTTGAATGCGTGTGTGTGTGTGTGTGTGTGTGTACACAGTTTAGAGGAGGATAACTGAAAATTCAGAAATACATGTTAAAAAATTTGCAAATTGTGCTCATACTTAAATATTTAATTCAAAAAGTTATGTAGTTATCATAAACGTACCTTCTTCAATACTGGAATTGACCATGAAAAAGAATATTAAGCCTTATTTATATCTAATTATTGACAGCAACCTGATGCAGTGAATATTTGTATGCTAAAAAGGTTTTAAAGTTGGGAAAGTTTTAGACTCAATAAAGATGTGTAAATAATTTTGATTACTGTTCTCATTATAATGAAGTTACTATTTGGTGCAATACATTTTTCCCTTCCTCATCCTTTTAAAATTAAATATATAAGATTTTTCTTTTGTTTTGTTTTGTTACATTGAATTCTGTTTTAAAATTTTTCCAATGTGTGTATATGAGCTAATGTTTGATTTTTTTTCTGTATAGCATGATTGAAGATAATTGAAAAATTTGCACTTTTTTTAGTCCTTTGGAAATTTGTATTCTAATGGTTTTTAAAAATGTACATTTATTTTGTACATAATAAATTAGCTTTGTACATGGAAATGGGTTTGAGTCAAATTAAAAGGTGATTTTACTTTCTTCAGCTGACTTGTAATTCTCTATTCATATATTCTGATTACGTCTTAAACTCGGCTAAGTTATTTGAGTAAGCAAGGAATTGAACACAGTATTTGTTAGGCAGCAAATTGATCACTGCTTCTTTCTCATATGAGCAGAATTTCTTTTGTAGAACTATGTGCATAAGATAAATATTATGTTAATTGACCAGTTTTTGTCACATATAACAGCAGATAATAAGCCGTTCATTTTAAAGCCACCTCAGAAACATGGTTACATTTTTTTCCCCAGGAAATGATCATAAGCCAGAAATCTCCATTTGTAGTTAAACCATATATTAGTTTTTTTTAACTTTTATTTCCTTTCATAATTAAAATCTTTTAATCATCAAGTTTTGACAGTCTAAATGTTGACCTAATCCTTCTGTTTTTGTTAATGTTTTATAGAATCTAATCTATAATAAGACAGAACTTAAGCTCTGTATAAGGTTCTTGCTAGTACTTTTGTCTCTAGACCCAGAATAACAGAACAGAAATGAACATTAACCTCTTTCTAGCCTAGCACCATGTATCAAGTGTTTTACACTTTAATTGAGGACACTTTGCTAAAATGGAAAACTTTTTGCATTGATTGATTTGGTGAAATTGCTCAGTCACAGGAGAATCCAAGCCAGGTCAGTCAGGCTTAATTAAGACTGCCTTGTTTTTGTGAAATACGTTTGTAACACAATACCAAGCATTAAATAAATGTATTTGTTTATGCAGTAATACTGGGGCTTATATTTTTTCACCTTATATCATTCATTTAATGAGAATCTTAAGATTAAATTATTTTTTAAAACTTTTATTGTTAAATTTTTTTTACCAATTTTTAACTGTTTTCACTGTTGAACTCAGAATGATTTTGACAGTCTATTCAATTCTTGCAAAACTCTTTACCTCTACATAGTGTTTGGTGCATTTTCTGAAGTTGAATCCATTTAATTGTAACTTTACTGAATTTGGAAGGGTTAGGGGTAAGGCTATGGAAAAATTGTGAATTTCCATAATTCATCCTCTAGCGATATAAAATTCTTTTTAAAAGTAGCTGCCCTCTTACATTATTCACCTTCAATTTATAGCCCAAATCCTTTAACAAATCATGAATTTTCAGAAGGAAATAGTTTACTAAGTCATTCATATGCATACGATAAGATGCTTAAAGAGAAAGTGAAGATGGATTTAATTCAGCCTAGAACAACAATATTTTCAGAATCCTATTTAATCTTTTTTTGTCAGGATACTTTCAAGAAACATCACAGAGGCATTTACAGATGAGAAAGGACATGAGAACTTATTTCCCTGAGTATTTGAACACAGTGTCAAAGAGGTTGAAAAAAAACATTGACAGCCTAAAAACAATGGTCATTAAATTTTACATCTGAGAGGGAATATGCAGATCATCTGGAACTTTTATTTGAGGTATAACAGCTTGAGGAACTTTTATTTGAGAAAACAATCTATATTTATTTAAAACTGAAAATCATTTTAATATGAACAGTTGTATTATATACAAATACTCTGATTTTCCCATATCGATTAAATGAGTAGTGATTATATTAATATTATTAATTAGAGCCATAGTCATGCACAAAGATTTATGCAGGTGCAGACTTTCTCAAGATCTGGCCCCATAGTTTCCTAAAGATAAGCTTGTGATTAGCACAAGTTCATAAGAGAGTGACATAAATAAATTATAATGTAAATATATTAATTCATAATGCAGTATATTAATTTCCAGTACTCATTCTTTCTGAGGGCAACCTTTCTTTCATTTCTTACAGTTGCCTTATACACCATCAACAGATCCTAATATACTAATGTCACTACTATTTTTTAAATATATTGAAACAACAGAAAATTTAATATAAGTTTTGATCTATGGTCAATAGTATTGGGCAAGATTTTGAGATATTGCCATATATCTCTAGTAGACAGAATGTGGTGTAGTGGAAAGGTCATGTATGTGGAACAAAAGATCTGGCTTCAAGTTACGTTTCTACCATCCACTGGCTCTACAACTTTGAATAAGACACCTGAGATATGTGGTTCCAGTTACTTCATCTGTAAAATAGCAATGTTAATGATGGCTTAAGGATCAAATGAAATAATGTTAAAGGATCAGCAGTGAAAAATATAGCATTGTAATAAATAATTTTAGTTTCACATTAATGAAAGTAGGACAATTGGAATATCATTGATTGTAGGAAATCCAGATCGTTAACTATGTATGTTTAAATATTGGGTAGCAAGTATGGAGTTCCTTCATAAAAATACACTGAAAGGTTAATAATAAATTGTAAGTTATTAAATGGGGACTATACAATATATAGCATGTTAAGCAACACAGATTTTAAAATTAAGGGACTAATCTCATTCAAGGAGCTTAGTGCTTAGATTATCTTTCACAAAAGTGAAATCTATACTTCCCTGGCAAAAAAATAATCTTTTATTTTTATTTTTAATTTTTACTTTTTTACATTTTAATCAATTTTATTCCTCAATCTTCTACCCATATTTTTATTTTTTATATTAAATTTATTGGAGTGACATTGGTTAATAAAATTATGTAGGTTTCACGTATGTGATTCAGTAATGCATCTTATGTATATTGCATTGTGTGCTCACCACACAACGTTAAATTTCCTTCTGTCACCATACATTTGACCCCCTTTACCCCTGTCTGCCTCCCCGTCCCCTCTTTCCTCAGGTAACCACTAAAGTTTTTTGTGTCCATGAGTCTGTTTGTTGCTTTTGGTTTTATATCCTACATGTAAGTGAAATCCATATGACTCAGCTTTTTCTGACTTATTTCGCTTAGCATGATAATCTCAAGATCTAACCCATGTTGTCACAGTATTTCACCTTTTCTTATGGCTGAGTAATATTCCATTGTATATATGTACCACATCTTATCCAGTCATCTTTTGAGGGATACTTCAGTTGTTTCCATATCTTGGTCACCATGAATTATGCTGCTATGAACATCGTGGTGCATATATCTTTTAAAAATATTGGGGTGACATTAGTTAATAAGGGGCACATATGTCTTTACAGATAAATGTTTTCAAATTTTGGGGGTTGATACCCAGAAGAGGTATTGCTGGGTGATATGGTAATTTTATTCATAATTTTTTGAGGAGCCTCCATACTGTTTTCAGTAGTGGCTGTACCAATTTACATTCCCACGAGCAGTGTATAAGTTTCCTTTTTTAAGAGAGGCAAAATAAGTTTCTTTGTAGTGAATAGATGATACTTCAAATCTAATTATCTTTACTATGAAGTATTTAACTGATAGATGATGTTGATCATAACATCAGGTACCTCATATTGTCTTCCTTTAGGGTACGTCATTGCCTTTAACAGTGATTTTGTACATTCCTAGTGCTGCTGTACATTACCACAAATTTAGTGACTAAAAACAACATAAATTTACAATCTGGAGGTCAGAATTTTGAAATCAGTTTTACTGGGCTATTGTCAAGGTGTCAACAAGGCTGATTTCTTCTGGAGGTTCTGTGGGGGAAAATCGGTTTCCTTATCTTTTTCAGCTTCTAGTGGTTGCTTGTGTTCCTTGGCTAATGGCCACTTTATCTTCACAGCATATCACTTTAATCTCTGCTTCCATCATCCCATTGCTTTCTTTGTCTTTGACTCTTCCTATGTTCCTCTTATCAGGCCTATTGTGATTATATTGGGCCCACATGGATAATCCCAGTCTATCTCCTCATCTGGAGATCCTTAGCTTAATCACCTCTGCAAAGTTCATTTTACCATGTTAAGGTAACGTTCACAAATTCCTAAATATGTGAACATATTTAGGTGCCATTATTCAGCCTAACACAGAAATGAAAAACCAGTAGTTCATACTAGGTATGTATTATTCTTTCTTTTGCTGCCTGAGCCAAATTATTCTCTTATAAATGATGTAGCTAGTTTCATTTTGCAATTAGGGTTTACAACTCTTACGCAGTAAAATTATATGGAGGTTTGAAATGAGAGTGTGTCATTTATGAAACATTCTGCTTTTAGCTAGTATACCAGTTAAGTTAACCAGCATGAAACGGTGTTTGTTAAAGGAAAATGAGTTCTATTGACATCCAAAAAGAATTTAATTTGGAGTATTTTAAAAGATATTAGATATTTTACTTCCACATTTTTGGAATTTTAAATTCAACTATATAAAATAATGATTGACTAGAAGGAGTCCTTACCACTTAACATTTGCCATAGTTGATTCTGTTTGCTTCATAGGTCTTTGAAAAGACTATATATTTTACAGTAAGGATAACAGATTGAATATAAGTACTATATTTAGTTTTGCTCCATATTAAAGTTCAGAACAACAGTGAAGACATAAATCTACAAGGATAGAGAAAATAGAGGAAATAAGCAATGTAATTTTGGAAGTTGGAAAATTAATGAATGGTAAAGCAGATCCAAAATAGATGACTCTGGGTTTACAGGGTACCTAAGGTAGTGATAGTTACCTATATCCAAATCTCTCTTCATGTCCTCCAAAAAAACCATGCTGATAAATAAGGACAAATAACCATGATTTCAAGATATCTATAAGACAGATAATACTGCAGACTTCAAGTTGCTTAATAAAAAACAAATTCCAGCAGAGCTGTCTCAAGTTTTTATAGTAAGCCTTTGTGGAGAGCAAGGAGAATCCAGAAAAATTTAGAGAAGGTGAATAGCAGACTTAAGATGAACTAAAAAACAAAAAAGACTCCCAGACAGAGAAAGCACATTTTAAGTACAAAAATATTGAAAAAACGTTTGGGTGGATCAGAGTACTGTATACAAAAAAAAAAAAAATATGGGCTTAGTGTGCAGCATTTGATGTGGCAATCTCAGAAGGCATTAATGCTTGAGAAGAGTAAAAATGCAGCCGTTTTGGAGACTGGATGGTGAAGGAGAAAAAAAAGAGTGGGGGAAATTTAGGACTTTGCAGGCAATAATAAACAAAATATTGAAAGACATGTAATCCTACCCCTAACCCTCACCCCCGCAAAAAAGAAAACAAAAACTACAGCTCATTATCATGAACAAAGACAAAAATCCTTAAGAGAATATTAGTAGTATATCAATTCTAGCAATGTGTGAAAAGTATAATACATGACCATGCTTCATCCCATGAATTTAAGATTGGTTTAACATTTAAAAATCAGTGCATGCAATTCACTGTATTATAGCAAAGAAAATCCCTATTATCATCTTAATAGATACAGGCAAATCAATCAACTCAGAGTCATGTGTTCAAGATAAATTCTCAGCAAACTAAAAACAGAAGGAAACTTTTTTAATGTCATAAAGGATATTTATAAAAAACCCATATCTATATAATATTTAATGGTAAAAGACTGAACTATTTCTTCCTAAAATCAGGAACAAGGCAAGAATATTTATTCTCACTACTAGTATTCAAATTGTACTATAGGCCCTAGCTAGTGCAATAAGGCAGGAAACAAAAAACATACATATTGGAAAAGGAACAGCAAAGGTATCCTTTTTTGCAGTTAACATAATCCTTATATACCTACACACACACACACACACAACTACTAGAACTAATGATCCTAGCAAAGTCACAAGATACAAGGTCGGTATACAAAAAGAGGTGATATTACTGTATATTAGTAATGAAGCCTTGAGATTCAAAATAATGCAATTTACAATAGCATTGAAAAGTATGAAATAGGAGTAAATATAATAACATTTGCAGGACATGTACACTGAAGACTACAAAATATTGAGATAAATTGAAGAAAACTTGGGTAAATGGAGGTTTGAAGAAACTGAAATGCTGATTCTAAATTTTATATGGAAATACAAAAGACCCAGAGTAGTTGAAACAATCTGAAAAAGTTGAAAGGTTTACACCCTTTGATTTCAAGACTTACTAGAGAGCTACAGTAATCGAGACATTGTATTAGCGTAAGGATAGACATGTAGATCAATGGAAGAAAATAAAGGCCCTTCAGATATATCCATACATATAGAATGAATGAATTGTCTACAAATGTGCCATTTGTAAGTAATATAGAATTACCTACAAAACAAAATGTTAGCTGAGGAGAGAGCACTGGTGTAACAGTGGTTGATATGGGGATCTGGGCTACTTGCTCATGCAGCTTTTCAACAAGTGGTGTTAGAACAGGTTATCCATATGGGGAAAAAATCTGACCTTTACCTTACAAATTAACTTGAAGTGAATTATAGACCTAAATATAAAACCTACAACTATAAACTTCTAAATGAAATCCTAAGAATACACTTCACAATCTTAGTCAGCCGAAGAATCTGAGTTTAGGGAAGTTGAATTTTTTATAATGGGCTGCAAGCATCCTGCCTGACCTTTGCCCTGAAGGGAGACATTATTATACTGATAAGTAAATAAACTTGGCCTCTATTCTAGCAGGAGCTGTGCCAAATAAAATATCTACTTTAACTCTACGAATCTTTTGTGTGGTATTAGTTCCACAGTTTTACACACTAAGAAATGGAAGCTTAGAAAATTCAGGGAATTTACTGAAGAGCTGAGCAAGGAAATCTTATCTACCACAAGGGTGTCACAGAATCACACTTCCTAGCCTCCTTCAAACGTAAATCCTTTTGCAAAACAAGGAGCATCTAAAGGTGCTTTATTTTGACACTACCTTGTTCAGATTAGCTTAGATCAGTGGTTCATCGCCGCGTTTAACAGCTTTGTTAAAACACAGATTGCTGTGTCCCTCTCCCTCTCCAGAGTGTCAGATTCTGTAGGTCTGCGGTGGGATGGAGAATCTGCATTTCTAGCAAGTTCCCCAGCGTTGCTGCTACTGCTGCTGCTCACACCCCCGGCACCACACTGCGAATATCATTCATTTTAGAGGTGTTCATCTTAAATCCACTGGAAAAAGTGTTGGTCAGGGCAGAGGGGTAACACCTAACGTTTTTTAGAAGCCTAGGCTGTTTTCCCAGGCAATTCCGTCCCCAAGTCGTGGGCGTGTCCCGAAGTCGTGTCCACAGCTACCCCCGCCTTGCAGCGCGGCTCCCACAGCGCACGGATCCTCGGCGCTCCATTGCTCTCCCCGTCGGCCCGCAGCCCGGCCTTGGCCACGCCCCCAGCCTTGGCCACGCCCCCCGCAGCCCATTCGCTCGCTGCTCCCGCGGGGCGCCGCGCCCACACGCTCGTGCCCCAGGTCCCGCCAGGCCCAGGCGCTGCTCCCAGAGCCGGCGATCTGAGACGTGGCTCCGGAGCGGTAGAGCCATGCTGGACTTCGCGATCTTCGCCGTTACCTTCCTACTGGCGTTGGTGGGAGCGGTGCTCTACCTCTACCCGGTAACTACCGTCTCGGCCCTCGGGGGCCCTGGCTGTCTCCCCAGCCTCTGTCTCGCCCGCATCAAAATAGCTCCGGTCGCTGCGGGCCGCAGGGGGGCGGGCCTGAGGGTGGGGTTCCCGCTCCTGCTCCCGCCCGGGCGCAGGTAGCGCCCGGTGCGCGCGACACCTGAGCTGAGGCGAGCGGCGCGGGGGCCAGACCACCGCTCCGGCCCCCGGGCAGGCGGGCGAGCGGCTCAAGTTGCCTCGGCTCCGGCGCCAGAGAGCCGAGGAAAAGCCCGCGCGGCCGCGGGAGGGCTTGGAGCTGTTCCTCGCGGTCCCACCTCCCCGCGCGCAGCATCTCCATGCCACTGTTCCAGGGAGGGTCTTAAGTACTTCGGGTGGCTTTTTGGCAGAAACTCTTCCAAATACAAATTCCTTTTTTTAGTGTTTCTGGGAGGAGACTCTAGGGTGCTCCATCCTTTCCTCCTTTTCCGAGGATTCTCCAAGCGTTTTTTGTGTCGTCTGTCTTTTCATCTGTCTTTTGAACTGTCGTTACCGGAATCGAAAGTTCTGAAGGCCCTAACCGGGTCTTGCTCCTGTAGGGCCTCAGAGGCAAGTGGGATGACCACCGTGCACTGGGGTATGTGTGAACTTGGCCACTTCTTTATCTCTGAATCTCATTGTAGCCTTCTTTACTGGCCTTGGTCAACCTCAGAAGAATCAAATAGTTGAGGAATCATCTTTAAAACATGTTCTATAAAGCAAGGTAGTTGTTTTATAGGAAAAGTTATGAAGTTGCTGAACAGCACCAAATTCTAATAATGATAGAACATCCTTAAACACTTTCAGAACTGGTAAATACATTAGACTGGAATATTGCAACTACACAACCTGTAGTTTCCAGTATATCTTATTTTCTGAGAAACTACATTTAGTGGCTCCAGGTCTTGAATTTTTGATGGTCTTTAAATGAGATTATTCTTTGATTAGCTAATAGGAGCAACACTGTTTGTTCTTTCAATCAGATGCGTACCAGACACTGTTCCTCATGCTGGAGATGTAGCAGCCAATGAGCACGCAGACAAAATTCCTGACTCATGTAATTTATATTCTTGTAAAGGGAAACAGACAATATAAACATATATAGTATGTTAGTGTTAAGTATCGTAGAGAAGGGTAAAGTTGGGGGTAGGTAGGGTTGTTAATTTTAAGTAGGCAGTCACAATGTAAAGGAGTCGTTTGAGCAGAGACAGAAGGGAGATGAAGGAGCAAGGCATTCGTCTATCTGAGAAAGCATTCCAGGCAGAGAATAGGAAATGCAGACCTTCAGGGGAAGCGTGCATAGTGTGTTCCAGGAAAACAAGGAGACCATTGTGTCTGGGATGAAGATAATGTCAGAATGATGGAAATGACGGGCAGATTTTAGTTGTAGGCCATTTTGTAGATGAGTGAGAAGCCACTGGAGGGTTTCAACAGAAGATAATATTTTAAATTAAAGTAGTTAAAGGTTTTCTTTTATTAGTTAAATTTTAAAATAATCATTTTGGCTGATATGTTTAAAATAGACTTGTGGGCCTCCTGAGGCAAGGTGGAAGCTTATAGAGTAGTTAGGCTATTACAAGAATTTTGATGAGAGAGAGTGTTGGCTTGGACCACAGTAGCAGAGTTGGTGAGAGCTGGTCCATTGTGAAGATAAAGCCAGTGAGATTTTCCATTGGATTCGATGTGAAATGCTAGAAAGATGCATCAAGGAAAACACCAGAATTTTTAGCTTGAGTAGCTGAAAAAATGGATTGACTCTAGGGAAGACGAGGGTTTTGCTTTTTGTTTATTTGTTTAGTTTTATTTTGGTGGGAAGTAGTGAAGATTCATAGAGATCAGGAGTTTGTTTTTCAGTATTCTGTGTTTGAGATACCTTTTAGATATTCAGGTAGAGATGCTGAATAGATAATTAGTTATATAAGTCTTGAGTTTAAGAAAAAGTCCAGGTTGGATCATTAGCCTAAATTTGAGAGTTGTCACTATATAAATGGTAGTTAAAATAGGAGACTAGTTGTGATCTCTCAAGGAGTGTAGATAAAGGAGAGAAAAAGTCCAAGGACAAGTCCTGCATACTCCAATAGTTAGAGGTTGCAAAGAGGAAGAAGAGACAACAAAGGAGACTGGGAAGGAGCAGCTAGATAAATAGAAGGAAGCCGAGTGTTTTAATCATAGGCTAGTAATCAGCTAAGTTATGTTGCAGATATGTCCAGTAAGTTAATACAAGAAAATTTAGTAGCATTGGTGATCTTAAGAGCAGTTGCAGTGGAATGGTGGTGATAAACCAGAATGGAGTGTGTTTAGAGATAACAGGTGGAGACAACTCTAGAGTTTTGCTGGGAAAGGGACTAGTAACTGAAGAGAGAAGTAAGATGAATGAAATTTTTTAAGGTGGGAGAAATTTCATTATGTTACTAAGCTGATGAGGATTGTAAGGTCATGAAGAGAAAATTGATGATGTAATAACAAGAGAAATACTAGAACAATTTTCTTGAGTAGGTGGGAGAGGATGGGATATTAGAGGGATGGGAATACATTTATTTGGAGCATAGTTCATAATAACAAGGAAGGCGGAATATATGGGCACACATATAGGTATATAGGTAGCTATGTGTTGAAGTAGTCTCCTGATTACTTTTATTTTTTCAATAAAATATAAGTAAGATGATAAGTTACTGGTGAAGATAAGGGATGTAAACAGAGAGAAGGAGTAAAATAGTCATCTAGCAAATGATGAACTAGGAAAATGTGTGATTTCCAGGCAGCTCAATTGAGGTTCATAAAATGAGATTAGTCAGCATGGCTGTGTGTTTCTCCAGCTGTGTGGATTCAGGGGTAGTTGGCAGAACATTGAATTCAATCAGAATAGGTGTTTTGCTAGGTGATTATGACAGAGGCTGCAGGGCAAAGGAGTTAAAGTTATATTGCAAAGGAGTGCTTATAATGACGGACCATGGAATCGTAGCTGTCTAGAGTGGGAAATGAGTATATGAGTGGGTGGGGTAAAAATACTTTTTGGAGTCAGGATGTTGATGTGATTGATAATGCCAAGGTCTAGCATGTGGCTGTGGGAACTAGTGGCTGAGGTAGCATGAAGGTTTGAGTGGAGGAGAGACGGGTCAGGAGAGAGAATAAACTTCTCTAGGAATATAAGCCTGAGGGATAAAGGGAAACTTGGGAATTATAATCCTAGGCCTCATGTGTCCAGTGTAATTAAGGAAAAAGGTCATATTATTATTCTGGATGGTCTCAACGCAGATGATAGTGATGAGGCTATAAATGTCAAGGAGATTGAAGTTTTGTGGGTCTTGCCAGAGGTATGCCAGATTTGAGATCCATCTAAAAAATTGCAGCTGTTTATGAGATGTGGATGTAATAAAGGGCAAGGAAGCATTTTATTTGGTGTTCTTGGGCTCATCCTTCATTTCTGCTAATGAAGTGTGGAGATTGGTGTACGAGCCATCTTCTCCAGTGTATACAGGCTTCTGAGGCTCCCTCTTAATGCCTGTTGATGGAACTGTGGAAGCTAAGATTAGGGCAGTGGGGAGGGATTGTACTTAATATTTGCACATTGTTGGAACTTATTCACTCTTGCCTGTTATTAATTTTTTTCCAAATCTTTTCAACATTTCTGTCATAATACTACTCAGTGAAATTGTCCCAATATTCAAAGGCATCAGTTGTATTTTCTTTCCTGTGAAGATATCCTTTCCAGAGTCCCCCCTCATCCCTCCCCAGTCAGTACTGGTTATCATCTCATTGGGCTGCATAGTTCTTGTTCTTTTACTATCATTGTGGGTATTCTCTTCACCTGTATTGGATACCCTCTCTCTTGAGGTTCAACTAAATTGGAAAGCCATAATATAAGGTCCTGCAGATGTCTTGGCCAAACACATTTGACTTATGGGACATATGATAATTCATTATGCTAAACTGTTTTAAATTTTTCTTTAAGGCTTTCAGACAAGCTTCAGGAATTCCAGGGATTACGCCAACCGAAGAAAAGTGAGTAATTATTTTTTTGGAATTAAGTAGAGTCAACTCTTAATTTTTGATATTAAAACTAAACCATATGTTTAGTTTACTCAACTTACTTAATTCCTTTCTTTACTCCTAATTTATCTCTTGGCATACAACCTAAACTTTGTTAAGAATAGAAAGGAGGGCTGTGTAAATCAAAACTTCATTTCTTTCACTTCCCCTAGCCAGAGAGACTTGAAAATAGACAGAAATACTGTCATAGCTGATCTAATATTTTCCATCAGCTTGTGATGATGTTCATTACTATCTAAGAATGAGGTGCTGCAAAAATTGTATCGTTTTCCAGTGCTTAAGTCAGATGTTGCTTGTTTACCTTTCTTATTTAGTTTGAAGTGTACAAATACTTAAAATATTAGACGATCCATGTCTAAATATAACTATAGAAAGCAAGAAGTCAAATATAATTGAGTTTTGGATTTTGTAGTAATTTGAATTTCATGTACCTTTTTTCTTATCTCTTGACACAGTTAATTCATAATCAGTTGTTGCTTTTCTTATTCTTCCAAGTTAACATGATTGTTTTGTCAAATGTTACTCTTTTCGCAGAGATGGTAATCTTCCAGATATTGTGAACAGTGGAAGTTTGCATGAGTTCCTGGTTAATTTACACGAGAGGTTTGGGCCTGTGGTCTCTTTCTGGTTTGGCAGGCGCCTCGTGGTTAGTTTGGGCACTGTCGATGTACTGAAGCAGCATATCAACCCCAATAAAACATGTAAGTTTAATTTTCTTTCCAGTAGGCTGATCCTTATCTTTTAAGAATAAATATCTAAAAGAACTATATGTTGTTCTTAGGTAGAAATAGCTAACATTTATTGAATGCTTTATACTATATGCCAGGCATTGTACTGACATCTTTGTTTATTACCTCATTTAAGACAAAGTATTGTAAAATGATCATTTTTTTCTTCAGTTTATATATATATATAAAATAACATCCCAATGTAAATTTTTTTGGAACCTGAAAAATTCTACATCTGGAAGAGTAGAGGTATCTGAGCAGCCAAGAAAATCTAGAAAAGAATATCAGTAAGAGGAATACTTGTTACGTCAGATAGAACAGTACATTAAAAAGCTGGGTTAACTTAAAGAATCTTGTACTGTGATAGGACTAGGCAGACTGATGGAACAGAGTAAGTTTAGTAGACAAACCAAGTATATATGGTAGATAGTACTTTATGATAAAGGGGAAAGGTAATAAATGGTATTGCGAAAACTGGTTAGCTGTTTGGAAAAAAAATCTGAATCCCTGCCTTATTCTTTATTTCAAAATAGGTCCCAAATGATTAAAATATTGAGTCTTAAAAATAATAACAGAAAACATGGTTAAATATTAAATTGAGGAGGTTGTCTATAAACCCTTTCCTACCATGACAAGAGATCTAGGAGCCATCAAGCACAAGATGGATAAATCTGTTTACATAAAAATGAAAAATTTCAGTACAATGAAAACACCTTGAAAAAGGATGAAGATGGGAAAATATTGACCACTCTTAACTACACATAGTGCATAGTAATTGATGACCATATTTCTGTAAAATAAAAAGGTACCATGAAAAAGTTAAAAAGAAATGGGAAAACTATTTCCCACTCATATATATAAAGTAAATAAAAACTAAGAAGAAAATAAAGAAGTGCAGTTGTAGAAAAAATAGGTAAAAACAAGGTAGTTAAGAAAGAGGAAATACAAATGGCAGATAAGCAAATGAAAAGATTTCAACCACACAAATAATCAGTGACATGCAAATAAAAATGAGATTTTTACCTATCTAAAGAGATGAAAAATATTGGCAAAACTCATTGTTGATGAAGGAATGGAGAAACATAGAGTATAAATATTTCACAAACTTTCTGAAGAGAAGGTTGGCAATGATCTTTGAACTAGTAATAACAGCTTCAGGAATTTATCTTGAATTGATAATCACATAAATGAGAAAAGACATTAGAATTATTTATTATAAAATTTTAAGTAAACAAATATTAATGGCTGCATAAGGGAATACTTTCAGGTCGTAGTATGATGATATAGATTTATTTTGTTTATCAAATATTTGTATAGCAATTATGATATGCCAGCACTGTTCTAAACCCTTCACAAATGTTAAATCATTTAATCCTCAGAACAACCTTACGAGGTAGGTATTATGGTTATCTCCATTTAAAGGATGACAAAATTGAGATACAGAGAAGCTAAGTGATTTGCCCAAGGTCCCACCACTAATTAGTGATGAATCTGGGATTTGGAGCTAGACAGATAGTCTGGCCTGAGTTCATGCTCTTAATCACTAAGCTTTTCACAACATAGAAGGATGGCTCTCAGAAAGTACAGTGATGAGTGAAACCAGATGTGGTCTCTGCTCTGATGGAGTTTATAGTTTAGTACTGGGGAGTAGGGGAAGCATAAAACAGTATTCAAATGATCACATTAATGAACTGAGAAAAATGCTCTGAAAGAAGGGACTGTAGTTCTTTGTGTAATCTGACAGATTTTTGTCTCTCTCTCCCTTTGTTAAAAGATGTTAACTGCTGTAAAACCCTAAAACGTTTAACACTGAGTAATGTCTGTGGTGAGATTTAGATGAATTTTACTTTTTTCCTTGTGTTTTACTATGTCGTTTTAATTGTTTACAATGGCAATGTATTTTTGTGTGCGTGAAAACAATATAGTCAGTTATTAAAGAAACACTTCAAATAATGAATGGAAAAAAGTTTTTAAATCAGCTAAATAATTTCATAATACTTGATTATGTGCAAAGATCAGTTTTGCTTTAAAATCAATGAAATGAGCTTTTTTTAAAATCAAAGATATTGTTGTCATGTAGGTTGAAAATTTATGCAAGTATTAATGGTTTATAGTAGAATTCCCAGTATATATTGTATTCTTGCTAATTTTTATTGCCTTTTGAACTGTTCATATTTAGTAAAAGATACTTAAGGGAGTTGTGAAAAGAAAGTTGCCATGCTCTCAGCTACAATTCCATACCTCCCTGATCTCTATGTTCTTTTGCTGGAAATTTATTTTTTTAGTGATTACTTTGACTTACAAATGTTTAAATTGTCTGTTTCAGCGGACCCTTTTGAAACCATGTTAAAATCATTATTAAGATATCAGTCTGATGGGAATGCGAGTGAAAACCACACAAGGAAGAAATTGTATGAAAATGGTGTGACTAATTCTCTGCAGAGTAATTTTGCTCTCCTACTCAAGGTAAGGTGATAAGTAGTTTGGCCTTATATAGATAAGATAAATACAGATAGTAGTATTTTTGGCTGTCTGTGTGTCTTGTCTTTGCTACTCTTTTCTTGTTTTTCTAAGCTGATTTTTTTTCCTGAGCTGATTTTTATTCTTCTGAAATTCTAAAACAACAAACAACACAAAACAAAAATCTTAACATGTAAACTCCCTGTATACGTTGGAATGATAGGTGTAGAAAGAATCTGAAAATTTTTTCTTTATCAAGCCAAACTTTGTTTTCAAGCCAAACTCTCAACTAGTGTTTCCCAGAACATGATCTGAGTGTACCAAAATGCTCTCATTAAAAATGCACATTACTTGGCCTCTTCTTGATGAACCAAATCACTGGAAGGGGGACCTGACATTTTTGAGAAGTTCCACAAATTATTTACGAAGTTTGAGAACAGTACTAATCAATACCATTTCCTTTCTATCCCTAAAGATCCTTGTCTGAGCCTTGTGTGCTACCTGACAGTTCTCTGTGTTCCCCATAGGACTGTTCTAAATAAACATTCACCTTTAAGGTAGTAATGCCAGTTTTACCCAACCCCTTTGCTTGCCCTAGATGTCCTTGCCCTCTGCTTTGCTGAGACTATGAAGTCCCTTATATGTGAACTCTCTAAATACCCTATTCCCTTACCAACAAAGTCTATCCATTTTAATCTTCCTTTCTTTTCATTTTAAATTTTAAAGCATCCTTTTCTGTCTAAAGCTCATCCATCCATTTGTGCCCTTTAAATACAATTTATAAAAGTAATTTATAAAAGTAATGTGATTGCTATAACAAACATGCAAAATCTAACAGTGTAGTCTACATTCATGGTACCCTGAATAAGCCCAATCGCATCTGATCTCGGAAGCTAAGCAGGGTCAGGCCTGGTTAGTACTTGGATGGGAGACCACCTAGGAAGACCAGGTGCTGTAGGTGTAAAAAATTAAAAAATAAGGGATTGTAAGCTGACAAGGTCCTTGCAATCTGTGAGGTCAACCAAGGGTTGCCTCACCTAAAAAAAAAATAATTTAAAAAAATCTAACAATATAGAGAAATCACCCATAATTTCCCTATAGGTATACATATGGTTGAGGTCATACTGTATGTAAAATGTTATATACATTTTCACTTTAAAACAAACATGTTATCATGTTATTAAAATTCTTGCAAAAAAACTAAAGTTAGGCTTACTTTTCTGTTACTAATTTTACAAGATATGGAAAAACTTAGAAAAGTCCTAAGGAAAGAATAAACATTTTTAATACTGTGCATTACCCAGTGACAACCAATTTAATATTTTGAAATACTTTCTATCATTTCAGTCTTTTCTGTGCATAATAGAATTTGAATCAGCATCATAGTATATGGATAATGTTAGACTCTGCATTTTTGATTTACCATTATTTTGTAAGCATTTTATAACAATGAGGTATTTTTTGAAAATTACATTTGAAAAGAGTCTCTAGTGTCAATTTTATCTCCTAAATGTCTTTCAAATTGGTCTTATCTCCACCAGCACTGCTGTCATTCTAATTTAAGCTTCCATTATCTTACCTGGATTGCTTGTTTCCCTCCTCTCTGCCATTCTCCCCACATATTTTCTACCCTCTTCAAGGATTCTTAAACTTATTTATGAAATGTACCTAATGGCAGTTTGGTGAAACTTATGGACTCCTGAGAATAACATTTTAAAATGTGTTACTGCTAAGGAAACCAATATAGTTATCAAATTATTATTTTAAAAAACTTGTGTAATATATGTGCTATATTATTAATGCATTAAATAACAAGGTCTGGCAATGCTTTAAAAAACTTCGATGATTTTTAAGTAATGATGTAATGGGGAAACAAAACCGTCATTTTGAGATTTTTGCCATAATTGTAATATATGAACATATTTGAGATTAGTATTGGTGACACAGAGGGCCTATATTCATAAATGCAGGAAATGCTACATTTTATTTAGATGTTAGTGAAAAATAAAGATTTTTATCCCCCTCATCCAAGTTCATGGACTCTGGCTTCTATGCATCGACCCTTTGGTGTTTGTGGACTTGAAGTTCAGAATCTCTGTGAACAGATACTTTCAAGAGGCAGTTTTTATTTTATCACTTCCTTGATCAAAACCCTTTCCTAGCTTCCTGGGACAAACTTCAAAATGTAGTCTTAAGGGCCATGTGTGATGTAGCCTGCATACTTTTCCAGCCTTCTTTCCCACATTCTCATTTGTGCTTATGTTCCAGCCACACTGGTTTTCTGTTCTGTACTGCACCTTGTTCTTTCCAATCTCAGGGCCTCTGTATATTCTATTCTTATTGACTGAATTGTCTTCTCGACCCTTCCACACATTCAGTTAATACATGTTCCTTCTTAGCTTTTAATTTAAATGTCACTTCCCCAGGGAAGCCATCTCTGATATCCCACTGTCCCTGGGTGAGTCTCCCTTTAGATGCTGTCAAAACACTCTATGCTTTTCCTTTACAACAGTTCCCAATTTGTAATTATATTTCGTGTAATTCTTTGAATATCTGTCTCTTAACCTGTATATTCCACAAAGGGAGGGACTCTTTTATTTTGATGACTACTGTATGATTGGCTCTTGGCATAGAATAGGCCTCAGTAAATATTTATTAAACCAGCGAATAAATATTGATCAACTTACGTTCAATTCATTGTCTCCTCTTTTACCTCTATGGGTCTATTTTTGCTATTTTCTCCTAGGAAAAAAAATTTTCCCACCTTGCCTGGCTAACTCCTACTCCAGTCCCCAGTTTAGTTATGTACGCTTCTCCAAGTACCCTCTCTAAGCTACCATTAACAGCCTGAATATGCTTACGTAACAAAATGAAATTGATTTTCTTAGCTCTTTTCCTTTTTAGATTGTTTTCTCTCCCCTTTTCCCTAATCTGTGTACTTCAAACAAAGCTATTTATTTTGTTGTATGTTTAATGTAGCTCCTTGGGATTATTATATAGTGCAAAGACTATTAAGCTTGGTCAAGAGGCTTTGAATCTTGCTTCTATCTGCATGATCATTTGTGTGTTACTTGGTCTGTGAGCTTTTATTTCCTCATCTTAAATTGAGGATAATAATATCCACATTACAAAGTTGCTTTCAAGAGCAATGATGTGAAATACCTAACATCAGGTCTTAAAACAGTAATTACTTAAGAAGTTCCTTTCTTCCTCTTTGCTTGAGAAATAGATTTTCCTGCCATTTGTTTGTTCCCACCCCCCATTCTTCTGTTCTGTTACCATTTCTCCTTGATTATATTACCTGCTTCTCTGAAACTATACTTCCTTTTTAATGTTTCCAACTTGGCTAATTCATTCCCTCTTTGATCAGGGTTTTTATAGTTCATGGGCCTATGTCTCATTTGTAGAGTTACACAGAAGTCCTTTATAGTCTATACATTCACTCACAAGTGCACAAACACCCCCCACCCACTTAGTCTCTCATTACATAGAGTAAATAATTTTTAAAATCTTGGAAAATTTAAAGAAACAAAAATCATCACCATACTTTAACACTTATCAAATTAAACTCAAAATCTTATTTTATCTATACCTCTACTCACTTCCCAGTTCGCTAACTGGACCATTTAAAGCAAATTCTAGACATTATACCAAGGAGCACTTGTTTTTAAAGCACCTAACAGCATTTTGCATATAATAGCCACTTGGTCAGTTTTATTTTTTTTCCTTCTCATCTTCCATAACTTTGTTAATTCCTCCTAAAATTATCCTAACTGGGCATTATAAGCATTTTGATAATTTTTTTGAGATATGGAATACCTGATATCTTTAGAGAGGATGCTATGTTGACTCTTATCTTACAGTATCTACTTCTTAAAAATTATATTTGGTTAATGCATGATGACAGTTTTTTCTTATTAGCGTTCTATTTGAAACTCACACTTTCCATTCAAGACTTCAGGCTGGCTTGCTGAGTCTACCGGAAGCATTAATTGGCTACTCTGTGCATAGTTTATCTTCTAAAAACAGACCAGACAGGGCCTTTAACCATAGGTAGCTGCACATTAGTCTCCTTTCCTGTTCCCATTTCTGACTGATAGCCATTATTCACAGGGCCATCAGGAGTCTTGTATACCAAATTCCCACCCTCTCGTTATTGCTGTTTCGTATCTGAAGGTTCTGTATTGGTCGTGCTCACATGTTCTCTGGACTCTCAGATTGCCTGCTTGGGGTGTTATAGCTATTCCTGTTACCCCTCATTGTCCTACCTGGAAGCAGTTACGTTGCCTCTCTCTAAGCATTCACCAGTCAGAATCTTCCTTTCTATTTTGTTTAAACATCTAACATTTGTAAGAATATTTTTGTATTTAATTGTATGTTTCCAAGGAATTTTGCCCATTTCTTTTTCCTTTCATGGTACCTTTTTCTTTTTAGTAACATTTACTGTTGAAAGGCTTAATTATTCTTTCTTCTCTGCTTCAGACTAATTCTAACTTCTTTAATCTTTTATCATAGGCTTATTTCCTAGACTTTCAATCTTTTTTGTTGTTCTGTATGCCATTTTTTTCTCCTGCCTGATCAAAGGTAAGTCCACGTAGAAAATTATTTCCCACTTTTCACGTTTCTTGTCATCATATTTTCAAGCTTTGGTCTATAGACTGGGTCTTTATGTGAGAAAAGTGTTTCAGATTTTTGTCGTCAATGCCGTAGCACAAGCCAGTTACTTAGCTTAGTCATCAGTCGAAAATGCTAATTAAGTGCTTAATCAGCAGAAACATGACTGAAGGCTGCTGCTGTCAGAGCATCCTCCTCTTCTCTACCAGTGGTTTTCTTTAAGAAAATAGTGCTTTTTACCAGAATTATCACCCCAGAACAAGTTATATGTTTCATATTGACACAATCAACCATTTACTTTTTTTTTTTTTTTTTGGTCAGATCTGAGTTCTGTGTTCTGATTTTTCTCTAATTCTCTTAAACCTCATCCTGTGAGTTCTGACTCATTCCTTCCCTGGCCATCTTTGCTCCAAGGCTCTGTGTAGACCTCTACTTTAATTATTTGAGTGTAACTTCTCTCTTCTGTGTGCCTCAGTCCAATATTATCCTGTGACTTTGGGCTAAATTCTGATTCAACAAGTATTTCCCGAATGTAGAATTTATGACTATTGTCCAAAATCTTTTTAATTGACAGCTTAGTAATACTATTAATAGTATTATATAACAATAAATTATTCATTATAGTATATATAGCATTGATAAAATCATTGAGTTCATTGGTTTAATAGCTTGTATGAACTCATTTAATTCTCACATAACTTATAGATAGGTGTTGTTATTTCCTCCTTTTTACAGATGAAGAAACTGAGGAACAGAATAGGTAAGTAACTTGTCTCAGGTCACACAGCTAGTAAATAGTAGGACTAGGATTTGATCCCAGTCTTGCACATTACTTCTCTGTAGTTTGGTTCTGTGACTCTGGGATGTAGTTTTATTTGGCTAGTTTTTTCTTTCTTTCTTTTTCTTTTAATTAAATTTATTGGGGTGACATTGGTTAATAAAATTATATAGGTTTCAAGCATGCAATTCAGTAATACATCATATCTATAGCACCACCCAAAGTTAAATTTCCTTCTGTCACCTTATATTTACCCCCTTTACCATTATCTACCTTCCCTATACACCCCTTTCCCTCTGGTAACCACTAAACTGTTTTCTGTGTCCATGAGTCTCTGTTTGTCTTGTTCATTTGTTGTTTTCAGTTTTATATTCTGTGTATAAGTGAAATCATATGGTTCTCTACTTTTTCTGACTTATTTCACTTAGCATGATAATCTCAAGATCCATCTATGTTGCTACAAATGGCAGTATTTCATCTTTTCTTATGGCTGAGTAATATTCCATTGTATGTATAGGTACCACATCTTCTTTATCCTCTTTATCCATTATCTATTAAAGGACACTTTAGTTGTTTCCACGTATAACGTAAATGCATGACACGCTGAGAGAAGTTTTAAAAGCAAGCCTTTATTGGGAGGGGGCTCCCGAGTGAGGTTGTCTGGTCCAGAGAGGAGAGGAGCCAGAGAAGTTGCGCTCTGGGGCGGGAGGGCGTAGTTTTTATGGGGTTATGTAGGGGTAGAGGGTAGAGTGGGAAATGTTAATTAAATGTTAGTTGAGCATCCGGATTAGGGTGGTGGCGCCCAAGGCTTTAGGGTAGGCCCTTATCAGTTGGGCCTTCTGGACTTTGATGTCCCCCTGAAAGGTCTGGATTCCATTATCAAGCTGGGAAGCCTCCAGGCAGGCATCTGGCTGGCCCTTCCTCTGCTGACCTAACACCATGTCTTGGCCATCCTGAATAATGCTGCAGTAAACATCAGATTGTATATATCTTTATGGATAAATATTTTCAGATTTGTAAAATAGATATCCAGAAGAGGGATTGCCGTGTCATATGGTAATGCTATTCTTCATTTTTTGAGGAACCTCTATACTGTTTTCCATAGTGGCTGTACCAATTTACATTTCCATCAGCAGTGTATGAGGTTTCCTTTTTCCCCACAACCTCTCCAACACTTGTTATTACTTGTCCTGTTGATGATAGCCATTCTAATAGGTGTGGTTTTGAGATGCATTTCCCTAATAGCTAATGAAGTTGAGCATCTATTCATATGTCTGTTTGCCATTTGTATGTCTTCTTGGTAGAAGTGTCTGTTAGACAAAGAAAGACACTTCATAATGATAAAGGGAACAATACATCAAGAAGTTATAACACTTATCAATATATATGCTCTCAGTCAAGGAGCACCAAAATGTAAAAAGCAACTACTAACAGAGCTAAACTGACAAAGGCACAATTATAGTAGGAAACCTAAATACCCCATTGACAGCTATGGATAGATCATTCAAACAGAAAGTCAATAAGGAAATACCAACCTTAAATGACACATTAGACCAATTGGACATAATTGACATTTACAGAGCCTTTCATTCCAGAACACCAGATTATATTCTTCTCTAGTGCATTTGGAACATTCTCAAGGATCGACCGTATGTTGGGACACAAATATAAGAAGACTGAAATCATACCAAGCATATTCTTCGAACACAGTGCTTTAAAACTGGAGATCAACTGCAAAAAGAAAGTCGGAGAAACCACAGACATGCGGATATTAATATCTTCATTTTAAATATTTATTTTGCTATTCAGAAAATTTTAATCCTTTATATTGTGACAAAAGATTCATGGAGTCGATATGGGAAAAAAGCTTGAATTTGAGTTCTTAACATGAAAAGGGCCGTGTGTGTGTGTGTGTGACCTTACCAAACCCTTACACAGTATGTGACATGGAGATAATTACTTCTGTCACAGCAACCATGCAGAGTAGGAGATGTCATCCCCATTTAACTACTGAGACACCTGAACCATGGAAAAGTTAAGCAAATTACTCAGTCACATTACTTCTAAGTGACAGAGCCAGAAATAAAACCAAGGGTTTTCTGACTCTAAAGCTTTTGATATTTTTTCTACATATTGTTTTTATTCCACAAGGGATTTAATAAATACTTGTTGAATGAAGGAATGACAGAGAGACCCAGAGTTTTCTGTTACTGAAGCATGTCTAGGATTTTAAGATATTCATATATTGATTATTTACTATATCACAGGCACTCCGGTGAACCTTTACTATTTATTATTAAATACTAAGCTTTTAATATCTTAATTTCTATTAGGTTTAAGCTGTTATCAGCCTTTGAACTTTTAATTTGTATTTTGTTTTTATTGTTTTGGTGTTTCTGTTTCGTTTTGCAAATCAGCCCGTTGACAGAATCTGAACCTGAACCATTAAGGATGTCATTGTAGATGGAGCCAGTGTTAGCCTGGACAGATCAAGTAATCGCCTGAATGCTTACTTTAATTGTAGAGTTGAGCCGTGTACTCTATGAAATGAATCTACTTGCTGAATTTTTCTAAGATTTAGCAAGAGGAAATAGTAAATCATTGCAGTCTTCTGTTCTCTTTCAGCTTTCAGAAGGATTATTAGATAAATGGCTCTCCTACCCAGAGTCCCAGCATGTACCTCTTTGCCAGCATATGCTTGGTTTTGCTATGAAGTCTGTTACACAGATGGTAATGGGTAGTGCATTTGAAGATGACCAGGAGGTTATTCGCTTCCAGAAGAATCATGGCACGGTAAGTCTAGGGTCAGGTTTAAAGTTTTTCTTTCATCAAATTGGATAGCTGAATAACACTGACTTTGCCTCTCAAGAAGGTTTAAGATTCTATAGTACAGAATTTCCTTGTTTTCCATAGTGGCTGCACCAATTTAAAATCTCACCAACAGTGCATGAGGGTTCCCTTTATCCATTTCCTCGCCAACACTTATTATTTGTTGACTTTTTGATAATAGCCATTGTGACAGGTATGAGGTGGTACCTCATTGTGGTTTTGATTTGCATTTCCCTGATGATGTGTGGTGTTTAGCATCTTTTCATATGTCTGTTGGCCATCTGTATCGGGATTTTTCTCAGAACTAGAACAAATCACATTCTCTTTTTTTTAATCAATCTCAACATTAATTTATTTGGCTGAAATTATACGTAGGTAATTTACTTTACCACATATTGGGTCTCTGAGAAATTATTCATTATTTTATTCATATCTATAAAACAGGTTAAATAATCATGATAACGTGTTTTTAAAAAATCACTAGGAATTGTGGCTTAACACCTTGTCACTGTTTAGTATTATACTTTTTCCCATTAAAATGGTTTCATTTCTTGTGTTTGATGATAAAAACATACATTTCTTATAAAACATTCATATATTCAGAAGTTTAAAAAGTGGAAAAATCACTCTAGATTCCACTTTCTAGAGTAAATTCCACTTTCTAGAGTAAACTACTGTGTACCAACACAAACTGGTTAAGAAATTCCTAAAATGTCTTCATATTTTAATGAAGAATCAATTTTTGACTCAGTTATTAATGTCTGATTTTTTTCATGTTGATGAGACAGCATTTTTATAGAGACCTCTACTATTATTTCCAGTATTTTCTTCTAAGCTGCTGATATTAATTTTGTATATTTTTAAGTTGGCATTTTCTTATTATTTTTTTTCTTATAACTTCAACGTAGAAATAATTTTAAACTTATAGAAAAGGTGCAACTAGTACAAGGACTCCTGTATATACTTTACCTAGGTTCACCAGTTTGCATTTTACCCTGTTTGCTTTTGTCATTTATTCATTCCCTATCCATCCATCCATCCATCCATCCATCCATCCATCCATCCATCCATCGCTCCCCCTCCCTTACCTGAACCATTGGAGAGTAAAGTAGATATTTTACCTCTTTCTCCCTAAATACATCAATACATATTTACTAAAAACAAGGATATTGTCTTATACAGTGACAACATAGTTTTCATGCTTGGGAAATTTAATATTCATACAATACTATCATCCAGAGCCTGTATTCAAATTTCTTTACTTTTAGTAGTCAAACCTTTTCAGTGCAGAAGAGTTCCTCAGCTTTTCTTTGTTTCTTGAACTTCACATTTCTTTAAAAGTAGAGGCCAGTTATTTCGTAGAATGTCTCTCAATATGGGTTTGAATAGATTAAAATTATGCACTTTTTGTAGGAATCTGATATTTTCTTAGCATTACTAGTTGTCAAAGGAAAGTTTACAGACTATAAACATGACTTGAAATCTTTCCTCAAATGATATTTTAAGGTCTGAAACACTAAGGGATTGCCATTGTCCATTCATGCCAGCAGAAATAATAGCCACTTTGTGAATGCAGAAGCAATGACAACTGCATCGTCACTGCTGCTTGGCTGACAACAGTTGAGAGATGTGATCAGTTATAAGATGCATATCAATTTCACAGATGTTAAGCTGTGAAAAAATATACACCTCACTTTCAGTTGCATACTGTGTTTGTGAAATGCCCTTTGCAAACATTGTCCCAATTATTTCCCTACTAACATTAGTGTGCTCTTCCCTTGCACTTTTGACATTAGAGTTATTGGTCCTTTACATATTTGCCTAATAGTTCAAAAATGATATTTTGTCATTAAAATTTGTAATTATTTTATTGTTTGTAAGGTTGGTTTGCCTTTTCTAGAATGCTATATAGTTGGAATCATACATTATGTAGCCTTCTCAGATTGGCTTCTTTCACTTCGTAATATGCATTTAACTTTCCTCCATATCTTTTCATGGCTTGATAGCTTGTTTCTTTTAGCACTGAATGCTATTCCATTGTCTGGCTACCACATTTTATCCATTCATGTACTAAAAGACATCTTGGTTGCTTCTTAATTTTGGCAATTATGAATAAGGCTGCTATAAACATCTGTGTTCAGGTTTTTGTGTAGATATAAGTTTTCAACTCCTTCGGGTAAATATCAAGGAGTGCTATTGCTGGATCATTATAGTAAGAGTATGTTTCGTTTTTTAACAATCTGTTTTTAAGGATTCTATTGATATATCCTCTGGCTCAGAGATTGTTTCTAAGCTGTGACTGGTGTACTAATAAGCCTAGCAAAGGCATTCTTCATTTTTGTTAGTGTTTTTGATCTCTAGCATTTCTTTCTGATTCTTTCTTAGGATTTCCATCTCTTTGCTTACATTGCCTGTCTGTTCTTGCATGCTGTCTACTTTATCCTTTACCTAAGAATTCTTTAGATCCCATAGCATATTATCCTTTAGAGCTCTTAGCTTATTAATCACAGTTGTTTAAAATTCCATATCTTGTTCTGATAATTCCATATCTTGTTCTGATGCTTGCTCTTTCTGATTCTGATGCTTTCTGTTTCTTCATAGTGTTTTTTTGCCTCTATTCTTTCTTGATAGCCAGACATCATGTACTGGGTAAAAGAAACTGGTATAAATAGGCCTTTAGTAATGTAGTGGTGAGGTGTGGGGAAAGGGGAAGCATTCTATAGTCCTACAATTAGGTCTCAGTCTTTTAGTGAGCCTGTGACTCTGGATTGTGAACTTTTCAAGTGTTTCTCGTTTTTTTTTTTTTTTTCTCCCCGCTTAGATGGGACAGGATAGCCTGAGTGGGCTGGAGTTTGGTACACTTCTCCCACATTGGAAGGCCAGATCTGACTGGTGTTGGATATTTCCCTTCCCCACATCAGTTAGAGTCTGATAATACTCCAGTAGGTTGGTTAGGCTAACTGATTTTGTTGGAGGGCAGGTCTTGTTAAGAAGAACAGAGTTCTCTGGTTTACTTCAAATTGGTTCCTTTTTCAATCCCCATTTGAGGAGTCCAAGGGGCTTTTCTCCAGTATGTATTGTAGGAACCTGGTTGAGCTCCCAGAGGTAAATCTCACAATATTTTGGGGCCTCCTCTGACTGGGTCACCTGGAGTTTTTAACTCTAAAAGTTGTGTATGCTGCACCCCCAGAAGTTTGTCAAGTTCAGGTCAGGTTTTCCTACCTTAACACTGGTTCCTGGGGTGGTTTCTGCTTGTGAATCTGTTCTGGTAACATGTGACTCCCTGTTTTTGCCTGTCTCTCCAATCTTGGGGGCCCGAGTTTGCCCTGGATCCTCCCCAGTCTTACAGAATCAAGAACAGTTGCTGATTTTTCATTCTGTTGGGATGGAGCAGCTAAATGAATTCAACATTTTAATGATGAATTTTTGCCCTATGCCCTGTGTCATGCTTAGAAACTTCTTTCTTGCTTTAAGAGTATTCCTAATGTAAACTTTTATTGTACATTTACATTTAAATCTGAAAGGTGGGGGTGGCTCCATAGTGTAGTAGTTAGCACGTCTGCTTTACATGTAGAAGGTCCTAGGTTTGCACCCCAGGTGGAGCCACGGACCATACCCCGGGGGTGCCAGGTCCCCCCATTCGCCCTAGTGTGCCCCAAGTGCGCTGCGAGTGCATGGGAGGAGACGCCTCGCCTTCAGAGATCCAGTTCTTAAGGGAAGACTGCAACATCCGGGGGGGGGGGGCGGAGATTAAAGAGAGAAAAAATTAAAAAAAAATAAAAAATTAAGTCTAAAAAACAAATATGAAAAGTATATCTTTGTAAGGTAAGAGTTGGGGATTCTTAACTCTATTAATAAATTTTCAAATATTTGGTATTGATTAATAAGTGGTGTGTTCCTTCCTCAAGTTCTTTCAGAGATTTTGAATTATAAACAAGTTAAAGTTTTTACAGGGACTGACTACTCAATTTTGAAATAATTGGAAGCCTATTTTGTTGTTTACTATCTCTAAGCCTTAGACTAATTTTTAACCTTTTTCAGGATCTCAGTTAATGCTTATCAGTATTACAGGCAAAGTAAAAATTGGAATTCCTAGTGAATTCCATATGAATTTTATTTATCCACTGGTACTATTATAATAAAAAATAAAAAATTAACTCTGTTGCCATGTCTTTTTCCTCCTCATTCCTACTTCATTTTTAAAAAACAGACCTTTGACTTCCCATTTATAATTAGTTTGAAAGTGCTATGACCGAAACTATTAAAATATATTTGTGCCCTGTCCTCAGAGACTATGGAGTAAATGATTATATAGGGAGAGCTTTTATCAGGTTCGTTGGTGAGACAGAAGTTCCTCAATTATTAGCTTAGATTGCTTGATATGATTTAGAAAATCTATTTATTAGATAATAGGTATGTTTTTCTATTTTCAGGTTTGGTCTGAGATTGGAAAAGGCTTTCTAGATGGATCACTTGAGAAAAATACAACTCGGAAAAGACAGTATGAAGATGGTAAGTTTTGCCACTTTTAATTTTTAATAAGGACAAAAGGACATGTGTCCCAATTTTAATAGGGTTATCTCTGAAACATGATATTATAGGTCATGTATATTTTCTCTATATATGTTTTTTCTACATTTCCTGTAATAAAATTTTTTCTTAAAAAAGAAAAAATAGTGAATTAGTAAATTAGCACTCACTGTAGAATGAGAATACTGTAGAGATGGTATAGCCTACAGGTTACTGAACAGTATAAGGATGCAATCCTGGGAAGGCAATTTGATGGTATATATTAAAGCCATAAATAATGGATGAAATTACCTAAAACAAGAAAATATTCATGAATATTCCTATTCATACTGTTCTGCAAGTAGAAAACCAGAAACAACTAAATGTCCAACAATATAGAGGTTACTATGGAAATAATATCAACATAGTTAAATATTTTGTAGATATTTGTAAAAAGTTTAGCAACATAAAAAATTCTTGCCATTTTAACAATGAATAAAAATATTTTCAAAAGTATTTGTCCTTGGTTACAACTTTATGAAATCTACACAGAAAAATAGCAATTTTAGTTTAAAATGGTAACATGGCTCCCCAAAATTATTCTTCCCCTTTTTTATTATTCTGTATATTCTGTTAGTAATTTAATGATTATAATGCTTCAGTTCTTTTTATGGAAGTAGGCAGGATAAATTAAAATACATAAACTGCATTGGAATACTGGATTATTTTGCATATATTATAGTAGTGCTTCCCAGGATTTTCTTTCTTTATTCTTTCAACAAATATCGAGGCCTATATGTGCTAACCATTATTCTATGTATGGGGGACAAAAATCCCTGTCCTCATGGAGCTCACCATTCTAGTGATTCCCTTGATGTCTAACAGAAGTCCAGTAAAGCCAATTTAATTGACACATTTTCTGCTATCTGGTTTTCATTACCATTCTGATTACCTCGATAGATGCGTTTGGATTAATTCCCCTTAAAAAAATGTATTTTAAAAATATTGGTTCAATTAATATAAAATGAAAATTATATTTTTTTATTCTAAATAAAAGTAGCTTCTCTAGCATGATATGTTTCTTGGGCTGTAACATGGGCATAGATCGAATTTGAGCTTTTATTGAAAATGATTATGTTTTGGTACTTATGTGACTGGGATCCCATGGATAGATCAGTACTTCCTTAGTTTAAGTGAGTCAGGACTGTACATTAAAATCACTTTGAGAATTTAAAACAAAAAAACCCCTGAAGCTCAAGCTTTACTCCAGATCAATTTATTCAGAATCTGAGATAGAGGTTCCCTGAGCATCAGATATTTTTATAAAAGGTCTCTGGATTACTTTGATGTACTTGTAGGGTTGAGAATGTACAGTAACAGTTCTAAAACTTTGCTGTACATTGAATCTATTAAGAAGTATCGAAGCCTAGCTTCTACTCCTAAACATTCAGATTTCATTGGTCTGAGTTATGACTTGTACTTTTTTTTTTTAAAGCTTCCTAGCTCATTCTAATGTGTAGCAAAGTTTAGGAAGCACTGCAATACAGTGTTAATAATTTCTCATTTTAACATATTGTGTTATTATATTTATTCACTTGTATAGTGAAGATCTATAATTTCCTGATATGTTTTTGGTGTTGGGCAGATGTCAACAAAACAAACAAAAATTCCGGTCTTTGTGGTAGCACATTTTAGTGGGAAATGGCAGATAATCTAAGTAAACTGAATAGTGTGATAAAAGATGAATAAAATGCTGTGGAGAAAATTAAATCAGGAATGAGTATAAGGAGTGCTGGAGCTCGGGAGGTTACAGTTTTAAATAAGGTTGTTAGGAAAGACCTCACCAAGATTAAATGGTGACTTTTGAGCAAACACTTGAAAGAAATAAGACAACCAGTCAATGCAGATAATGTGGACATCTTCATTTCCAAAGGAAGAATATTCCATGTGGAGGAAAAATAATTGTAAAGTCCTTGAGGTGGAATTCTTCGTGGTGTACTTGAGGTATAACAGGGAGCTGTATGGCTGGAACGAAGTGAATAGAAGGAGATGAGGCCAGAAAGATGGGGAAGTGGGACAGATTTTGTCTGGCTGATAGATCATTGTATGACTAGGTTGTTAATTATAAGATAGGAAGCCAGTGGAAGGTTTTGAGCAGAGCTTTGATCTTAGTTATGTTTTTAAAGGATCACTGTGGCTGCTGTGACAGGTTATAGGGGCCCACAGCAGAAGCAAAGAGACTACTTAGGTGGCTATTGCGATGAACCAGGCAAGAGAAATAATGTGGCTTGGACTAAAAGTATAGAATGAAAAAGAAGAGTGAAGGAGAGTAATTGTATTTTGGTGCTAGAACCACCAATATTGGCTGACAGATTAGATTTGGGGTATAAGAGAGGAGACACCAAGGTTTTAGGCCTGAGTAATTGGAAAATGAAATTATTAGGATATAAGATGGGAAAGACTAGGAAGATCCAGCTTTGTGGGGAAAGATCACGAGTTGAGTTTTGGATGTTATGTTTAAAAGCTTCAGACATCCAAGTGGAGATGCTGAGGTGGTTGTCAGATACTTAAGTCTGGAGTTTAGGGGAATAAGGTCCTGACTGAATATATAAATTTGGAAGTGTTAAGTACATAGATTGTATTTAAACACTTGAGACTGGTGACTATCAGGCTAATGAATATAATAGAAAAAGAAAAGAAATCAAAAAACTAAGCCTTGACCTTAGACATTCTATCATTAAAAAATTTTGAAAGGGGAGAAGAAATCAACAGAGGAGACTGAGAATGAGCAGGCAGTAAAGTGGGAGGATGTTGTGGAGTCCAGGAGAGTGTAGAATTAAGAGCTAAATGGAAAAGTATTTTTCCTGAAGAGTAAGTGATCAACATCATTAAATGCTATGATAGGTCAAGTAAGATGAGGACTGAGAAATGATCTCTGGATAATTTTATTGACTATTGGATATCAGTTATTCATATCTTATAGGTTTCAGAGATTTACTTTTCTGGTTATTTCACATGTGTTTATGTCTCTAAATGAGTGATATGGATTTCAGAGAAGAATGAAGTTAGGAGGATAGAATTTAGAAGGAAGGCGGATAATATCAGGGGAGAGGTATATATGTGTGGAGGCCTCTAAGGTGCTGGCACTGTTCTACTTCTTGACCTGGGTGGCAATATTATGGGTGTTAGATTGTGCACATGTTTTATATACTTTTTTTTGGATCTTTATAAAATTTAGCAAAAAGAAGAAGGAAAGTAGATGAGTTTAAACATAAATTAGCTTTTTAAAAATTGTTGGTCACAATTCTTTTACCTTTGAAAGTTTTATTCTGCAATATAGTAATATTGTACAGAAATATTTTAAAAATTTGATCTTTATAATGCTTATATTCTAAAATCTTTTGTTTTTCTCCCCTAAGCCCTTATGCAACTGGAATCTATTTTAAAGAAAATCATAAAAGAACGAAAAGGAAGAAACTTCAGTCAACATGTTTTCATTGACTCCTTAGTACAGGGGAAACTTAATGACCAACAGGTGATATAATTGTTAAATATTTATTAAATAAAAGATAATCACATATGTATAGAGTGTTTTTATTCACTTTAATCCTGATACCCTCCTAGAATTCAATGCTTTCCTTTTATTGTATCTCATGTATAAATAATGTAAGTATTTAGTCTCCTATTATTTAGCTCTTTGAAACAGCTGTACATTATTTAATATTTGGATAAGCAAATAATGAGTCAAAATTCTCCAATCATAAAATAGGAGGACTTGTGTAAGCCTTTATCGACCAAGTTACTCCGCCTGCGTGACCAGGTGTGGCAACTGGGTTCGTTCCCAGTGTGCCTCTGTTATCCCCAGCACACCACTGTTTGTGGTGTTGTCAGGCAAAGGAAAAGAGTAGAGTCACGATTGCCATACCCATTTATTGTAGGACTCTTCAACCCCACTCTATACATACATGTAAGTCCTCACAGAAGTGGTTTTTTGGGTGTGTTGTGGGTATAGAAATTGAATCAGGCTCCAAGGACAGTGGCAGGTTCTTCTCTGTTCCTGAGGCTTCATTGCTGTACCAGGACTGACCCAGCTTGTTTGCAAAGATATATAATGAGACAGTAATATTGCAGATAAATGTTTACTACATTAAAAATGCAATGCAGTATTTAGGTTAGGTTTTACATTATTTAGATTTTTTAAGTGAAAACATCGTAAAGAAATATATACATTTTTCCTTTACTTGATCCTAATTCTATACTCTGTTATTTTAGTAGGGCCTAATATAGGCTACCTTACATTTTACTCTTTTTAAACTTAGTTTTGTTTCCTAGATCCTAGAAGACACAATGATATTTTCTCTGGCCAGTTGCATAATAACTGCAAAATGTAAGTATAAATTGATTCCTTTTTGAGATAGATTATAAAATATACAGGGGTAAAAGTATTCCAAAATAAAGGAAACACTGTTTGCATAACCTAAAAAGTCTTGATTGCCACACCCATTTATCTTCTTTTTTATTCTTGTTTGAAAGACTTGATTCACACAGGTACCTTTTTTTTTTTTTTTTTAACTCCAGGTGTTCTATGCCACCTCTGAACATTGCCATAAAATTTTTGACACAGTTTATGGATTGTGAATTCTAGTTAGTGTGTTTAAAATGAACTGCTGTTGATACCTTTCCAGCTGGAACAGTGAGCTTTTCAATTTCCTGCTGAGACATTTCACTTTGACTCCAATCCAGTCTGCTATTATTAAGGTCTACCAACAGAGGAGATAGGCCACAGAAATCAGGATTTAAAAGAACTCCTCTTTTGGTGGATTTTTATTTAAAATTCTAAAATGTGTGATATGTTTCTAAGTTTCCTTACTGGTTTTTAGTTGATCAGAGTATCATTTTTTTGTATAATATTTATAAAATTTTGTGTATAGCTATAAAAATATACTAACAAAATGCTAAAAGAAGTATTAAAACACTTTAAAAGCTAAAAAAAATTGTTTCTTTGCTTTTCATTTACAGCTCTTTCTGTGTAAGGAATTTTCTTGTAAACAATGAGTACAAATATAACTTCCCATAAATTTTTCTTCTTTGTAAAATTTTTGACATCCAGAAATGTCCAGATATTATAGATTAAATGGAATCTAGGTAAGCATGTGTAAAAAATAATGTATTAAACTTTTAAAAAATGCTTGACTTAAAGTTTTATTACATTAAAATGTAATTTTGCTAAAGATCTTCAAAAAAATCTGAATCAGTTGTTCTCTAGATATCACAAAAAGTGACTATTTCCAAGGTTGAATTAATATTTTAATCTTATTGGCAATTTTCAGGGGGAATTTTCAGAGTATATCTTTCTTTACATGCAGGTTGATTATTTTTTAAGTCACCTCTGAAGTTTTTGAGAGGCAAGGTGGGCTGGAAACCTTAATTAAAGTTCCTCTTCTGCTGTTTATTAGCCTTGAGCAAGACACTTACCTCTCCACTTTTTCCTTTTCTAAAGTAAGGGTTTAACTCTAGATGACCTCCAAGGTATCTTTCAACCATAAAATTGTGTCTTGGTTCAGTATTTTAATTAAAGAATTTTAAGTGGCTTAAAAATCACATTTTTAAGATATCCCTAGTCATACTTTATTTTCAATAGAGTTCTACAAAAAAACTCTATGTTTGAGATTATTAAGCTCATACAGTTATATTCTAAGTAATGTAGTCAAGCAGGATACACAAATGCCTATTATGTTCAAATTTTTGTGCTAAACCTTTGAATGTATATTACTGTACATTGTTGTAAAATTGCACACACAAACTTCTTGTACACTGCACAAATTTTCATATCATTGTGAAATAGAAATTTTACAGTTCACTCAAAAGTCATAATAAAGAAGCATATGCAGGAAAAAGTTAACGATAGGCAGTTACTCATCATGTGTTTTTTTGAACTCTAGCAGTGAGTATATTAACAAAATAATTGAGTACCAGGTAACTGTTGATTTTATTTGATAATATTTAGTACAGAAAGTGAATTATATCTTTCAGGCATAGGAATTGGATAATATGTGAATTAGGCAAACATTAAAAAAATTAACTGAGACAAATTTAAGTCAGCCCTTAGCTCAGGAAAGAAATAATAAGTAGAGGTAGAAATTAGTAAATGTATTTTAAAAAGTATTTGGCATAGAAAAAGTAGAGTTATAGATAGAGTCATCTCAAGCATAGTCTAGGGAAGGAGGTACAAAAATCTGGATGGTTCTGTTCTTTGAATAGTTATAATCCCAGTAGATTACTAGAGGAAATATAACTACTCTATTTTCTCTGTTTTGTGTTCATCATGTAATTTTCTTACCTTTTCATTTCTGCACTGAATATAATCCATAGGCCATAAGCTAATGATTTTTCACTTTTAGTGTTCATCAAAATAATTGTGGCATTTGTTAGAAGTACAGATGCTTGCACCCCACTGAATCAGAATTCGTAGATGTGAGGTTGTGCTATCAACCAACTCCCAGGTGATTTTTGAGAACCACAGTCCTAAGCAATAACCAGTCCCTGTTCTTGAGCCAGTGTATCTACCATTACAAATAAAAATTTACAATATTGATTTATAGGTAAATCTCCTGCCAGTTTGATTTCATTATGGCTCCTAAGTGAATGGCTAAATCAGTTTTTTGATTTCATAAGGTTGAGTGAACCAGACAATCCATCAAAGTTTTCATCATTTAATACCACCCCAAATGTAAAGTTTATTATCATTACTATTTTACCTAAGGTAAAATACATTACGTGGCTTCAGTTACTTGCCAGTTTTAAGAAGGAAATTGTCCAGATTTCACTCTCTCTTTCGGAAGTATTCTGTAAATATTTATATTCTGTTCAATGAAGTACAAATTCTGTGAACAATCTTGTTTTATTTTTTATTGTTTTGGTAACATTTATCTACTGTATCAGAAAAAAAAGGAAAATATCAGAAAAAAGTTTTTTCTTATTCTCCATCCAATGAATTAGCTATTTCCATTGTTATTAATATAAATTTTCATTTAGTGTGCACCTGGGCAATCTGTTTTTTAACCACCTCTGAAGAAGTGCAGAAAAAACTATTTGAAGAGATAGACCAAGTTTTGGGGAAGGGTCCTGTTACTCCAGAGAAGATTGAGGAACTCAGGTAAGAAACACTGAAAGGAAGAGGAAATCATTAAAAGGTCAATTTGAATTGGTTTCACTATCTATTTTAAAGCTAATGCTATATTTAGGAAAGCTATATATCTTTATGGGACTTAAAATATTTACTTATAGATTTTTAATAGATAATTTAATTTACTTTTAAAACCTTATATAGCTTTACATTAGCCTGTATAAAATAGTATCAGTGATGTCAAGTAAGTGGAACATTCATGCCTCATTGACGGGAATGGAAGATGGTACAGTCCTATAGGAAAACAGTGTGGTAAGATCTTATCAAGTTAAATGTACACTTATCATATGACCCAGCAATTCTACTTCTAGGCATTCACCCAAGAAAAATGAAAATGAATGTCCACACAGAGACCTATATACAAATGTTCATAGCAGTATTATTTATAATAGCAAAAAACTGGAAGCAGTCCAAATGTTGATCAGTTGGTAAATAAATAAATTATACCATGGAATATTACCAAGTAATAAAAAGTTAACACACTGTCAATACACACAACATGGATAAATCTCATTATGCTAAATGAAAAAGTCAAACACCAAGATTACCTACAATGTGACTTCATTTAGGTGAAATTCTAGAAAAGACAAAACTATCGTGATAGGAAGCAGATCAGTGCTTGTCTGGAGCCAGGAATAGAGACCCCTCCAAAGGGGTCAGCTACAGAGCAGTGTAAATAAAGATTTGAGAGTGAGGAATCTGTCCTATGTCTTGCTTGTGGTGGTGGTTATACAATTAACTCAAATCCATCAAATTATACAGCTAAAATAAATGGATTTTTGACATGTAAGTAATAACTTAAAAAGAGTTTTAAAAATAGCAGCTGTGACTGCTTAGGGGGTTGGAAGGCTGAGACAAAGTCTGAAGCAACCCTATCTAGGAGCATCTTTCAGCTGTAGAAAAGAAGATCGAGATATAGCCATTGGAAAGAACTTGAAGCCATGAGTTTCATTAACATACACCTCCCTGGCTTCTGTTAAAGATTCTTCAAAATGTTAGAAGTTTTATTTGTTACCTTGAATATAACATTTTAATTTTATAAGTAGTACATTCTTGTTATTTGAAGTTTTTATTATATAGAAACGTATAAAATAGAAGGTGAAGGCCCTTTGTAAATTTACCCTTAAGGGATAACAGTTAACTATTTTACTATTTTTCCAGATTTTTCTATGCATAGATACATATGTTTTTAAAACAAAAAATCTGGAAACATTTAAAAATATAAAACATATAACTTCTGTAAATTGCATTTTTTTCCTCTAAATAGTCTGTGGACAGTATGCTTACATGTGGTTAACTCCACCACAGCCAGTCAGTGATCAAGTTCTATTGATTCTTCTTTACAAACAACTTTTAGTTGGAAGTTTAGTTTTAGTTCTTTCCTTTGTTCCCACTCTATTTAAACCACCATAAATTTGTCGGGGATATTTCAACTATCTTGGATCTTGCTACCTTCCAGTCCATTCTCCAAGTGCTGCTGGAGCCTGTGACTGAACACTGTCATCAGTTTAGGTGCTTTAAAAATACAGATAGCCTAGGACCAAAACCAAATCAATAATCTCTGAGTGTCAGAGCTTTTCAAAAGCTTCTCAGATGATTCTAATGTAAAGCCAAAGTTGAGAATCACTGTGCTAGTGATTTTTATATATATGGGGAGTCACATGTAATCATATGACTTCCCAATTTAAAATTCTTCAGTGACTTCTGGTTGCCCTTAAAATAAAATTTAAACTCACTAACATAGCTTATGAAACATTTCAAAAGCTAAGCCTTGCATTCCTCTCTCACCTTATCTTTTATTACTTCTTGTCTCTTCATACCCTTGTTTCTTCAAAGGTCCAACACTCTATCTTCTGACTTGTGAAGACTACTTCTTTGTCTAAGTTCTCTCTTCCTCTCCCCTCTAGCTACCTCCTTTTTTTTCCTGCAGGTCTCAGCCTAGTGTTTAGTTCTCTGCATAGTCCTTTCTCTAGTTAAGTGCTACTGCCATGTGTTCCCTACCACCTTGAACTTTCTTTGTTGGAACAGCTACTGTGCTTTTTAATTGTTCATTCTTGATGTCCCTTATTTTCTCAAAAGAACTAGACTTTGAGTTCCTTTGAGGGCATCTGTCTCGTTCAGTGTCATACCTGAATATATAACACAGTGCTTCTAATGTTGTAGGTGCCCAATAAGTATTTGTTCAAAGAGAAATAGAATGATGTTTCCTCTTTTTTGTTGTTTTTAGATATTATAAACAGTCAACATTCCTATGCTTACATCTTTGCTAATATTTCCATTTGTTTCTATTAAGATTCTGGAAATGAGATTATTTAAGGCTATATGCAATAGTATAATGTTGATTAGTATGTCTTACTATGAAATTAGACAGATCTGGATTTGAATCTTGTCAACACCACTTACTTGCTTTGTGTTCTTAAACGATTGCCTCATTTTTTAATTCTGTAGAATTAAAATAATTATAGGGTCCATAATTTTCTTGTAAGGATTATGAGATACTACATAGAAGCTTTTTAACAGAACTAGTTTATGGCAAGATTTCAGCACATTTAGTTTTATTCTTCTCTTTGTGATGGAGATATAATATAATATTAATATTCTTATATCTTGTCAAGTTACCCTTCAAAAAGATGATACCAATTAATACTTCAAATTGAATATGATTATATTTTTCCTCTTTTATTGTCTATTGTCATTCTTTTTCATCTTTGCTAATCTGGCAAGTAAAAAAATGCTTTGGCAATTTTTCCATTGTTAATAAGAATTATTTAATATGTTTTCAGGCCATATGAATTTATATTAATTGCTTTTTATATTATCTGTCCATATTTCTATTGGGGTATTTGATTATTTTAATTATAGATTTTTAAAGAGGTTTTATACATTAAAGATACATTAGAGACTGTAAATATTTTTCCTAATTGTCTTTTAATTTTACTTATGATTGAAAATATGTAAAAAAACTTACATAGATTGTTTGTATTTTTCTTTATGGTTTCTGTCATTGTGTCAGTATTTTTATAATTTTTAGTATAAAAGTCTTTTATTAAAATGTTTATTAAATCCTTTATTAAAAATAAAGGACTTTTCTACTCAAAAATCCTAAAACTATTGTTTTGAGTTTTCTTTTGGTACTTTTGAAGGTATTTTTATATTTTTAAATCTTTACCCCCCTGGACTTTTTATACTTCTAATATATAACATATCTTCAAGCAAAAAACAATTATCATGTGACTATTTCAGACTAGGAAAGTTATGAAAGCTGTTGAATGACATTTTGAAATGTATGTAGATTTCAAACTGCCTCTCCCAAAGTAAAGATCTTCAAAAAAATTTTTTTAAACAGATATTGTCGGCAGGTGCTCTGTGAAACTGTTCGGACTGCCAAACTGACCCCAGTTTCTGCCCGGCTTCAAGATATTGAAGGAAAGATTGACAAATTTATTATTCCTAGAGAGGTAGGAAACATTTAGTATACTTAAGTCATTCAATTATTCTTTTCAACTCTTTTAAAACTTTATTGTTTAAAGTGTTCAATAAATGCTACCTATGGTTAAATCAAAGGCTATCATTTTTAAGTGACAAAATAATATATGCTTGTTTTAAAGTTCAAGCAATATAAAAGTCCCTTCCCCATAGGTACTGCTGTTAATAGTTTAGAGTGTATTTTTATAGATCTTTTTTTGTGTATGTATATATTACTCTCTGTATGTGTATGTATTTTAAAAACTGAATTTATATGTGAAAGTTTACTCTTTATATATTGTTCTTTAATATTCTTCTTTTAGTAGAAAAGTGCTATTGCAATTGGCACTTAATACAGCTACAACTCATTATTTTTAATAGATGCTTGGTATTCCATGTACCATAATTTATTTAAGCAGCCTCCATAGATGGAAATTTAGATGGATTTTTTTTTTATACAAATTATATGCTTTTAGAGGTATTGGGTAGAGCCTTAGAAATGGAGGTTTTGGGTCAAAGTGTATATGCATGTTAAATTTAAATCACCATCTAAATAGCAATTTATTTTTAGCAACAATGTATGAGAATGCTTTTTGTCTTCATATCCTTACCACTTGTGGGTTTATCAATCTTTTACATATTTTATGAATCTTATATGAAAAATTGTCTTGTTATTTTAATTTCCTTTACCCTAGTCATTAGTGAGATTGAGCAGCTCTTCATTAACAGTTTGTATTTCTTCTTTTGTGAATTATATGCTAAAACTCTTCTTTCTCCTGAGCCTGTATGTCTTTTGTATATTACTCATACCATCAGTTCTATGGCAAATATTTTTTCCTTTTATTATGTATCTTTTACTGGTGCTTATGGTATGTTTTGTTCTTACTGGATGCAGTTTTTAAATTTTCATATAGTTACTTTAGGCTTCCAGATTTTGTGACATGCTTAGTTTTGCCTTCTCTACTATAAGATCACCAGAAAAATGGCTTGTGTTTTCTTCTATTATTTTATAGTTTTAATTTATATTCATTATCTATGTTAAAAGAACATTTAGGATGAGTTGACTTTCGGAGTCATTCTGTTTCTGTTAGGCCTTGACTAACCAGAGTAATTTTTTTTCACAGACCCTTGTCCTTTATGCCCTTGGTGTGGTGCTTCAGGATCCAAGTACTTGGCCATCACCGTACAAGTATGAAATATCTGTCATTGTCATTGTGATTATTGATTTTTATGTATTTGCATGTTTTTTAAGTTTTGAGAAAATTCCATATGTGACAATGATAAAACAAAAGAAAGCTACTGACTTCCCTTTATATTTTGTATTCACTACTCTTTCTTTCATGAATCTGCTGGCTGTTACTTTTTGTCTCTCCCTTTACCACTTTATCCTAAGATCTATTTAATCACCTAAATTCTACAGTGGAACTTTGGAATTCTTTTTTTTTTTTTTTTATTTTTTGGTTAAGTGGGTATTGTTTATGCAGATTTTTTTTTTCTGCTCTTGTTCTCAATTATTAAGGTCTTTACTCGAATTCAGAAAATAGGTTTTGTGTGTGTTTCATGTGAGAATGGCAAGGGATAGAAAAGTTGAAGACAGAGCTGCTTTTGTTTGCTTCTTAGATAAGCATCTTGTACAATCTGCCTTAAAGAAATGGGTTAAATTTATTGCCCTGGAAGAAGGTTGTATATTAAGTTGATTGTGGGTAAAACAGCAGTGTGAAAGGCAGTGGGACAGGGTTGATGCATGGTTAACGTACTAGGAAACCTACTTCGGGGAATAACAGTGGGGCATATTAAGTGTTCCTATCATTTTAGTTTTGAAATCTATTAATGAAATAGCAATCCTTCAAAATATGCTATAAGTAAAAATTAGGCAAATTTTATATTCCAAGTGGCTTTTATAGCAAAATTAAAGATGTACATAGGTGGGAAATTAAAGATGTACATAGGTGGGAAATATATGCTCGTAATTTGAAAAACAAACTTTCAAATTTTGAAATCTTTTAAAAAATTCTCATGTGGAAAAAGGCCACATTTTTAATAAATTGTAATGAAAAACATAAACTTTGTTGGCACTTTTGACAGGGTTTCCATTCTTAAAACACTCAGAGAATCTAGATTACAAATCGAAGATACTGAAAGGTAGATATGCCAAAATATGAAAGTCATTTTTAGGGCTCAAATGTAATCAAATTTAGGAAATGTTAGTTATACTGTTATATGCTAAGGGAAAGCTTTCCAAAGTTGGGTACTTTCTTCCCCATCCCTTGTGGAAGGTTCAAGTGATACATCTTGTCAGCAGCTTGAGATGATCCCTGAGAGACAATTCGTACTAACAAAAATGTACAGAGGACTGAGATAGACCCCGTGGAGACAGCTGACTAATTACATTTAAATATAATTGTCACACAGAGGAGGAAGAAGAGATTGACTTTTTTCACTGAACTTGATGCTCTTGAGGTCAGTTTGGGATGTTGTGTATCTTTTTATGTCTGAGTAGTAGTCTGTTGTGTGGATGTACCAGATTTTGTTCAGCTTTTCATCCACTAAAGGACATTTGGGTTGTTGCTTGTATTTTACTATTATGAATAAAGCTGCTATGAGTATTTGTATACAGGTTTTTATGTGAACATAGGGTTTCATTTCTTTTGGATAAATGCCCAAGAATACAATTGCTGGTTATATGGTTGGTGCATGTGTACTTTTGCTAAAAACTGCTAGGCTTTTTTTTAGAGATTCTTCCCAGTTGTGTTTGAGAGGTTCAGTTTCTCAGCAACCTCAATAGCATTAACTATTATCACTATTTTTTAAAAATTTTTGTCTAATAGGTATGTGGTGCTATTTTATTGTGGTTTGTATGTTTTCTTTTTGAATAAGTAACTGACATTAATGTGTTCTTCCTATATAAAAATGTCTAGATATGATTAATCTATAAAAAAATACATATAAGTGCATTATTACTGTTAGAATATTGGCAGTGTTTCAGAGCAAGAAACCCTGGGTCAATTTGGTCAATTTTTATGACTTAAATGGGTAATAATGTAAATAATATTCTATACCAAATGATGAAATATTGTCAACTTTAACAAACCAAACTAAAATAAAATTCTCAACTGAAAAGAATGAAGGCAAACGTCAGAAACCTTGGTATGGACCGAGACCAAGATGGTGACATAGTAGGGTCCTGAATTTCCCTCTTCCTACAGACACACTGAATGTATATCTATACGTGAGCAATTTTCTCTTAGAGAAATTTAGAAACTAGCTGAGAAAATACCCACATTGAAAGTAGTAGGAAAGGCTGAGACACTCTTGCCATAAATCCTACCCCTAGCACAGTGCTATATAATCAGGAGGGAACCCCCAAATTCTAGCATTTCCCTGAGGATTAAAGGATTTTGGACCATACGTTTAATGTCTCAACTTTGAAGACTCTCATCTGAGGGATAGGCTCCCAAAACACCTAGCTCTGAAAGCTATCGGGGCTTTTGTTCATGAGTCCCACAGGACTTAAGCAAACGATGAATCGGTTTCTAATGGGAGCATGATGGGAGCACAAGCACTCACAGTGGCTATCCCCCAGGGCTCAGCACAGAGGGAGAAGGCAAAAATGCCCATCTCCATTTTTTCCTAGAAGGAAGTTGACTGCATACCTTACAAGCTGCTGCCTGAGAGTCTAGCTTCTAATTAGCATGCATTGAGGTACTGACTTTGATTATCACCAGAGCCTTATGGAGCCAGTGGGCTCCTTCCTTTGGCCCCTACCAACAATAAAACCAGGTTTCCATCATCTCCTCTGTGCACACATCTGGTGCCCCAACTTTTACATATGAGGAACATGCCCAAATGAGCTAGCTCATATAGCCAGTGGGTCTTAATGTTCATAATTCCTACAGGACTATAGCAAACAAAGAAGCATTTGTTAACAGGCATGCAGATACTTGCTGTGTCTAACTCCCAAGGTTCAATGCAGAGGGAACAGGCAAAAGATGGCCATCTCCTAGTCTTTCTCTGGAAGGGGTTTGACTGCATACTTCACAAGTAGCTGGCTCAAGGTCTGACCTCTAATTACCACACGTCTAGGTGCTGACTCTGATCTTCCCCTGAGCTCAAAATACCTAGTGGGCACTTTTGCTGCCTTCTCTCTCCACTTGCTCCAACAATAAAGCCAACTTGCCACTATTTCCCATGAAGGAGCTTGTCTGCATATCTAGCAGTTCAACTTTTATAGCTGCTGCTTGAGGGATAGGCCTTCTTCACCTAGCTATGATAGCCAGCAGGACTTACATTCACAAGTCCCATAAGACTATAATAAACAAACCATTTTTAAACGGGTACAGGAGCACATCTGGGCTCCACGCAGAGGGAACAGACAGAAATGGCCATCTCCCAGTTTCTCCTTGGAAAGGGTTTTGACTGCATCTTCTAATCAGGCTGCATCTGGGTGCTGACTATGTTCCTGTCCTTTTGGATGTAGACAGGACTTGGCATACTCTCATCACCTGGAGCCACTACAAACAAAGACGGCAGCTTGAGTAATCACAAAAGTTAGAGACAATCAGGAACTTGGGCTGGGCTAACTAATGAGGTTCATCTCCTACACAAGACTGCTATCAAGGCTGGAAGAAGTGGCTGTTTTATCTAATGTGAAGAAACTAACACAGAGAGTCATAAAAAATAAGGGAATATGTTCCAAAGAAAAAAGAAAAATAAATCTTACTTTGCTTTTTGCTGTAAGTGATTTACACAATAGAGAATTCAGTATAACAGCCATAATCATGCTCACAGAGGTAAGGAGAACGATGCATGAACAAAGTGAGAATTTTAAAAAGAGATAGAAAATAACTTAAAAAGCGCCAAACAAATCATAGAGTGGAAAAATACAATAATAGAACTGAAGAAATTCTATAGAGGGATTCAGTAGCAGACTAGATTAAGTGGAAGAAAGGATCAGCAAATTTGAAGACAGAGCAGTGGAATTCATTCAATCAAGGGAACATAAAGATAAAAGAATAAAAAAGAGTGAAGATAGCTCCAGGGACTTGTGAGATACCACCAAGCAGACAAATATACACACCATAGGTGTCTGAGAAGGAGAAGAAAGAGAAAAAGGAGCAGAGAAAGCTTATTCAAAGAAATAATAATGGCTGAAAACTTCCCTTCTGGAAAACAGACATCCGAATCTAGGAAGCCTGAAGAGTAGTAAAAAAAAACTAAAGGGACTCACACCAAGACACATTGTAATTAAATTGTCAAAAGTTAAAGACATAAAATCTTAAAAGCAGCAGGAGAAAGACAACATGTTGTGCACAAGAGAACCCCCCCTCCATAAGACTGTGGGGGAACAGAAAGAATTTCACTGAAAAAAACAGCTGTATATATAATGTCTGTTTCCAGAGGATTGTATTTAATGGTTTTTTTTAGTTAAATTTGTTCACAGTGGTTTCTTACAATTAAACTTGATAACTTATTTGCAGAGAGCTGTATGACTTATAATGAACTCTTAAATATCTTGTTGATGTCCTGCTAAACCTTATTTTGTTAGACAGTGTGTAAATAGATAAATTGCTAATATTGGGAATGTATCGTTTGTAAACCTAACTTAAAATGCTGTATTCTCTTTTGATTAAATGTTTCAAAATCCCAGAAAAAAATGAGTATTTTATTGGGAAAAAAAGATCCGATATGAAACAGGAAATCAATTACAAGAATAAAACTGGAAAATTCAGATATTTGGAGATAAAACAACATGCCACCAAACAAACAATGGGTCAAAGAATAAATTCAAAAAATTTTTTAAATATCTTGGGACAAATGAAAACACATCAAAACTTATATGATGTAGCAAAAGCAGTTCTAAGAGAGAAGTTCATGGCAGTAAACACCTATGTTAAGAAGAAAGGAAGATCTCAAATAAACATCTTAACTTTTTACCTCAAAGAAGTAGAAGAAGAACAAAGCCTAAAGTTAGTAAAAGGAAGAAAATAAAAATCAGAGTGGAAATAAATGAAATAGAGACTGGAAACATATTAGAAAATATCAATGAAACTAAGAGTTGGTTTTTTGTAAAGATAAAATTGACAGACCTTTAGCTAGACTAAGAAAAAGTGAAAGCTTAAATAAATAAAACTATAAATGAAAGGAGACATTACAACTGATAACATGAATTCTAATCATAAGAGAATACTATGAACAATTTTATGCCAATAAGATAGATAACCTGGGAGAAATAAATTCCTAGAAACATAAAATATACCAAACATTTGACAAAATTAAACATCCTTTTATGATGAAACTCTCAAATTGGTGATAGAAGGGTTGTGCCTCAACATAATAAAGGCTATGTTTAACAAGCCGACCGCTAACATCACACTCTGGTTAAAGGCTGAAAGCTTTTCCTCTAAAATCAGGAGAAAGACAAGGATACCCACTCACTACTTTCATTCAACATAGTATTGGACGTCCTAGCCAGAGCAATTAGGCAAGAAAAAGAAATAAAAGGTATCTAAATCAGAAAGAAAAAATTAAAATTGTCTCTATTTGCAGATGAAAAGATATATATTGAAAAACCCTAAGGATGCCACCAAAAACTGTTAGAACTAATAAATGAATTCATTAAAGTTCCATGATACAAAAAGAATATCCAGATATTACTTGACTTACGATGAGGCCATGTCCTGATAAACCTGTTGTAATTTGAAAATACCATAAGTTGAAAATGTATTTAATATACTTCATCTACCAAATATCATAGCTTAGCCTAGCCTACCTTAAATGTGCTCAGAACACTTACATTAGCCTATTGTTGGGCAAAATCATTTAACAAAGCCTATTTTATAATAAAGTCTTGGCTATCTCATGGAATTTATGAGTATTGTTTTTACATTATCGTTAAGTTGAAAAATCCTAAGTAAAACAATTATACATTGGAGACCATCTGTATGAAAATCAATCGCATTTCTATATATTAACAACAAGTTATCAGAAAGAAAAATTAAGATAACAATTTCAGTTACAATAGCGTCAAAAAGAGTAAAATACTTAGGAATAAATTCAACTAAGAAGGTGAAAAATCTATATACTGAATACTGATAGAAGTAATTGAATAAGACTCAAACAAATGGAAAAGTAATCTGTGTTCATGGATTGGAAGAATTAATATTGTTCAAATAGTCTTGCCAAATGATTAAATTAAGTAAAATCCCTATCAAAAATTCCAATGTCACTTTTCACAGAAATAGAATAATTAATTTTTAATTCATATGGAACCACAAAAGACCCAGAATAGCCAAAGCAGCCTTGAAAAAGAACAAAGGCAGAGACATGATACCTCCCAATTTCAAATTGTATTCCAAAGCTATAGTAATCAAAATAGTATGGTACTGACATAAAAACAGAAATAGATCAGAGACACATAGACACATAGAATGCGGAACCCCAAAATAAACCCATGCATTTGTGATTAGTTAATTTTCAACAAATGAGGCAAGAATATATAGTGGGGAAAGAGCATCATCAATAAATGGTACTTGGAAAACTAGATATCCACATTATAAGAGAATGACACTGGACTCCTGTCTTACAACAAGCAAATGGAATAAGACTTGAATGTAAAACCTAAAAACCTTAAAACCCCTGGAAGAAAACAGGGAGTAAAATCTTTCACAAAGTTCGTGGCAGTGATTTTTAGATTTGACACCAAAAGCAAAGGAACAAAAGTCAGGATAAGCAAGTAGAACTATGGCAAACTAAAAAGCTTCTGCACAGGAAAGGAAACCATCAAGAAAATGAAAAGGCATCCTGTGGAATGGGAGAAAATATTTGCCAACCACATATCCAATACAGGGTTAACGTCCAAAAAATATAAGAAACTCCTAAAACACGATAGCAAAAAATGGGGAAAGGACCTGAATAGACATTTTTACAAAGAAGATATGCAAATGAAATGGCCAACAGGTACATGAAAAGGTGCTCAACATCACTAATCTGAGAAATGCAAATCAAAACCAAAAGATTACCCCACAGCTGTTAGGATGGCTATCATCAAGAAGACAAGACAACAAATACTGTTGGTGTGAATATAAACTGGTATAGCCACTGTGAAAAATATCATGGAAGTTCCTCAAGAAATTAAAAATTGAGCTATCATGGGGTCCAGCAGTGACACTTCTGAGTATGTATTCAAAAGAAACAAAATCATCTTGAAGAGATATCTGTACTTCTATGTTCATTGTAGCATTATTCACAAGTATGGAAACAGCCTAAGTAGAATGTTTTTCAGCCTCACAAAAGAAGGAAATCCTGCCATTTTCACACCATGGATAAACCTGGAGGGTATTATGTTAAGTGAAATGAGCCAGACAGAGAAAGATAAATATTGCAAGGTATCACTTATATATATAATCTAAAATAGAAAAAAAAAGTCAAACATATAGAAACAGAGTAGAATGGTCAAGGGGATGGGGAGTTGGGGGGATATAAAGAATACCTGATAAAAGGGTACAGACTCATTTATGAGATAAATAAGGTCTGAGGATCTAATATATAAAATAGTGACTATGGTTGATAATACTATATTGTATAATTGAAATTTGCTGAGAACGTAGAAATTAAGTGGTCTCACAATGCACACAAAAGGGTAACTGTAATGTGATGGATGGGTTAATTAATTTGAGGATGGTAATCCTTTCACAATGTGTACAGATGTCATATTGTATAGTTTATTACAATTTTATGTCAATTATGCTTCATTGAAGCTGAAAAAAGAATCATTTTGGTTTTTATTTTATTAATCTTTAAAATTGTGAATTGCTTTTTTAAATTTATTTTTTAAAATTAATTTATTTTAATTAGTTTCGAGTGTACAGTACATTGGTTAGACATCAATATAGTTCATAAAATGATCCCCCCAATTGCTCCCTTCCTTCCCTGGCCCTCCACCTAGCCAACATATTAATGGTAATTGCATTTCCTATGCCATGCTCCCCATCCTCATGACCATCTATCAACTACTAATTTGTATTTCTTTAACCCATCATCCCATTCTCCCAGCCCACCAACCCCCCTCTGCTCTGTCTGTCACCAAATTGTCCACTATATTTGTGAATCTGTTTTTGATTAGTTTGTTCTTTTTGTTCCTTGGATTCTGCATATAAGTGAAATCATATGGTATTTATCTTTGTCTGACTTATTTCACTCAGCATAATAACCTCTAGGTACATCCATGTTGTTGCGAATGGTAGGATTTCATTTTTTTAATGGCTGGGTAATATTCCATTTTATATATGAACCATAATTTATCCAGTCATCTGTTGATGGGCATTTAGGTTGCTTCAATATCATGGCTATTGTAAATTGTGCTGCCATGAATATTGGGGCGCATAGATTTTTACAAATTATTGTTTTGGTTTTCTTTGGATAAATACCCAGAAGTGAAATTGCTGGGTCAAAAAGTATATCCATTTTTAATTTTTTGAGAAACCTCCATTCTGTTTTCCATAGTGGCTGTACCAATTTGCAATCCCACCAACAATGTATGAGTGTTCCCTTTTTTCTCTGCATCCTCGCCAACACTTGTTTTTTGATTTATTGATAGCCGTTCTGACAGGTGTGAGGTGATACCTCATTGTGGTTTTAATTTGCATTTCTCTGATGATTAGCAACCTTGAGCATCTTTTGATAAGTCTACTAGCCATCTGTTTTTCCTCTTTGGAGAAGTATCTGTTCAAGTCTTTTGTCCATTTTTTTTTGTCTCCCCATTTTTTAATTGGATTGTTTGTTTTTTTGTTGTTGAGTTGTATGAGTTCTTTACATATCAGATATATCAGCAAATATCTGCTCCCAATCAGTCAGTTGTCTATTTGTTTTGTTGAAAAATTGTGTTTTACAAAATAATTGGAAAAATCAAGTTTGATTCTTTTAATCTGAAAATGCATAGACATCTTTGGATAAACATTTAGGGTTTCTATTTTCAAGATAGTTTATAAAAGGAAAAACTGATTAAATTAGATATAATTTTTATATGGACTATAATATAAGAATAGTGTGTTCCAAAAATGAAAAGTAATTTATACTATTTAAAAATGAAATGAAAGAGAATTCTCTTTTTCTCTCATAGAGTTTAGATCTAAAAACATTTGTTTTTAAGAGGGAATTTTATGCTCAATAATGAGTGGTTTATTTATTTTGTTTTAGTATATTCATTTCCCCCGTGACAGTTTTCAGAGTGAAATCTGTACAATGAAAAACCTTTGCCTCTTCATTTTTCTCTCATCAGTAAGTGCGGATGTAATGTAATTAATTGATGAATATAATTTTAAGTCTGGTGTCTCCAATTTTAAGGAATAAATTTAACAAAGCAACATAAAATGCCTTGCATATTAATCAGATGGTCTCATGTAACTGATATTTCTAACACTATTAAATTTAAATATTCATTACATGATTTTGTATATTTTATCCTATCTCATAAAATGATGTAAACTTGTGTTACAGTTATGCTAATTGCTGGTTTCACAGAAATGTGTTTTTTATCTATTGTATGGAATAATAAAGTAAGCAGAAAGAAACTAAATATATATAATATTCAGTAATTTGGGAACATAATAATAGGTGAAAATTAAATATAATGTGACAGCAGTTTCTATTTTCATTAGTTTTTAAACTTTGTTATTTACCTGTGTTCTTACAGTGTAAATATGTAAAATCCCAGTGGAGCTCTGTTAAATTAGACCCAAATCTTTTTAGGTTTGATCCAGACCGTTTTGATGACGAGTCGATAATGAAAACTTTCTCCTTGCTTGGATTCTCAGGCACACAGGAATGCCCAGAATTGAGGTGAGATGACAGAAGAAGTAAAGTGAAAGGAAAAATGTTAGACTTTGTACTTACAAATTTGATGATCACTGTTGATGAGAATGAGCAATATGTATAAACAAAAGTGTAATTGTTAATCTTTAGTAACCAGGCTGCTTTCTTCCTGACTAGGTTTGCATATATGGTGACTACAGTACTTCTGAGTGTGTTGGTGAGGAGACTACACCTACTTTCGGTAGAGGGACAAGTTATTGAAACTAAATATGAGCTGGTAACATCATCCAAGGAAGAAGCTTGGATCACTGTGTCAAAGAGATACTAAATTTTATACATTTAATTTTGTTGAGGAAAATGACCATTTAGAAAATTTGTATTGAATCCTTTTATAAACCAAATATTGTGTAATATAAGCACCTATTATACTTTATTAAGTAAATATGGATTTTTGTATATCAAATTTTCTTAATGCGTGATATACACTTATACTTATTGCATCAATATAGTCATAATTTTAATGAGAAGCTTTTAATTTTTGTCTTAGCACTTTCTATGCTACTATTTTTCTATGTTTTATCTTAGTTTTATCTTTAAAATTAATATTCATGAAGAAAAACTTTTGCATAATTTGAGGAATCATGTTTTCTGAATATTCATAAAAAGAAACATAATCTTACTCCTCATATTTCCAATAAAACACCTTAAAGGGAAAACAAAGGACTTTCCATAATTTTATTTCTTGGATTAACATATTTAATGTTTCAGTGTAAATTATTTGTGTTTAATCATCATTATTAGGTTCGAGTAATCATTGGTTAACCTATCTTGTATTTGGTATTTTTATGCCTCCTTGGGCAATAGTGTTCATTTCATGACTTATAGAAGACTTATCATTTTGAAATGTTCTGATCATTTTGAAAATAATACAGTTGTTTTGAATGTGTTGCTGAAGTGCTTTTCCCAGGTGACAAATTAAGATTGAAGTTTGTCCTTCTGTTTTGCTAGAAATCTTATTAGTACTAAATTACCCCACTAATTTTCATTCATGGAAAAAAAGAATTCCTAAATTTATTTATTATTGTTATATACTTAACACAATGAATTCATGATTAAGAAATCAGAGAGTACTAACCAAAAACCAAAACCAATTAAAAAGAAAACATATATGGATGGAAATAATTGTAAAATATATGACAGAAAGGGATAATAACCATGTTACTTATAAAGAGCTCATACATATTGATAGGAAAACATAAAATTGATAAATGGAAAAAAGACATGAATAAGCAGCTTTTGCAGGAGGAAGTAGCTAATAAACTTTTAGAAAAATGGTTATTCTCACTATAAGCAAAGAAATATTGGGGCTATTTGAAAACTATTTTAAGTATCTTTGAGAATTTACATTTTAGTAATGGTAAGTTTTATTTTTAATACTTTATTGATAGCATTGTATTTTAGTTATTTTGTTATACTATTCTTAATTTTTTTTCAAAAAATACATTACAAAAGAAAACAAGGAAATATGCCAAGTGTAGATAGAGAGGAAAGGAAGAAAAAATGATAAATATTTGCAAGCGAGCTTATTTTTTCCATTGCTGGACTGTAAATTTAGTTTCAAGAATGTACCCTAATTGTTAACCGAGTTATTTTATGCTGTTTACAGTTAATAGCTAACGTTTTAGACCTAGTTATGAGTGGTTAACATAGAAATTTAATTAGATATAGCCTTTATTTTCTGGGAAAAAATATTTAACCTATGGAATAATTTAAATTCTAAAATTTTAAATGAAAAGTAGTCTTAGTTCCTAGTATCATGTTTCTAAAAAGATATATTTCAAAATAAATTTTTAAATTTATTCCTACCTACCTATAATTTTCTATGGTTTTGTGTATGTAGTGCATTTTCTTTTGTTATCCAAGTGTCTTAATTGGTTTGGAAACTGGCAGTGGAAGGTAAGAGTAGGCAATTGATACCTAAACCTAGTGTCTATAAAATCAGATGAGGTAAGTGGAGTTTTAAAGTAAGTGAGACCTGATCTGCAGTGATCAAGGCAGAAACAGGGCAGCTGAGCCAGAAAGTTGACATGTTGCTAATAAATGGGGCACTGTATAATTACAAATAAGGACTGGAATCAAGGAAAATGAAGGGTAGATGAATTGGCTAAATAAATTATCCATAGTTACATGACTAACTTAAAATAGTCAATCATCTTCAAGAGGATTTAAAAAAATAAAAATACTGTTATCATGTATAAAATAAGTTACCCATTCATTGTTGTTCTTACTCATCTCTTTGTATTTATCAAGTGACTGAAAATTTAGTAGCCTCAGTCACTGAAGGCTCACAGCATGACTCTACCAGGAGTCTTAAGTTTTGTAGCTTTTCGTTTTTTAAAAACTATTTCTTCACTGATTCTGATCTGCATCCTTTTTGATAGTTCAGAAGTTTATTGTTAAAAACATCAGCACAGCACATTTTTATGTAATGAAGGGGCTCTTCCACAATTGGTGCTAATAAAATTCAAGGCAGAATTAAATCTGTACATGTGTTTGGGGAAAATGAAAAATCACATGGTGTTTCATTTTTAAAATACATAAGTAGAGTGTATCTTATTTATAGACCTTATATCAAAATGTGTTTTCTTTATCTTAAAATAGTTTATATTTTATAACAAAATTCTTTTTTATTATGAAAATTATGTAAGTTTATTGTAGAAAAATCTAGGAAGTACGGAGACACAAAAATAGCAAACTTAGTCACTGATAGTCCCACTACTTGAAATTAGCCAGTGTCAAGCTTCTGAGGTAGATCCTTCTACTCTCTTTTTTACCATACACAATTTTTTCATACATATATGGAGTTTTCTTTATTTAGTATATTATGAACAATAGCATTTTCTACAAGCAGAACATTAGTATTCTCACTCAGAATGTAAGCACAGATTTTTGAAATTCTTACTGTCCTTTATGTTTTCTGATATTCTTGTTATATTTTTCAACTTTTAAAATGTCCTTACTTCTCCATCCATTCTATCAAAACAGTTATATTTTGTACATTTTAAGTTACTAAAGTCATAGAACAATCTAGGTGTTACAACAAGCATTTAAGAAATGAAATTACACCCCTATCCTAAGAAAAATCTTCAGTATAATTAAGTTGAAATTGAGATGACAGTTTAACTTTTAAGAAGAAATCTTAAGAATCTTTGTTGTCGTTTTTGGACTCAGGGGCAAACAGATTAAGATTCTTCCCTAAAGACATCTTTAGTTTATACTCCAGACCCATAAAAAGCACTGTTAACTTATAAAATGTACTTTTTTCACATGTGACTTTGTCGACAGACTGAAACCACTTAAAAAACAAAATGTACTTTTTTCACATGTGACTTTGTCGACAGACTGAAACCACTTAAAAAACACAAGCCTACCCAGTGTGTAAAACTGAGGACGTGACCAGTAGCATTAAGGATTTGTTTAGTAGCTGTGAGAAGGTAGCTGTGAGAGAAATTTTCAAAGGGCAGGTTTATAATGTCAACAAATTGACAGCAGTGACCTGATTTTTCTTCCTAGCCAGTCCTATGCCTGTTTCTTAAGTTACTATGACCAATGATTAAGGTAGAAGGGGAGGACTTTAGGGTGGGGATGGCGGGGGGGCGGGAGATATCACAACAAAGCAGTTACTGTTACTACATAAGTCAGAGGAAATTTGCACAGCCAAAAAGGCTTAATACAATGTTGCTTTGAATGGCTATTACTGACCTGCACTGATAAAAAAGAGTGAGACAAACTTTACAGTCATAGTTGAGCTGAAAGTAGAGTGGGATTAGAACAGGCAGTTGTTACAAACCAAATACTTTATATACCTATCTCATTTAGTCTTTAGAGCATAACAGTAGGTTCAGTGACAAATAGTTTTTCTATCCTGCTAGAATGCTATAAATTAAAGATAGCTAAACACTAGCTAAGATACAATAAAAGATCTAAACTTCAAATTATCTTAATATCTTCAGTGGGGTTTATTGGTGTATTTTGTTCTTAATTAAAAGGGAATCAAGCAATGTTTCAAATGATATGTTGTTCATAATATGTAAAGAAAATGGTTAAAAGTACTATTAAAAGAAATCTTAAGAAAATGAATGCTGCCAACTCAATCACAATTGTACACCTGTTTAAACTTTTTCCTGTTTACACATACATATATTTTTTACTTATTGTAATTATAACAATATAGTTTTTCACTTAATTTTAAACATTTTCCTTTGTTACTTAATTTTTGTAAGGGCTTCAGGGAATATACTTTTTGGGGAATAGACATTAGAAATCAATTTAATACTTAATTTATAGAGTTTTACAATCATGAATGGATAATTGTAAGTTTTGAGTTGAGAACCATTTTGTAAAACACCCGGGAAATAAAAGGCAGGAAATACATTCCTTTTTCCAGTTCCACTCCCCATTTAATCGATTTACCATTTGGTGGCTATCTTTCTAAAGATTGGGAATGGATATTGTTATAGCATGTGATAAAATGCCATGAATAAATAGTCACAAATATCCTGTTGAGTAATTAAAACACACACTTATTTATATCTAAAATACTTGCAAATTTGTTTTAATTTTTTAACACGATAGTAGGGAATGAAACTGCTACCTCATCATCGTAACTACATCCTAGATAAAATTGTAAAGTGCCTCTCTCCAAAAAGGCAATCAATAAATATTTTTGAATAAATGAATGAGTCTTCATTGAGGTTTTTGTGCACCTAGAGTAAAGTAAATGGAATTATTGAATAGTTGAAAAAGATTTCCAGGTAGCCAAACTACCTCCAATGCTATTAGTGCTTTGTGATATGCTAAGTACCTCATTACTGGAAGTATTTAGGATTACTTTTGTGTGAACATCTTTCAGTGATGCCTGTATTAGATGTGAACATATAGGTTTATAGTAGGCTATAGTTACATAAAATATCAACCAAAATAGTTGTTAAACAAATAGTTCTTTGTTCCTTCCATATCTTATCAATCATCATTAAACCAGGAAATGTTTAAGGTTTGGAGTTTCTTATTAGTGAGAGCATTAAGTATCTCTCATGGAACACTATTCTGTGAGATACTCTGGGGAAAATATTTTGGATCATATTCAAACTCATTCTCCATTCTATGTTCTCAGATATTTATAATATATATTAATATATTGGAATTACTGAAGAAGTTCTGTAAAGAAACCTATTTTAACTTGGTTTAACACTCAGTGTTCCAAATATATTTGAAGAGGGTACCCTTTTTTCCAGTTATACATACCTATTATCCTGTAAAACCAGTGTTTCACAGAAGTGGTGTTCTGTAGACCAGAGTGAATTTGGACCAACATGATCTAGAGACAAATAGGAATCTCAAGGAACATGTCTTAAGTAGTTCCTTAAATTATGCATGGTCCAGAGATTCTCTAGACTGGGAATGACCACAGTCTTAGAACCAGATCACTTGAATTCCATATTCTCTCACTCCCTTACCTCTACCTCTTTTCTCCATCAGGGTACATCACCCTCTATCTCTGCTGATTCTCCCCTATACACCTGACTTGACTTCCTTTCCTTTCTAAAGAAATGGGGCCTATTCGAATAGCGTCAGGTTTTTTCTTGAGCCCTTAATGTGTGTCATATCTTATGCTAGGCACTTGGGGATACAGCAGTGAACAAATCAGACATGACATTATTATTGTGTTCTCTCTCTTCTGTGCTTCACCCATGAGGAAAAACCTCAAATTCTTAATGTACCAAAGCTTAACCTTCCAGCACTCAGAGCTCTCTAGGTCGTGGGTTTGGAAGCAGCTCAAGGACCCTTTAGGTTAGTGGCTGAAAGGGACAAAGAAAGGAACTTGTAGTTGACTACATGACAAAGAAAAAGAGCTTCTGTTAATAGGCTGTAGTGGGAGAAGAAGTACAAGGAAGTGTTGGGAGTCAAATTATTATTTTTGTTTTTAGTGTATGGGCCAGAGGATTAAACTTGGTATCTTATCAAGGAAAACTGTCAACATTGATGCTAAATAGAAATACTGGAGAACTTTCAGAGCGAGAAATAAAGCTGAAAATTGGTTTGACTAGGTTAGAGATCAATGTTTATTATAGTCATTTGTATGAATTGTTTAGTTATACAGCAGCATTAGGTGTGTTCAGCTTTCATGATTTGTTGATTGTGTTGGCAGGGTCACTGGCTAATAGATAATTGGATTTTTAGAGCTTAAAAGGACCTCGTAAAGATTATGTAGCATCATTTGCTCACAACCTAAAAATTTAGAGAAGCCTAGAGTTTCTGGGAGTGGTAGTGTTAATTGGGTTTTTACTTTGGATTTTTCTCATATCCTTCTGGAGATACGTGCTTAAGTCTATACCACTGTTATATTCACAGCATTTTGTTAAGCTTTCAAGAAGGTGTAGATTCAGAAAGAATTGGAAATTAAAAAAAATACACACACACACACACACACACACACACACACACACACACACACACACACATATTCCTGATACAGAACCTTTGAGGGAGATGCAAATGTGTTTTGAATGTTAAATTTACTTAGATTTAAAAATACATATCTTCAAGCAAAGTTGCCATGACAACCTTCCTTAATGTGTGTATAAATTTTATGTTTTTCTCTTTGAGATTTTCATCTTTTCCAATACAGGGTTTAATCACAAGAATTGGTCACTGTGGTATATTTCTATCTGCATGGTGCCTTATGGGAATTATATAATTTGGGGAACGGCAAATCAAGCAATAGGACAGTTCAATAGCATAGTGGTTCCACCAAAATAAATGTCATCTAGCCCTCTCCATGATCAGAGATTGATCTGGTTTCAAACCCAAAATTAAATTTTAGATAGAACCATGAGTTTGAGTTCTGAGTTTCTGGGTTTTTTTGTTTGGTTGGTTGGTTGGTTGGTTTTGTTTTCTTATTAAGAAGACTTATAGGAGAGCCCTAGGAAGTTTGGGAAATTCTGGACCAAATCTTTTCGTCAGCCCCAAATTGACCCAGCCTACCTGGGATCATCTAAATCTCATCTCTAGATCATCTCATCATCATATCATCTCATCTCATATCTCATCTCATCTCATCTCATCTCATCTCATCTCATCTCATCTCATCTCATCTCATCTCATCTCATCTCATCTCAATCTTCTCTACAGTGACCAGGCATGTGCACAGAGACACCCCAATCCAGCAATGCTAAAGAGAGACCATTATCAGACCACTTCCTTTTACCATACTTCAGATACCCTTGTCTACCAAGCTCTTTTGCATATCAAGGGCCACGAGAAAGGTAGTAGGATTTGGGAGATTCAAAGTTTAGTAGGAAGGAACTCTCTCCTTAATTCTGGAAATAGAATTTATTTAACAGTGGAATAAGGAGGTAATCATTGGTACCTTTTAATAACAGTACCTAGGACTTTTACTCAAGAACTCTTAACATGGGTGCTTGAAATTTTGAGATGCTTGTTAAAGAACTCTGTGTTTTATATTTTAGTTCCTCTGTGATAGTTTTAAAAAATTAATGTTTTATAATTAAGAACACCTAAAGACAGTTAACTAACTGAGGTCAGACGTATGTTCTATTATCTTGATTTACTTTAGTTTTAATAGATTTTTGGAATACTATGCTACATTTAAAAGAATCCATGGTTATTTTCTAATCCTACCCCCTGAAATAAGGGAAATTGATGATGAAAGTTATTTTGTATGGGAATTTGATTAGGCTCATACAGATTTTTTAAAACTTGTTCAAATTGTGATTTAATTTCATCTTATTCTCTGAAGGAAGAATTTAAAATAAGGGCCCTCCTAAGCAAAAAGAACCTACTAAATTAGCATACTATGTTATTGATAACTGAAATAGGATAATAGTGTCGTAAAAACAAATACTTGAAAAAAGATGTCACAGTCTATGCTATGATTTTAATAAAGTTTTTTGAGTTTAAGAGGCACAATCAGGGCTGAATAAGTAATTTGTGGAGCCTGGTGCAAAATGAACATACAGGACCTTGGCCACAGTCACCAACTCTCTGTTGATGCAGTCCTATTGCTGCCTCGGGCAGAAGGCAGCAGTGTGTCACCAGTGGCAGTGGGAAGAGGAAGACCAGGTGGGGTGCAAGGAGCAGAGTGCAGGTCACTGAGAACCAGTGTGGGAGGCAAGGAGATAGGCTCCAAGCCCCCAGTGTATGCTCCATGGTCCCATTGGACTTCACTTACAAAACACAAATTCAAAAACAAGATATTTAAGAATTTTTCTATGTTGCCCTCAAAGCATTCATCTTCTAGTATAGGGGCCTTCTGAGCAGTGGGGTTCTGTGGGACTGCACTGGTTGTAGCCCATAAGGCGGGCCCTTGGACACATCTGACCTTATGTGGCTTGGTGCTATGACTCAGTGGTTTTTGAGGGCTATACTTCCTGGTTGTATGCTAGTTGGTCCTTGTAAATATCATGAATGTTTTATTTATGATTTATCATTGAGTGATTTCAACCTCTCTGGAATGTCTTTAAATTATTTACAAAATAGCCTGTAAATAAATTCAAACCTAAGAAAAGCAATTTCGTTGTATACATATTTATTAAAGTCGAACAACTGCTTTAGTACACTAAAAATCTCAGACATCATTATGCTGTTGGAACTCTTATCTTCCTATATTTTAATAAAATTGGCCAAAGATTTTTCTGCAGGAAGGTAAAATGGTATTTTTCCCTGAAACATCATGAAATCCTATGAAATATTTCAGTGATATGAGTCATTCACTTATTCATCTGCATAGACATTTAGGTAATAGAGGTTGCTAACAGAAATCTGTGAAAAATATATTAATTCCTGTGGAGGAGGAATGAAGAAATCCTGATGTATTTTAAGTGTAGTTAAATTCAGTGTTCCCTGTCATTTTGAAATATCAAAATTATTCTGTCCTCCTTTCCAAGAGGCTACATAAAATTACTTTTTCCTATTAACCTTTTCTACATTCCATTTCATGAATACACCAATCAGTGGTCAAGAATATCCTTATTTTCATCCATCTTGTACTTACTACACAAGTGAAAGTTGTACCATACAGTGTGGTGTTTATTTAGCAATCTTGTTAAAGTATAACCTTTTGCAATATTACAGAAACTGACAAGAAACATTGTTATAAAAAAAGTGGGCAGCTTTGGAAATCATACATGCTGTAGGTAAGTTAATATCTAGCATACAGGTACTAATGGTATTAAAGCACAGTAAGAAATAAATTATCATAATTTCATATTTACAGGGTTCACTCAGTTTTATTTAAAAAACTTCCCACCCACCCCCACAGGGAAGGGAGTTATTTTGGTGTGCCTCACAAGAAACTATTACAGACTACTAAGTACTTAAATATAACCCTGCCAGGTCATATCTTGAGTATATGGTTTTTCTTCTCTTTAGAAGAGTAATTTCTTGTTGAAAAATGCTTTTTATTGGGTATTGGATAGTATGAGGAGATTATCGATTTTGTTGGGTATGCTCACAATATTGTGGTTATATAGCAAAATGTCATTTTTTAGAGACATTCTAAAGTATTTAGTTTAAATGTCATGATTACTATAATTTTAAAATTCTTTAACATAATATAAGAAGGTAAAATAGCTATTGTTACATCTAATGAGTGGTATTTGTGTATTCATTATACCATTCTCCATATTGTATGTTTGTAATTTCCATAATAAAGGGTCTAAAAATTAACTTATTTCTTAAAAATGTGTATTCATACAGCTATAACTCATGGCATGCTCTGTTGTACAGTAATGCTTTTTTAAACAAATAGTGTGGTACATTTTTATCCATTAAATAAATATCCCTAAAACTGAAACTAAAGTTTCAGATGATAAAACTTGCCTAAAAACAGAGAACTTGGATTCCATCCATTTTGATCATATACAAAACATTGGTTTCAAAGATTTAGTATGTTCAAAATATATACACTCGATTTTAAAATTTACTGATTATCTTAAACTTGATTAAAACTCAAGAAACATGTATAAATACTATGAAAATATTAAACACTGATAATTATTTTTCTTGTTTTGGGTGAGAATGGGAACTCAGTTAACCATGTCATTATTTGAATAAAAAACTTTGTGCATTTCTCCTGAATACTGTGTGATATCTTTAATAGGGAACTTAATTGCACAAAAAGGAATTATTTTAAATTTAATTGAAATATATACTCCTATATTTTCATTCATTCAATATATATGTATATATAAAATTATATACATATATGTGTCCAATTAATATTGCCTGATAAAATCATATAGCAGCCAGAAAACTAGTTTTGAAATTCTCAAGGTACAAAGTATCTTCATGAAGAAGACAGTTAAGAGTCTTATTTAATAGTTTCCAAACATTTAATGTACAACCAAGAAAAGGGATATTACACAAACTACCATTGTATGGATATGAAACAGCTGGTATTTAGGTACCATAGATGCTATTCATTAACAAATTTTAAAAATGTATGAGAAATACAGTAGCATTAACTAGTAATTGACACTCTTACTAAGGATACTAAAGTTGATAGTTCGATGTCATTTAAAAGAGACTGAAAATTTGAAGGCAAAGAGTTGATGAAAACAATGTTTATGAATAATTAGCACATCAGTGGTGTGCAGGAAGAATCTGAGGGGAAAGTCTGGAGTGAGTGGGTATGTCTTCTAGATGTTGTAAAACAAGCAATGTAAACAATTCAGTTATGCAACATTTCTTTGGGACCCACACTATCAGGCATTATATTATGTACTTTATATTACTTTCCTCATTTAAGAATAGAGTTACTAGCATGATATATACATCAGGGGAATTCCACATAATGTATCTTTATTTCAGCAGCAGAATTTGACTCTCTTACCAGTCTTGTGGCTACAATGATGAAGTGTGGATAACTGTGCCTAAGGTACATTCACAACTGGCCAAATTTACGGTATATTGATAGTGGCCTTGACTTGTTCAACATTCTTATTCAAATTTGGGACAAAGCCACGATATAATTTACTTGAAATAAATATAAAGAACTGCAATTAGATTTTTAAAAAATCAACTGGGTTGGGTCTGATTAGTATTTGGATGGGAGACCACCTAGGAAGACCAGGTGCTGTCTGCATAAAAAAGTTAAATTAAAAAAAAAAATAAGGGATTATAAAATGACAAGGTCCTTGCAATCTAAGGTCAACCAAAGATTGCCTCACCTAAAAAAAAAAAAATTAAAAAAAAGCCTACAGCCATGCCACCCTGAACAAGCCTGATCCTGTCTGATGGGAGACCATCTAGGAAGTCCAGGTGCTGTAGGCGTAAAAAAAAAAAAAAAAAAAAAAAAAGGGGATTATAAAATGACAAGGTCCTGCAATCTGTGAGATCAACCAAGGGTTGCCTCGCCTAAAAAGAAATAAAAAATAAAAAAATGAAAATCAACTGTATTTGGCATGACTGGGTTAATATGTAAAAAAGTATAGGAATTTTTAATACTTTCTTTGAATCAAGCTGATGATAAAACTGCTTAAAAATGTTATCTTGGGCTACATTAATAAAAGTATTCTCTCCGATTTGGGGAGACCGTACTTGAAAAATAATACATGTTCATTTTCGAAAATTAGGATGAACAAAAACAAAAAACTCCACAATTCACCACTCAGATAATATATATACACACGATACATATGTTTTTATAGATCTTGTGGTTTGTCTTCCCTTTTGCTTCTATTGTCTTGGCAGCAGAAGTGTCTATCCATGTCTTTGGGTCCTTAGATTGTGCTGAATGTTAAAGCTCCCCTCTTAGTGGAGATTCCCAGCTGCCAGAAATTGGAATCACAGACCATCTGAGCCAGGGCAGTTTCATGTGCATCACCTGGACACTCATTAGAAATAGGGCTATGCATCTGAATCAGAAACTCTGGGGGTGGAACCTAGTAATCCACTCCGCATTTCCAAAACCCTCCTAGTAATTCCATTCCACAGTGAAGTTTGAGAACTGACCTGAGTTTAACCTTTTGGTTTCTCAAATGTGGAAGCCAAAATCCAAAGGTTGTCAAAATTAATTTGAGAAAGTACTAGAATCTTCATGCAGTGATTCAAGGTATCAAATTATTCCACAAGATTTGTTTATTGAGGTAATTGCTAAGCAGTATTTGAAAGAATGTTAGGTGTGAATAGTGTAATGGGAGAAGAGTCTACCATTTAACTCACCTGATGGGCTCCTTACAATTCAACAGTAGCATTTTGATCCACTGACATTTAGGTGGAAAGAAAAGTTTGCTTGAGCTATGTTTTATTCACTTGATTATTCATAAGTGTCTTATTCCCTGAAGCAAATTTGTGTGCCATTTAAATAACTACCCCATTCCATCACTACTGCTCTCTAACGAATCTCTGGAGAGTGACCCTACAGCTTTCATTTTTAATAAGCTCCTCACACTTAAGTTTGAGAACCACTAACACAGAAGATGTTTAAAGTGGTTAAGAATAAAACTAGTTAGACTGGATCAACATTTTCAGTGTCTTTTAATTTGGTTCCACGGTGAAAACTCAGAACAATTTGCTAATGTTTTTCATAGACCAGTATAATAACATCAGAGATTGCTCCAGAAATTTGTAATGGCATGGCATTAAAATATTTTGAGAATAATGTAGTTTCCTTATCATCTGGGAACAAAAGGGATCACTGTAGGAGGAACAAGATCACAAAAGCAAGAACTAGAGTTGAAATAATGGGTCCTGTTCTACAATACGGATGTAGTCGTTTGACTTTCCATAGTATAAATAAAGGTCATGGACTTCATCTCAGCAGTTGTCAGGAATTTTAGTTTTTTAAGATTACATTGTGTGGAAGAACAGATTCAGGAAAAAAAGACAGCATCTGGGGAATAAACTGCAAAATCAAAATGATCTGCCTTGAATTTTTGTGGCATTTAACGTTTTTCCAGATGCTTTAACATAAACTTTAATTTTATTCATATGACAGCCCTGTGAGAAAGTTAATTAGTACCAATAATACTGTTCTCGAAACTACTGAATCCACGAAGAAAAGACAGCGAAGTTGACAGAACTAGGGAAATGAAAGAAAAGGTTGTCAGTGAGAAAGGAAGTCATAGGAAGAGAGATACAAAAAGCTGAGGTCCAGGGGACAGGCAAATGAGACCACAGAGGCTATCCTGGCGGGGGAAAGCAGCTTTAGCAGGCAAATAAGTGTGTGTGTGTGTGTGTGTGTGTGTGTGTGTGTGTGTGTGTGTGTGGCGGGGGGCCGGGGGGGGGAGCCGAAGTCCGAGAAATCTAGGATTAGAAAATTGGAATTTACTTATCTGTCCCAAAGAAGATGGATGAGTTCAAAAGATGAGGAGAAAAATGAAAAGGCGGCACTTAAAGCTGCACAGAAGTTTTGTGCTGACAGTATCCCTCAGGCCAGTGACCACAGCGCTCGGCCCCAGGTTGAGAATAAAGCCGAGGTAGTCGCGGAGGGCGCACGCGAGAGGGCAGCGGGGCCCGGCGGCGCGTTCACGTCAGACGAACAAAGGCCGGCGGGGGACTTCCCGAGCCACGCAACCTGTGGGGGCCGAAGGGTTAACCGCGCGTCCGACTCCCGCGCGCATCCCCACTCCAGTCGTCGCTAGGAGACGCCGGAAGTGGGGGAAGGGCGGGCGGCGAGGCCGAGGGTGGGAATCTTTTTCAGGCGCGCGGGGGCGGGGAGAGGCGAGCGCGCGTGCGCGCGCCCGGCCGGCTGTCGCCGCGGTGACCGTCCTCAGAGTCCGTCGGCTCGCGCCCCGCCCCCGTTCCTGCTGCCCCCTCCCCTGTCGCGCGCGGGGGGGTGTTTCTCGCTCCTCCCGAGTTGCCGCTGGCGTCGCTGCTCCTCCTCTCCCAGCGTTGGGTTTCCCTGGCGCTGCCGCCGCCGCTACCTCTGCGGTCTGCATGAGGAGGAGGAGGATGTGAAGATGGCGGAGCTGCAGATGCTGCTGGAGGAGGAAATCCCGGGGGGCCGCCGGGCCCTCTTCGACAGTTACACGAATCTGGAGCGGGTGGCCGATTACTGCGAGAACAACTACATCCAGGTGCGACGCATCTCCGGGCCTGGGCGCGCGGGGCCTGGGGTTGGTGAGCGGCGCGTGGGGGACCCCCGGGCCCGCGGGGGGCGTAGGGGAACCGGGCCGAAGCCGCGGCGGGGACACGGCCCAGCTGAGCCCGCGGTGGGTGGGGGGAGGAGCAGGGTGGGAGCTGGGGTGGGTGAATGGGTGAGATTCCTCGGGTTGGAGGAAATTGTAGCCTTAAAACATTTTTAAAAGCCATGAATCAGTCCATGGTGCGGTGTATGTGTGGTGTCCCCGCCTCTTCGCTTCTCCTGCCCTAGGTCGCCCCCGCACTTGCTGCCAGTCAATTTTCGGGATGGCGGCGGAGGCGGAGAGTGGCATTTTCTATTTGACAGAATCCTGCTCTCCTGTATGGCAGGTGTGTTAGGGCGATTGATGGAGCACCCCCTCCCCCCAAGCTTTGGAGGATTTTTGAGGGGCTATGTTATCGCAAAGTAAAGTGTCTCAGTTTTCTGTTCATGTGAATGCCTCGAGACTGTTTTTTTTTATGTGTGCGTGTGTGTGTGTGTTTGCTTGTGTTTTAGGTTCTAGCCAGGGATACAGTAAAAGAGCAGTTGTCTCTTGTTGGAAGTTATTGCTATTTTTCTCCCTTGGAGACTGAGAAACTGTATGACAAGCTTATCCCGCCCCCATCCCATTAGAATGGGTAATTTATTTTCCTGTGGGAAAAAGAATTATGACTGTTTTTCAGAGTAAATTAGGAAATGATCCTCATGGTTTAATTTTTCCCATGATGGTTGGTTTGGCACACGGACTCAGTGGTAGCGCTATGTGTATATATGGAGGAGGGGGATACTGGGTGAGATGAGATTTAGCTGCACTCGGATGAAGCAAGAGTCTGTGGATTTTTAAAAATTATTTAAAAATTACTTGAAAGACTAGGTTAAAGCTCACAGTTTGCAAATTCAGCATCTTTTGTTTTCTTTATGGCTGATTCTTAATTACATTTTTTTCCCCTTCCCAATTAAATTCTCTTGGGACAAAGGTGGAAATGGAAAAAGTATGTTAAATTGTTCTTGACCGTGGTCTTTTTTTCCCTGCTCCCATCTGTATTTCTCCTGGCATCCTTCTCATTAACATTAGCTATATTGGGAAGCATTCTCAAGTCTTAGTATAAAATTTTAAAAAGTGTTAAAATTTATAGGTTCATAAATTTTGTAAGGATCACATGGTTAATCAAGGATTGGGTATTGTGAGATTTTACTTGATTTGACACATACTGACCTCTGTATTATCGTGTAGGAAATATTTGTGTTGGAAAATGAACCAGACAATCCAAGGCTTTTCTCTCTAAAGAGGCAGTTGAAAGAATGGCTAGAAGGAAAAGAAAGAATATGTCTGGGGTCAAAGATTCACAGAAAAATACAGTTGTCCATATTTGTGGGGTGCTTTATTGATGCTGAGTGGGCTAGGAGAGATTTAAAGGTTCAGTTGCTCAATTTTCCACAAAATGTATTCAAAAGTCTTCTGTGGCCTGGCAGGGTGTGTTAAGGGTTGAGATACACCTAGTGTCTACAGAATTCCACAGTGCAGTTAATAGGAGCAGCTGCTCTGAGAGCAAATGAAAACCATGTAATGTGTTAGTTTATACCATGTAATGGACTGCAGGTGAGAAGGACTGAAAGACGCTATGCTGTCTCAGGGAATTCACATTCTCTAGAAGAGGCAAATCTAAAGGACTAAAGTGGTGATTCCATTGCCTTGTGCAGCATATTACTGGAAAGAATTAAAGGTCAGAAGAGAAATTGAGGGTGGAAAAGTGATTGTCTTACACTTATTACCAGTAAATAAACAGATTTGTCTCTCTTTGGAAGGTAATTTTTATTGTATTTCAAGGTATAGTTCCTCTTAGATTACAATTGTTACATATAGGTAAAAAAAAGTACTTGGATTAATAAAGCTGACAGGTTAAAGGGATCAGTGATTGTTGTCTTTTTATATATTTTGTACATTTCTTCTAGTTGAAAAGAATATTACTGCCACCATTTGTCTTAGCATTGGGACTCAAAATTTAGTGTGGTGGCATTTTAAAATTCAGAGTATAAATATTGATTAATAGAAATGGATTTGGATTTTAAAATATTTATTCAATTCAGTATCTAAAATAGATTTTACATTTCTACCTTTATCATGTTTTATGATCCGGTGAGTATATTATTGGTATTCTCTCCCAGATTCCAGCTCTTACATGATTTGTTTAAAGTTGATAAACAGAACATGGTGATAGTGATTTGTGCTGACCTAGCTGCACATTTGGCTGGCTTTCCTTGCAATCCAAAGAACTGACCAGCAGGGGTTTTGATGCTGCCAGTGACCCTGCCATAGATGAAGTTAACTGGTGGGCTCAGTGACCAGATGGTCAGTTTAGCCTTATTATAGCATTATACCCTAACATCCAGCTCAAGTTAACTAATCAAATACTCATTTTATCTTGTGGAAATGTAATTTTTGCTTGTAAAGCAGAAAAAGGACAGATTTGTTGATCATATGTAACAAAAGGTAAGGTTCTTTGCTTGGTGTTAAATAGCTGGTTTTATGCATAGGACTATCTAGAAATTAAGATAAATAAGAATATTCTAAATTTGGATTATATTCTATGAAATTGAACAAAGGAGGGAAAATGATTGCACTGTCCTTCTGAAAACAGTAGTACTGTTTAAATTTTCTATCATAAAAATATCCTTCAGATATATTATCCCCATTAGGAGTGGTCAGACATTGCCAGTATGAACCTGTGCACAAAATCTACAGATAGAGCAGAGTAGGGTTGTAAGTAGTAGTTTTCCAGGTTACTAATGTAGGTAACGTTAGAAACTTAAAAATCATCTTTAGTAAAAATTTAAATGATTTTTGTTTTATTATTTCAACCTGTAGGAAAAAAGTCAAAGTATTTTTCTGAAATGTGATGATAATTATAACTACAACTTGCTGATGTTTACCAGATTAGTGTTTTTTATTTCTTGCCTATAAAAAAGAACTTAGTAATTGTTAAGAATTTTAAAAAAATTTTTTATTTTTCAATTACAGTTGACATACAATATTAGTTTCAGGTGTATAACATAGAATTAGACATTTATATAACTTATGAGGTGCTCACCTGATAAATCTAGTACCTGACACCTTACATAGTTATTACAATGTTATGGACTCTCTTGCTTATGCTGTGCTTTACGTCCCCATGACTATTTTGTAACTACCAATTCGTACCTCTCAGTCTCTTCACTCCTTCACCCATTCACCTAACCCCACTCTCATCTGGCAACCATCATAATGTTTTCTATCTATGAGTTTGTTTCTTTTTTCTTTGTTGGTTTATTTTGTTTTTTAGATTCCACATCTAAGTGAAATCGTATGGTATTTGTATTTCTCTGACTCATCTCACTGAGCATACTCCCTCTGGGCTTATCCATGCTGTTGCAGAAGGAAAGATTTCATTCTTTTTTATGGCTGAGTGATGTTCCATTGTATATATGTACAACTTCTTTATTCATTCATCTTTTGATGGACTCTTAGATTGCCTCCATATTTTAGCTGCAGAGTAAATAGTGCTGCAATGAACATATGAATGCATATGTCTTTTTGAATAAGTGTTTTGGGTTTTCTTTAAATAAATACCCCAAAGTGGAGTTGCTGGGTCCTTCCTTGTCTCTAGTTATATATAGCCTTTATTTTAAAGTCTGTTTTGTCTAGTGTAAATATTGCTACCCCATCTTTTCGTTTGTTTCCATTTTGATGAAATATCTTTTTCCATCCCTTTACTTTTAGTCTGTGTATGTCTTTCAATCTAAAGTGAGTCTCTTGTAGGCAGCATATGTATGTTAGAGTCTTGTTTTCTTATCCATTCAGCCACCCTGTGTCTTTTGATTGGAGCATTTAATCTGTTCACATTTAGAGTAATGTTGATAGGTATGCAGTTATTGCCATTTTATTATTTGTATTTTGGAATTTTTTTTCATAAAACAGTCCCTTTAACATTTCTTGTAATATGGGTTTGGTGGCGACGAACAACTTTAGCTTTTTCTTTTCTAGGAAGCTCTTTATCTGTCTTTCAGTTCTAAATGTAGCTTCATTTGTTATAGTTCCTTACTTTTCATCACTTTGAATATTTTGTGTCAATCCTTCTGGCCTGTGAAGTTTCTGTTATGAAATTGGCTGACAGTCTTATGGGAGCTCCCTTGTAGATAACTGCTTTTCTATTGCTGCTTTTAAAATTCTCTCTTTTTCTTTAACCTTTGCCATTTTAATTACAATGTGTATTGGTGTAGGCCTCTTTGGGACTCTCTCTGCTTCCTGGGCTTGTTGTATCTATTTCCTTTGCCAGGTTAGGAAAGTTTTTTGTCATTATTTCTTTAAATAGGTTTTCAAATTCTTAATCTCTTTCTGGTACCCCTATGATGTGAATGTTGTTACACTTGGTGTTGTCCCAGAGACCTCTTAAACTATCCTCATTTTTTGTTTTTTTTTTCTTGTTGCTGTTCTGATTGGGTGGTTTTTGCTACCTTGTCTTCTTAATTGCTGGTTTGTTCCTCTGCATTTAATCTATTGATTCCCTCTAATGTAATCTTCATTTCGATTATTGTAGCCTTCACTTATGACTGGTTCGTTTTTATGTTTTCTATTTTCGTTTTTTTGCTTCCTGTTTCTTTGTTGAAGTTCTCACTGAGATCATTGAGCATCATTACAACCAGCATTTTGAATTCTGCATCTGGTAGGTTGCTTGTTTCCATTTTGTTTAATTCTTTTTCTTGAGCTTTGTTCTGATCTTTCATTTGGGACATGTTTCTTTGTCTCCTCATTTTGGCTGCCTCCCTGTGTTTTTTTTTTTACATGTTAAGTAGAGCTGTAGAGCTGCTGTGTCTCCTGATCTCAGAGTAGCTTTATGTAATAGAGGTTCTGTGGGGCCCAGTGGTTCAGTCTCCCTGGTCACCTGAGTTGAGTGCTCCAGGTGTGCCCCTTGTGTGGGCTGAGTGTGTCCTTCTATTGTAGTTGAGCCTTGATTGCTATTGACATATCAACGGAGGAATTGACCCTCGGGCTGATTGGTTGTGAGGACTGGCCATTGCTACAGTGGAGGAGCTATGGAGTAGGGGCTAACCCTGTGGAGCAGGATTCACTTTAGCAGGGCTTTAGTGCCTGCCAGGTCTTCCCTTTGGCTGTGTTGTTTGTGGAGATCGTTAGGTGGTGCTCTGGCTGGTCTGAAGCTGGCCACTGGGTGTGTTGGTTCTGAGGCTTCGTAGGAGGGCCTCTGTTGCAGGCCAAGATAAACCGCTGCCTTTGCCATGCCTGGGGACACTTGGTATGAGCTACAAAGTGATCTGTAGATGATTGCCACTTGTCCTGGGCTTGGAGGTGCTTGGGAGAGGCTAAGCTGCAAACTCAGGTTGACTGCTCCTAGTGCCAGGCTTAGAGCTGTTTAGCAAGAGGTACAGGGCACACCAAGGCCAAATGCTACTTGGCTGGGATTTTTGGATCATTGAGAGATTTTAGAAGTGTACAGCATCAGCCAAGACAGGCTGTTTGTATGGAAAAGCCACTGGAAATGTCTTGGGAGGGTCTGCCAGTTGGGGTCTCAAGGAATTACCAGGCATGGTGAAAATGTGTTAGCTGTGTTGATGGAGACCCAGACATGGTGCTCATTTGCATGTGCAGGCTCAACAAATAGTTCTCAGTTTTTAACTGTCACATATGGATGCGGACCCAGCCCATTCCACATCTCTGCCCCTCCTACCAGTCTTGAGGTGGCTTTTTCTCTGTGCCCTTAGTTATAGGACTTCTGTTCAGCTAGACTTCAGACAATTCTCAATGGTGGTGGTCTGTAATTTTGAGGTGGTCATGGGAGGAGGCAAGCACAGCATTTAGCATTAAGGATTTTTTTTTTTTTGAGATACATGTAAAACCTGTGTTTCTTTTTTTCCCACTCATTAATGTAAACATTGATGCCTAATCTAGGAAGTTTCCAGAAATAAAAAAAATATTTTAATTAACTTGGAATCTATATTTTTGCAAATAGAACTTTATAATATAAGTTGCTTTAATATTTTGGTAGATGAAATAAATTTATTGTTACTTAAGTAAATCTGAAAAACCAATTTGTTCATATTTACTTTTTTTTATTGTTGCTTTTTGTGAGCCATAATTCTCATAGATATATAGTAAAATTCCATTGTCCATTATTGGATCAAGGGCAAAATCATCCAATAACATGGATTTGCTCAGAACAGAAGTTATGAATTTACCTTAAAATTTTATCTGAATTATTTCTCTTGCATTTGAATAAGAGAGACATTAATAGTTTTATTTATTTATTTATTTTGTCAGCAAGGATACTTCCAGAATTCTTTAAAAATTGCATGAAAAATTTATAAGGAGATTATAGAATCGTGACTGTTACCAGTTTCATAAAAATTAATTACTAAAATGATGTAAAGATTTGAAATTTTGATTTAATAAAAGCCATAGAATACATGATCATTATTGAAATATATTAGAAAATACAAATAGGTATTTAGAAACTTAAAATTGTCTAATCATTTGAATATAAATTTGGGATTTATACTTTAAGTCTGATATACACAACTGTACTATATATGTGTATATATATGTGTATGTGTATATATATATATATATGTGTATATATATATATTACAAAAATGGGTTCATGTTCTATATCACCTGTCTTGCTTTAAAAAGAAACTTTAATAGTGCTAGGCTTGACTTTGGTTTTTTATGGGTGTCATAGAGTATGAAGAAAGGAGGTGTGTTTATGTTTGAGTTGTTTGTTTTCACAAATAGAGGAATCTTAAAAGTACTAAGAATGATGAAGGAGAGAGAGGAGGTCATTTGAGAGTAGAAGTTTGAGGACTGATATTTACATTCTTTGCTATGACTTTTGTCTTTTACCTCCGAAGAGGACTGAACCACATCTGTGGACATTAGGCTGAATTTGCCTCCATTGAGGTGATTGAACTTATCAGGATTTGATCAATGTTTACTATTCTCAAAGGAACTAATCCTGACTTCCTAGCAGAGACATTTGGTGATTGGATTTTCAATGAAAAAGACAAACAGTCATTATCAAGACCTTTGACAGGATTGCAGACATAGACTTAATTATATACTGAGCCCCTTACTCTTTATAATTACAAAAAAATTAAACTTAAATTTAATACATTTTAAATTTAATTTTTAAAATAATTTTTATAATTTTGTTATTCGTGCACTTTCTACACTTTCTTCCCCAAGGTACTTAATTGGCCTCTTACTTCCCTTTATTGATCTAAGGATTTCAACTGCACCTCATTTGTTGCCCTGCCTTGAAGAGCTTTTTGATAGGAAATTGCTGTTTACTCAAACAATTCATAAATTCTTTCTTTACTGTCTTCTTAGCTTGGTATGACTAATGTATGAATGTGCGATAGGTTTGCTTCATTCAGGGTCTTCTTTCCTTTTCCCAGAAAATGGTTTATAACCAAATTGATTTTCTCATGTGTAGGATATATAGCAGAGATATTTTGAGCATTAGAGCCTTTAGTGTTACTTTCCTTTTAAAATGCAAGGAATTTTGATAGCAGTAAGTGAGTAAATGTAATCTTTTGGTGGGTGAATGGAAGTATCTTGAAAATTATATTAGACTATTTGTAGACTTTTGATAGCTTGTGGGTGAATTTTTATGGGACTTATTAATAGATTGGCTTGACGAAGTAGCATGTGGTAAGTACAACACCTCCTGCTTTGAATTTTTCATTTCCTTTGTATTCCTTCTCCACATACATATAAAGCTTCTAGAGGCTAGAGTCATATCTTAAATTTTTAATATCCTTCTGTTAGGCACATGGTGTCTACTATAGTAGACACTAATTAAACAGTTGCTGAATGTCAGAAATACATCTTGAATGTACTAGAGACTTTTCACTGAATTATTTTATAGACTTGAATGTAATTACCTCTAAATTTCTTTTGCAGTTTTTTCCCCTTAGGTATCATAAGCAACATTCATACTCTAAACATTACTTAGAGTGTAGCTATGCAGTTATTACTTTGCAAAGAACAGAATTTTACTTTTTATTTCCTCTTATATAAGTAATAGACTTCGATATAAAGATTTTGCACTACAAAACAGTTTACCTTGAATCATTTACAACATGGATTTTTTTTTCATTTGATTTTTAAAGTTAGGTTTATTGACGTATAATACACATATACTACAAGGCACATTTTTTAGCGGTAAAGGTCTATTTATTTTGACAAATTTATACAATTACATAACCAACACAACATAAAATTTTCTAGTTTTAGCCAAGGTGACTAATAAACATATGCAAACAGGTGTTGGTGGGACATATATCTTTATCTCACTTGGGTAAATTTAAAGAATTGACTCCACCATGGTACCCTGATGATATTGCATGTATATCCATGTAGAACATAGGCAAGGCTTGAACTGCAGGTGATCAGAGTTGCCAAAGCACATTGTGATCCTCTTGGAATATGAGATTATGGGAAGTTTGTGAGGAGCTGCTACCAGGCCTTTTTTTACTCCTTTATTTACAAAAGAAGCTGTCTTGCTAGTTTCTCATCATCTCCTGGTTCTGATGAGATAAGGCTTTCTATTGTTCCCTCTTGTTGTACGGCTGCAGGCTGTAAAACTTCAGCTGCAACATGGCATTGGCTCCTCAGCAACATAGTGGTATATCATCCATGTTACAGTCATATGGCCCCTTTTGTTTTTGTGTTGCTCTGCACAAGGGTCTCAACTTTTGCTCCTCTTCCCTTTGTTCTTTATATAAATAGTAGACTTCCTGAATTTAATAAGGGCTTGTTTGGGCTTGAGCAAAGCTGTCAAGTCTTGCATTATTTTTGCCTTGACAGTAAATATTTAACAGTGAGATTACTGGGTTATAGAAAGTGCTGAACTCTTTTCCAAAATGATAGTACTATTTTACGGTCCCACCAGCAAAGTTCTAGTTGCTCTCTGTCCTCGTCAGCACTTGGTTTTGTCAGGTTTTTAAATTTTAGCTATTTTGACATGTTAGTGATATCTCACTGGTTTTATTTTGCATTTTCTTAATGCCTAATGATGTTAAGCATTTTTTATATGCTTATTTGACATCTATATCATCTTTGGTGAAGCTTGTTCAAATCTTTTGTCCATTTTTTATAGTTTGTTTTTTTATTGTTGGATTTTGAGAGTTCCTTATATATTCTGGATACAAATACTTAATAGACATGTATTTCGTGAATATTTTCTCACAGCATGTGGCTTGTCTTTTTATTTTAATAGTGTCTTTCACAGAGCAGAAGATTTTAATTTTGATGGAGTCCAGTGTATCAATTTTTTCTTAGTTCATGTTTTTGATGTAGCTAAGGAATCTTTGTTTAATTTAAAGTCACAAAGATTTTCTCCTTTTTTTTTCTTCTAGATATTTTGTAGTTTTTGATTTTACAGGTAAGTCTGTAATCCATTTAGAATTTTTTCTACATGGTGTGAGAAGTATGGGTCCACAGGTGTTTGTTTGTTTTTTGCAAATGACTGTTCAAGAACCATTTGTGGAAAAGACTCCTTTCTCCATTAAATTCCGTTGGCACTTTGGCTGAAAATTAATTGACCATATGTGTTTGGGTCCAGTTTGGACTCTGTTTTGTCCCTTCGATTTGTGTGTGTATTTGCCCATACTATGCTATAGCTTTATATTAAGACTTAGGGTCAAGTAGTATGAATCGTCTACTCTGTTGTCAGAATTATTTTGGCTAGTTTAGGTCCTTTGCTTTTTCCTTATATGTTTCGTTAATTTCTGCAATTCTGGGATTTTGAATGGAATTGCACTGACTCTATAGATCATTTTGGGGCAAATTGATACTTTGAAAATATGGAGTCTTCCAATCTGTGGACTTGATATTTTTCTACATTTAGGTCATCTTTGATGTTTCTTATCATTGTAGTCCTTAGAATACATACAAATTTTGCATATTTTGATACATTTATCTCCTAATTATTTTGTAATTTTTGGTGCTATAGTAAATAGTACTCTTAAAAAATTTCAATTTCTCATTGTTCATTACTAGGGTACCCTAAAAAGGATTGACTTTTTTGTGTGTATTGACCTTTTGTCCTATGGCCTTGCTGAATTTATGTATCAAACATAGTAGTGTTTTTTGAAGATGCTTTTGGATTTTTTAAAACGTAGACAATTATGTCATCAGCAAATAAAGATGGTTTTATTTCTTGCTTTCCAATTTTCTTTCCTTTTATTTCCCTTTCTTGCCTTTTGGCACTAGGACCTCCAATATGATGTTGAATAGAAGTGGTGAGAGCCTGTGCCCATCACTTGTTCTCAGTTTTAGGAAAACAGCTAGTCTTCAACCATCAAGTATATTAGCTATAAGTTTTATGTGGATGCTTTTTATCATGTTGGGGAAAGTTCTCTTTTATTAGTTTGCTGAGATGATTTTTTAAAACTATGAATTGATGTTGCATTTTATCTTATGCTTTTTTCCACATCTGTTGAGGTTTATTTTATTTTTAGTCTGTTGATAAGGTGACTAGCATTGTTTGATTGTAAGATAGATTTTTTAAAAAATTTACGCTTACAGGAAGTTTGGTCTAACATCTAGAAATTTGCTGTAATGAGCAAGCTTTGTCAAACAGGCATGTATTGTATATTGATTGCTTTTTGTAAACTTTGCTATGTGCTATATTTGTTTTTGCAAAAGGACTTTATAAATGCTTATGTTGTTATTATTTTAAAAAACTTTAAATTTCTTTTCATGTTGAGATAACTAAATTAGTTACAAAAACCCTGAAAATATGATGTGAGTTTTATTAGTTTTGCTAATTAAATGCTATGACCAGGAAGTTACAGTACAATTATAATAGCTACGTCATAGGGTAATTGTGAAGTTTAAATGAGTTAATACAGCTAAAACAATATATCTTTAATCAAATCTAATACTCAGTTTTTAAGATACACCATTTATATGCCACTAAATTAATGAACATTGTCACTTAAACACTTAAAATTCTGCCACTTAATTGACACAGTGTATTTTGATTTGTTATGTTAAATATGAAGAACTGTTTGTCTTACAAAGATACACATTATATGTGTTTGCTATTACTACAGTTATTATTTTTGTATATTGATGACTTAAATGTTTTCTCATCCTTTTATACTAGTCCATGTTTTAATTTTAAAATATTTTGATAGGATGAGATCTGACTGTATTTGAGGTTCAAAGATGCTCTTATCTGTGGTGCTAGGATTTCTTGCATACTCATTTCACATGTCCTATTGAATTACAGCTGTATTACGGTAGCATTTTTCTAGTTAAACAAAATTTCAAAGCTTATATGACTAAAATATATTATGTAAAGTTGTAGTTCACATTCACAGACATTCAGAGTTATATTTTAATTTTCTAGAAATAGTGACATACTAGTTATAGATATCTTAGGTTCAAAGACTTTGTCCCAAAACTTAATTGCTTTAGGGTGAAATTTCTTAACTTTTTACATTTCATGCTCTATTATGATAAATATAAAAATCATTTTTATGTTTATCTTCATTTTTGAAAGGCAGTTTTGTTGGGTATTGAATTCTTGGACAGTATTTTACTTTCAGTATTTTAAAGATGGTGCCTATTATTCTCTGGCTTACATGGTTTCAAATGAAAAATTCGTGTCATATTTATTTTTGTTCATTTGTAGGGTAATGTCTTATTTTTCTGGCTGCTTGCAAGATTTTCTATTACTTTTTTAAAGCATTTTGATTTTGGTATGCATTGATACAGTTTTCCTGCTTCTTGTGTTCAAGTTTCATTGTACTTCTTTGAGCTGTGAATGTAGGGCTTTCATCAGATTTGGAAAATTTTTAATGCATTATTTTGTCAGATATTTTTTCTGTTGACTCTCCTCTCTATAGAGAATTTCAATAACCTGTTATGCCACAGCTTGTTCCACAGCTTTTCATTAACAAATTTTTTTTCTCTGCTTTATTTTGGAGAAATTATGTTGTTATGTCTTCAAGTTCATTGATCTGTTTTTGTAATGTCTTCTGTCATTAATTCTATTTGATTTATTCTTTGTCTCATAGTTTTCATCTCTAGGAGTTAGATTTTGGTCTTTTTATATTGTACTGGCCTCTACTTAAATTTTTAAACGAATAAGATACAATTATAATAATTATTTTAATGCTTTTGTTAATTTTAACATTTACGTCAGTTCAGATGGGTTTAACTAATTTTTCTCTTCATTATTGGTCATATTTTCATCTTTACATGTCTGGTAATCTTCGAATACCTGTCTCTGTGGTTAATACTTTACTGGGTGCTGAATCTTTTTTACATTCCTATAAACATTCTGGGCTTTGTTCGTGTATACAGTTAAGTTACTTGAAAACTGTTTTATCCTTTTGGGTCTTTTAAGATTTGTTTCTTGGGACCAGTGGAATATTTAGGGCTAATTATTCCCCACTAATCTTAAGGCAAGATCTTTCTGCGCAGTCTAACCAGTGCCCCATGGATTGGGGAAGTTTTCCATTTTGATTGGTAGGAACACTTACTCTTTCCTATTCTGTATGAGCACTGGGCACTCTTCCTTTTAATCCTTTTGGGTGATTCTTTCCCCATCTTTGGGTAGTTTTCTCATATGCATGCACTGATTGATCAAGGTGGACATTATGCAGTTCTCTGGATCTCTCTTTGCAACTTTCTGATACTTTTGACTTGTTAATTCTAATTGGCTTGGTCTTCTCAGCCTCTTAATTCTGTCTCCTGAACTCCACTGTCTGCCAGCTGTACCAGTAATATCCTTTTTAGCAGAATTTTTTTCTCCTTCCAACCTAGGATCCAGTTTGGGTTTTCTTATTGCACTTATTTGTCATGCCACTTGGCTTTTCTGTGTTTTCATTACACTGACATATTTGAAGAGCATATGCCAGTGTTTCCTTCTGTTTGTTCTTTTAGAATGTCCTTCCATTTGGTTTGCTCTGAATGTTTACCTGTGATTTATATTTAGTTTATGCATTTTGCATATTTGGCAGAAAAGTGATATGTTCTCAGTGCTGTGCATCATATTAGAAGCGTGTCCCGTTATTGTTGGTGTTAAGTTAGACTACTTGTTTTAAGTAGTGTTTGGCATATTTCTGTTATGTAAAGATAGCGTTTTTCCTTTTTGTAATAATTAATTTTCTTGCATTAGTTTTCATATCTATTTATGATTTTTGCCTGAAACAGTTATTTGTGGTGGGACCAGTGGAGTGTTTTAATTTAGGGCTTATTATGCTATGATGACTGTAAAATGATGATTTCCTAATGATATCTTATTTCTTGACATACTCATTTGTTATTTGGAAGGGAAAATGAGTGGGAATTGCATTTCTGTTTTAGCTGACCAGAATAGTGTAGAAGCATTGAGTTTTTCTGTAGCAGTGTTTTTTTTTCAGTTACTAGCTTCACAAGTATTCTGTTCTAAGATGTGGCACATATATTTTTGGATGATGCACATTTACTTGGCATGATGAGTTCTACAATAGTAATTATGTGGCAATTTCCCAATCACAGCATATGGTATGTTAGTAGTATGTATGGTAGTACTTTTCTCCTGTTAAGAGTCACAGTACTTAGTTGCCTTATGATTCTTCCTACTTCTCTGATTGTGTTAGAAGTATCTGTTCTTGGTGGGCCAATTCTGTGATTATGTTATGGTCATGACACCTGGAGGTGAATCCTAAAGCTTAATCCTTTAGTAAACATTCAGTTCTCTGTATGAATTTCTCAAAGTGAGTGTGGCGCACTGGTTTATTTTTTTCCAGTTTTACTGGGATATAATTGACTTGTAACACTGTGTAACTTTAAGGTGTGATATATACTGTAGCAACTTTCCAGTATGTAGTAGAGTAATTTAAATTACGATAGAACAATAATTTAACCATGGTGTACATACATTCCCAGAATTTATTCATCTAATAACTGGAAGTTTGTACTCTTTGACCAATATCTTTTCATTTCCCCCAACCTCCTTCCCCTAACACCACCTTTGTACTGTACTCTCTTTTTCTGAAAGGTTGGCTTTTTAAGATTCATAATATGTGATAATATGATATAACATATTAGGTGATATCATAGAGTATTTGTCTTTCTTTGACTTATTTCGCTTAGTGTAATGCCCTCTAGGTCCATCCATGTCGTCACAAATGGCAAGATTCCCTTCTTTCTCACCGTTGAATAATATTCCTCTGTGTGTGTGTGTATATACATATCACATGTCATCTTCATTCATTCATCCAAAGGGGGATGCTTGGCTGTTGTGAATAATGCTGCAGTGAGTATGGGAGTGCAGATAGTGATTTCATTTCCTTTGGATATATACCCAGAAGTGAGATTGCTGGATCATATGGTAGTTCTGTTTTTAACTTTTTGAGGAACTTCCATCTTGTTTTCCATAATGGATGCACATTCCCACCAATAGTGCACAAGATATCCCTTTCTCCACAACTGTGCCAACACTTATCTCTTTTATTTTTATCTTTTCTGACAGGCATGAGGTAATATTTCATTGTTTTGATTTGCATTTTCCTGGTGGTTAGTGATATTGAGTACCTTTTCATGTACCTGTTGGTCATTTGTATATTTTTGGAAAAAATGTATATTCTCTTCCTCTGCCCATTTCTAAATCTATTTTTAACCTGGGTATTTGGTTTTTTATTTTTGCTCTCAAGTTGTATGAGTTCCTTAAATATGTTAGATATTAACCCCTTATCAAATATGATTTGCAAGTATTTTTTCTCATTCTTTCAGTTGCCTTTTCATTTTGTTGTTAGTTTATTTTGCTGTGGAGATTTTTATTTTGTTGTGTCTCACTTATTTTTGCTTTTGTTGCTTGTGCTTTTGGTATCACATCCAAAAATAGTTGCCAAGACCAATGTCAAGGAGCTTTTCCTCTGTGTTTTCTCATGGGAATTTTATGATTTAAGGTCTTATGTTGAAGTCTCTAATCCATTTTTAGTTAATTTCTGTGAGTGATGTAAAATAGGGGTCCATTTTCATTCTTCTGCATGTGATTATTCAGTTTTCTCAGTACTGTTTATTGCAAAAACTATCCTTTCTTCATTGAGCTCCATTGTGAAATATTAGTTGACTGTATAGGTGAGGGTTTATTTTTGTATACGATTTTGTTCTATCGTGTGCCTTTTTTAAAAAAGTGATATCGTTTTTATTATTATAGCTTTGTAAAGTAATTTAAAATCATAAAATGTGATACCTTTATCCTTGTTCTTTCTCAGGATTTGCTATTCAGGGTCTTTTACAATTCCATATGAATTTTAGAATTGTTTTTTTCTATTCTGTAAAAAATATGGCACTGCTTTTTATGACTGAATTTTGACTGGTACACTTCTGGTCCCTATGAAGGTTATTGAGCATACTACACACCATTTAATTGAATTTTCATTGTGGTTTTTTTCTTGCTTCTGCAAACGTTTTGGGTATCGAGAGAAACTATGATGCATTTAAATTTGTTCTTCATTACTGCTTATTTTTTATTATTGATGTATAATTGACATACAATATTATGTTATTTCTGGTATACAATATAATGATTAGTTATATATGTTGCAAAATTGTTATCATACACATAATTATAGAATTTTTTCTTGTGAGAATTTCAAGATCTACTCAACAACTTTCATATATGCAGTACAGTAATATTAACTATAGTTATGCTGTATATTATGTCCCTGTGACTTATTTATGTGCTATTGCTTAGTGAAACTCTCATATCTCTTACCTTTAAATTAAGAGTACAGTGTCATTTGATTTCTTTCATCTATATGACAGAGGTGCAGGAGCAGTCAAAAGGTTTCCGATGTCTTACCTAGCCTGCTGGAATTTCAAACTTGAATTTTTATTTACATTTTTGATCATCTGCACTTTAACATTTTTCCTCATTATAGATGCTTTCTTTTGTATATAGAAAAATGTAAATTTGAAAAGGGGATTCAATCTATAAATAATTGTTTCAGTGTTTGTAATTGTAGTTAAAATTATTTCAGAACTGTGGAGAAAACGAATTCTTAAATGGCCTTATTTTGTTAGATTTCAGTTTAATATTTTCAGATTTTTGTTAATATAGAAAAAATTAAAGTCAAGAATTTAGAGGTATTTCTAATTTGCTGTGTCTTAGAATGCCAGATGTTACTGTTGATTTATACTTTTCTAGGTGTTCCTTACATTTGATGCAGGACAGGGCATATCCCCCGACTGGAGATTTAAGTCCTGTAAAGAGAGAGGGAGAGGAGAGGGGAAGAGAGGGAGAGAGATTGAAATTCAAGCACATGCCAGAGTCATAGTCAAAAGAAAGTTTGTTAGAGAAGGGATAACACTCCATAGACAGAGTGTGGTCTCCTCTCAGAGCAAGAGAATGAGACAGACAGACAGACAGACAGACAGAGAAAAGACTGAGAGGAAAAACAGACTGAAAGACAGATAAAAGACTGACTGAAAGAGACAAAGACTCCCAAGAGTTTGGGGAATTCAGTTTATATGTTATTCTTAGTTTCTATGAATTACAGTTTAAAGACTTTTTTTTACCTATTTTCCTTTGATGGGATGTGTGGAAGATAAGGGTATTTAGTGAGAAAGCATGCTGGCAGTCCCCAGCCTTTGATTTATAGGTGCTCCCCCAACCCTGTGGTTTTTGCCTTAGGGAATGAATGTAGGGTAAGACTTGAAGACTCTGTTTTCCCTTCCTGGTATGGATAAATGGTTTGTTAATAATCTTCCTTCATTCTCTAAGTTTCCTCAAGGTCTAACCATAGGGCTGATCAGCACATGGAAGGCTCTGAATATAGCTTGATTTAACATTTAGTTCTCACGCCTCCTCCCTCATTGCATTCAATGGTAAAGCTTTGTGTTTAAGCTTTGTTTAGAATCTTACCTAGCAGCATAATGTTACCATCTTGCAGTTATAAAGGGTGTTGTGAATATTATTGTTCATTGAAAGAGAACTTGATCTTTAATGATAATTAAAAAAAAAAAAACTCACTGTGCCAGTATTTGCTTTTAAGTAGTAAAAATGTATCCTAATGAAAAGCTAAAGAACAATATAATTTTTATAATTTTTTTTTAATAAGAGTTACTTGTGATAAAAATTTGCTTGTATTGTAACTCTATATGGACTTTTCCAAGTAGGATTTCAGAATAATAAATTCTTTCCCAACTACTTAAATGTTTGGGAAATTTAGTGTTGCTGACATGAACAAACCAGAGGAATCTGCCAAATGCTATTTTTGTATTTGGCGTTTGTGCTAATAAAAATACTTTGTTATATCTTTGAGGAAAGTATTTGGGGAAATAAGGGACTAGTAAAAACTATGGTGACAATATATTATACCATGTTGCTGGCTGAATGAACACATCAACTATAAAAAGGAAAGTGAGAAATAGTAATCTATATTTCCGGTTTATCCAAGATTGGAGCTGTATAATCATAAATTCAACACATTTCTTCTTAATTCCTAATTTTTGACTCCTATCTTCTTTTTTACTGTCTTTGGTTAAGTTAAACCCACTCCCACTCCTCCTTTTTAGCTTACAGGGATATAACCTGTGCTCTTTCTTATTCCATCTTTGTTATCTTTTTTCAGTTAATATCTTGCCTTTGAGGGAAGTGCTACTGGCCTATAAAATTGGAAAAGATGAACTCACTTACTCTAGGGAGAGCAGGTATAAAATAGTAAAACTCTGGCAGGAAGTGTATTGTGAAGTGTCATTCTTTTATATTTTCATCTTCTCTTGCAGTATTAGCTTATGAAATTTATGTGATAGACCCTATATTTAGTGCCCTTAGTTTTGCTACCCCATTTTATACACTGTAGTGGATTTTTAAATTTATTCAGTCATTCATTTATAATTTGCTGAGCTCGAATTTGCCTTAATTTTGTGGTTTTCCTTTAAGTATTTTTTTTCTCTTGAGTGTCAAATGGAGTTTTGCTCCTTAAATCATAATTAAGCTCTGTTAAGATTGCCCCAAGGTTTGCATCATATACTTTTGTTGTTAGTTTGCTTGGAGGCACTGCATGTAATGAGTCTTCACATAGAAGGCAAAAAAGTGGCAGATTTGGTTCATGGCCAAACCAGTTGAGTGGAAAGCTTTTTTTAGAATAAATATTGGATATAAACTTGAATTCTGCAGTTCTACATCTGGTAATTTATTTGGTTAGCCTGCCTCCCCCTCTCCCCTCCATTCCTCCTCTCTCCCCTTTTTACCCTTTTCTCCCTCTACCTCTCTCTCTCTCTCTCTTTCATCTGAAAATAGGAAGGGTGATATCCTGACTCTTATTCAAGTTATATTATTAGATCGAATGTGCACTGGTTTTCAATTAATACTTATTCTTTTGTGTGATATTCTGGTGACATAGAAAATTAAAAAGACACGAATAAACTGTGATTCCTGTTCTCAAGATGTATTTAGGCCTATAATCCCATAATGGCAATAGGACCACTCCACTACACAGATAACCATAGCATTTCCTAAGTGGCATGATGAAGTTACTTCCCAAGGAAAAAGTGCAGTGGGAAGTGGAAGACCAGCTCAGTAGACATTTGTTGACCTCTACCATGTGCTAGCCTTTTTGGTCAATTGAAAGAATAGACATAAATCAGACAATAGTCCCTGTTTTACAGAGCTGGGAATAGATATTATATAAAGATTGAGGTGATATTTTTGAAATACTTTGTTTATTCTTAACAAACTGTGGGTTGTATAACATCTAACTATTATACTCTTGGTTTCCAACTGGGAAATTATAGATGCATGTTATTGTATTTTGGTAATGAGGTTTTGGTGTGGCAGTTTATATAAGGCCTGACAGTTGTGTCAGGAGCATTCACATATAGGAGTTATTTTTTTGTAATGTTTTCAGAATTGTACAACTTGGATGCTTATTAGATATTTAGATTTTGGTCATGAACCAGATGATCATATATTAACATGAAAGAGAACTTGAAAGAGAAAGGTTTAGCAATTGCATCTTAAGTAAAAATAAATGTAATTAAGGTTCAGTCTAGTACTTTCAAGTTTATTCATTCCTGGTGAGTAAGTTTCCACATTAAACATGAAAAGTTCTTTAAAACTTAATTATTATTTTAATTGGTATGAAGCATGCAGGAGGTAATTAGCTTAAGAAGAATGGTAAAAAAAAATGTATAATTTACATACAAGCTTTTTATATGATGAAGTGACTGGAAGATTTTTTTTTGACATGCTTAATTATAAGTTTCGTGTTGATGGGATAATTAAAAGTTGTATGTTAGTAGATTTATGAGCAAAATTTAATTATGGTGAAACCTTAAGTTACTGGAAACTGTTCCTCAGTTTTTTAAATACAACAATAATTTAATATCACCCCATCTGGGTGAAGTAAAGAATTTCTTTTTGTTTTGAGAAATTAAAATTAAAAAACTTTTTTTTCCTGAACCATTTGGAAATAAGTTGCTGACCATCACTGCTAAACACTTTAATGTGTTTTTCCTACAAACAAAGATATTTTCCTAGTTAATCACAAAACAACCAACAAAACCAGGATATAATATTAATATATTTTTACTATCAAATTCTCATATTCCCATTTGAGTGTTACCAACTGTCCTAATAATGTACTTTATTAAAAAAGAATCCAATTCAGAAATATGTTGCATTTAGTTGTCATGATTCTTAGTCTCCTTCAGTCTGGAATACTTCCTTATTTTCTCATCTTTCTTTGGTTTTCATGATCATAATATTTTTGAAGATTATAGGTAGTTATTTTTAATAGTATCTTTCAATGTTTGACCTTTCCTCTTGAATAGATCCAAGTTAATGTATTTTTGGCAGGAATATTACAGAAATGATGCTGTATTTAGTTCCTGCTTCCTATAAAGTTGGTTTTGATTTCAGTTTGTCCTGTTACTTATGATATTCATTTTGATCACTTGATTACAGTTATATCTGACAGGTTTTTCCACTGGTGAAGTCATTCTTGAAATATTTCTCTTTGTAATTAATAAGTACCTGTAGGAATATATCCTATTCTTTATTCAGTTTTCACTCATTTTATTCATTGGGTTATAATCCATTTTTTGCAGCTTTATTGAAATATAATAGACAATATATTGCTCATATTTATGTTGTACAATTCAGAGTTTTTTTTAACTCAAAAAAAAAAACCTATTGTATAGTTGGCATACAGTAACAATTTCAGTTGTATAGCACAGTGATTAGAGATCTGTATAACTCACAAAGTGATCACCCCACTAAATCTAGTACCCCTCTTCCCGCTTACATATTTATTACATTGTTGACTGTTTTCTCTATGCTGCACTTTACATCTCCATGACTATTTTGTAACTATCCATTTGTACTTCTTAATCTCTTTGCCCTTTTTCACCATCTCCCCTTCCCATCTAGTAGCCCTCAAAATAGTCTCTGTATCTATGAGTAGTTTCCGTTTTTGTTGTTGTTTATTTTGTATCATCTTTTTCCATCTCCTTCCTTTTTGTCTGTGTAAACCATTTAATCTGAAGTGAGTCTCTTGTAGATAGCATATGTAGGGGTCTTGTTTTCTTATCCATTCAGCTACCCTATCTTTTGGTTGGAGCACTTAATGTTTTTCCATTTGAAGCACTTGTTGATAGATACATAGTTGTTATCATTCCTTATTTGTGTTTTTGATACATGGTTTTTCTTCTTAAAGTCCCTCTAACATTTCCTATAATATTGGCTTGGTGCTGATGAATACTTTTAGCTTTTTCTTTTTTCTTTTCTTTTCTTTTCTTTTTTCTCTTTTCTTTTTTCTTTTCTTTTTTCTTTTTTTCCTTTTTTTTTTTTTTTTTTTTTTTTTGCCTGAGAAGCTCTTTATCTGTCCTTTGACTCTAAATGAAAGCTTTGCAAGATAAAATAATTTTAATTGTAGATTCTGGGTTTTCATCACTTTGAATATTTTGTGCCAGGCCCTTCTGTCCTGCAGTTTCTTTTGAGAAATTGGCTGCCAGTCTTATGGGTACTTCCTTGTAAGTAACTACCTGCTTTTCTCTTGCTGTTTTTAAGGTTCTCTTTGTATTTAACCTTTGGCATTTTAATTATGATGTGTCTTGATGTGGGCCTCTTTGGTTTTATCTTCTTTGGAATTCTCTGAGCTTTCTGGGGTTTTATGTCTATTTCCTTCACCAGGTGAGGAAAGTTTTCCATCTATATTTCATCAGGCAGGTTTTCAACTTCTTGTTCTCTTCTCCTTCATGGATGTTATATCCCTATGATGTGGATGTTGTTAATATTTAATTTTGTCTCATAGGCTCCTTAAATTATTATCATATTCTTGATTTATTTTTTCTTGCCATTCTGATTGAGTGTCCCTGGCTTCCCCATCCTGTATATCAGTAATTTGATCCTCTGCTTCATCCACTCTCTTGATTTCGTCTAATATAGTCTTTATCTCAGATAATGTATTCTTTATTTCTGACTGGTTCTCTTTTATAATTTCCATTTCCATTTTTATGGGTTTTTTTTTTTTTATCTCTTTGTTAAAGTTCTCACTGAGTTCATCTGCACTTCCCCTAAGTTCATTGAGCATCCTTATAATCAGTTTTTGGAACTCTGCATCTGTTAGATTGCTTTACTCCATTTTTCCTGGATCTCTGTTTTTTTCTCTCATATGGTTTCTGCTTCATTGTCTCTCCATTTTGGCTACCTTCGTGTGTCTGTTTCTACATACTAAGCAAAGCTCCTAAGTCTCCTGGTCTTATTAGTGTGGCTTTGTGTAGTAGGTGTCCAGTGGTAAAGTCCTGAGAGGGGTTCTGCTGCTGGCCAAGTTTAGCCCCAGCCTATGCCCCTCCGGGGCTACCTGTTAAGATTCAGCAAACAATCCATAGATGCTGTGCTTACAGTTGCCTCAAGAGGCCACACCAGAAACCTAGGCCATCTGCCACTAGTGCGGGTCTTGGAGCTGCTCAGCAAGGGGCACAGGACACTCCGAGGATACAACTGGATGTGGCTTGGGTAGGGCTGCGAGTCCGGAGAGGTTCAGGGAGTCTTCTGGGCAGAGCAACCTCTGTTTTCCAGTTTGAAGATGTCTCAGCTATGGCGGCACTGCCTCCACACACTGGAAATGGGGAGGGCTGAACAGAGGAACAATGAATGGACTTCTGCCCAGGAGAAAGTCTTGCTTCTGGCCATCACTCCAACAACTCAGTGTTCCCCTGTAAGCCCCCAGTGCCCCGCAAGCAGCCCACTAGGCGCTCGTGCTCAGAGTGAGCAGGTCCGTCACTATGAAAGTCTGGTTGCAGACAGCCCCTTTAAGAGGTGTCTACATCTGCCAGCTGCTGCTGCCTGTAGTCTCTGTCCCACTCAGCCGCTGGGGACCTGGCAGCCTCTCATCTTTGCCCCCCTTCTACCTCCTACCATTGCAGAGTGATTTCTTATTTTTCTCCCTAGTTATAGGGCTTCTGTTCATCTAGACCCCCAGGAGACTCTGCTTGCTGTTTGCTCTGATTTTCCATCACAATTTTTATGTCGCAGGAGGAGACGTACAAAGCCTCTATCATATGCACCATTTTGCCTGGTCTCCTATAATCCATTTTTATTATTACTTATTTTGATGCTCAGATTGTCCTAGACATAGCCCCTTTATATGATCTTTTATTTGGTATGAAGACATCTTTTTTGATATTTATTTCACAGAGTTTAAAATAGAGATACAAAACCTTTACTTAAAGTATACGTGTGAAGTATTGCCAGTCAGGGAAGCTCACCCAAGTCCAAGTTTGTACAGTTTTTATTGGGGCTCAGTTTTATAGTCATGAAGCACCCTTTTGACTAATCTTAGCTTTGGGCTTCCTGGCCCCCACTGTAAGAGATCAAACTAATTTAGCATGTCCCAGGGCACCTAGTAAATGAAATAGGTGTTCACCATAAATCACATTGTTTAGCATAACTGATACGGCCCGAGGCCCCAGATATACAGAGATACTTTCTTTCAAAAAGAAGATATTTTAAGGACTTAAAGCTTTTCTCCCAGGATCTGATCAAGGGCCAGTCCTTCCTTTCTTGGAATGTGCAGGATTTGAACACCCCAAACCTGCTGCATAGTTGGTCACGACCAATAATGATTATATAAGTATGTTTAAGGAAGAAAAAGAATCTCTCTAGTGAATTCTTTGCAGTGCTGCTGTACTTCACAGAGAAGTGACTTGGTTTAGACACTTGTGAAATTACAAAATGGGCTGCAGTTTAGGGGAAATTTTGGAATCAGAGCAATAAAATAGAGGAAACTCGTACTTAAGACAGATACTATTATAGCCACTTTGTTATCTGAAGTAGAAGGGATCAGTAGTTAACATCATAATGTTACAGAAGTTATGCCTATATAGTATTTGTATATACCTATGCTTTAGTTATGTAGTTGTATTCTATAATGTGGATTGCATCTTGACCTTTTTGAGTATTATAGTTGATCTGTTGGTTTATATTTCTATAACTTTGGGACTAGAACTTTAAGAACCCAAAGAAATATGTCAATATTTACATAGAGTTAACTGATTATTTTTTCTCATAAATTACTAATTTACCTTTATGCCAAACCAGATTAAATAAAGAATAAAAAATGGAGCAAAAAGTTTCTAAGAATCATACAACTTTGAAGCTGCAGAACCATTGTAATTATATAGTTCAGTATTCCCAAACTAGCACTGCATAATATATAAAAATGCTTGTTCCCTTTTTGAACCTACAAAGCACATCATCATTTTAAATGTTCTGGAAAATCATGTAGTCAAGTAACCTGTTTAACTTTCCGACACGTAGTATTTTACAACATGTATTAGTCCCTGGAACTATTTTGGATGCCCAACAGCTATTAATACAACAGCATAGTCTGGGAAATGCTATTGTAGTTAATTTTCTTTTTATAAATCTAGAAGTTTATGCCCATAGAGTTTAAACATTCTTTTAAAGTCATCTGTCCTTGGATCATAGCTTTTGGACTTTCTAAATTTATATTAAAAAATTTCAAGCAATTACAGTCCAAATGTTTAGCACTTCTTTGCTATTTTAAAATGTTTACTTCCCCTCCTTTCCTAACCCCTACCTCCCAAACGGCTTAAGATAAAAGTCTGTTTCTTGCTCATAGAAGGCCTCCTCTGAATTTAGGCACCTTCTATGGCTGTATTGTTCAGTACCGTAGCTACTGGCCACTTATGGTTTTTAAGTTTTTTTGAATTGAGATATATTTTACAAAGCATAAGATTCACCCAATAAAAGTGTAAAGTTTGGTGATATTTAGTGTGTTAACAGGATGGTCATCACCGCTGTCTGATTCCAGAACATTTTCATCACTCCAAAAAGAAAGCCCATACCCTGTTTCAGTCATTTCCTCATCCCCTCCCTTCTTTCTCTGTCCCTTGGCAACCATTATGAGACATCCTTACATGTGTTTCAGACCTCTTCTATCTGAGATAAGAGGAAAAACAAGTTCTCTCTTTTAGAATCAGTTTGAACAATCCAGGGAGGTCTCTGTGTCTTTGTCTTATCTTGCAGACAAACTCAGTCTGTCCTAGAGTGGGCAGAAGTATTGGAATTGTTCAGACGCTAGGTATGCAGTCTATAGAGAGTTATTTATTTTCCATTTTTAATGAAGATGAAGGAATGCTTCTCAGATCAAAATGTGATCCACTTTGACAGGTTAAATATTTTCATAAAGATCACCGTTAGTCTTGTTTACACATCTTTATATTTCCCTCAATTCCATATGAATTTATAACATCTTCTAATCACCATGTTAATAGATGAATTTGCACTGATTACATTTTTACTTCCTGTGGATGACATTATCAGTAAAGCTTCTTCAAATCAGATCTCGTGATGAAAAATCCCTTTGGTTCTTATAGCAGGCTTATCTCATATAATTGTTTCATAATAATTTAAAAATCATAAGGAGTTTTGTTTTCAATCTAAATTTCTGCACAGGATGTGTGTGTGTGTGTGTGTGTGTGTGTGTGTGTGTGTGTGTGTGTGTGTGTGTGTCGTGGCTCTGTTGAGGAGTGCTATATGTGTGTGTCTGGGGTGGGCATAGACATTTTCCCACTTTGAGTCTTTTAAACCTCTTTCCACGAAAAATTTTAGAATATTCTACCTGCAGTTTCTCTCATTCATAGAATCTGCAAAGATTCCAAATTCATACTTTGCTTGATCTGAAAGAATTAATATTTTTCATCTGTGTAGTTGGAACAATAGACAGCTTATATTCTAAAATATATATGTATGTATATATTCTGGCACTATCTTTTATGTACATGCAAATGGAGGTATTTAGAAGTAGTAGTTTTGCACTTAAGACACTTGTAAGTTTGCTATGTTGTGTCTATCTTGTGTTAGGATTTTAAGGAAACTTAAATGATTTTAAAATGATTAATATTGCCATGTAAGATCATGAATGACAAAGGTTCTGATTGGTAAGATGTTAAGGAAGGTAAAGTTTTGGATGGAGAGGATTATTTGACTTAGAGTTTTGAGAGGCTGCAAAGGAGAAATGAGATATGATGAGGGGAAGCAAGTTTAGTGATTTAGGTTAAAACAATTGAGTTGTAAGTATGAGGTGAGAAGAATTAAAACACTGTAGGTGTGGAGGACAGAAATACTAAGCATGGAGAGGTATGAATAGAGGTCCAAGGAGCAGTTCAGCAAGAGAGGGTTTATGAAGGGGAATTTAGATACGAGGAGTGATCTGATACAGAGTAACAAGTGAAGTTTTTCTAGAGATCAGTAGAATTGGGGCTCACGATATGGGCTTGGTAAGAAGCAACAGATAATGAATGAGGAGCCCAGCATGTGGAAAATAAAGTTTGTGTGACAAACCAGAGAGATTGGACCAACCTTTAAGGACATGACTTTCCAAGATCAAGAAATTATGAATTGAGAACATCGACCCAACACAAGGATTAAATAGAATCCTTGTTAGTCTCCTTTGGCTCTTAACCTCTTGCTGGATCATTTAGGAAACCAGGAAGGACCAAAATTAAGGCAACTACTTTTAAGTATAATCTGTGCTTTATTTTTCAGGAGTAATACATTTCTTAGGAGTTGTGTGGCCTCAGCAAGAGCATTATATCTAAAGGTGCGGCTGGTGTCTGTCTGTCAGCTGTGTTCCCTAAAGCATTTTCTTTTGAAAGTATATCAGAACACGTGTATGTCTTTATGGCCACCACAGCAATCCTTGCTAAATAATATTTTCCAATAAATCTGTTAGAAAGTTGCAGAGAAGATTCTAATTGGTTTGGCTTGAATCATTCCCCTTCTCTAGATCAGTCAGTGACCAAAGGATTGATGTACTTTTGGTAGGCTTGGGCCATGTGTTCATACCTGTGATATGGGTAAGGTAGAGGAAGATTGGGAATCAACCCACAGGAACTGAATTCTCCACATGAATGTGAAATTCGTTACCAGAAGGGCAGTGATGGATGCTGAATAAGAAACAGATAATATTTTCTATACTGCTTTCCTGCACTGAATTTTTGGAGTAGGAGACGTTGTAGAATACAACAGAAGATGATATATAAGGAAAGCAGAATGAAACCCAAATGCAAACAGAAAGGTGGAAAGCCTGTTGTGTTGCATGGCAATAAAAACAGATAATGAACCTAATTTCAACTAGGCAGTCCTTTATTACTCCATAAAAAATAGCTGCTGCACACAAATACAGGAATTTAAACAAGCCACTAACAAAGACATTCCTCATTCCTTCACCTACATTGAATTGTGTCCTGTATTTTATAACCAGCCATCATTTATTGAGAGAGTACCCTTTTACAAAGCTGTGCTTTGCTAAATTAGTAGGTATAGAAATTTTGAGTGATTCTCTCGTATTACTGAGGAGGCCAGTGAAGAATTAGTGCTTCCTTTTTGGTCCTTCATGAATCTTCAGATGTAGCTAAAAGTAATGTTTTTTTTTTGCTTAGAGGGAATGTTTCTAATGGGTTCTGCTGTTGTCAGATTAGTTTGGAAAGAAAAGAACTCTGCAGTTGATCACCATGGTAATATTTATAATTTATTTGTATGCTGCACCTTGAATGACATAGTCCCTTTGATCTCAATTATGGTGGTGGTAACCCAGTTAGTCCAGTTGCATAGTTGTGGCAAATGTATTGTTTAATCAGTCTCATGTTTTCACCATTAACTGTGTCAGTGAATACCCTTGCCTGTGTCTTTTTCTTATTTATTTTTCTAAGATAAATTTAGAGCTATAAGTATAAAGGAATTTATATAAGCTCAGACTGAAGTATTGAAGCTTTTGGAAGAGGGTTTTTTTTTTTCTTTTTTCTTTTTTTTAGGGAAAACTATAAAGCCAGAGAATAGTGTTCTATAGTGTCAAACTTGTGTGTATCAGAATACTGTTTGTTGATCATATGCTGAACTGGTTCCAGAATTGCTATATTGAAGGATCGTAGGGGTAGCTATAAATTTAAAAATATATTTTCTTGACACTATATTTGAGTGATGGAGGATCTGATAAGATGATAAGGATTCTTTCCCAAAGATGATGTTGGTAATAGGTTGGGGTAAAATTAATGGCTAAGAAAAAATTACTGAGATTTATGAAATAAGTTCTGATTCCAGTATTATAATTTTATGACTTGGAAGCCAAGACAAAAATAAGCTTTTTACAAATTAAAACATTATATATCTATATAGTGGTTTATATAGAGAGATTGTTTATGTATAGGGTGTAGTCAATTTTTTTTTTTTACACATTTGCAAAGGCTTGTCATGAAATGGTTTACCTGAAAAAGACATATGCAATACAGATAATCATACAAGTAATCTGTGGGGATTTAATTTTTCTGAATTAGCTGTGTATAGTCTGTTCTTTTTTTTACTTGGTTTAAATCTGTGTAGGGCCTTTGAGCCACACACTTCTCTTGCTCAGGCTTGCTTCCACGTCTGGAAGTGTACTATCCCTTGTAATAAAGCTTTTCTTTTCTGCTGTTAAAAAAAAATGTGTTTAGGCATTTGACGTCATTGACATTGTTTTCACCTGCCTTTTTCCTTACTTTGTCCATCATATTATCCTTATTTCATTGTATTTTATTTTTATTCACCTCATTTAATTCACTTGAGTAATTTATGTGAATTTTCTCCCATAATAGATCCTTGAGTGCAGATACAAATTTTAATATTCCTCAGCTCTAAGCACAATGGCATTTATACAGTTATGCCCTGCATAATGACGTTTTGGTCAAAGGTGGGCTGCGTATACGATGGTGGTCCCATAGATTATATAATGATTGTCCCTTAAGATTATGTAGGGACCACCCATAAGATTATAACGGAGCTGGAAAATTCCTGTTGCCTAGTGACATTGTAGCTGTTGTGATGTTGTAGTGCAAACAAACTTGGATTGGTAGCCATATAAAAATGTAGCAGTACCATTATGTACACTATGTAATCCATGATAGTGACAATAAATGACTGTTACTGGTTTATGTATTTACTATACTTTGTTTTAGGGAGTACTCTTCCTACTTATAAAAAAAAATGTTTGTTGTAAAACAGATGGGTGTTATGCCAGCAGCAGCCTCATACATCTCATATTTACCAAGTTTCTTGATAGTATCATTTTTTCTTGGGCTTGATATAATCCATGTTTTTTTTTTTTTAAAAAATACAGTAACATACTGTATAAACTTGGTACTGTGGCTTTGGAGCAAAAGCTATACCATACAGAGAGCATAGGTGTGTAATAATATGCCATCTATGTTTGCGTAAGTGCATGCTAATGTTTGTATAATGATGAAATCGCCTCACGATGCATTTCTTAGAATATATCCCTATTGTTAAGTGGGTCATGAGTGTACACGGTAGATCCTCATATGTTACAGTGAATGAATGTTCAACATTTTCTGAACAGTGGCCACACAGCTCTACTTGATTATAACATTCATCCTCAGTTTTTTCTCTCTTTTGTTGTTGTTTTATATGGGGACCATATTTTTACTTCTTTTATTAAAATAATTGTGAATCTGTGAATTTTGTACAAGAATGAGAATCATAAATTAATGAATTATTTCTAGTTCATTGAAGTCTTATTCTGTGGACCAAGACTGGAAAAAGTATTTCCCTCAGTCTACATGTTTTCTGGAGCTATTACCTTAGGGTTTATAGGACTATATTTGCATTCTTTTTTCATATTCAGGTTTGAACTGTCATAGAAATTCTTAGGCTTGAGTAATGGACAGAACCCTTTTAAATGGAGAAAAAGAAATCTGCCTATGTTGACTTAATTTATTTAAAAATAATTTAAACATAAAAATAGATAAACACTACTTATGATTAAAGCTCATCTCACAACTATAAGTTCAAAATAAATTCATAAATAAATAATTAATAAAATTTATCAGAAGGAGTAATGTCATGGATGATATTTTGCCCAACCTCTGTTGTCCTTGAAGTTTGAATATGGCTGTTTGTTTACAGAATCTTTTGAGCAGTAGTACAGAGTATATTGTGTACCTGCACTATGGTGGAGTACCTTGGGATGATTCAAGACTTACTCCTTTAAGCTATTTAAGCAATTGCAAACCCTTTTAAAAAACTTTCATTTGTTTATATAGTACATTATAACATATTTGGTTATCGTTTAGTGTGAATGCATTATTTATATATTAAGTTTGCCTTTTTAATCTCATTAATTTGCTCTACAATTAAAGTGGGAAGACTTTTATTGAGGTTTTGTTACTTTGAACTGTAGGGTATCCATGTTAAATTCTTATAATTTCAGCTTATGGTATAATTTATAAGCATTATTTCAATTTTATATAAATATGTAACTTTTAAAAACATAATTTTAATAGCAGTATAATTTTTAACATCTTTTGTTTGCATTAGTAGTTGTGAAAATGAAAATTGTCATAAAAGTAGCTGTTATGGAATCTTAGCATGTATGGTGGTGTTTTTTTTAAACTATTTTTTTGGAGTAGTTTTAGGTTCATAGAAAAATTGAAATGAAGGTATAGAGATTTCATCAGAAATCTCTCATCAGAGTAGTATATTTGTTCAATTGATAAACCTTGCTAAACACTGACAAATCATTAACACTCAAAGTCTGTAGTTTAAAGTTCACTCTTGGTGTTGTACATTCTATGAATTTTAACAAATGTGTAATGACATGTGTCCATCATTATGGTATCATACAGAGTATTTTCACTGCCCTAAAAATCCCCTGTGTTCCACCTAGTCATCCTTTCCCCAACCAACCCCTGGAAACCACTGATCTTTTTACTATCTCCATGGGCTTGCCATTTCTATGATGTCATATTGTTGCACCTATGCAGTATGTTGCCTTTTTAAATTGGCTCTTTCACTTGGTAATATGAATTTTAGATTCCTTCATGTTTTTTCATGGCTTGATAATTAATTGCTTTTTAGTGCTGATTAGTATTTCATTGTATGGTGTACCCCATCACCTACTGAAGTCCATCTTGGTTGTTTCCAAGTTTTGGCAGTTATGAATAAAGCTGTCATAAACATCCATGTATATATTTTTGTGTGGACATAAATTTTCAGTTCCCTTGGGTAGATATTAAGGAGCATGATTGCTGTATCATATGGTAAGAATATATTTAGTTTTGTAGGAAACTGCCAAACTGTCTTCCAAAGTGGCTGCTGCACCATTTTTTATTCCCACCAACAGTGAATGAGAGTTCCATTTGTTCCATATCCCCACCAGCATTTGGTGTCAGTGTTCTGGATTTGGGCCAGTCTAATAGGTGTGTAGTAGTATCTCATTTTAATGTGCATTTCCCTGATGACATATGATGTAGAGCATCTTTTCATATGCTTATTTGCCACCTGTATACCTTCTTTGTTAAGGTGTCTGTGACGATCTTTGGCCTGTATTTTAATTGTTTATTTTCTTATTGTTGACTTTTAAGAGTTCTTTGTATATTTTGGATAACAGTCCTTTATCAGATGTGTCTTTTGCAAATATTTTCTCCCAGTCTGTGGCTTGTCTTCTCATTTCTCTTGACATTGCTTTTTGCAGAGCAGAAGTTTTTAATTACAAGAAAATCCAGTTTACCGATTATTTTTCATGGATCATGACTTCGTTGTATCTCAAAAGTCATTGTCATACCCAAGATCACCTAGGTTTTCTCCTATATTCTGGGAGTTTTATAGTGTTGGAGTTACCTTTTAGGTCTGTGATCCATATTGAGTTCATTTTTTGTGAAGAATGTACTGTGTTTAGATTCATATTTTTGCTCGTGGATATCCAGGTGTTCCACCACCATTTGTTGGAAAAAAGCTATCTTTGCTCCATTGCATTGCCTTTGCTACTTTGTCAAAGATAAGTTGACTTTATTTATGTAGATCTATTTCTGGGCTCTTGATTCAGTTCCATTGATCTTTTTGTCTTTCACCAGTATCACACTGTCTTCATTATTATAGTTTTATAGTGAGTCTTGCAGTTGAGTAGTGTTAGTCTTCCAACTCTGTTGTTCTTCAATAATGTCTTGGCTATTCTGGGTCTTTTGCCTCTGCTTGTAAACTTCAGAATCAATTTGTTGATATCTACAAAATAACTTGGTGGGATTTGGTTGAGATTGCATTGAATCTGAATTTCAATTTGAGAAAGTTTGACATGTGGACAATATTGAGTATTCCTCTCCATGAACATGGATTGTCTCTATTTAGTTCTTGTTCGTCAGTTTTACGGTGTTCCTCATATAGGTCTTGCTCATATTTTGTTAGATTTATATGTAAGCATTTTATATTTTGGGGTGCTAATGTAAATGGTGGTGTATTTTTAGTGTCAAATTCTACTTGCTTATTGCAGGTATATGGGAAGGCAATTGACTTTTTTATATTAACTTTGTATCTTGCAATTTTGCTGTAATTTCTTATTCGGCTTATTCAGGTTAATTTTTTTTGGTCACTACTTTTGGATTTTCTACATAGATGATCGTGTCATCGGCAAACATCTCTGTTTGTTTTCCCCTCTCTTTGGGATCCAAGAATAGGGTTTTTTTTTTCCTTTCTAACACATTAAAAACCGTTTAATTTTATTAACTATATTAAGTTCACACATAGTCGAAACAAAATTTTGAAATTCACTATTTGCTCCCTGGTCAAAATAAAGATTACAGGCAGTCAAGAAGTATTGTTCTTTTAATATAATGATCTTAGAGTTGTGGTTGTGATTATTTAGTAAATGTAGATTTACGATAAATTTATGCTTTTTTAGAGAAGAGTTAGCTATACTTTTCTCTGGTATCTGTGATGATTTTTTGTTTCAACCATATTAACTAATATTTTTGACTTACAACTATTGCTGTTATGAAGCTACATCAGGATTTTAATGGATTGACAGCTTTTTTCCCCTTAAAAAGCAATTGGTATAACAGCTTATTTATGAAATTCAGAGTGTTCCTCTGTTTCACTTTAATGAAGAATGACACCCAGAACACCTACTTTATGGTGACTTAACATCAGTGTTGTAAGTCAACCATAAGCAGCATCTCCATTTAGATTTGCTTTTATACATTTTACATTATAAGGTCCTTAATATTTCATGGAAAAGTAATACATGAAGCCCATCTAATATAATATTTATTTGATGTAGCAAAAGTCAGCCACATGATTTCACATATACACTAGGAATAAAGGCATAACATTGAAGTGATTAAAAATAATATTTGTTGTTCAAATAATCTCAAGTACTGTCAATATAAAAAGGGATACATTGAAAATAATTATCTCTCTCTAGATATCCATCACCTTGATTCTTTGAAGCATATTAATAAAATTATATTTAATTGTGTTAATTTTGGATGTTTTTCTATAAGAAATACTCTGATTTAGAGTAATGTCTAAAAAAGTGTTAATGACTTTCTGTTTTCTACCATGAATTCAAGAAAAGTTATTAATTTTTCCAGTATGTTTAGCTTTTGTTTTTAGGATGGAGTGGCGACTTCAAGCTCTCTTTATGCACAACCAGAATCTGGAAATCTGTAGGGTGTTATTTGAAAGTATTTATGTTTAACCAAGTTTGGTTTCAACTCTGTTGTTAATTCAAGCATTATAAGACTGAGATTACTAAAGATTAGAATAAGAAAGAAAAAATAAAAAACTAACATAGTGATTCTTAACTCTTTTCAAATTAAAATGGTGTCATTTGATTATTTTGTTAACTGCCGCTTCAAAAGAATTTTTCTTCCCCTAGAAAAATTTATATCTATGGTTGTTCTGCCAACCCTCTCCCCCCACCTCCGCTTCCACCCCTGACCTACGGATGTTGTGTTGCCTTCTCTCCTTAAAAACTGAATCTCTGGATCTTTGAAGGCAGGGCGTCTTCTCCCACACGCTCAGGGTGCACATCTGGGGCCTGGCGCACCCGGGGTGTGGACTTCGGCTCCACTGGGGTGCGAACTTAGGACCTTCTGCATGTAAATGCAGATGTGCTAACCACTACTCTATGGAACCTTGTCTAGGGTTGTTGATTCTGACTCCTATAGTATGTGGGAGAGAGGAGAATGGGACATAGTGGACTTTGAATAGTTAACAACCATTCAGAGAGATAATGACAGTTGTTATATACAGCACTCCTCAACTTTTTTGGTACCAGGGACCTGCGCTCCTATGAGAATCTAATGCCTAATGATCTGAGGTGGAGCTGAGGTGGTGATGTTAATGCTGGGGAGCGGCTGAAATACAGATGAATCTTCACTTGCTTGCCTGCCACTCACCTGCTGTGCGACCTGGTTCCTAACAGTACTCATCCTGTCTGGGAGTTGGGGACACCTGATATAATGATTTGTTGTTTTAGAAAGTGGTTTTACATCCGTTATTTGAGGTTCACAACTCCTTAGGATGGTTGATACAGAGGTTCATTTCCTCTGTTTTGTAATTGTGGAAATTAAGAAACCGACTCTTGTCCAAGTTGTAGTAAATAGTAGAACTGACATTAAAATAAAAGGTTTCTGGTTTAGAGGTGTGTGTACTTTCTACTGAACCATGAAGTCTTTCTACAGAACTAGGGCAAGAAGATGGTGTTTGGCAGTTAGCAGCATAGCATGGGTCTCTTTACCATTGCTTTTCATTGTGACCTTGGAAATGATCATTTTTTTACTATGTACTGTTTTTCAAGTAGAGTTTATGATACTTGGCAATTTATGTCCTTTAAGGTTGTAACACTTAAAATGCTTGGGAAGAAAGGATCCTTTCATTATTTTGTCATAATTACCATTTTATTTATCATTATCATATTACAAGTACTTTAACCAGATGTTACGTTATAGCCACATTATCTTCTCACATGTTAAAATGGAAGGAAAGGAGGAATTCAGGAAAGTAGAAAAAAAATAGGCCAGAATTTGTACATTCATGTCAATGCCAACTTTCCAAACAATGATGTTGAGAATCTTTGTACTTGCTGCCATTGCTCAAAATACCCATTGGATCTCATTTTTTAAATAATGGCTTCAGGATTTTATTTGCATCTGTACAAAGATGTAATTATTCAGCATGAAAGTATTAGTGAACTCAGTTGTTGGGTTTACATAATTAGTTTTTAGAACATTTTTAGTTAATGTGTGTAGATTCATCAACAGAATGGTTTTGATGAATATCTTTGTAGATTAGACTTTGATAGAATGAGTTATCTTTGAATTAATGATTTTTTTTCCTCCTAGTCAGCAGATAAGCAGCGAGCCCTAGAAGAAACCAAAGCCTACACCACCCAGTCCTTAGCAAGTGTTGCCTATCTGATAAATACCCTGGCCAACAATGTCCTGCAGATGCTGGATATCCAGGCATCCCAGCTACGAAGGATGGAATCATCAATCAATCATATTTCACAAGTGAGATCATGCTATTTTCCTATTTTGTCTATGAGGATCATTTAATAAACACAGACAATCTGTAATGCTGGCAGCCTTTATTATGTGAGTTAACTCACATGTATGATTTGGAAAATACAAACTCGGTATTACAAAATCAGTGTTTTTTGATCCTTTTTGTGGAGTGATTATCTTCTCTGATTTTGATAGGGAAGTAAACTTTAATGGTTTCCATTAAAACTCAATTGTCATGTTAAAATAATAAGCCGTGAGGTAAAAATTTGTCTTGTTCCCTTCCAACTTTTACCAAATGTCACACTTTTTTATTTTTTTAAAAATATAAATGTGATAGCTTGAGGACTTGTTTACATTTTTTTTTTCTGTTAGTAGGAATTTTGTTACCAGGGTAGTACCATACCTTAATTACAGAAAGATTAATCTCAATGACCTTGTTAAATTATCTTTGTATAGAACTGAAAAAGTTAACGCTATACTTTTTCTATTGTAAAAGTCATGTTCATGAGTATATAGATAAAAGAGGAAAAAAAATGGAAAAACAAACCTTTTCTCTACTACTCAAGATTTTCACTGTTACTCTCTTGATATATTTTTTTCTAATATTTTTTTTCTTGCAGTTTTTAAAATGTAGCTGTGATTATTATGTATAGAATTTGGGGTTCTGTTCTTTACCTTACTATTAAAACAAACATCATCCCATTATGTTATAAGCTCTTCATAAACATTTTCAATGGCTTCATCATGTTGCATATATATGTCATAACTTTCCTAACTATTCTTGTATTTTGGGGCCATTTTAAATAATGCTACAATAAAAAACCAATTAATAATTGCAAAAAAAATTTAAAAACATTAAAATGATAAAGGTTTTGATCTGTCTACTTCTCATTGAAGAGATTTTTGGAGCTTTTCTGTTTTAGCACTCATCATTTGAGTAACTTGGGTGTATTCAATCTTTTCAGACCTAAATGATTAGAACTCTTCTAGAATAAAAAGTTTTAAGATGTGCATATTATCTTTTTCCTGTATATCTTAAGAGTTCAGGATGCTTCTGAAATTGACTAATCCAACAATTTTTCAAAGTCTGAAGTTTAATTTGTATAATTAACTATAATCCAGATAATTGAATCAGGTATAGAAGGTCTCCTTTATATTTCTGTTATTTGAATATTCATCAGATTGATTTGGAGGGATTTTTAATATAATATTATTTAACCTTAAGTCTGAATTTGCTACTATAAGGGTTTCTTCACATCCCATGTAAACTTCTGTAGATAATGTATAATTTATTGTTTATTGTTTATTGCTGTCTCTTAAAAAACAAAACAACAACAAAAATTGATGAGTTTTAGTGAGTGAGAGGCAAATTTTATTCTGAAAAGACTTCCTAGAGGAAATAATCAGTGGCAAGTTAAATGATTAAATAGATGAACTTGGATTTCTGTAGGAGGGATGTTGACTTATAATCTCATACAGAATTTCAGAATTTTTACTTAAGAGACATAAAATTTCTGCATTTTTGTGTCTTAGCAAAGGACCTCAAAAAGAAAATAAGAAGAAAGTGCAAATGCTGAGTATAAATTAATATATTAGAGATTCTAAAAAGGAGGGATGACTTTTTATTTTTTTATTTTTAGTTTGTAGGAGAAAGTAGGAGAGGTTGTGTGGGTAGATGATAACAAACAAATAACAATGAGAGATAATCATCTATTTTCTGATTAGAATTCTATAGTTCTTAGGTAAAGAAGAGTACCAACCTTGAGGAAAGTGAATAAGTCTACTTGAGGTTGTAATTATGTGTATTTATTTAATGTCAATATTTGAGTATCACATAAATTTATATTAACATAGTCTAATCAATACTATCTTTTAAAACAATTCTAATGGAACAAGTGAAAACAGGAGAGATCGAGTTTAGTAGGTCAGAAAAAACAGGGGCTTAATTCAGAGCTGTCAAGAACATGTTGAACCATTTTCATTTGGAGTTGAGTGAAGGGCTATACCTAAAGAGGTGAGGGATCTGCAGTTGTACAGAGGCTGTTGAGTTTATACAAAATAGTATGTTGTATGAAGGGTTGAGTAGGAGAAATGGGCTGATGGGAGCTATAGCAATTAAATAAGAGTAAATTTTTTAAAAAAATTATGTATTTTTTAGCATTTGCCTTAAGGATTGAAATTTTTTTCAGTTTAATGTATGGGTAGAGTCCTTTGGTTTTTGTTTGTTTGTTTTGTTTTTTAGGCGAGGCAACCCTTGGTTGACCTCACAGATTGCAAGGACCTTGTCAGCTTACAATCCCTTATTTTTTATTTTTTACGTCTACAGCACTTGGTCTTCCTAGGGGTCTCCCATCCAGGTACTAACCAGGCCCAACCCTGCTTAGCTTCCGAGATCAGATGGGATCGGGTTTGTTCAGGGTTCAAGTCCTTTGTTTTAAAAGTCAGTCGAACATTAAAACTCTTTTATGCTCTTTAGACTGAAATATTATAGTTTAAGAGAAAATATTTTTTGTTTACAAAGCCAATACTCAGTAAATACTCTAAAGCAAGGGTTGGCAAACTTTTTCTGTAAAGGACAAAGAGTATTTTAGGCTTTCTAGGCCACTAAGCTCTCAGTCTCCTATTTTTTGTATGTGTATGTTTTTAAACAACTATTTAAAAATGTAAAAACCATTCTTAGCTTGTGTGCCATATAAAAGGCTGTGGGCTATATTTGGCGTGTAGGGTGTAGTTTGCAAGTCCTTGCTCTAAAATACTTTTTTCAAATGTTTGGTGTTTAATTTTATTATTATTATACTTTATTTAAAAATATTAGGTTTTTAGAGGAAGCCAGAAGGTTTTTTTTTTTTTAATTAATTTTTTTTATGGTGACATTGGTTAACAAAATCCAGTAAGTTTCAGCTGTACATTTTAACAGTAAAGCATATATATTTATATGGTGTGTTCACCTCCCATAGTTAGATTTCTTTCTGTCACTACATATATAACCCCTTTTACCCTATCTACCTCCCCCGTCCCCCCTTTTCCCTACCCTCTGGTAACCACTAGTCTATTGTTCATGGCTCAGAAGTTCTTAAGATATCTTGAGACCAGATTTTTTTTTTTTTTGTAATTTGGGCAAAAATACTAGGTTTGGAGAATTTGGAGATAAGATTGAGTTGAAGAGCAAAGAAGTGGAGGTTCAGTCAGGTCAAAGTCAAGATCACATATTTATTGGAATAGTGGTATGTATCAAGAGTTGTCAAGGTTGTCTGGACCAGTATATATTATATTATCTAAGATATTTGATTTCTTTTTGCATCAGTATCTTTTTTCTGTCTCTAAGAACCTTATCACTTTTCAGCCTCCTAGTGCTCTAGCTCTTTTCTCCATTTTAGTGGAAATGAACACTGAGTAGGATTGGGAGGTGGGGAGGGTAGGAGATCTAGGTTTCACTTTGGTTCTTCTAATGACTCGTGTGACATTTGGCTTCTTTGAATTTCAGTTTTCTCATCAGTAGATAAGACTGATTAGAGGATTTCTGAGCTATCTTTCATCTTGAATTATTTATTCTGAGTTTCCCAAAAATGTACTTGATTTGTGTTCTGTTCTGCTGGCTCTGTTGTTCGTCTCAGCCTGTGCTCTACTGACCTCAACCACCTATCACTTTGATGTAACTGAACTATTTCTCAAATTATTCTGAATTTGAATCTGATGATGAGAGTGCCATTGATTCTACCAACCATATATCAGGAAGAAATACTTCAAAATAAAAACAGAATAACAACTCATTTTCTAAATGTCAAACATTTTGAAGAATAAGGCAGAATTGATTATGAATATTTGGTATGAGACATTTTTTTGTGCTCAAAGGACAATATAGTATTTAATAATGTACTAATTTATATTACACTCACCATATCCATAAGGAAGTACTTATTTTATTATGCTTTGCTTTATTGCTTTTTTTCCCCACAGATTGTAGGTTTGTGGCAACCCTGTGTTGAGCAAGTCTGTTGGCACTATTTTTCTGGTAGGATCAGATTATTAGTATTTTTTAGTAATATTTTTGATTTTTTAATTTTTATTAACCTCTAAAAATGTGTCCTCTTTAATGTCAATGAGAATACTATACACAGCAGAGATATAACTTAAACACATAGCTTTGATTTGGGTTTATATATTACATTTTTAGTCACTTACTGAGAATGTCATTTCAAAGTTATACTCTTGTCATGAAAATATGAAATAGATATGGATACATCTGTGATTTTATGCCACAAACACCACTGTTTAGTAGATCATTTAATTTTAAACAATTGTACTCACATATCTTGTTCCATTTTCACATTAGCTAGAAATACAACTTTAAAGATGGCTTAAATAGGTTATTCTAAAAAATTTTAGTTATAAAATTAGGAAAATTAATGTCTTGCATTAATTCTAAAGCAAATGTTTCAAGTATAAAAAGAATATTTGCTATAATGTAAGCATGTGATCTTATTCTATAGCTCCATTTCTAAAATGGGTTAAAAAACCATCATTTCATGGGCTAAATTATACAAGTTTCCATATTCAAAGAATTACTTGCAAGATATGATAAACCTTTTATTACATAATATTTAGTAGTCATACTCAACCAGTAAGATCAATAGAAACTTGTAAATGTTCTGCTAAATAACACACATGTAATAAATATTGTCAGTGCAGTAACAATAATCCCTGCTTTCTTTAATCACATAATTTTGCAAACTGGGGAGTAAATATACTAATACACGTGAAACAGATGGAGCTTTTTACCCAGATGAAATCCAAAGGCCACCTGTGAGCATACCCTCTTGGGGACTAGGGGGTAATGTTGTTTACAGCCAACCTGCTTGTAATCTTAGTTGGCCTGGTGGTTTAGAAGACCCTGAGGATAGGAAAGATGATGAGAATGTGCTCACTGCTCCTGATCCTGCAAGTAAGCATTGATTTATGTGGGCATGAAATAGGCTTTTACTTTGATTCCACCTTTGATGTTCACAAGAAATGCAACCTCTGTGAATTAAAGTTACCTCCCAACTGTGATCAGAGCACATTTGAACATGTTGAAAGTCACAATGGAGGGTGTGCCTAATGTGCACCGAGCAGTTCCCTCCTGACTATGCCCAGCAAGGGTTTGAAAAGCATGTGTAGACTCATTTTGATCAGAATGTTTTAGATTTTGACTACTCTTTATTAAGAATTAATGATATATTTTAACAGTTTAAAAAAAATCATCTTAGACCACTAGGAGACCACAGGTAGTCACTTTCATGCATCCTCTAACATGCTTTTCTGACCAAGAGGTACTTGAGTTTGGTGTTACTAGAGTCAGGTTCAGTCTTTGGCTTATCAGTAAATATAATTTTAACCTCTTTTAATCTTACCTGCTTAAGAAAATTCTTTATGTTTGTATCTTTATTCCCCAGTTTGCAAAATGATTTTTTAATTAAAGTATATACATTGTTTTTTTAGACATAATGCTGTTGTTGCACACTTAATAGACTACAGTATAGAATAAACATTACTTTTATATGCACTGAGAAACCAAAAAATTCATGTGACTCTATTGTGGTACTTGTTTTTCGTGGTGATCTGTAACTGGACCTGGAATGTCTCTGAGGTATGTCTGTATTAGGATAGGTTCTAGGTATGGACCACCTTAGATATTTTAAGGATGGTACATTTTCAGGAAATTCTGTGTTTAGCTTTGCTGCTGTTCTCACATAAATTCTTTGGAAGCATATTATTTAAAAAGCTATCTGAAATTTTTAATCTTCAAACAGTAGGAATTAACGTTAATTATTTTTCAAGAAAATGCAGTTATAAAAACAAACATTTAATTTCACTAAATGTTTGTATAAATACACATAACTAGTTTTAAGTCAATATAGCATTATATGTAAGGACAAATGTTATTTACTGTGTCCATGATTTTGTCCATTTCTGGTAAGTTTTTAAAAAAGTGTTATAGAACTAAAATTTTTATTAAAATTCTTATATTCTTATACACTGAAATTCTTCTAAACCAGATCCATCTCTTCTCTCAACTACTGAGAACAGTCAGTACTGGTTGTATTCAGTTCATCATGGCTTAGAAGAAGATCAAGAGAGGTCAAAAGGCAATATAAAGAACTTTAAAAGTAGTGTTCCTCCCATCTTCCCAAGAGTTGACTAGAATTTATTGGGCCAGATTTTGAAGTAGCTAGCAGGTAACAATAAAGGAGATAGAAAAGAATGATTATAAAATAAGAATGGAATTCTTCTCAAGGGTTATGTTTAAAAATCCCCAAATTTAAATTAAGAAAATCCCACTTAAGATTATCAGTATGTAATTTGTATAGAAAATAGGATTTATATAGTTCCTAATTAATTTCATATGTATAGTTTATATCATTAAAAAAAACAAATAACAAAATTCTGCATTCAGTTTGTTAGTAACTAATTTGTTTTATGAAAGATGAATAATTTAAAGCATTTTTGTAATTTGAATAATTAAATGCTTATTTGAAACATTAACTTACTAATGAAGAAATTGAGACTTAAATTTAAAAACAACCAAATTAGTTGAGTTAATCTACTGTAACTGTTTGATTACAGATGTTTTCCCACATTGATGGGCAGCTAACTGAGGTAGTGCTATTCAGTACAGTCAATTCTCGATTATCTGTAGTAATGGGAAACAATGATGCATGGATAATCCTAAAACAAAATACTTTATACAGTACCTTCCTGTCATCTGTTGTGGCCTGAGCATGTGCTTCGTTCCATGATGGAGATGTTGGAGTAGGGCTTAGACTTGCAAAGGATCTGGGAGTCAGTATGATTATCTCAAGGTGATAAAAGTGTCCTAGAGAAGCCTGCCTTTGGCACTGTGTAGCCAGTGTTATGGGGGAGGCCTGCAACATGCAAGACCAGCTTGGCAATAGCAGAAGGATAGAGAAACAAATTAATATGCATCTATTAATAACAATAAACATTTAAATCCTGCACAATTGCAGTGATATTACTGGGTGTGTTTTTTTTTTGGTTAATAGGTAGCAAACAATAATAGTATTAATAGCAGTGTACTTGCATTAGTTTTAGTCTTTTTTGCTAGCTAAACATTTTTTACTTGCCACAGGTAAGTGATATCATTGAGCCTCTTCCAAATGAGAGTAAGTTTATTGTCATAAAACTACAAGCATACCTCAGAGAGATTAGTTTCAGTTCTAGACCACTTCAATAAAGCAAGTTGTCATCTTTTTGTTGGTGGAAGGTCTTGTCTTCAATTTGTAAAACAAAACAAAACAGAACAAAAACACAAAAAAAGAAATACCTGTGAACCACAGTAAAGCTAAGTGCAAGAAATCAAGGTATGTCTGTAAACTTTAGAAAACCAGGATAAGTTTGAAATAGTTTTCTTACTATTAAAATTCTTCCTGAATATCAGTGTTGAGTTTATACTTCCAAAATTTAACTTAATGAATTTTAGCATTGTAATGTCAAAGAATATTATGAAGGCAAAGGCAATGGTGATTACTGAAAGATATGAATTTGATTTAGGGAAAATATAGCCACTTTTAAAACTTAAAAATATTTTACAGAAGCTTTACAAAAGTTCTTTTTAAACTAACAATTGGCTATGAGTTTATGAATGTTAAAGCTGGATTTTAGGTATATGGTGGGGTGTTCATTATGTTACTCTACTTAAATATGATTATGCGTTCCACAAGAGAAACCTTTAAAAACTTGAAGTTAGGTGATTGCTGAAACTTCTGCACCAAACTTTCTCCTCCTTTTTTATGGACTAGATTTATTGTTCTTCATTAAGTTATTAATCAGACTCCAAATTATACCATAGCTGTGTTGAAGGTATATTTGATTCTGTCCACAGGAACTCCATAATTCAACACAGCATGGTAGTCAGATAGCAAGAATACAAATTATATTCTTTGATTTTCTTAACCACATATTATTTTTATTACTGTAGATGTTTTTAAAAAATTAATGAAACCAAATATCTACACTTAGGCAGTCAGTAGAGGCATTAATCTTGAGTCAGGACACATAAAAAGTTTGGAAAAAGTTGATATTTGAGAGTGGATAATGTAAAGGAGCAGCAAATTAGTCTTTCTTCTAGGTCATTGATTCTCAACTGGGACCGTTTTATCCCCAAGGAGACATTTGGCAATGTCAGGCATTTTTAGTTGTTACGACTTGGGATTGGGGAATGCTATAGGTATCTACTGGGAAGCTTCTCCACATCCTCCAGTGCTCAGAACAGCCCCCCACAACAAAGAATTATCTGGCCCAAAACGTCAGTCATGTTGCAGTTAAGAAATCATGCTCTAATTTTTCTAAGATGTAGTCGTTCTTTTAGAGTAGACAGCTAGAAACGTTATATAGCCAAACTAAGTATTTTGACTTTCCATGGACATAGGCTGTTAAGAATTATGTTTGAAATTATGCCTTGTTTCCACTGAGAATTAATATAAGAAACAGCAAAGAACATTTTTTTCTCAATTTCTTCAACTAATTCCTTTTAGTGTTTAGTGTTGAGAAAATTGTCACTTTTCTAACGAAGGGGTACATTCCTTGTAACTCATTATGTTTCTACTTTGCTTTCTCTTCCAGGAAGCTAAGAGCCCAATTTTATGCCTGTTAATAGCAACTATTCCTTATTTAGGCTTACAGTTCTGTGATCTTTTCCTCTGCTATATTGGTCTTCCTTTTGTTCTTATTGTAATGGTTTATGAGTTTGAGCTATGTGTTTGTGTGTATATAAAGAGAACATATAATTAAGTGTGTAAATAAGCATGTAAGTGCCCCCATTACTAGATTTGATCAAATGTTTTAATGCTTTTATTTCAGTTTTTTCCAGTGGTTTAAAAAATGTGTTCTTTATATAAAATATAACTGTATATTAGTGTAAATAAGTGGAAGGTTGCTCCCTCCTTTTATTCTCCAGATATTTATTAATATTTCTAGCATGAAAATTTGAAATTGAAGTTCCAATTTGCCATAAGCTTAAGAATTTTATTATAGTTGGTTGGGTTTGCATTCTTATGGTTTTATTTCTGAATAAGATAATTACGTTTCTAAAAATTGAGCAGAGTAGAAACAATGTCTCAAGAAGATTATATCGTCTGATGAATTTTCTTTTATTGATATGACAGACCAATTATATAAAAAAAGTACATATTTGGTTTTTGTTTATTTTGAAGCATATTTGATAATTATTAAATCTTCTTAGCCCATATTTCTAATGATTCAGGATGACTCATTAAAAATTATTCAGAATGAGATTAATTTCCATTTCTCTGAAGTCAGAAATAAGTAAACCCCAATATCACCACTAATATGCAAACGTCTTTTTTGTTATAGCTCTCAAATTGTTGAAGAGAAAGCAGATTTCATAATTTACCTAACATGCACAGAAAAAGCTTGCCTTTAAAAGAAATACTTGATATGATAAGGTTAATACCTCAGCCAGTCTTTGATACTTTATTTAGATGTTTATTAGTTTTGAAGCTTATAGATTTTGTTGTTATTAGAATCTCTTGGTTGAAGTAGACTTTGAATTCAAGTTTCTTTCATACTTTAGGTATTTTAGAAAGAAATCATAAACTTTCAGATTTAATTAAAGTGGTATTTAATAATGTCATGATGGTTAACATCATTTCTTTCCATTCCATTTCTGTATTACTACCTGGTTCTTTTAGAAAGGGGATATGGAAGTAGGACTGGGAGGGAATTAGCAAATGTGTCTGTACTTGCCCTTGAGTCAGGAATGGTGGTAAGAGATGTGAACAATTTTAGTCAAGTATTTTTCAGTCTCTTTGACCACAATGCACAGTAAAAAATACATTTTATATTGCATCCAGTACACAATTTATATATATAACAAATGTTTTAAGAAACAGTAATATGCAGCCTGATATTTATATTTTGTTTCATTTAAAATAACTACTGCTCACATCTCACTAAACTGCAACCTGAAGTTTGAAAAATGCTGTTTTAGCATATTAGTTGTCTGTATTTGTGGAGAAATTCACCCTCTCTTAGCACATAAAAGACTGAGTAGAAACATGTAGAACCTATGTGAACATTTAATAACAAATCAGTGAAATATTTTACAAGCATTTTGTCATGATAAAATATAAGCAGTTTTATCTAAGCAAATTTTTTTTGTAAAAAATAACTTACATTGTATTTATATTTTAGGCCTCTTTTTTAATAAAAAAAAAACACTAATAGAACTTATATTAATGGATTATTTTGAAATGTAACCATATTAATCACTGAGGCTCTCTTAATTATCATATTGGGCTATATATTAATGGAGATGGGAAAAAATAGTATGCTTTAATCCAGGGGTTGACAAACTTTCTGTAAAGGCCCAGCTAATAAATATTTTAGGCTTTCCAGGCCCTAAGATCTCTGTTAGAACTATTCATCTCAGTCATTATAGTGTGAAACTGCTGTAAGCAGGTAGAATGGCCAGCTTCCACTAAACTGTTATTTATGGAAACAAATTTAATTTCACATAATTTTTACACACCATGACATTATTTTCCTTTTGACTTTTTGTAACCAATAAAAAATGTAAACACCACTCTTAGCTTTTGGTTTGTAAAAAACAGGTGGTGGGCCATATTTGCTCTGCTGGCCATGGTTTGTTATCCTTTCTTCTTTGCTTTAGTGTAAAAAATGGAGAAAGTCAATGTTGGTCCAAAAAGGAGAATACTTAGCAGTTGTGGTTAAGATATGACTAATCTCTGAGCATTTATATCTTGATTTTTCTATATATTAGAGCTATGCGTTTTTGTGTTGTGTTTATATTATATTTTTGCAGACTGTTGATATTCATAAAGAGAAAGTTGCAAGAAGAGAAATTGGTATTTTGACTACCAATAAAAATACTTCAAGGACACATAAGATTATTGCTCCAGCCAATCTTGAACGACCAGTTCGTTATATTAGAAAACCTATTGACTATACAATTCTAGATGATATTGGACATGGAGTGAAGGTAAGTATAATTTTTGTCAAGCTTTTTAAAACAATAGTCCATAATGGAATTAACTTTAGAAGATTAAGCTTTTATCTTTCCTTTTCTAGAGAACCAAATCTTGACCCAGCTGTGAGTCTGAACATTCCTTACAACTTTAACTATTTTATCTTTTTTGCTTCTTCTTAGTGCTCTGTTCTCAAGTTTTAAATAATTATCTTTGAATGAATTGCATTTGCTTAATCATTTACGATAATACCTTAGATAGATATGGTAAATAAGTGTGGTGTAATCTTTCTAATCTTTTAATGATTTAATATGACATTAAAAATTATTCAGTATGTTATTGAAGTGTTTATCTCACCTCAAAAATTTATCAGCAGACTTTTGGATTAGTTTTCAGAAATAACATAAACAAATATATACTTTGAATTTTTCTAAAATAATTTTATCTTGTTGAGAATAGTTTAGATAAAAGTAGTATGTGATTTATTATTTTCACTGTTTTTGATATATAGCCATTATATATTTTGGCTATCTTCAAAAATATATTTGAGTGCCACTGTGTATATAAAGTACTGTGATTAAAAACTTGAGCATATAAATTTTATTTATATTGGTGTTTGTACTTAAACTATTCAGAGTTTCAACTAAGTATTATTTAAAGTTTGAATCTTATCAGTGATTAGACAATGACTTCTCAAATGTGACTTTTAATAAATATATGCTCATAAGTGAAACTTTATAGTTTATGCAGTTAATTTATGAATATATAAGCAAATTTAAATTTAAAAAATGCCTTACACTAGTATGGTTAGAAGTCAGATCTAAATTTAATGTAGATTTAGGTGAAAGGAAGTATACAATGTAAATTTTAAAAAACCTTTTTCTTCCTCAGAATATTGATATAAGCACTATTACCCGGAATTTGATATTTAATTTTATAATTGACACCTACTTGCATTTAGATTACTGTACTAATTAGAGATTGTTAAATAAGACATGTAATTGGGTTGATAATAACTGAAATTTATTCTAACATAGGAAAAATCTTTTGAGATTTATTTAAGACTAATGACTGCTATTAAAATTTTAGAAGCTGCCAGAATCTAATGACAAAGGCACTTAGAATACAAAACATTTTATTTGTGCTTGCCCACTTATATAATAAAAAGGTGATTCCCCCCACTCCGATTCTTATTTAATTCTCAAGTAAAATGTTATTCTTTTGGGACTCTGTAGTCCCTTTCGTTGTTTGCACTTTTTGTATTTAGGGTCACTAATTTGAAGAAATTTTTAATAAAGTTTTTAAATAAAATAGTATCATATAATTTCATCAAAAAAACTCGTTCATGACACATTCTGCTTTAACCACTCTTTCTATGATCTACTGAAACATTATTTTTTAATGCTGAATGCTTAACTTGTTTTTTCTTTGTTTTTTTCCTTTCTCTTCACATCTTGAAGTTTCAACTAACCTTTCAATGCTTTTTTTCCTTACCTCTTTTATTTGCTCCATTTATGCATTAAGTGGTTGCTTAGATTTAAGGTAAGAGATTCCAGGGCTGGATTTCCATTCTTTGTTCTTGTGTAGAATATTACATATGGGGAGTGAGGAGATATTTTGCACTTGGCCTTTTAAAACAAACAAATAATTCCTCTTTTTATTTATTTTTTATTTTTGTCATGCAACTTTGTGGTGTCATCATGTTTCATAAGGGCAGTTATCTTGTCTGTTTGGTCATTACCATTCAGTTATCTACTGTGCCTAGAACAGTGCCTGAGTACATATTAGATGCTTAGCAAATATTTATTGAATAAATGGTTATTTTGCAGCGTTAACATATTTTGTGAAACTGAAATGTAAATTACCCTATAATAAAATGTTGTTATAAAATAAAATTAGCTGGATTTTATCAATGTAGAAATTTTGTTATGGATTATAGGGCCAACTAATGTGCTTCATTTAACCCTCCCCCTGTGTAATAGCCTTTTTATTCTATAAATGGTGTGCTTTATTATATTTCTTGTGGCCACTATGTCTTTATCTCTTGACTCTTAATCAATGTAAAGAAATTGAGAAGAGGAAAATATTCAGTGTTATGGTTTTTTTTTTTAAGTTGCAGTATCGTGTATTTTGTAAAAAAAAAAAAAGTCTTTTCTCAAATTGCTATATAAAATGTTTCAATATAAAATCACTTTAAGAGATTTTCAAGCTGAGTATTAATTATATGCAAAACATTGAAAGCTCATAATAGTATTTAACAAGATAAAAGTTAAGAATTAGAGAAATAGTTCCTTTTGTTATTTGTTTCGGTAATATTTTTGTATTTTGGAGGGTTAATGCTAAAAGACATTTAAGTATATTCGAGAAGCCTATCAAATAGAATGTTACTGAAATTATTTTTACCAAACTGATCATGCATTTACTTTTTATTTCTTTAGCTGAATTTTATGATTTCTTTTTAAATACATATTCTTTTTTTCTAATACCAAGTTGTTTGCTGTATCTTCAGTGTAGAAAGTGATAACAAGACAAGATGACTGAGATCTGAATCATTAACTAGCTACAAAGTATGGCCACAGAAATTTCAGATCTTTGTAGAGATGTGACTAGAGCAGCCCAGGCAAATGTACTTATGTAATTGATTAGATTGTTGGCCCCAAATACTCAGTCTTAGTGAGGCACGTGGAATTGTGAGGAAATTCTTTTTTTTTTTTTTTTTGCATAAAATAGGTAGAACTAGACCCAAAGCAGTGCATGGCCTACTTTGGCTCTTTTCCTCTGAAGTCTGTATTCAAATTTTGATTATTTATGTATTGACCTCCAAAGTGATAGAAGTATGCAGAAAGATTAATTGAAAGAAAAACACAGAAATGGACCAGTTCCTTTTCCTTTAAGTTTAGACCAGCTTGCCTAAGCTGTGATCTCGTGCTCAGTTACTTCAAACCCTACGGTGATTTCTTCTTGACCTTCCTGGGTTCATGATCTGTTCTATGTGGGAGATGGGCCAGAATGAGTAGGCAATGAGAGGCTTCTTGAAAGAAAAATCCAATAAGGAAATATCACACTTGGATGAGATTCCTTAACGTCTTTGCTCTGGGCACCGAACTGCTCCACTCCTTGTGGAGCGCCAGTGTTTCTTCCATCTTCCCTGTCTTCATCTTCCTCTTTGTGAATGTGTCTGTCTTCTTTGTAAACTTGTGGCACATAGTTAATAATTTTGAGTGAACCAAAACAAAGTGAAGTGAAAAAATATTCATCATATAGCAAATCATTTCTCTTCTTATGCTGCTTTAAAAAATTAGTGGTTTTGGAAGGGTGATTAATGGAATAATTAAATATGTTAAGGTAAAAAATAGAATTAAAGACAAAATGTTAAAGTTGGAAGAACTGCAAGTAATAAGCTAGTTGGTTTTCCAGCTGAGCTTTTTGGAGACCTTTGGTTTACATCGAGTGTCCTGAACCTCTCCTGATGTTTGATAGGATTATCTGTTGCTTTGATTTCTTCCTGAGCTCTTCTTGAGCTCTGTCTTTGCTCCTGTTGCTGTCAGACTTTTGATGCCTTCAGACAGACTGTAAACAGAGTTCGTACTTTGAGATCAGACACATGGGATTTGACTCAGAAGAGACTTCCATGCTTAAAAGTTGAATTTTAAAATTTTATACATCATGTTATGGTGGTATTGAATGGTTCTTTTCATCTGAAATTTGGATTTTTTTTTTCAGTCAACTGAACTGTAGAGTTTAATTCATAAGATTTTTCAAAACAATGTGATACTTTTTACAACAAAAGGCATAAAAAAACCAATGGATAGAATGTCATATTGGAAGTGTTTTAATATGTATCTGAGGCCATATAAAAGTAGAATGTACCTTGAACTGGGGTACCCTTTTCCTATCCTCACTACTCCACATCTAGATACAACCTGTACATACTACTCTACTTCTCTTCGTTTATTTAAATCCTACTTAAAAAAATTAGTTTAACAGTCCAGCTCAGATTTTTCTCTATGAAACTATAGCTATTCATTCTCACAGTGATATTTCTTTTGGGGGAGGGGGATTTCTGTATAATTTGTAGACATTCTTTTTGTTTGAAACATGCAAGTCTTATTCCAAAATATTATGTTTCTTAAAAATCAGAGATGCTATTTTATAGACCTTCGTGTCCCCTTAGTGTCCCTCTTATTTGCCATAGTCCTTTACCCTAGTACCAGTAGTCTGGTAGGTAGTTGATAAATAAGGGGTATACCACAGGTATCATTCTAGAATGTGTCTGCCACTGTTACATCATATCAGGTCATCTGTCAGCATTTGTATTCTACATAAGATATTCATTGTTTTACTTAGCAGAGAAGCATTTTTCACAAAGGAAAGCTTCCTTAAATATTGAAAAATTCTTTTTGCTTAATATAAAGATAGTACAGTATCAGCAAAGTATAAACTAAAGATTTTTTGGACATTCTGCGGGAACTCTGGTTTCTTGATTTAGGTTACTCATCCAAACCTCATTAATCAAATACAATCGTTTGATGATTCTGCATGTCATAAATGTATCCAGTTTTATTTATAGAAATGTCCACCAGATTTTATAGATTGTTTATATTATTTTGGGAGAGGTAGATTAAAAAACTTGAAGAAGATACTGCAATTTAAAAAAAAACACCTTACATACCAAAACCTTAAGTCAAAGTTGGAAAGTTTTCAAGTATTTTAGCTATTCCATATATAGAATAAAACTCTCTTTTATTCTTTTTCTATCCCTGCTCCTTTTCCTTCCTGTTTATAGCAAATTGATGTAGTTTAGTGTTTGGTTCACCTACTTCTCCCTCATCACTTAAAATAACTTTGGGTATTATGTTGTTTAAGGTTGAGCTTAAAGGACTTTGGTTACTACTTTAAAAAATCTTCTGGTATCATAAATTAAGACTTACAGTTTTAACAGCTATTGATTATTTATCATATCACTCCTAAAACTTTTCCCAAATGTGGACTGATTTTTTAAAAACTTCTGGCATTTTCATTTTATATATGATTAGTATACCCTCTGCTTATTAATGAGGGGGAGAGCAAGGATAAGTTAATCTTTATTTTTACATGATAACCAGCTTGTTTTATATTTATTGTTTAAAAGCAACAATAAAAGGATTACCAGTAATTGCTGCACTTAAAAAATGTTGACATTTCAAAGGTATCATTTGTCATTAAAGATTGTTTTATCATCACACACAACTTTTTCACTGGGCTATTCTTTTGAAGAGTTTATTTCTTGATGTATTATTTCTTGCCTATTCAGATAATAATTAGTATTTTAGGATTTTAAAAAATTCCATTTTTAAGCCAGTTAATTTTATTTATTTTATTATGGTGACATTGGTTAATGAAATGCAGTAAGTTTCAGGTGTACAGTTCAACAGTGAGGCATATATATATTGCATTGTGTGTTCACCGACCAGTAAGATTTTTTTCTGTCACCACATATTTGACCCCCTTTACTCTATCCATCTTTCTCCTCCCTAAGCCAGTTATTTTAATACCCTTAATGCTCTGTACCCAGTTATGATTTATTTTTTTTAATTTATTTTTCAGAATTATAAATATTCTGATTTCAGTGATGTAATATCTTGGTTTCATTTTACAAGAGTAATTTGAATACACATAGTCTTATTAGAAAAGTTAAGGCCTTTTTTTGAAGTGTTTGGCAGTCCAAAATATTTGGTTTTTAAAATAGGGTCAGGTATGAACATTAACTCCAAACTGTTGGTAATCTCAATTGGAGATTGCATTTGAGCTATATTTGTAAATGACTTCTCTTAGCTCTTTAAGATTCCCAGATTTCTATGGCTTTCTGTATAATATTGACATACTCCTTTGGTGGCATCCTTGTTTCCATATTACCCAGTTTTCCTACATTTACATTTTTAGTTGGGAATGGAATAGTGAGGTGTCATGGCCCAGCTCTGATTTAGGACTGTATAACTTACATCTTTCCCATGACTGGATTAATCTTCATTTTGGGACTTGAGTGGGTCTGATTACCACAGGAACTAGGACATCACTAGTGGTCCCTGTATTGCTCACAGTTGAATGAGATATCTCAGCCCTACCTTTCTAGTTTAGATGTTTAGGAACATGCCTTAACTTCTGGCAGTTTTCAGGTAGGTAATTCCTTCATAAAAGAGCATTAAATAAATCTGAATTGTAAGGCTGATCCACTATTTTAAAAAACTAAAAATTTCTGTTTATCTTGCAATTTATTTTATATTTTCTAGTTAATGGATCAAAGCTATAGTTGCATATTTTATTTGGGAAACACGTATTTAGTATTTTTTTATGATATACTTACTGTTTAAAAACAAAGAATTCCTTAAGGGTCTTATTGTTTCTGATTGAGTTACTATTTATCAAATCTTGAGTTTTTATAGTTATTTAATTTCAATTGAATGTAGTATCAAATAGTCTAACCAGTGATCTGTTGGTGTGATGGCCTAATGGCAAATAAAGTCTTTACATACACATTTATAATCATTTGAAAATTTCATATTAGGAAGAGTCCTTTGAGTACAACTGTAGAATAATCGTAGAGTAGAAATTGCATATGAAATGCATGGCCTCTAATTTTTTTTTCCTATTTAAACCTTTCCTTCCTTTGTTAAATAGCATAATATTATTTCCCAAAAGGTCACTTTGTTTCACTGCATACAAGTTGAGTTTTCCTCAAAAATTTTTTAGGTGAGTACCCAGAATATGAAGATGGGTGGGCTGCCGCGTACAACACCTCCAACGCAGAAACCCCCCAGTCCCCCTATGTCAGGGAAAGGGACACTTGGGTGAGTATGTAACTAAGTAATAAGTGAAAACCATTTCATGTAGTGTTGTTGAAACCTAAACACTGCATATATTTAAATATTTTAATATTTGAAAAAAGAACATTTTCTTCCTAGATTATCTATTTTGTGTGTAACTTTACCTTTTCCTGGGAAACATCTTTATATTTTAAAAAGATTTTGTTTCAGAATTATTTTTCTAATTTCAAATTTGAGATAAGATCTAGCCGAAGTTCATGGTTTATTATAAATTGCACTCTTAATTCTTATTTTCATAAAATTTTTAGTCTTTCATATTACAGTTGACTATTATTCAGGCTATTCTTCTGAAGAACACTGTGTAGATTACAGAATTCTGTGTAGCTTGTGTTGTTTTGAGAATATTGAGCTTTAATTTGGTCCTATGGAGGTGGACTCCAAATTTGACTTTTGGCAGAAATGATCAATTAATGGAAAAGCTTGACTTTTTTTCTTCTGTAGCATCATAGTATAAAAATTTGGCTTATCGAGATTTGTGATCAAGTGGGCATAATATATTACAGAAACCAGATGGCCAAAATTGTGTTCCAGCTCTGCTCCTGTGGTCTTGCATAGTCAGCCTTTTAACAATTCAGTTTTTTCATCTGTAAAAGGGGGTAATATCTGTCCTCTGTCAACTTTTCAGAGTCACTGTAGCATGAATTGGATTTCTTAAAAATGTATAAGACAGAGACAAAATACTTGGACAGACATTGGCTTTATGATGTATGCTTAAAAGTTTCTAGTTGACTATCTTGTTTTTGGCCCCCTCACCAAAAAAAACAAAACAACCTAATCAAGCACTGTGGATCATGACAGGACAAAGATGAGTTGGGATATAAAGGAGGATAATGTTGGAAGAGAAATTACAGTTAGGACAGTGAGAAACAAAAGAATAAAAGTGAATTCCAGCTGAGAATAGGATGATTTTATTTGGGTAGACAAAAATTCTGCTTAGAGAGGAACAAATTTAGTAAATCAAATAAGATTTAAGCTTCAGGGTAGATTTTAAATGTCATGATAAGAGTATAGTAGAGTCATGGTAGAGTGTAAGAGTAAAAGTAGAGAATCAGATCAAGAGGAAGTATTTGTTTTATTTCTTTTTGTGGAATGTCTACATTTCTGTCATGTATAGTACCAAAAAGATTTTGTTAGATTTTAAGTCAAGATTGTTAGCAAGATAACCCACTGTATTATCTAGTAAATAAAGTTTTCTGTTACTCTCCAGTTTTGAAGATGTACTCATGTACGAGTATTTGTTTTCCTTGTGTATCAGCAAGGGTTCTGCAAAATCTTCAGAATCTCTGAGCACCACAAGCTGATTAATGGTCATAGCCTGTCTTTTACACACAGTCTTTGCCTAGGCACTACATTTTGTTCTTCTGCACTTTGTTCTTTACCTTGTTTTTATCATTGCCTTCACTGTATAGTTCTCAGTCAGCAAAGTGTTTTTTCTTGGATTGGAATAGAACGTTTTTGTTGTCCGGGAAAAATTGTCTGGAAATCAGATGCTTCTAAATTAATCACTTTTTTTATTTTTATTTTTTTAAATATGTATATTTACATCATAATTTCAGAGATACCAAAACTTCTTTTTTAAAATACTTTTTTTCTTCCTTTAACCCAGTATCTCATCTAGTGCTCCTTATTTATTTTTAATTATTAATGTATATATGTATTTATGAAAGATTTTGAGGGTAGTAGAGTAGACAGGGTCATTTCAAAGTGATCTCATTCAGAATCAATGAACCATAAATTGAGTAGCCCAGGAGAGCAGTATTTAAAGAAACCTTGGGAACTTTTGGGTGAGCAGATTATTGAGAAATTCGTAAGTCAAGTGAACAATATTCCAGGAAAAGAAATCTTTTTAATTTTCTCATCTTTTGAGATCCCAGTTTTTCTTTTAAAGACTAGAAGCTTGTCTACAAAATGTCAGTTGAATATTTATCATTGTCATAAAGAATTTGGAAATTTAGAGATGAGAACTAATTTAATAATTAATGATCCAGTGTGCATCTTATTTCCTATCATATTTCCTCTTACTCTTATTTTCTTCCTTTAAAAGGAGATATTTTGAGAAAAAGGGGAAATATATTAATAAAATCCAGCCTGTTTTGTACTTTACAGTTCAAAGTAAAGTAGAAAGACTTAAGTGGTCTTTTTTTTCTTCTTTCCCTTTTAAATATTGAACTGAGGGAGGGTAAAAGGTAAGAGAAGTTGAGATGAAAGTTGAAGGAGGAAGTGAGGTGAGACTAGAAGGAGATGAGAGTAAATTGTGTATTTTGTGTATGGATATAGTTTAATATTTATGTATTTACTATGTAGAAAGGGAAATACAGGGTTATAGTTGCCATTGATTATCAGTGTGAGGGTTGTGTACTCTCTGAATATCTTAGGTTAGGGAGAGAGGGGTGAGGAAGATAATTAGTGCATTCATGTAGTGCAGTTGGGAGATTTTGACATGGTACTAAAATAATTTGAACTCATATAAGAAAAGAAGAGAGTCTGGAAAACATTAGCTTACCTGGCGGGAAAATATTCTTTGTGCTCTATGAGAATGAATAAACAAAATTACATTAGCACTAGGAAATGAGGTTGGAGACTAAAAAATAATACTCATCAAAACCCTGATGGTAGAGAAGTGACGCTTAAGGAAAGACTGAAATTTATAGCTGGGTTATATTAAAACACATTTTCCTATCTCTGAGTACAAATTGTATTTCACTACTGGCAACTCTGAATTTATTGTGCCGAAACTTGCTAATCACACAATACATACGCTCTTCTTTTTGTAGGCGGCACTCCCCCTATCGCACACTGGAGCCAGTGCGTCCTCCAGTGGTACCAAATGATTACGTACCTAGCCCAACCCGTAATATGGCTCCCTCGCAGCAGAGCCCTGTGAGGACAGCTTCTGTGAATCAAAGAAATCGAACTTACAGGTATTTTCTCTACCTCAGCACAAAATGTGATGGTCTTAGTACCATAATTTGTTCAGATAACTTCAGTTAAATCTCTCTCATTTTCCAAGCACTAAGTTCTTTTCCTCACTCTACTCCCCCAAACCTCATCTGATTCTACCTCTCTCATGTTCTGATGCAACTTTGAGCAGTCAGGAAGTTGAAGTAAAACAAACAAACAAACAAAAAAACCAGACAGCTTAAGGTGAAAACTTCTCTACAAAATAAATAGTTGTAGTTGACCTAAAAAAAGTTATGAACCAGACATGGGAAATTTTAAGTTGTTTTTTGGTGGAACTTTACAGATGAAAAACTATATACAATAAAACATTAACATGAGCTAGTATATATCAAGATATCATTACAAATAAAATTAATCAAATATTCTGTTTAGGAAAACTGTTTTTATTATAAAAGAAGTTTCTTCAGATAGGCATTAAGCTGGAGTAAAAGAAAATATTTTAAAGTAATATTGTTAAGCTCCATTTGTCACTTATTTTTATGGAGAACTTTTTTCTCAATTTCTTTAATACGTGCTTATTAAAATGTGATCAAAACAAATTTCTTGAACTCACCTTTTTTTCTCTACTTTTTAAGAAATTCATATTTGAAGTTGAAGGCTTATCTTTATTATAGCTATTATACTTATTTCACAAAATTGTGGGAAATACTGGTGATATCGTACTCTCTATATACATACATATATACTCTGTTTTGGTGGCTCTTATCTCTTCAGCAGCAGTGGGAGTAGTGGAGGAAGCCACCCAAGTAGTCGGAGCAGCAGTCGGGAGAACAGTGGAAGTGGGAGTGTGGGCGTTCCCATTGCTGTTCCTACTCCCTCTCCTCCAAGTGTCTTTCCAGGTAAAATATGAATGGTGCTTCATCTTCACTTATCCTTTCTGAATTTGAATTCAACTTCTGATTTAATTACAGTAGGTTTTCTTTCTAATCAGGATTTATCTTTCCTGTAGGACTCCATAAATGTTGCGAAATCTTTACGCATTTGTTATTTTAACCAATTTGTACCTGTATGCCCACACATATGTCTGTTGTTTGGTTTTATGTCTTCAGTGCTGTGGCTCACTTGGTGCTTTGAGGTTTCAGGCACCACATTGATATTAGTTATATGTTTAATTCCAGCTAGAATTACAACAGTGTCAGCCTTTGGACACAGTAGAGACTCAGTGTTGAGAATCATATCTGTAACAAAAGATTAGACAAATATCAAAGTTTTGACAGTTAAATTTAATGGACTATTGGAACTTAATAGTCTCTGAAATGTTACCTCTCTTCTCTGAAACAGAAATGTGCTTATTTAATCTGAGGATACCAAAGTTAAAATTTAGTTTGAAAGGCATGACATAGAAGACATAGAGGTGGATTATTACATATTTAATTACTTATCCTAATAGATAATACCCTTTAAAAATCATTTAAAAGAGATTTTTCTAAATGCTTTTTTACCTGTTAAGATATTTATGTTTGGAATATATGTTTATTTTTCTCACTTGTATAATTCAGAATGGAATACTGGTGTTTCCTAGTGTATTATGTTTAGTTACATATGCTAGCTAGTTACAGAATGTTACGCTAAAGATTACAATATAAAAGAGCAGTTTTCTTTCAGAGTAGTGGCTTTCAGGTAAAAAGGGATGCTCATTTTTAATGAATTTAAAAATCTACTCATTATCCTGGCATCTTGAATTATTTGCCACAAACCTGATAATCCTTTAACATGAGCTTCATTCTCTCTCTCCTTTTTAACACTTTCTTCTATTCTTTGGTTACTGTCAATCATTTGAATATCTAACATTAGTTCTCTAGTGCCTTTACTAATCCTGCCTAATGGGACTGCCTCATTAATGCTGCCTCTTACTCCTCTTTCCCCTTAGCCCCTGCTGGCTCTGCTGGTACTCCTCCCCTTCCTGCTACTTCTGCATCTGCCCCTGCCCCTCTTGTTCCTGCTACTGTCCCTTCCTCCACTGCCCCAGATGCCACTGCTGGGGGTGCCCAGACCCTTGCTGACGGCTTCACTTCTCCAACTCCCCCTGTTGTCTCTTCCACTCCCCCTGCAGGTGAGTACTGGCTTATTCCTTGAGAGGCAAATCCAGTCATCTGGCTCTTTCTTATCCTACCTGGAACTATGGCTTTGTGATTGTTATTTGTTTGTGTTTATTTATTTAAACATGAAGAAGAACGTACTAACTAGAAAAGGGCATCTGATCAAAGAGTAGAATATCTGGAGGAAATCAGGGTAAAAATTCCCGTACATCTTTCCAAAAGAGTAGCATAAATACACATTTTTTTATTTCTTGAAATTCATTTACTAGGGATTTGTGAATTTAGTATGGAGCTGTCTTCTGTATAGTTTTGAAAAGTTGTCATTAGAATATTGTTATAGGTTGTCATTCACAGAAAGAATAGTTTATCATAAGAATTCTCAAGTATATTTTATAGGAAATATTTGATATAATATTCCGAAAGTCTCCGTAGTGAACTTTTTAAGAACTTCAGGTTTACTTATCGTGTTACTTACGGTTGATTGTTGTTTTAGTATTTTAAAATTACAACCTAAAATCTATTTTTTGATGGGAGGAGAAAAGGGCTCAATTGCTATAAAATATTTTTATAAAGTTAATGGTGATCAGTAAATAAGTTCTTATCTATTTTAAAAATGTGTTTGGACACACATCACTGTGGCTTGCCAAATACTCCATAGAATATATACTCAGCTCTGCTCCTATAACCAAATATTTAAATATTAAAAAGCACTTTTAGTTAAGATGGATTTTTGGATGATGTTTTATGGGATAGCTTCTATAATAGCACTTAATAAGAAAAGCTTTCTACAGTGGGTAAATGTAAATATGCGCTGTTCTTCAATGTTCATATAACTCTGTTAGGCCAGACTGGCTATGCAAGAACATAACTAGATTACTATATAGTTATGTAGAAATAACATAGGCCCAGAAAGGACATCTCACTCCCACCCGAGAGTCAGCATGTTTATAATTTAATAACAGGTGCTGGTTCATAGTTTGCACTGAATAAACATTTATCGTTTGAGTGGATAATTATAGTTAGGTTTTTTTTTTTTTTTTTTAACAAAAAGCAAGATAGTAAATGCCTCAATAACAATTTACATGTTTATAATCTTTTTTAAACAGCGTCTTTGAATCACGAAGTACTTTTTTCTTTCTATTAAGGTATAATTTGTGTATAGTTAAATTTACCCTTTTTAGTTTATATTTCTGTGAGTTTTGAAATGTAGGCAGTGATGTAACCACAACTAAAATCAAGATATAGAACAGTCCTGCCATTCCTAAATTTCCTCCATGCCCCCTTTGTAGTCAGTTCTTCCCTTTCACTTCGAACCCCTGGCAATCACTTGATATTTTTTTTGGTTCTGGTGTTTTGGCACAGTGCCTTTGAGATTTACCAGTATTGTTGAATGTTTTTGTTATTTTGTCCCTTTTTATTACTGGGTGTCTGTATGGATATGCACAGTTTGTCCCTTTCCCAGCTCAGGGACAGTTAAATTATTTATATTTGTGGGTGATTATGAATAAAACTGTCATAAATGTTCACAAATAGACTTTTGTATGAGCGTAAATTTTCATTTAATTTGCGTAAATACCAGAGAGTAAGATTACTGGATAGTATGGTAAGTTCATCTTTCAAATTGTTTTCCAAAGGGGCTGTACAATTTTGCACACCACCAGTGGTGTATGAGACTTCCAGTTGCTTTGACTACTTGTTAGCACTTCTTATTGTCAGTTTTTTTTTTAACTTTAGCCATTCTAATAGGTGTACAACATGTTTTGATTTGCATTTTTCTAATGACTAATGATGTAGAACATCTTTTTGTGTGCTTCTTTGCCATTTGTTTATCTTTTGAAGAAATGTCTGTTCAAATGTTTTGTCACCTCCTCCCTTTAAAATAGGGTTGCTTGTTTTCTTATCATTTAGTTCTTTTATATTCTGAATAGAAGTCCTTTGTTAATTGTGATTTGCAAATAGTTTCTTCCATTTTGTGACATTTTATTCTCTTAATAGTGTCTTTCAAAGAACAGAAGTTCTTCATTGTGATTAAGTCTAGTTCACTGAATTTATTTTTTTTGTGGATTGTGGTTTTGGTGTCATATTCACTAACTCCTTACCTTACATAAGGTTATAAATATTTTGTCTTGTTTTCTTCCAGAAGTTTTTTTTTTTTTTAGATTATATGGTTAGGTCTATAGTAATTAAACTGTAGTTTTATTTTGTTTTGGTTTTCAACCCAAAGCAAAGTAAATGCCTATTAATGGTATAAATAGTCTCTTTTATGTTTTTACATTTTTCATCATAGTTGCAGAGACTTGATAGTGGATTATGTTTAAACTGAATACTCAAGATTTTTATGCAACAGAATTGATTTTTAGGTTTTGATATTGTCATATGTAAGAAGATTAAATAGTGTAGCAGATCTTGAGTGCTTTTATGTTATTTCTATATGAGTTCATACGAATTCAAGTAGGATAAATTTGTAGAGTTCTGAAGACCAGTTTTAGTCACATAAAACCATTTTACAATCATGAATAAGATGAAATATTATCAAAAGTGCTTTTTTTTCCTTTGCCTTCCTTCCATCCTCCCTTGTCCTTTCTCCTTTTCTTTCTCTTTCCTTTATCCTCTCTCCTTCCTCCCCCCTTTCTTCCCTTGACACTTCTTACCACCTCCTCTTCTCTCCTTGTCTCTTTTTCATCCCCTCCTCTCCTTCTCTTCCCTCCCCACTCTTGCCTTATGGAGTGACCTCTCATGGGATCCCTAGTGCTTTGTCTCTAACATTAGGCCTTCCGCTGAGTGATTTTAAGTGGGGGTGGAGTCAAGAAAAAATTTAGGAACTGGATTGCATTAGGAAATTGGGTAGATTAAGAAAGAGTGTCTTCAGTTGTCATTAGCTATTATTTTCAGAGAGCAAAAATACAGTGAAATTGCTGATAAATATGTACAAGTTCAGGGATGAAATTAAAAATGAGATATTTCAATTCACTTTTTATATCAGCTTTTTTTATAATTGTAAATTTCTTAAACTCTAATTTGAAGACAAAATAATCTAGTTTTAAACATGGATGTCTTTGATCGAATAAAGATGTGTTCGATTTAGAATTATGTCACTTGACCTTTTGCTGGAAATATTGTTTTCCTTTAATAGCTTTGCTACCTTAAATGCACTATTATTATTATTAATTTGGAATAAGACTGTTTGTCAAGCATTTTTTCTTTTGCTTTCCCAGTGTCATTTTTATCTTGTAGAGTTTAGTTTTCAGTGTTTAATGGATTTACTTTTTTGAGGGGGAGGAAGTAAGCCATAAATTTTAATTGTGATGATTTCAAAACTGTGTCAAATTATTAAATTAATAAAATAATATTAGTAATCTATTTAGCTTTTCCAAACCTAATCATAATTTTATTTATCTGCTTTCCTGCTTTTGCACTTTGATATAGGATCAGCTGAGCGATAACTGTCACCTTGCATTTGTTAGATAACTAATTTAACATTTTTATTTTTAACAGTCTTTTTAAGACTCAGGCATCGTACCTAAAGTATTTCATTGTCTGAGGTAATTTTCTTTTAATGACAAGTTTATGTTCCTTTTCCAGGTCATCCTGTCCAATTCTATAGCATGAATAGACCTGCCTCTCGCCATACTCCTCCAACAATAGGGGGCTCATTGCCCTATAGACGCCCTCCTTCCATAACTTCACAAACAAGCCTTCAGAATCAGATGAACGGAGGACCTTTTTATAGCCAGAATCCAGGTAAGATATTTTTTGTATTCTGTGGAATATATCTGATTAAAAACTAGCACATGGAAGGTGGTTAGTACTATTTTTTGAAGGAATGGAAATTGCTAATATTGTATTTTCCACTTTTTCTTTTTTAAAAAATATATGGTTTCCATATAAAGTTGTAGAACTTAATTTTTCTGAACAGAATCTTTTTGAATATGCTAGTGATTACTTGCTTTAAAAAATAATATTGTGGTAAACAATATTTCCTGCCTATTTAACCAGATATCCTTGCTGTCTGAGTAGCAGGTAATGAAAATTGAGTGTACATGGAAAGAGTTTATAAGTGGCAAATAAAAGAGAGATGACATTTTTGAAGCTGCTTTGTGCTAGGCAGTTATACTTATTCAGTTCTCGTACCAAACCTATGATGGGAAAATGGGACTTGGACAGATCGATTTAGCTATAACAATCATCTTTCAGTTGCATCATGTATGCAGAAAACAATCTGACACATATGTAATACTATACATACTTATTATTTTTGCTTCTTCCCAAAGAGGCTAAGAGAAAATCCTAGACTCTGTGACTATTGTGGACATGGTGTGTCAACTCACTGAGGTTTTGGATTTTTGTCAAGAGGGCAGTAAGCCCTCTAATATTAGGGGACAGCCCATTTTATCTTTGATTAAACCCTTAATTTTATGGAGCTGAACTCCATCTACTACAGCTACTACCTTTTGATGAAACCTTGTTATATTTTTGGAGTCGTGTGGAAGAAATTTGATCATCCTTCTTCATAAATGAAGTTTAAAGAATGCTTTTATATTTGTTATCTTATTTAAGTCTTATAATCATGTGATTATGTTCATCAGTATTTTACAGGTGAGGAAACTGAGGCTGAGTTGATGGTCAAGTTAGGATTTGAATTTAGGACATCTTCTTAAGTTCTCTGTCCTTTCTATTGTGCTATCCTACCTACCTTCAGACTTTAAAAAATCTTTCTCTTACCTTCCCAAGTCTTCTCTTTTGTTGGGGAGGAGGATGCCCATATTGTAATGTAAATTGCATGAGAGCCTGAGACTGTCTGTCTTTTATACAATTATATCCTGGGAGTAGCGCTCAATAATTTGTTGAATGTAGAATGAATCCTTTGTTCCCTTATTCAAATTATTTCACTGTTTTGGGTCCTTCTTGTAAATTAAATGCCATATTTCTAGTCTAACCAAGAGCACCCTGTAGTGTGATTACCAGCTGCCTCACTTGAAATATATGTACTCTTACTGCTGTCTTTAATCACAGTGATTTTGGCTGTGCCATTCTTTGTAACTCATTTGGAGCTTAATTTTGATAATCGGTCGGTATTTTTCATACATTCTCTTTTAAATCATGTTTTCCAAACCCATATTTGTATAAGATCTATTTTGTTTCTAAATGCATTTTTTTTTTAATTTTTATATTTTAGTTTTAGATGTGGGTTGCTTCATAGTTCTGAAGGTAAGCTCTCTCCCTGGTCCTCTTAGAAGTCAAGACAATTGTGGCTTTGAGCTGTTTTGCCCTCCCTTATCTTTGCAAAGAGTTTTGAAAGAATGATGTCGGTTCAAAGTGGGCTGGTTCTGTAATGGAGCTGAAAGGTGCTTCACTGTTAGCAGCTTAGAAACAACTGTGCATGATATACCGAAAGTAGGTACAAGAATATTTCATGCTTTGTACATATACAGGGTCTTATGAGAACCCTTTGGTGGAAATTATATGAAGGTTGTTTATGCACATATTTAAATGTTTAAAATATCAATTTCATTACTTCTTTCTTTGTAAATTTGACTTTAACATACTTGAAAGTAATATACTTTATGGAATGATTTAATGAAAGTCTGTGAATTAAGGTTATTGAGCCTTCAGCATAATGTGTGAGACAAATGAGTTGTTTCGTTTTGTTTCCTGTGCTCCTCCCGATTAAGTTCTGATTTGCTAACTGTTTAAAGAGGGTAACTACAGCTTTGTTGGTTGATTAATCCGTGCTTTCTCAAATTTTTTTTTTTTTTTTTTTACTAAATCACATTCTTTGAAAAGCTTTGTTTACAGGACATAATGCCTTACAAACCAGTGTTTTATGACTATTAGATGCTTCTTTATTTGCTTTAGATTATTATATGTTTCTTGTATTACTCTACTTACAGTGGTCCCTGTTCATATTTAAAATGAGAAAATTTGTTGTGGTTTCTCAAGTAGCTAATAACCTGATTGAACAAAATTATCCCAGATGTGTGTTTTATAAGCAAATTTTTTTGCAGTTGGAGGCTTGACATTTATGTGTGCTTCTCAAGAAGTGAGCTGGCATCCTGGGATTCATATGAATGTAATTCAGTGGGCTTTTCTGTGAGGTATAAATCTAGCAGCACTGCTACTATATTTGGTTTGAGTTTGAAAAAGGGCATTACAACATAGGAATTAAAATATGGAACACCCAGTGTCTAGTACCAAGTCCTAGGAGCACAATAATTGTTTTTTTAATGTGATTATTTCACAAATTAATGAAAGGAACACTGATCAGGGCATAACTGAAACCTCTTTGATTCTCATTGTTTCATAATCTAATCCAGCCAAAGAAATAGGAACACCAATTTACCATTTATCTTGTCAGCAGCAAAGAACATCATTGAAACAAATAAGGCTAATCACAAGTTTTTACTTTAATATAAATATGAAGCACCTTGATGGTAAAGAAAATTTCATAACAATAAGGAATCAATATGTGGTATTGAAGTACTCAGGCCGTTGGTAGAAGTTAATCCTGCATTTTACTGTTCGTATTTTCTTACAACAAAAACTTTTTTAAAAGGTTTTAATTCACAAAGTGGATGGAATGTTATTTCCAAGAAATGTAACTGTAAATAGACGGAGGAATTTCTGAATGAGTGTGGTGTTTGACACAGGGAAAATGTCATTCTTTAAACCCTGGATGTTATTAAAAGCAACTGAAAACAAAACAAAACAAAACAATATCGGGTTGGTGATACTGCATAAGAGAAGCCATAACACATTAAAAAGATAATTAAGTTACAGCATTACCATAAATCCCCAGAAGAATACAGATTTGGTGGGGCTTTAGCAATGTGTAATAAAGAGCAGTACTAAGAGGCTGTTTTTAAATCCTCATTTTAGGCAGTCTTTAGGGTTTGGTAAAGAATGTTTAGAGAGAAAAAAAAGCAAGAAAGCAACTGAAAAGTATATTTTTAGATGACCAGGTAAACCAAATAGACGCTTTACACTGATTATTAAACGCAAGTTCTGTTTTTAAACTTGTCTTAATTTGCTACTTTTTCTAGGCATAATAGTATATGGTGATTTTTTTAACTTGCAGAGGAATAACAAAAATGATCCAATTCTTTTAAACCTTCTGAGACTATAGGACTGGTAATTATTTGATAACCATATTCTTTTCCATCAAAAAAGCTCCCCTTAGTTAAATTAATTAAATTAATTAATTTTTATTAGTTAAATTAATTTTTAAATATTCCTTGTTCTAAGTTGTTATTAATGCTAGAAAATATTTCACTCTTAAATTGCTTAAATTATTTCCTTCAGCTTGAATGGGCTGACAATTAAATATAGCCTCTAAAAATGATATTCTTTAGTGGTTTTAGTAGTAGTATTTGATGTTTATTTTGCCTTATTGTCTCAGCATTTATAAAGCTGTAAAAATAAGAGGTAAAGATCTTTTTTCTCCCCAAACTCTTTGAATTGAACATTTTAAAACACTGAACCTCAAAGATTATGCTCCAAAGGATTTTATAATCACCAGGAGGGTCATGCTTAGAAAGACTATATTTCATCAGTATAGACTCATCCTCTAAGTTTGGTTTGTTTGCAAAGCCTTTTACTGTTTATGTATATACATGTTGCTATGTGCACATAGCTGTAGTTCTTACAACTGTTCTACCTAAGAGCTCTGTGTTGTAAACTCCAATCACTTGGTGAGCCTATTTTCATATTAACTTCATTATTGTGTATTGTGAGCATAATATTATGAAATCTAAGTTTGGAGCTCTTTTGGTGGTTATAGGGAAAGGATCTTGTTATATGAAGAATCATCTTAGCTAAATGGAGTGAAAAGTTTGTAGTTACTTCTTGTTCTTGCCTGTTTACGAGATGCCTAAGACTAGATAGAATTGAATATTGCAAACAAATCTTCATATCAAAATCCTGCTTAAATTCTTCTAGGAGAGTTCATTTTCAACTCAACTCTAAGGAAGATAAATCTAGTCTAAAGTAGGATGTTCTGGTTCACAGGAGTTCTGGTCAAATGAATTCTTACATGGTCCAGAAAGAAAATTCTGTAGTATCTGAATTAATTTGGACCATCATATAAAAAATTTGTTCTGAGCAAAAATAAGTAGAATTCCTGGTGACCTTTGTAAACTGCATTTGGAACTGAATTTTTAACATCCATTGGACTGGCTTTGAAAAAAATCTAACTTGTTTCATTATAAAATAATTCTGTTTCAGGGAGATCTGGGATTCCTGTCTGTGAACTTAAAACCACAATGGCTTCATATTTTCATTTTCAGAATTAGAAAAAAAAAACATACTCATCTTAAAAATAATAATAAACTTAGCCTACCTACAAAAAGATTATTCTGTTAAGCACTTAATCATTCATTTTTTGGAGTACCAGAGGTCTTTTTTTGGATATGAAACAATGACTTAAGTGGGAAATTTACTTTTCTGTTGCAGGGGAAGTCTGGAGGGGTATTAACAGGAAAAGAGCTTTTATCTTATTTGATAGGAATACACATAATCTCCACTTTTCTAGCACCAGTTGCTGTTTTATCTGCTTTGTCTCTTCTACTTCCTCTGTTAATTGTGTCTTATTCTTACCTCAGTTTGGGAAATGCAGGGTATTGCAAACATCAACAATTGCTTCAAGCCTCTGGGAGTGGGAGACAGACATACAACTTAAGGATTTACTACCAAGAAGTACTACTTAGGGAAAGGTACCGATTTCTAGGGTTATACTACTCTATCCTTTAAATACAGATGTTCTTCAGGATTATCTACTTAACTCTTCCTACACATTACATATGTTCTTCCTGCATTTACCTACAGCACAGTTGTTATATCTCTACTGGTAGCTCTGTATCTCTCAACCCAAAACTTTCAAGTTGCTTTCTATATTTATGCCTTAGTCACTTTCATGCACCCTGTTTATCATACTCTCTCCTTGACATGCTTATTCACCAGCCCATTTCCTTGTACTTCTTAACAAGGTTAATGTGGTTTATAGCACCTCTACCTTCATGGTTGTGAAGGGTAAAAATGTAAAAACCATCTTAAGCTGTTGCCCTCATTCATTGTATTAGCTAAATCCTTAATTATCAAGTACTCTTTTTCAACACTGTTACCAAGTTCTTTCCTTTTCTTTCTGTTTCTACTGCCTTGATTTTTTTTTTTTTTTGGTGCCAGGCCCTGGGTTAGACTTTCTGCATGACTTTTTTATTTTTTGCAACCACTCTGTAAAGTAGGTTGCATTACCTCTTTTTTATATTACATTTATGGATTAGGTACAAAGAAGTTAATTGACTTGCTGTTCCAACATCAAGGAAAGAATGAATCAGGTTATTTGATGCTGAGTGACTTTTAAGTCCAGTCTGTCAACACTAAGCACTCTTTCACCTAACATATAAGGTCCTTCCCTATTTCATATCCACTCACTCACCTTTTTTGGTTTTGTACTTCTCTCTCTGGGATCCAAGGCTAGCCATGTGGAAACAGCTCCGATCCTGCGAGCTGGTTACCTCTAAGCCTCTGCCCTCACTTGGTTCTCATCTTATCTTTCTCAGCCCTTGTCTGCTTGTCAAACTCCTTTTCTTCAGGTACCTGCTCAGAGGTCATTTCTGTATAGCCTTCCTCACTACTTCCACCCCCACTGCTCCTATGGCCCTCACACCCTAATCACCACCTCCATGGAATTGCTACAGACATTGTTGGGTTATGGTTTCTATTTTGTCTTCTGCTGCCAGGTAGAATGTGATCTCTTTGAGGGCAGTGACTTTTATTCATCTATCTTTTTAGTTTTATTAGTCCTAACTATAATTTGGAGCTAATAAAGGTGTTCTCTCTTCATAAGATGTGTGCCATACTTTATACCTTGACATTCTGAAGGAAACTATAACTGCAGAGTTAACCGTGGGAAATTGTTCAGCACATACCTGGCTTATTTGTGTATATACATACATTAAGTATTTGTTGAAGGCTTACTAATACTAGGTATGGTACTAGGTGTTTCAAATGAAGGGAAAGACACCTTGAGGAAGAGAGGAAAGTGATTGGAATGAGGCCAGCATTTTTCTGTAGGGTCAGGGAGGAACTATACCTGTTGGAGCTGGTGGTTTGAATTGGGATTGTGAAAAATCCTAATGACACAGACCTCTCAGAATGATTTTGATATTGGTTTACTAGCAGAGTACTTGTCACTTAGTTAGGAAGTCATTCAATATTTAAGTAATGAATGAAGAACCAATCAATTTGCCTATTAATGAAGTTTTGAAAAGTCTAAATTTAGGATGTTAGAATGTACTGGTTTTTTCTCTTGTACTGATGAACATTAAACTTATAATCATCAAGGTAAAATCCAGGACAGTAAATTATTCATGGTAATCTGAAGAAATTCTTTGAGAAGACATGTTGTTATTGATATGAAAAGATCAATTTGCCGTTATGTATTAGAGTAGATCTGTATATGATATATGCTTCCTGTTGTAATTTTTTGAAACTTCCTTAAAACTCCCCTAATACTTTGTTTTGTGTGTTAATAAATTATCCCTCAAAAGAGGATCTTTAATATATCTTATAAAATGTTTGTGCATAGTGCTTTCCCTCCTTATATGTTCGTTTTATTGTATTATCCTTTCCTTTTGATGTAACTCTCCCTTACCCCTTATCCTCCACACCTTTTTTGTTTTTGCAGTATCTCTTGCTCCTCCTCCTCCCTCCATTCTACAGGTAACTCCTCAGTTACCTTTAATGGGATTTGTGGCCAGAGTCCAAGAAAATAGTAAGTTTATGTCTTCTTTATGCTGTAGATCAGATTATAGACATAAAATGTCATTTATATATGATTGGCTAAATAGTCATTCACCAGTACTTTAAATACTTGAATATTATGAACAGGTCACTGTATGAGCAGCTAGTAGGGATGCTAAACAAAAATGAAATTCTCTACCTTCAAATAACTCAAAATCTGGTAGTGAAGAAAAGGCAAATATAAAATAAGGCACATGTAAGAAAAGATCACATATGATGAGATGCTGTCTAATCACCAGATAGCCCATGTTTTTCTCTGGGATGCTTAGACAAGTAGTAATCTAGTTTCCTATCACTGGAGTTTTAGGGTTTCGTGCTGGCCTGAGAATCTTCCATCAATCCTGTGATTCCAAGTATACAAGTGGCCATACCATGGGGACCAAATTGCCAAATTTTGTTTCCCAAGATGCCTCATAGATTTGCAGTGAACTCACATTGGCCATTGGGCTAGTGTTGAGCCATGCAGGCTCAGGTAACTGATTTTATTGACATATTGAGTCTTCTCCTAGGGAAGTATTAAGGAAGCTCGGGAAACTGATGTCTATAAAGCAGGAAGCCTGTATCAGCATTCAGTGAGGAATTGCTGTTACAGAGACCAGTGAACACAGTCTATATGGGAGATGGATTTTCTTCTTGTGAACAGTCAACATGAGGAACCACATCATAATCATAAGGTTACATGATAGAATCTGAACAAGGGGAATCACATTAATGAAAGATTTAATCATCAGTCTGAAGTAGCCCAATGTATGCACGTCATAACAGGGATGGCCTCACCAGTGGGATAGAAATATTTGCACTCCGTTGTTTAAGACTCTTGCTGCTTTGGAGATGGCCATTGCCTAGACTAGAATGTAAGCCCCATGAGAGCAGGGATTTTTGCTTGTTTTGTTCATGAGCTGTTTCCCTAGCACTTAGGAAAGCATTTGACACACAGCAGACACTTTTTCTTCCTCCTTTTGTGTGTTTTCCCAGCTAACTAAATGCCACCTTTTTATTGACACCTTTTTAAATTTTAATTGGTTATAATTCAGTCTTACTGGACTGAGGGTTCATTGTCTCTTTCAGGTGCCTTCGGATCTCTATTTGCAAAATTCTGAAAATGGCCTATGTTACTTCTGTTTATTGGAGGGTATTTCATGAGCACCTCCAATGTTTACCACAGTGTGATTGCCTTTTGGGATATCTTTTCTCATTTATTTTCATAGTCATGTACATTTATCACCTACAAAATGAAAGTCAGAAATTTTGTGTATGAGGTGTGCTGTGGCCGATTTTACAGACATAGTAGGACATACATTCAAATGAACATTGTTCTCTTCAAAACATTCACCTTAGAAAGATATATACTTATCTTTTGGGGTTATCTTAATAGCTTTCAAATACATAACTTTGAAGATACACTGTGGTAGCAGATAGTCACTCTATATTACGTTTGAAAGGTCTGAAATTATTTGGAACCAGTCGTACTGCAGTAAGTTGGTAGCTGTGATCTTATTATTCTTCTTAAAACCTGTCTATGGCTCCCTGTCACTCTTTGCATATTGTTCAGACTGTTGCATGGCCCTTCCTGCTTAGTCCTCTTCAGCTTCCTCATGCCTCTTTCTGCTGAACTTTGGTTCTTTGAAGGGTTCCTGCTTTCTTACCTTTTTGGTTTTTTTCTTTACATCTGACATGAAATACCCACCCCCCAACTCCATCCCTCCCCCTGGCCATTAACTCTTACTCATCCTTCAGGTTTCAGGAAGCCTTTCCTGACCCATGTAAGAGGTTTGGTCTACTGCTGTGTTTCCCATAATGATGTAAAGTACTTCTTGCACTTACTTATAAATGAAAGTTTGGTCATCCATGTCTACAAGATTTTTGCCCAGGCTCTATCCCCAGTGCTGAGCATAGTACCTAGCAATAGTAGGCTTTCAGTTGATGTTTGTTGAGTGAATAATAATGAAACATTAAAGTTACTGGATTTCTCTCATCCCATAGTATTATAAGCTTTTAAGATAACAAACATGGGAGTCCAAATTCCTGCTCTTCCACTTATTTACTGTAGGAATACTTAATCTTGGAAAGCCAGTTTCCACATCCATAAAATGAGGATTAAAAACACCACCTCCCAAGGTAAAAATTAAATGAAATGATGTAAAGTGCTAGCTGAATAATTGGAATGTTTTAAATAAAACGGTAGCTTTTATTAGTCTTATCAAACTGGCTCTGAGGCAGTTATAGGAAAAGGTAGAAACAGGCAGTGGCATCATTTTTGAGTAATTTTGTAGTGTAATTTCGCAAGGTGACTGTTTTGAGAGACAGAGTTCCTTTGGATGTATGTTTTTGTGAAATTGTTTGAAATCAATCTCAGCCTTAGAAATGCAGACAATATATAATATTGATTTTTACCCCAACAATATATAATCTATCATAAAGTATATGTTAAAAAATCACATTATTTTTGGTTTTGTTTATTTAAAAAACCTTTTAGGACTAAAAATTATTTTTAATGAGTAAAGTTTTGAAGTTTATAAAGTAGATAAGTTTATAAGTACAGAGTGGCACAGCAGATGGGAAGAATACTGAAATAGGGCAGAATGTTGATATGGATAATCTTCACCAGGCATCAGCAGTCTTCTAAAATCTATTTGATTGAATCAGTAGACTTAGATAAAAAATAGAAAATAAACAGGATTGCTCAGAGAATTTCACGGAAACAATACCGTTGCCTTAGAAGAGAATTTATGCTATTCGTTAAAATGGGCAACTGATAAATGTAGCTGTCTTTATTCATTTTATTTTGTTGAGCTATACTTAAGTATGTACCAAGCATTTTGAAAGCTTTGAGTTCCTGAGTCTGGAGGTGTTTTTGACATTATTATATATTGATACCCAAGTTGTGGAAGCAGTTCTCAGTAAGGAGACATTTAAAATATTATAAATCACTCTTGGATATTTAGCCTGAAGAAATTCTGCATCATAAACTAGTCTGAATTAGCTGAAATTCTATATATAAGGAAACAAAACCAACACAGATATCTTCATGGATGAAGTTACCCAGAATTGTTTGTGATTCTGCCCTGCTAATTTAGTAAGATGCTATTTAAAAAAAAATTTATTGAGAAAAATTTCAGTGAAAGTAGATTATTAAAATTTGACTTCATTTGACTTATTTTGTTATAAATTAAATATGGTTATAAATCTCCCAGTTATTAATATTTCTGAAACCATGCCTTATTGAATATCTTGTAAACCCAAACTATATTATACTGATCTCTTTCTTCGAAGAAGCAGATTATATATTAGCATAAACAGTTTCCAGACGCTCAGTTAATTATTTTGGCAAAACTTTATTCAGCATTCATAAGCACTAACCCATGAGGAAGCAAGAAAGTTATGCTTGGAGACTGGAACATTCTAGTTGGTTGGGGAACTTATCTCGCTCACTCATTTTTTGAAAGATTATTTTCAAGTCTGTTTATATTATATTCCATAACGTAGAAGCTTAGATAGGAAACATTAAATTTTGTATAATGTGTAGTGTTGTTATCAGCTTGATACATTCTTAGTTTCAGATACACCACCACCACCACCACCTGTAGAAGAACCAGCCTTTGATGAATCGCCCCCTCCCCCTCCTCCCCCAGAAGATTACGAAGAAGAGGAGGCAGCTGTGGTTGAGTATAGTGATCCTTACGCTGAAGAGGACCCTCCATGGGCTCCAAGGTCTTATTTGGAAAAGGGTAAGTTTCAGAGGGATATCTGGAGGGATGGGAAGAAATCTCTATATAGAAATGAAATTTACTGGTTCTGAAAAGAATCTTATTTTTTACTAATAAGTAAAGTTTTGCTTGTATTTACCTGTACTTATTAATTTAGTTTACAAATTCCATGATTCTGGAAGTCATGCTAGTAAAATTTTGTGACTATTTTTTATTGATGGTTATGTATTGTTCCTATTGAACATGCTTTTTATGAATGGTTTCTGTAACACACACACACACAAAAAAAAAGGGCTTTTCTGGAATGCCTCAGGAAGAGGGTGATTTTTCCAAATTATTCATTATTGCTACCTCCATGGTTTATAAAGCATTCTTTTGTGGCATCTTATTTCAGATATTTCAGTTTAAGTGTCTCCATATGAAACTCTTCTAAAGCATAATGGTTTCTTAGTTTCTTCACGAAGTAGTACTGGGAATTTCTTTTAGTGAAAAGTTTCTCTGCATATATCAGCTAAGCACGACATGGAACTTTTGTGATACAAGCTTCCAAATCTTAACAGGACTAATCAGCTCAGGAAAAAGTTTGCTGTCTTGAAGGAGATTTTTGTTAAGGAAATCGAAGCTACTGACTCAGTGGGTCTCAAAACTGACCCCACATTAGAATCACCTGGAGAACTTATATGAAGAAACCGTGGACTTCCACTTCTGGCCAAGATAGAGCAGTAGTAATCAGAATTACCCTCTCTCCTAAAACAGTTAGGAATCCAGGAAAAAAAATACAAAAAATAATGGTTTTCAGACATTGGACAATAGGCAGTGGTGGACTGTGACCCCAGAGAGAAGGAATTCAAGTAAGGTGAGCCTTTGATTGTCCTGGCTTGCTACCTAGAAGCAGTTTCCAGGTGGAACCCAAACAAAGCCTGGGGGTCTCACTGCATAGAGAGAGGCGGGTGGCGGGGGGGGAGAGAGAGAGGGGCGGGGGGGGAGGGGCGGGGGGGAGAGAGAGAGAGAGAGAGAGATCGAGAGATCGAGATCAGAATTTTGGGAGGCCACAGGGAAGAGATAGCTACACTAAGATAGAAGACGGAGTTCTGGAGATATGCACAAAGTCCCCTTGAGTCTGACTGAGTACTGATCTGTACATGTGGTCAAGAAACTACCTGAAATTGGAGAAAGAACCACCAGAAAGGAGAAGGCGGAAAAATTATTGGAAATTACTGGAAACAACACAGGTGTTCCCAAACCAGCCAGATTAGAAAAACCTTGTAATACACAAGACACTGAGAAGAGGCCTCAAAAGTGTGTCCCCTTTGTAATGGGGCCAAATTAGCCCTAGACTAAAGTTTGCTCTGGACTGCCCTGACACTTAAATGCAAACCTTGAAAGCATCCAACTGATTTTTAAGTAACTAAACTGAACTCTGGGAAATTCAACACTGTTCAAAGGAGTCAACAAAATCCAATGCACTAAAAAGTAAGGAGCACAGTATCAGCATCCAACCAAAAATTACAAGTCATGTAAAAAAGCAAAAATTATAACTTATAACTAAAAGAAAAGTTAGTCAGTAGAGACAGACCCAGAAATGACCAAGATAATGGAATTACCAGACAAGGCTGTTATATAGCTATTATAAATGCCACACATGTTCAAGAAGGTAAAGGAAAATCAACATGAGAGAAGTGGAATATATATTTTTAAAAAAGAGAAACCCACATAAAATTTCTGGAGATGAAAAATACAATATCTAAACTGACACTTTAGAAGAATAGCAACCTTGATAATATAACAGTAGAAACTATGCAAAATGAGGCATGGAGAAAAACACCAAAAACAGCAACAAATATGTGGGATAATATCAAATAGTGTTTGCAGAAGATATGATCGCATATAGAAAATCACAATGAATTTACAAAAAAGCTGGTAGAGCTAAAAAGTGAACTTAGCAAGACTGCAGACAACAAGGTTGATGTACAAAATTAATTGCATTTTGTATACTAGCAACAAATAATTGGAAATTAAAATTTATAAAACAACTTGTAATAACATAAAGTGAAATACTTAGGGATAAATTTAATGAAATATATGTAAGACCTGCATGATGAAAACTAAAACATTAAGAGAAATTAATAAAGGCCTTAAATAAATTGATATATTATGTTCTTAAATCATTATTGTTAAGAGATCAGTTTTCCCCCAAATTGATCTATAAATTGAATGCAATCCCAATAAAAATTCCAGAAGTCAGTTTTACAGTAACTGACAAGGTGATTCTAAAAGTAACATGGAAATGCAAAAGACCTAGTGTAATCAAAACAATTTTGAAAAGAAGACTAATGGAGGATTCAAATACCTGATTTCAAAGTTCTAGTGTAAAGCTAAAGTGTTCAAGACAGTTTGGTGCTTGTATAAGTATAGGAATATAAATTAATGGAATAAAACATAGAATCTAGAAATAAGATCTTCACATATTGTTCTACAAAGGTGCCAAGGTAATTCAGTGAGGAAAGGACAGTGTTTGCAACAAATAGTGCTGGAACAATTTGACCTCCATATGTTAAATATGAACTTGCACCCTTACCTCACCGTACACATAAATTTGAAATGTATTTTAGATCTGAATGTAAAACCTAAACTATAAAACTTCTAGAGGAAAATATAGGAGAAAAATCTTTGTTTTGGGGTTGAGCAAAAAAATCTTGTAGAGGGCACATAGAAAACATGAAGCATAAAAGAAGAAATTGATAAATTCATTAATTTTTTTTCCAAAGACTGTTAAGAAACTGACAAAGCAAGCCTTTGGACTGGGGAAAATATTTGCAAAATAACTTAGGAGACAAACAATTTGTAGGAAAAAAAAAAGATCTGAACACACTTTACCAAACAGGTACATGAATTGCCAGTAAGCACATGGAAAGATACTGAGCATTATTCGTTAGGGAAATACAAACTACTGGTAGAAACTGCAGTATGAATGGAATTTCAAGTGTTACACTAATGAAAGAACCAGACACAAAAAAACTCATACTTTGTCTTTATCTAAATGAAATCTAGAAGATCAGTGATTTTCAGGGACCAGTACTGGTTGGTGGGTGAGAGAATTTGTATAGCAGTATAAGGAAATTTTGTGGTGACAGGCATGCTGTATGTGATGATCATGGTGGTGATTATACATTTGTCATGTATATAGGATCATACATTTGTCAAAACTCATTGGACTCTCCACTTAAATGCTTGTGTTTTGTGTCTAAATTACACCTTAATAAAGTTGTTTTTAAGGGGGAAAAATCCCAAGGTACTACACTAGGATGTGGTCTTGGGCATTGACATGTTTTACAAACTCTGTAGCTGATTTTAACATTGTCCAGTACAAAGTGATGACAGTTTTCAGCTCTGAAAAACCAGTCCATTTATTCCTTAAGAGACAAGCACAATGAAAAGTTGTGCTTTCTAAAAATTGACTCTTAAGTGAACATGTTGTAAAAATCTGGAGAGATTTATGAGAGATGAAAGTTTGTTTTCAGTCCAAGTACTTTTTAAAGTTTAAAAGAATATCAAGGATTGGTTTATCTCTGTTAAGCTCAAATCTTTCAAAACATGAAAACCAAATAAGCTTTTCTTTACTCTTTCTGGCAAAACAAAAACAAAAATAACCATGTTATGGTTGCTTTCTTATTTTAGTGTGCCTGAATGTAAAGGCTGTTGTCTAATGACTCGTTTTGCTATCTTAGACCTTAGGACCTGGTTCTCAGCCTGCATATTAGAGTCAACTAGGGAGTGTTTAATATGTCTGCACCTCCAGACCTATTAAATAAGAATCTGTGGATGTGGAACTATGTCAGAGTTTTTAAAAGTTCCTCAGAGAATTCCAAGGTTGAGAACCACTGCTGTAGGAGGTTTTTCTTTATCATAGATTACTACCCATATTAGCAAAGAAGAGAGAATGTATATATGGATCTTGATTTAACTTTTGTGGAGATCAGATATTCTCATCTATTTATTATGTGCCTGGCATAATGCAAGACTTATTATATATGTAAGGTAGTTAGTTTCTCCATCTTGTAAACTAGGAAATGAGGTTCCAAAATAATTTATAATGTTACAGAATATATCAAAACGTTAGTGTTACAGAAAAGATAGTATATTTTAATAGTTATTAATAATAATAAAAGAAGCTAACATTTATATAGAATGTTTACCATATCAAGGCTCTGGGCTTGTATATGCATTGCCTCTTTTAATATAACAGTGCTTTGAGGTATTAACACTGTTATAGTTCCCATTATACAGTTGAGTAAAAGAAGCTTATGAAAGTTAAGTATGTTCTATAAACTAATAAGTAGTAGAGCTCGGATTTGAAATAGGTGATATAATTCCAGAACCCACATTCTTAACCACTATCTTAAGCTTGAGCTCTGGCAGACCTGAGATTGAGTCTGGCTATTCGGTTTATTAGCATTAAATTTTTTCCTGGAAAACTTTGAGTTAGTAGTTCCTATTTTATATCCTCCTATCAAGCCATCAGTTCTTATGTCCTTCTAGCTCAGTGACATAACTTCCTGGTAGGAAATATCATCAATGTTTGGTAATTTATCAGATGACATTTCTGTCCCCACAAGACTCTGACAGTTTCTCGTTTTGTTCATCTCTGTATCTCTCAAAATCAGCATGGATGTTCCATTAATGATTGTCAAAAAAATGAACAGTTCCATTAATTCTCTCTGGGGATTCTAGAAAGCTTCTCAGACGACATGGCATTTGTGAACGGCCTTGAATGATGAGGATGAGTTTCATGGCAGAGAAAAGAGCGAGGAAGGGTCATCCAGGCAGAGAGAGTTCTCTGAGTGAAAGGGCATGGCTGTTTGGGGCATGCGAGTAGTGCCATGTGCCAGAGGACATGGGTGGATTGTAGGGAGAGTGGCCGGGGTATGAGTGTAGAGTGGAGAGGTAAGCTTTAATTAGTGATGGGAAGGCCTTGAAAACCATGCTGAGGTATTTGGATTTTTTTTTTTTTAATCTTGGTAGAGGGAAAGTCGTGGCAGATTTTTAAGCAGGTTAAGTCCCCATGTACTTATATCTAAACTTTTTTTTAAAGTTACCTGATAATAGTGTAGAGTACATTACAAAGGAAAACAGGAGTTGGGAGACTAGGTAGGATACCTTTCTAAGGAAGAGATGAGGGTCTCCCCTAAAATAATGGTGCCAAAAATCTTGTTTCCATTAATAAGTATTTTCCATGTGGTACTGTTACTCAATTCTTTTAACTCCTTCAGAGTTACCTGTCTAAAGTCTTAATTTTTGTTAAAAGCAAAGGAATGGAGCCACCTAACTCGCAAACAGGTTGGGTTACTCAGTGGAGTAATTCTCTTTAATACCACATCAGTCTTTTGAATTGCTCCTTTGGCACCCAGAAGTGTTTTGTATTTTAAGACAGTGCACCACTGTACTTTTGTTAAGCAGGAGAATGATAAACAGGAAAGGAGAACTTTTTATGACTGATGCCTGACTGAAGGTATTATCTCAAGCAGATTAGTTTTTGGAATAGTATTTATAAAAGTTGATGCTCTAAAGAGTCTCCCAAAGATTATCTGGCACTCATACTGCTTAGAAAATCTTCAGGTACCCCCAGTTTAAAGACTGCTGCACTGACGGGGGCAGTGATTATGATGATAGAAAAGTGTTGGATTTGAGCGATTAGGAGGTAGAATTAACAGGGGATGTTCTCTTCTGAATTACTTTACAATAGGTTTGCATTTCTGTAAGCATCAAGAATGTTATTAACTAAAAGCTAAAAATATTAAGTTGACTAGAAATAGTAAATACATCTTGTTTTACATTTATAGTTAAACTTGTATGTCATTTAATTATATTTGTGTAGGGGTTTGGTTGTATTTTGAGAAATATGCACTAAACTCTTCCTAGGCTCCTCTAACGTGTTTTCTGACATCCTTAATAGATTACTATAATGACGAATATTCAGAGTTTAAGAAAGCCATTTAACTTTATTAAACAAGCCAGAAACACAACTTTACTGGGGCAAGTTGCACTATTTCAAAAATTGCTGTTGTAGTTTCTTATTTATGAGGATTACAGTTGCATGAGAAACTAACAAAGTTATATGCTTCTCAGAATGATGAGTGGAGATTGTTAATAAGTGAATTCTGAGTGATACAAAAAAGGTACAGAGGATCTTTTTATTAAAAAGATGAATTTTCACTTGTATTTGAGCAAGTTATAGGGTATCCCAATTTATCTGAACTGTTGAGGTAGATGTAATACTTAGGAACCACAGATTATCCCACAGATATTGTTGAAAGGCCCTACCTACTAAGTTATTTAAGCAGTGAAAATCACAGGAGAGCTTACAGGTATCTTGGTTTTCTTAACACTTTTAGTCTGTTACTGTGAATATGCTAAATTGGTGCCATATGCACCATGTATTTTTAAAGACTATATATAGTGAACTCTCATCATTCACATGTATAACTTGTGGAAATTCAACCAGTATCTATTCAGTGAATAGACATGGGCTCCAGAAAGTGAGGAAGGCATAAATCTGCTATTCCTTTATCTCACTTTCCTCTCATAGCTCACTGCACAAATATAATTCTAATGCTTAAAGATATGTGTTTTTATACAATATGGTGCTTCAGCACAAGCTCATCTGAAGAAATTGTCATCTTTTCTGATTCTGGGATTGTTCTCTCGTCAGTGAAATATTTCCCCATAGGCTGCTGAAAGGTACTTTGATTTTTTTTGTCATTTCTACTGTTTCGAACCTAATCTCTCCAAGAAGATAGGATTCCATTGTATAGAACTAGTATTTGGGGGAAAATTTTTTTTTGGTCTATTTAAAAAGTCACTGTGTTTTTAAAGTACTGCAGAAGTTGGAAAATGATGGATATTCATTTATTTGGTTCTGTCTTTTTAAGAATGTTATTCTCTTTCACATCCTATTTTTTTCCCCCTCTAGTTGTGGCAATTTATGATTATACAAAAGACAAAGAAGATGAGCTGTCCTTTCAGGAAGGAGCCATTATTTATGTCATCAAGAAGAACGACGATGGTTGGTATGAGGGAGTTATGAATGGAGTGACTGGGCTCTTTCCCGGGAATTATGTTGAGTCTATCATGCATTATTCTGAGTAAAGTTCAGCAGGGCTGTTTCCCTCACAAGAATAGTCAGGTTTTCCCAGATTATCAAAAGGCCCTGGGATTCCCCTCCAGTGAAACGAATGAAGGATACAAATGAAGGATACAAATGATAAAAACTACTTACTTTTTTTCGGTTTATCCCCCAGTATTAAAACAAACAAGAGAGCAAGCTGAGTGTGCAAATGGATCTTTCTGCCATCATTTGTACTATGCTGAGCTGTCTGGATTGAAATAAAGTGACCATTTCTGAAATTGTCACCGGTATAACAGCATAACTATGTAAAACAAATCAGGTTAAGACTGATTCAGAACAAAATCTGGGATCTTTCTCAGGAATACTGTACACCCGTGGGATTTCTCCTCCTGCAGAATCTGTGGCATTGGATGTTCTTCAGTGCCTGTGCTAAAGGGTTAGCCTTGTGGCCTAATGAGTACCCTAGCCCCACACTGTCTTCCACTTGTGTGAGGGAGGAGGGAACCGTTATTTAAATACCATACTTAACCATTTTTATAGTTGTTCAGATGGCTCATTTCCTCTTTAACACTGTAAATTCTGCATTCTTTCAGCACTTGGGTGCACCAGAATTAATGCTAAACTGACCTGCATCCCTTTGTTTCTCAGTTTGTAGATTATGAGGGTGATTGAAATGAGTCTCCAAACACTGAGGGTGGGTGACAATTGCCAGTTTGATTTAAATGTGCTGCTGCTGCATGAGACTGCATTGCCACTCATGGCCAGTACACCCAGTCGTGTGTGTGCGGTAGCCTGGTTCATATGCTGAAGTGAGTGTGTGAAGCTAGGTGCAAAGGTTCCGAAGAGACTAAACTGTAGAAATATTCTGCTCAATAGGCATCCTGAACCCTTGCCTTAGGCAGTTTTGAGGAGTAGGATCTTGGAAGTCAGACCAACTATTTACTTTACTATTTAGAAAAAAACTTTTTTGGAAAATAGCAGTTATTTTTCAAGTTTGTTGATAGTCACTGGGAATAAAAGGCTTGCTACTGTGCTTTTGGAATGTTATTAAATGGACAGTGTTAGCTGCTGCCGAGCTGTTTTCTCATTTAACTCTAGAAAAGGTAAATACTCTCTTGATTTTGTGGTTGGCCTCTGAAGTGGCTGCTCTTGCTAAGAATTTGAACTGTATATCTCAGAATAAGAATAGTGGGATAAAACCAAGTACTTGTTTGATAACAGATAAAAATTGAGATAACTTTGAGAGAAAACAACGTATTTTTTATCTGCCCAATTATAGCTTCAAATTCAGTGGAGTTTGTAAGGCACATGGCTTTAATCATCACTTCTGTAATCAGTATAATAAATATTGAAAAAATCCCGGGCTTGCTGCTCAGCAGATAGAATACTGTGCTGATGGACTAGCTCATGATCAGGTCCAAAGCTGTCATAGGTTCTTCCCAGTCCCAGTGACTTGGCCAGAGGAGAGCCTCATCAGGTAACTTCCCTGTACTGGGTCAAAGGGGAGAGGCAATAGTTGCAAATACAGTTGATCCTTAAACAACACAGATTTGAACTGCACAGTTCAACTTGCATGCGGAATTTTTTCAAAAAATACATAGTCGGCCCTCCATATCCCCAGGTTTTGCATTTGTGGATTTGACTAACTACAGATCAAAAATATTATCTTAAGTCCACAGTCGGGAATCCAGAAGTGAAGTACCAATTGTATGCATTGTTTTACACAATTTCTTATAAGGAATTTCAGCATCTGAGGATTTTTGGTATCAGCAGGGTTTCATGGAGTCAAAAACTATATAGGTGGATTTTCAATTGCATGGGGGTCAGTGTCCCTAAACCCCATGTTGTTCAAGAGTCAACAGTTTCACACGTAGGCCTTGAACATAAGGTAGTGCATAGAGGAATTTGAAAAATGAACAGGCATAATAGGGAATTCAGGTTGTGTAGGCGGAAGTTAATATTGCACTTGCGAATTTGTTATCTGAGCACAAAACTTCATCACCATTTAACTGAGACCCAGATGTAGAGTTCCCTTATCAAGACTTTTTTTTTTCAATGTTGCAGGGTTTTCCCCCCACATAGTCCAAGACAGCTATTTTGCTTTTAGCTGTCTCTAAAACTTTGAATTTAACTTTCATTAGCTTGCCTCAGGTCCACATTTCACTTCATGCTTTGTTAGGTCAGCTTGACATCTTTTATTCTATTTTCCTTCAAAGTAATGGCCCTGAGTGTCCTCTGAGCCTTCAGCTTCATTATGGACCCAACCTAGACAACACTTGACTAGGTTAAATTCTTCGTAGTGTTGGTTTTTAACTAGGAAAACTGTTTTGAAATTAGATGTTCCAGCTTATTAAATAGCTTTTTGCTGAGAAAGCTAGGTGGATTTAATAAGGCAGAAGGTATTTTGAAATCCAACATAGTTCCCACAGCTCACACTACAGCAGAGAAGACAACTGTGCAACAAGAGTTGGTGGTGACTGGCTTGCCTGTCGGACCCCTGCTGGACTGGGGAGTGCAGAGGACACTGGTGAAGTCCTTCATACTGAAGACCAGCGGGGGATCCAAGAGTCAACTGATTTTCTATATCATTTAGTACTAATGTGAATGATTTTTTTTTTAATACCTGTTGGTGGATTTTCTGCATATTTTAAATTTTTGTAGTTTTGAATTCTATATATTCTTGGAAGGATACTATGTAATGATGATGGGCCAGGCCTACAGTAATTGGAGACTTTTAATGTATGTAATACTTCATAGATTGCATGCTATTAATAGTCTGTGAGGGTAGTATTTGTTTAACGTAAGTTTCTCCCTTTTTTTTTTTTTTTATGAACTTTGAGACCAGATGGTTGGCAGTAGGAGTTCCGAGTGAATGTAGAAATCTTACATGCTACGTAATATTGTGGCAAAGATGATCCAAGTCTAAAATCTGCTGACCAGTAAGCAGACATTATCAGGATAGAGAGAATTCATGGGAGGGGATTTTTCTTCCTGAAACGTTTCTTGACTTGGTATCCACTCCTTTTATCTTTTTTCTTTTTTTAAGTAACTTAAAAAATTATCTTTTTGGTATTACTGTTTGAAAGGCCATGGGGACGTGAATGAAAACAGTTGTCAATTTGCTGGCCTTATGGCCAAGGCAGTAAATCCAAAACAAAAAGTGTTAATGTGTCAAAATCTACACCTGAGAGATTCAGCCTATTTGAAGTAAATATGAATCTTTTTAGATGTCTAGTTCTTTATTTTCCATCTTTTGGCTACTTGCTATCTCCACCAAGGGCACCGTAGGTTGGCAAGGGCCTGCCGCTTCGGCTGTGTTCCCAAGTCTCTAGGTGAGACATGTCATCCCTCCTCCCCTCCTCTTATTACTCAGCCAGAGAGAATGTTTTGTGCATCTTTTACAGTGATGTCTGTAATGCAGCTATGCTCCTTAACAGTCTTATGTTGATTAAAGATGATGACTTTAGATTTTTCTGAGAGGTTTCAAGTGATGGTAGTTTGCTTTATCCTTCTATGTTCATTTTCTTTTAGCAGGTGACCTTTCTGCATTATGAACTGTTTTACTTTTTCTCCTCTGTGGAGAGCAAGGCCACCTTTCCCTTTGAAAAGAGTTTAATGAAGGAGTTGGCAGGTGATTGCTAACTCTTTGAAAAGAATGGGGATCTGAATCACTTCAGAACTTCTTTGGCCAGGAACTCCTGATTGGCAATAAGGTGATGATTTCTCTCACATGATTTACTTAGTCACAGAATTTTAGAGCTAGATGAAATTTTAGTTGTCTCATTAACTGATGAGGTTAGGGGTTTCATTTCAGATAACAGCGAGTTAATACCGGTCAAGTTGCTGACTCAGTGCTGCTCGGGTACTCTTTCTATAAGGGTCTTAACTGTGCTGTATGTTTCCTTAAAAGGTGTTCTACTTGGTGTCTTCAGGCAGATACTTGAAAAGATATGCTGTCTTGATAAATACCATCAGAGTATTCACACTTGTTTAAAGGAGTGTATTAAGTACAACCTTATTTAGTGAAAATCTTCCTTTTAACCCTTCAAAAATTACACTCAGCAAAAATGATCTTTTCCATTAGGTGTATGTAGCAAAAATATTTCAGCACTGGCTGGAGCATAGCAAACAGCCTTATTTGAGAGAGCCTCATAAAACAGTTCTGTGTTAAACAGAGGCACTGAGCTCATTACCTTAAGTTTTCTGTATGCTGACCTTTGTTCCTATTTATTGAGAATCTCACAATTCTTTTTAAAAAATTGACAAATGAAACGACAGGGCCTAGTTGTGTATAAATGATCCTTGCTAAATCTTGAGATTTTTTTGTAAAAAAAAAAAAACAAAAACAAAAAGCTTATTTTCACATTAAAATGGAAATGTCTTTTGCAACTTCAGAATTCTATGGAAAAGCAGTTTTTATCATATTTTGTGTCCACGCATCTTTTTTCTTAAGAAAATGGTTTATAAAAAAGAACGTAAACAGTTTGTGATCTGGCCAGTTGTACTTTTAGCTCCCGGAGGGGTAAGACTGGTGTTCTAAGTTTAGAAAAAACAGTGCAGGAAAACTTGAGGGAGCAGTCTGTTGCCAGTGATGTTTCTGTGTGCCATTAACCACCTCCATATGAGGGGGGAGCATTCACTTTTTAATTTTAAAATTGTATTTGGAATTGTTGCTGTGTACTAAAAGAACTTGACCTAAATAAAGTCCCACAAAGTTTATCTAAGTGTCTTGTGAATATTTTTATGCAAATAACCTCTTTCTAAAGTGGTAAGTTTAAGCATGTTGGAGAGAGGCCTTTGTTGCTCTGTCATGGTGCTCCTTTTTATTGTCTTAAAAACTTCAAATATTTAAAATGTTGAGCCCTAAAACAAGTTTCATCTGTGATTTTTTTCTTCAGTGAAGTTTTTCTTCAAGACAGCTGTTCTAAATATTTTCTATCCTTATTTTTGTTGTAAGTGAACTTGAAGTTTTCTGATCACTTTCCCCCAAACACATATTATTTGAATTGAAAAAGAGCTATTTTTTTTACCCTAGTTTAGGTAAATGACAGTGATTTGCAAATATATTAGAATACACATTTATACATACTTTGATGTAGCAGTCAGTCCAACACAACTGTGATACCAAAAGCTTTGAAGAAAAAGGATCTCGTACTAGTTTATACCTAGTTGTCTTTGTTTAAAGAAAAACATCTTTGTAAACAGTTATCACTTCTTAATTGCCAATGTATTTAATAACCAAAGCTCCCTAGTTTGTTGGTATAGTCTTTACTTAAAGGTCAACCAATGAATACATCAAATTGTAGTTTATTTACCATCGCACTTAGTTTTTATTGCACAGCTTATCTGGGTACCCCAACATAAACAGCAAAATCAGATTCTTAATGGTGCCGATTCACAAACAGTCAAGTAAAGACCCCCATGTTTAAATGAAATCTATGTATTCTTTTTATTAAGGATTGGGTAAGCTGACATAGTGAAAACATAACTGAAAAATTTACACTGACTGTATGACTACTGTCCTAAGCCATTACAATAGTTCACTGACAGTAACTGGCAAGAGTAACTTGGAAAATAACTTAATCCAGCAGTAGAACAAAAACATCAGTAGTACTGAATATATTTCTCTCATATATATATATATATATATGTGTATATATATATATATATGTATATATATGTATCTATATATAGGTTTGCACAATCGGGAAGCAAGGCACATAATGAAATGGGAGCGTACATTTAAGCAGAATAACAGCAACAAAGCTGAAAGAAAAATTGTAACTTCATCTTTACCAAGCTGTGCATAATTGTCTGAATAATATCCTCTATCAGGTACTTTATAATGCAGTTCCTTTTGCCTTCTTTGTCATGCTTTAAAAAAGTATATTCCTACACTATCTATTTACTTATTTATAGCAAAGCTCCCACAGTCTAGATGTCAGTGTGAGCCTTGACTCAATTTTTTAAAGACATGGGAAGAGAAGGAACAATCCCAGTTAAATATAATGTGTAATTTTCCTTCAAAACAGTAAACAGTGTTTTTACAACATTAAGCACAAGCTAATATTTTAAATGTACATTTCTATAAAAGGAGTTCACTAATGGCCGATAGTAAAATTAAGCAAAATCATTTGAAACATTCCAGTTAATGCTTATTTTCTAAGAGAGATTATTTACAAATAGAGAAAAAATACAGGGGCGGGAATCATGGAAAATGGCAGCTTTTGGTATTCGGTTACAGTAAATTTTAACAAACAATGGACAGTTCCCAAAATGCAAGATTTTTTTCCTTTGTTTCAAGCATGTTCTACCTAAAAAGAGGTTGCGGCATCAACAGTTATGAGTTTCGTGTTAACTGCCATCTATGATCAACATACTCCTGAAATCTGCCATCTCTTAAATATGTAGTATTCACTGTCACCCTGAAGCAACTCTCTTCTCTCTGTGTCTTTGGTAGAAAGCAGCCAGTCCCCATTTAGGTAGAGGAAGCCATCTCTGGTGAGATAGTCATTTTTTCTATTTCTGTATAAACTGGAAATACCTTCCCTCTCTTTCATTAGCACCTCAAAGTTTGCTTGTTGGATTTTTTTTTTTATGCTATTCCAAAAGAATTCAAGGCACTGGGGATTATAGCAAATATTGTTTTCTTTTCTAAATAGTTCATTACTTAAACAAGCAAAAAGCAAATCAGTTGGAGATTTTTTTCCTTCAAGTGTTTATCAAGTATCTTGTTTCACTTATTTTTATTTATTCAGATTTCTTTTACATATAGACCTTCCAAGGGCACAGCAATGGAGTATGTGTTTAGTTTGAGGGATAGACTGGTAAAGGTGTAGAAATGTCCTACTGACATTTTAAAGGAAAATAAATCTTAAAAGAGAGTGGGATACTTTTAATTTTGTTCTACTTGCATCTCTCTGTAGATCAAATCTCAACTTTGTGAGTAGTCACAAAGGTTTACCCAGTCATACAGGTTTAACTGGTCTAAACTTGAACAAAATCTGTGAGATTATGTTATAATTTTAGCTCTGAAGAAATATGAAAAAGTTTGGTAATAACATAAAATTGGGAAAATACTTTTTACCTGTTTAAATTTACTTTATGTTTGTAACATAAAATAGCTTTTAACTGAGGAAGAAAAGGTGACAAAAGGTTCTGTTGGTGGCATTATAATCAAATCATAATCCACATCATTCCCTGAATTTTTTTCAGGCTAATTTATAAATATATCCTTGACCCATGCTTATTAGCAGCTATAGTCTCCCAAAATAGCACCTCCTGAAACTCTAAATAGATGCACAGCTCCTATTAACCTTAATCTCAGAGTTGTCAGTATACTGGAATTATTATTCATGATCCCCCAGTTTTGTTTAGATTAACTTTCTTGATAAACTCAGCACTGTTTTAAGTGGCAAGTAAATTTACATAGGGGACTTCCAAAATAGTTCACAGCCCTTAACAGAATGTGCCATCTCAGTGGCCAGGAGCACCTTGATTTTAGAGGACTGTAAAACACCATGTCTATATTACTCTGAAATTTCCTGATAAAAATCATTTCCTATAACTTTAAAGAGCAGTCTTTCTCATTTTAAAGTCTCAGAAATTTAAAAAAAAAATCGAATTTATAGTTAAATGGGTATCCGTAAAAACCTTAGGAAGAGTTACTTTTCTCAAGTGAATTACAGTAAGGAAAGAAAATATATTTGAGTAGTAAAAGCCAAGCTGATAAAATTTCAATAGAGAATAGTCTAACATTTATTTATAGTAGTACCTATGAACCTGATGTAAGTTGTTGCTGACCTTCAGAGTCAGTGCCAAAACTTAAAGTATAAGGTGATTCAATTTTGAAATTGTGGTAGAAGTTAAGGGTGCCACAAGTAAACAGGTCATTAGCTCTAATAGGGCCCCTGTCTGCACTGCCCTCAAAAGCAGGCTGAGGTCGTCCATGCTGTTCATTTTTCAGTGCAGCCAAGTCAACTGTCCAGATTTTCTTCTCTGACCTGAAGAAGCTATGCCAGGTTAGAGCTGCTGAGCAGAAGGCAGTGAAAGAAGGCACAGTGCTAGTGTCATCTGGCAGTAGGTGTTTACCATAAACACATCAGAGAAAAGGAGCCAGTTACAAAAACATAGTTGCAAAAAAAAAAAAAAAAAAAAAATTCGAGAAAACTATCCCCAAAAAAATCCAGTTAAAAAAAACCCCACCAGTCAGTAAATCACTAGAAGTATAATCTAAAGTATTTGTGTGGGTTTTTTTTTTTTTTTTTTGATTCAGTTGTTTCGCACATAACAAAGGAAAAGTTGATTAAAATAGCCGCCTCCATCTTTGGAGAAACGTAAAAACAACCTGTTGTCAGACAAGCCACTGGATTGGGGTAAAAATGACAGTTCCTCCTCTGCCCCACCTCTCTTGGTGTCTTAGTGTTCTAAAGCAGCGGTCCCCAACCTTTTTGGCACCAGGGACCGGTGCTCCAGTGAGAATCTAATACCATATTAGCTGAGGTGGTGATGCTGGCACTGAGAAGTGGCTGCAAGTACAGATGAAGCTTTGCTTGCTTGCCCACCGCTCACCACCTGCTGTGCGGCCCAGTTCCTAACAGGCCACAGACCAGTACTGGTCCACAGCCCCAGGGGTTGGGGACCCCCATCTAAAGGATGTCTGCTCTTTCAGAAAATGATACACCAAAAGCATCCGTCCAGGATGGCTATCATCAAGACTGACACAAGAAGTCTCAGAAAAACCCACACTGAAAAAAACAAAGGCTGTGTCTTAGGGCTCACACCATGGATGAAGGAAGGTTGATCTGAAGGTACATGACTGAAATCAAAGTTACCCACCTTGATGTAAAAAAAAAAAAAACACAAACACCGTAGTGACAAATGTATCACTGGATTCCTATTCTTAATTCTTTACCCCACAAATAAGGATGATTCTTATAATATAAAACCACAGGCAGAGACTATGGGAAATTACATCACTCATAAGTCACAGTGGAGCTTGGCAATCTATACTTAAACATTACCCAAAATGCTGTGCATGCTGAAATTAATAATGCAGATGTGTTAAAGGTCACTTCATAAGCATAACAATATCAAGCACAGAAAACTTTGTAAACCACTGAAAATATCCAAAAAAGTGTATTTTAAAGGAGCAAGGCTTTAAAAAAATACACAATGGTATATATAGTCTTATTGCTCTATAACCACATGAATATATTGGACAATATCCCGGAGATATGGTAATGGAGAGGTGCCACCAATTCTCTTTATGACACAGTACTTTCTTGGAGAATGGGTTATATGGGTGTCTTGTGTACATAGTACAACTTTAATTGTTTTTTGGATTATTTACTATCTGCCCCCACTGCACTGGGATCACTTTTTCCTTATAGGACAGTGTCGAAGACTTTTGCACTTGACACTGGCGATCCTTAGTTAAAACAGGCAGAGACTTTCATTACAAGATGTGCTCATTTACCATTGCTGAGATGGCTAGGTTTTATTCTTTTAAGAGCAGCTCTGAGATTGCATTCCTAACAATTTGTCATCACATTTCTCTCAGATATCAAGGAAAATGCACAGAAAAAAAAAACATAAGTAGTGTAGTGTGAAGCATACAGAATTATAGTGTGTCATTAGAGCAATGATTTCATGTTATGCCAAGTTGAACATGCATAATTTGTAATGTCACTTACTATACTTGGACTACACTACTCTATTAGAACACCTGGACCAATCTCCACAACCAGGTGACAATAGGCAAAGGTCTTAGTGTGCTCCAGTATCAACAAACCTTATTTTTTTCCCTCTCCCTTTATGATAGTCCCTTACTTAAAGGAATTCTTTATATCACACATTACAATTCATATACAACCTGATTAATGATACCTGCGTCGGGGCCAGTTTTGTTCTCTTTTAATCACCCCATCCTTCTAGAGAGCAATGCACAAAAAAGACACATTTCAGAAGGTGATTTTGTTTTTCATAATGATGCACTATACTGGTCACAGGATGGGTATATTTGATATAGCAACTGTCCACAGATACCTAATATCAACAGCTACCTAAAGCACACAACTGGTGACCCAAAGACATACTGGGACTGAGCATTCCAAGGTATTGTGTTGAATATTCTCACAATAAGTCAAAGGATCACCAAACTTGATGAAGCTTCCCATGGCCCATGAAAGGATTCCAGCAGTATAAAAAGAACTATCCAGGATTATGGTACTAAATTATCAATGTACTGTAGGCAAAGAGCTTACCTGTGACAGAGCACATCCTAGATTCGGGTGGGATCATTGCAGCAGTATTACAACTAGAATGGTTTAGTTGTGCCACATATTTACTTTCTGTGCACAACCAGGTACAGATAGTGTCTGAAAATTTCCCCATACTGCACTGTTTACCCGTTCTGTGAAGTGAAGAGATTTTCCTGATTTTAAAGTGCCTCTTTATGTATAGTAATGAAATGTTAGTCAAGCAGTTCTAACTTCAGCCAACTGGGGGAAACAACACAGAAGCCCCACAGATAACACCAAACATTCTGGTTGTCTTCTCAAACTGAGAAACAGCACATTATACATCTATTCCTTAATAGATAATATACAACATGCACAGATAGGCCATACATGGACTCTTAAAAAATACCTTCTATATAAGTCATCAGAAGTGTTTTTTTTTTGGTCCAATCCACATGATAATAGAAATCATAAGGGACAGGACACACATGCCCTCCCGTGCCTCATCCACCCAAAACACATAAAACCCATTTTCAGATTAGGAGAGAAAAGAAATAAATAGAATCACTCTGTCTCACACACACACACACACACACACACACACACACACACACACACACACACACACAATCTTATGTATAGCTATGTGTGTGTACACACAACACACAAACACACACACAGCGGGACACTACCTGAATAACATACCAGGAGGCTCTGAATACCTGACTTTCTAGATGATCAGGTGAGCTGATTGTAGAACTGATTACAGACACCATGATGATAAAGTCCTGCAGGAACTACCAGTCTCTCGAGAGCTTGGTGTTCTGGTCTCTCTTGGGGGGAGCGGGCGGAGGTCCTCTCCGCAACGTTGCGTAGCCTGATATGTGACTGCCTCCGTAACCAGCTTTCTGTTGATCAGAAAGCAGTTCAGGGGGCGGTGGGGGCAATGCCATGTCATCCATGGTAGCTGTGGGTTCTGCTCTGGACATGCGGGAGGACGAGAGCGAGCCATGCCGGGTGATGGACTTCCGCTGCAGTGTCCTGTTGAGGTCAGCCAGGAATCCAGGCTGGACACTAAGGCTGGATTTGGGCGAGGTGGGCACTTGCGGCGCAACTGTGGCCATGGCTGGCTGCTCAGAAATCTCTGCTTGAGTGAGGCGGGTGCTGTCATTCCGTTTGGGCCGTGTGGGTGGAGGGGCCTTCTTCACTGACGTTTTGGACCATGACTGTGGCTGAGGATTAACAACTGCCACTTTGGGAGAAGTGTTTCCCGAGAACGCTGCTGGGATCTCTATGGGGGGTGGAGGCAGCTCGATTTCAGGTGGAGGGGGTGGAAAGTCAGAGTCCGAGGGAGGAGAAGGGAATTCTGCCACTGAGTCCTTGCCACGACCACTCATGACGGGTGCTTTTGCTGCCACACCTCCCTGCAGGAGAATTCCAGGAAAGTTAACTCCAGAAAGATTTAGTTTTCCAGGTTTGGGGGGCGCTGCAGGCGGCAGTGGGGTCTCCTTGTTGGGAGACCCTGAAAGTTCTGCTGGCGAAGCAAACCTGCTGACTAGACTGTCCACCGAGGGTCTCTTAGGCTCAGGGTGCTCTGCACAAGTGCTGGACTTAATGCTGGAGTTCCGTTGTGGGGTTGGGGGAGGCTTCTTCCCCCCAGGGCTGGACGTCTTACTGGTCTTTCTGCCTGGAGATCCACTTCTGTCAGGGGCAGGAGAAGCTGTGGGTGTAGCTGGTGGTGGTGGTGGTGGTAGTGGTGGGGCTGGGGCTGGGGCTGGGGCTGGGGCTGGCGGCAGTGGTGGAGGAGGAGGAGGAGGAGGAGGAGGAGGAGGAGGAGGAGGAGGGAACACCAAGCTGCTCTCAGGAGGAGGAGGAGGGAAATCTGGAGAAGGAACTGGGATTGAACTGGGCTGCCACTTGGGTTTTGCTTTCACAGCAGGAGGGGACTGTGGGGCTACACTAGCTGAGACCGGCTTTAAGGCCTGCGACTCCATGGGAGGAGGGGTGGGAGGCGGGGGGAACTGGCTGGCTATCTGCTTCACTGTGGAGGGCACTGGGGACAGCGGAGAGGGAGGTGGTCTTACACAGAAGCTCTGATGTTTGGGGAAGGTGGGTGGGGGCACTGGACCCGCAGGAGCAGCAGGAGAGGGTGGAACGTGAGAAACAGGAAAAGCTGGCTGCTTTTTTGCTGGGGGAACTGGAGGAGTAGGTGTAGGTGGCACAGCTTGTGTCACAACAGGTGGCACAGTCTTGGTGCTGCTTGGTGGCATTGTCACTAGAGGTTTGGGGGGGGCTTGGGGAGGGAGAAGTGCAGGGACAGGAGGCGGTGGGGGTGTTGGAGGAACTGCTTGAATAACATGCGGAACATGGTGAATCTTCAGCGGAGGAGGTGGGGGGCTGAACTGTGGAAGGGACTGTGCGCAGGGTGCTGGTTTTAGCTGAGCCATAGCCGAACCGGGAGTCGGGGGTGGGGGCGGGGGAGGGGGTGGGGGAACAACTCCATTGGGGGGCACCAGGATCTGAGGCTTTACTGACTGTGAGGTTGAGGACAGAGGCTGCATCACTGAGGATGGTGGAGGCTTAAACAGGGGTCCTGAATGCTGAGAAGCATTCTGCAGCCTGGTTATTGTGCTGTACTTGACAAACATTGTGGCTGCTGAACCCCCAGAAGGTGCAGACTGGCTGGGCAGAGGAGGGGGAGGTGGGGGGGGAGGTGGGGGAGGAGGAGGAGGGGGTGGGGGCGGGGGCGGTAGAGGCGGCGAAGGCTGGGAGGCAGTGTAGGGGTTGACTAGTTTAGGTTGTGGGGCTAAAAGGGGCATAAGTGAAGTGTAGGGTCGATTCATAGACTCCATTCTGACCTAAAGGAGTAAAAAAAGGAGGAGGGGGAAGAAAACACAACAGCAAAAGTTAGAGGTGAACTTTGACTAGGTAAAACTAAAAAGCAACGACTTGGGGACATGCATGAAAGGCGCAATAGTTGGTGATCATGAAGATGGGTAATGTCAGGAAGGCGACAACCTGACTCTGGGCAGCGAGGGCACAGACAAAATTTGTTTACCTAACAATTCTCAAATAGCTAGACTGCCTGTAACAATCGAGGCACAATTCTTTGCTGCAAAAGCTTTGGAATGGGAGCCATCCGTAGTGGGAGGAGGGGTGGAGGCTCTGAGCACTGGACTCCACCCAGATTCTGCAAGGGAAGATGGGATGGCTCGAGGTCACCTTTCAGTCCATGACTGCACCCACATGAAGCAGATGCCACGGCTGGGCTTAGAAGTGCAGGTGGAAGGCCTCCTGAGGAATGAGGATGCAAGTAAGCTGACACGTAAGATTATGAGAATATTCAGCAGGCGTGCACAGTCACACAGGAATGAATGAGCTTGACACACACACACTCATGTTTGTGTGAGACACTTGCATCCAACATGCACAGAAATCCAGCAATGCAGGTAAAGGGGGGGGGGCGTTCTTTACATTTGTTTTACTGGAAAATATATAAAGAAATGCTTCATAAACATTATAGCAAAAGATCATAATATCACACAGAAAAAGCCAGAAGAAAATCAGAGGAAACTTTGGAAGGCTAGAGTAAAGGAAATGTATCAAGAAATGGGAACCAGAGTTTGCCTACAGCCTGTTGACCAGCCAGTTGGGCACCTCATGGCACTGCCCAAATTTCCACATCTGGTCATTTATTTCACGGAGCTACTCATGCCTGAACGTGGATAAAGTATTTTTGGAAAGAGCAAAGGAAGGACCCTTGGTTTGATAACTTTGGGTACATCTTTTAGGTTCTTTGAATATCCTATGAGGATCCAAGATAAACCATTTGTTTCTAAATTATGAATGACATCTAGTTAGCATGGAGAATGCTTAGGTTAGTGGACTAGAAGGCCTTACAGGGCTGAATTCTAATGCTCATCAGAACACTCATATATTTCCTTAAAAATTGCACATCAAAATAAAAGCATTAGTCTGCAAGATTTGGTTACAAGAGTCACCCAGGTTAATGTGCTTCCAAAGAACAGGCCCTGACCTTAATTTGACCCTGTCTTGGCTGCTGCAGGGGTGTAGACCTTAGCTGTGCTGGCCTCATTTGGCACCTGAGACTGAAGTAACAGAAGAAACACATAGGGATCAAGACTCAAACACATTGTCACTGCTGCATGGCATGGTTCACACTTACTGAAACTGTGTGCAATGACAGACTACCCTGCTTAATCACAGAGCATATGGACTTTTATTTTTTTCGGCCTTTCATTTAAAATGTAATGGATAACATCATTAAAATTTAGTACGGTAAAGACTTTTCTTTAGATGTCCGAATTGTGTAATCCTGCTTCTCTACTATATGCATAGAGTTTTTAGCACCAGACAGGGCTGCTCCATCCAAACTGACTAAGTAGGAGAAGGGAGAGAGACTTATTCTTTAAAGTTTCAGCTTCTGATAATAGAGTTAAACAAACTGTCATCAGTGTTTTTTGAGAATTCAGGTCATTAGAATCAATTCTCAGATATTTATTTCTACAAGACCCCTAACATTGGGTTACTAACACCTCTTCCTCTCCCAAGGGCCAGTTAATCAACTACATATGAAAATAAAGGAATAAAATTCAGGGAAAATATCCATTTAATTCTCACTGGTGAAAATACTTGCATAAGTGATTCAGACCAAGAGAACAAAAAAATCAAAATGATTATTGGGTAAGAACAAAATGGTCAGGCCAGGTGTGCCGGCGGTTCCTCAGTGCCGGCCTGTGCTCCTTCCCGCCTGCTGAGGGGGTGAATGCAGCTGGGACACACCCTCGCCCTCAGAACTTCAGAGGCAATTTGATACAGTGTCTTTCAACTGGACCAAAGAGTCTATTTTTCTAAGTAGTCTTTTAACAATTACACTAATCTTTCAGCATCACTGAACAAGCTACTATGCAAGGCTCAGGGATCCAAAATTTTAAGGGGATTAACTTGAATTTGCTTTCCACATATACTATAATTTTAGAAAATTCATCAATGTACAGAGTAATGCCAAAAAGCGTAAAAGAAAAGATAAAGGAATGAGTCTGAATAAATTAAATTAATCAACCATTTTTGATGGTTGATTAATTTAATTAATCAACCATTAAGAGAAGCTGTTAGCTTCTCTGGAACAAAATTAGGGTACTGGCACTAAAGGCTGTTGCTCCATCCAAACTGATTAAAAGTGGAAAGGAGCAAACTGTTATTTCCTCAAAATCTGAGCCACTTAAAAGGAGTTAAACTGTCAGGTTTGTTTTTTGTTTGTTTTTTTAATCTTAGGTCATAAGAGCCCATTCACAAATATACATTTTTGAGAAGTCAAAGAAAATACTGAAATAGAACCAAGAAAGCTTCCTAATAAAGGAATAAAAGAGCAACAAGCTAAACCCACAGAACACCACAGGTTTTCTTATGTAAATTAACACAAGTGTGTTACCTTGCTGGGCTCTTCCAACTGAGTGCCACGTTTCCAGGCTTCAGAGAAGATGGAGCTCACGATGCTTTGGGAACGAGCGTGTCCTGCTGGCTGGGTGTCAGACACACCACTATCAGACTGATTAGAGTGATTTGACTGAGATTCTGTTTAAAACAGATTTTTCAAAAAAGGGGATTACATAAATCAGTATTATTCTGACAATACGAATATGTATATCCAGATCTATTTACAAAGACCAGGTGCTACGTAGATCAGCAACAAATTACTTTTACTCAACTCATTTCACATAAGCAAAGCCCATGTTTTCCACTATAAAACTTCCCTTACCTCAGGGCTAATAGGAAATCTTGATTCTTGTTAAAAGAGTTCACCATGAAAGACCGATAATTACAATAAAAAGTTCATATAACTTTATTGGTGTGTTGACAGTCTGTCTTAGAAGAACTCCCAGCAAGTAAGAGAATTAACGAACCATCAACAGAGGAGTGAATTTTTTTTCAATCGTATCTTCATTACATTGAGAATCAATCTTTTAACACACTCCTGCTCCAGACCATCTCAGAGAGTTCTCACTCATGAATTCAGATCTGTACATGATGATTACATCTTTTTCCTCAGCACTGAAAGTACTTAGAATTTTACCCTCAAGTGGGGAGTGTTTCGTAGGGATTAAAGTTTTGGCACCACAAGGCAGCAGCTGCACTGTAGCCTGGACTCTGGAAAGGCATGGAAACAAGTCTTCAAGGGAGCTGGGAATGGCTGAGAATACAGTGTAATTTGATTGACATCCAGGGTGAAGGAACTGGGAAGACTGTTTCACTGGACTCTAAGTCAGGTAAGATAACCATGGGGAGGCACCTAGCCCAAAGCCTAGCATCTGGTGGAGACTCAAATGTTAACTCAAGTCCCATCCAATCACTCTATGAGAGGTGGATATTAGTAGATTGCCCAAGATACTGTCCCCTCTAACAGTAAAAAAGAAGCACATATACCTATTTATTATAATTTAGAAATTTGTCATGGCTCTGGTTTTTAAGAATCATGCTGACATAACCAGATCTACTATCTGGTCTAATGAGACATACCATCATATAGGTAGTAAACAATGCTTTAGGCATTTCAAAATACCTGGGATGCTGGAAGAACTGGATCCGGATTTAATGCTGGAGCTGGATAAGGAAGTCCAATCATAAGCCGACTCCGTCCTCTTCAAGGCTTCTTGATAGTTCATGTAGAGCTGCTTCCCATACTAAACAGAAGGCAGTAAAATCTGAACTTTGTAGGGCATGATACAGATGGATGAGGCAGGTAAGGGGAATACATTTCTGTCTACTGATTCATAGTTTGTATTAAAAATTATAATACGTCAAAAATTCTTTTAATACCAGTAAATTATAACTTACTCTTATTTTTCCTCATTTTTACAAAGGCAGCAAGAAGGTTAACACTTGATTCTGATTGTGTTCATTATCATTATAAAGATGTTTTTCAGTTATTCCTAAAGCAACTTTGATTTTATAGCTACAATAAATTTTTTCACTTTTAATAGGTATATTCCTTCAAGTATTATGCATAATCATCTTCAAGATGTTCTTTAGATTTTTTTAAAGACTCAGCTTTTTTTTTAGAGCGGTTTTAGGTTCACAGTTAAATTGAGAGGAAGGAACAGAGCTTTCCCATATACTCCCAGCCCCTAAACATACACAGCCTCCCCTATTATCAACACTCCCCACCAGAGTGGTACATCTGTTAGAATCTATGAACCTACATTAACACATCATAATCAAAGTCCATAGTTTACCTTAGGTTCTGTCTTGGTGTTGTACATTCTATGGGTTTGAACAAATGTATAATGACAAATTATCTATCATCATAGCATCACACAGAGTATAAATATTTTCACTGCCCTAAAAAATCCTGTGTTCCACTCATTCATTCCTTCCCTGACACCAAAGCAATCCTATTTTCAAAAAATTTCTTTTGCTTAGGCTAACTGTGCCAGGTAAGAATCATGTGATGTGTGCTCCAAAGCCATATAAATCACTTTGATGCTACATAAGCTTTTGCCAGCAGTATTATTCCATAGATAGCAACTTTTAAAAGTTATGCTCATCGCCAAAGAAAAAAAGACATTTAAAACATTAAAACATTAAGCTTGAGAAAACTAGACACTGACAAAATCATGAACATGAAGCAACCAGAGTAACTGTCACAACAATCATTAAATATCTCATTATTCTGTCATCAAATTAAAAGAAAACCTACCTTTGCGATCCGGATACCATTAACCCACTGGTGCAGGGTCCTCACATCATCACAACAAAGGTATTTGATGTACTGAGATTTCTTCTGAATCTGTGGGTGCTGCAAGATTAAAGACAAAGTCCAACTAAGACCCCAGGAGAACTAAAGAAAGAAAACCTCTACTGACGCTTAAACATATCCTGGCAAGTTAGTTATAGGCCATCAGAGTAATGGCCAAATAATTTGTACCTGTTATATGGCCATTGGGTCAAATAAAATGCCCTATAAGTTCTTTGACGAAATAAGGGAGAAACTTTTCTTAAATTTTAGGTCAAGTTATCCAAGTTAAAAATACCTCCGTTTCATGGGAATTGCCAAATACCCTGTCTACATTTCAAAGAAAAAAGTCCATGAAGGGTAACAAAATCAGAATTCTTAATCTATAAGACCATAAAAAGGAAAGATAACATTTAACTCTGAACCCACTGAAATTGTGAGTTCAGAAGACTCCAAATGAGAGCATCTTTGGGAAAGCTTCCAGTAGTTCTCAGAACACCTGGGCAGGTAGATGAAGCACAGGGCACAACACCTGGGAGGGGAGTGGGTGCTCGCACCTGCTGCAGTGGTGTCTGTCGTGGGCAGAGCACTGCTCTGCAGGCCCTTCTGCCTGCAGCACGTGCCTTCCAGGGCACGAGCAACTCTCCAACTGCTTCATCAGATTTAGTCTTCACAACCCAATGCAGTTTTCAGTTGAGGATTGCATAGGAGGTGACCAACTTGACCTTGACTACAAAATACAAATGCTAGCACACACTTAAGGTATTCTAACTCCACTGGGCCATAACCACTAGTTCTCTGGCAAGAAAAACCCTAAATCACACTTTGTTCTGGATATAATGATTATTAATTCCTATTTCTCTTTTTAGTTATTCTGAAAACTAAAAAAAGAAAGTCTATATTTTACTTAAAGAAGTATTTAAATTTACATGCAATTTTAAGAGGCTCTAAAATTCTTCTAATCACATTTGTTTGTTATGGAAACACATGAGATCAATCAAATAACCAATTGAGTAAGTTCTCAATGCAGCAGGAACAGATAGCCACCAATAAGTTATGTATCTGCACTGTAAACATCAATCTTAGTAGTCTACAATGAGAGACTTATTCTTTCTATGTATTGCTTTACAGATCCCAGATCTAATACCAATTTAATTATTGAAAGCTATAGTCAGTTTTAAACAATAACCCCTCAATAAGAAGAGGTTAGCAAAACAATATTTAAAAGTGTTTTCTCCTAATAATATAGGCCCCATGCCTTCTCTTGGAATACATTCCTTTGTCCTCATTAAATCACATTATTTAAAAAAAAACACCATAGAAATCTTGAAAGAGCAAAGGAGGATAGGTAGAGGAGTATGTATTTTTCTAAAAGAAGGGGAATTTTATCTCATTCATTCATTCAACAAATATTGAGCAAAAACTATTTGCCAGATGCTTCAAGTACATGTTGGGATACAGTGTTAAAAGAGAAGAGGCTGCAGTTTGTGAAAATAAAATGGGCTGAAAATTTTCTTTAGTGTTGCCAACTAGGGCCCAGAGAGCTGTTCTCCATCTCCTGCTTCCCTGGGCAGGGTTCAGACAGCTGCACAAGGGACTGCAGAATGGCTCTCAGCATTTAACACCACCACCCCTGCCCTTTATTGTGGTTTACAAACCAGTCTTTTTAAATTTTTATTTTTTTAAATTTTATTAAATTTATTGGGGTGACAGTTAATAAAATTATACAGGTTTCAAGTGTACAATTCTATAACATATCATCTGTATTATTGCATTGTGTGTTCACCACCCAAAGTTAAGTCTCCTTCTGTCACCATATATTTGACCCCCTTTACCCTCTTCTACTCCTCACCTTTCCCTCTGATAACCACCGTATTATTGTCTGTGTCTATGAGTACAAATCATTCTTGACTGATTCCTTCCATTTCCTGAGAGCAGGGGCACTATCCATGGGTGTTCAAATGTAGCACAGGTCCTGTCTGAAAGTGTGTGTGTGCTTGTGTTCTCCACATGAGGGGAATGTTTATATCAAAGTGACAGCAGAGGAAATGAAAGAGAAATGATCCTCTATCCTTCTCTCCACATCTCTCTAACCTAGGAATCCAGATAACACCCTGAAATGTACCATGATATGATTCCTTGAGTATTTACAGATTACTTGCTAGTTTAAAATTTTAGAACCTCAAAAATTCTTCTTTGCAACCTCCCACATAATAAAAACAGTCTATCTATAGCCTTCATTATGATCATCCAGGATGTGCTCCAATACCTTAGGAAGTTGCCTGTTCCACTAATATATTGTTATTTTACTAAAAGTGACATTTATTGATCACTTAGTATCAAGCATTATGCTAAATATTTCACACATATTAGCTCATTCCATTCTCGCAAAAGCCTAGGAGTAACGTATTACTATCTCCATGATCTGAGAAGAAATTAAGGCACAGAGAAGTTAAGACTGCACTCAAAGTTACTCTCCAAGAGTTGAAACCATGCAATCTCGTTCAGGGACCATGATCTTAATTATACATCATAGGTGGTGAAATTTTCTAAATTTGCTGCCTCTCTCCTCTTCACCCACAATATTATTCCACCACTTTTAAAATCACACATGAGCTAAGAGCAAAGCAAGAAGGAGACATTCTTTGCTAAAAAACCGGAAGCTTAACATGTAAATTCTTAAAGATTCTCAAGAGAATATAGAATAAAACTGCTCCCCAAAACAAATGAATAGCTAGCTATTCAGAAAGAAAGGTTATTTCATTTTTAAAATGATGCTGATTTGGAAAGACTACATTTTCTAAAAAAAGGTAAAGTTTCGAAAATTAAATAAAAACATTTAAGAATACAATAATTATGGATTACTATTATGCTATCAGTTTATTTTTCTATTTATGTCAAAAATTAGATTGAGACAGATAATTTCTAAAACTCTGTAACTAAAAGGGATGCTCTTAAATCACAGTCCAAGTGCCAAAGGAAAACCACTGAATGTATTCTACCCATTTATTACTTTGGAAACACATATAAGCTTGAAAATTGATTCCCTCAGCTAACATGCAAGAAGTTAAAATACAGAACTATGTAACACTCCATCCACTCCAACACTTTCAATCTTTCTAAACTTAAAAAAAAAAAAGTCCCACAAAAACCTTAGGACAAAAATATTTTTAACCTAAAAATTTTGAATAGCTGCAAAAGGGATTAAAATAATAGTGCAAGAAATAACAGGTGCTGGTGAAGATGTGGAGAAAAGGAAACCTTTATGTGCTCTTGGTGGGACCACAAATTGGTACAGCCACTATGGAAAACAGTATGGAGACTCCTCAGAAACTTTAGAAGTACCATACAATCCAGCAATCCCTCTCCTATCTATTCAAAGAACATGCAAACACTAATTTGAAAAGATATATGTACCTTTATGTTCACGACAGCATTAATTTACAATAGCCAAGATATATAAACCACCTAAGTGCCCATCAACAGATGAATGGATGAAGACTGTGGTACACAGACACACATATGGGAATATTACTCAGACATAAAAAGATGAAATATTGCTATTTGCACAACACGGATACCTCTTGAGGGTATTATATTAAATGAAATGTCAGAAAAGAATAAAAACCATTTGATTTTACTTATATGTGGACTATAAAAAAACAACAACAAAGGAACAAATAAAACACAAACTCATACAGACAACAGTCTGGTCAAATATACATGGCACCTAGACTTGTGGTGGTAAGGATACTAGAAAGTATACAGATATTGAATTATAATGTTATATACCTGAAACTTATATAATGTTATTAACCAATATTACTTCAATTTAAAAAAAGTGGTTATAAGCTTTCAAATCCTACCACTTTTTTGGGTACTTTTTCTCCCTGTGATGTTCTCATGTACACCATTTTAAAAATAAATAACTTTGTATGTCTTTTCCCCTGTTAAAAAATAAAAATGCCAGTGGTCATAATTAATTTCAGCTGTAATAGACATTGTTGGCTGCCTTGCCCACAGCTATCTTCTCCCCACCTCTTTTCTGACACAGCCCAATTTTGTTTAGATGTCTACCCCTCGCCTCAAAGTGTGAATTCTAACTAACCTAAGCCAAAAGAGTATCTCTGTTCTTTGCCAGTGATGAGTTTAAGGGTGTGCATGTACTCCGGGCCAATGACCCTCAAGGGGAAGTTTGTTGGTAGCTGCTGGAAAACGCTTCCTTTCTTTTAAAAAGACAAATAGAGGGAGGAATAGTGCCTCTTCTGATGGCTTTTCTGGGTCACCATGTGATACCTAGAACTGCAGTAGCCATCTGTGACAGTGAGGTAAGTCAGCCTGAGAATACCTGATATGCAGAAGATGGAACAAAGAAAAATGGAAAAAAAATGGGGTTCCCACTGACAACCCAAGCCATTGAAATAACCTCTTCACGTTATAAGACCCCCTCAAAAAACATTTATTTATGTCTATTGATATTTACCTTATAAAAAATTAAAACAAAAAAATAATAAAATATAAGAATATATAAAAATACACGTTCTACTATCCAAGAAGGCAAAGATATCACATCATGTAACCTCTTTGAAAACACCATCATACATTTGTGAGAGAATAAGAGTGTAAAAATCAAATAATATCTTGCATTATTAGAAGAATAATGATATCATGAACCCCTTGACAGGGTCTCAAGGACTCCAAGGGGACCATGGACCTCATTTTGAAAACTAATGGATCAAGCTACTTTGTATTAGGTATCAAGGGGTTACACTAAGATGGAGCCAATGAGAAAACTTTACCATCTCCATAATTACTCTAAATTTTTAAATGTTGTCTTTATCAATGCTCCAACAGTCCAACAGATCACTCAAAATTCACTAAAAACGTCAGTTATCAAAGTACACATATAATTGGTGGGAGAAATGCTCAACAGTTGAATAAAGGAGGAAAAATTTTCACTAAAAATAGCTCAGAAAGGTCATAATACATGCATGGATTATAAGGACTACATTTCGGGGGGTGGGGAAAAGAGAGACAAAAATTATTTCTGGAACAGATGAGAGCCAGTCCACTTTGACCTTGAGGACACTGCCCTCTAATGTTCCTGCTGAGTAAGTACAGGAAAAAACATAAAACACAAAATACCTAGTTTCCCACATGAGGCTCTGATCTAAGTTTTCTTAAAATAAGCCTGCTATTAAGTGAAAATCTCAAATTTATAATCTAATCTATTTTATATATTATGACTCGAAGCTTATAATCCAGTATCCATTTCTTAGTAGCATCAATCTAGTAAGAGCTCCTTAGCTCAGGACCAGCTGTGGTATAGCACATACTTGTTTTCCTTACTATACTCACCATTCCTTTAAAAACCTAGAGGAAAAAAGCAAAAACTGTACACTCAATGGAGATCCAAACTATTCTAAATTGTCCAATAACCCGTTCTATGTCTAACATCAATTCAAATTCCTAAAAAGAGATACACATTTATTTATTTACCTTTAGCACCAGACAATAGTCTGTAGGTGCTTTGTATTTGTTTCGATAGTCTTGTCCATAATATACATTGACGTGATCCAGCTGAAGAAAGCACACCAGATCGCGAGAGACCTAAGATAAAAACCCAAAGACTGAATTAATAATAATGTGTAAAAGAGCAAATATCATACCTGGTAAGTTTCTCGGTCATAATCAAAACTTTGCCAAGTAGAAGTTACTGCTATTTTGTAAAAGACAGTGAGATTTTCTAGAAATGTTTCTTCTTTAATCCACGATGCAACAAAAAAGGCAGTCCATTTAACTTACTATCTTGCCATTCACAGTGAGCACTAACCTTCTTGGAAAAGGTTGGCGTTTTAAAGAGACTTTAAATATATAATACAGTATAATGAATCTCTCTAGAAAGGACAAGAAAATATGTAGTTCAGTGTCTGTAAACACATATCTTCAAGTACCGTGATTCTCAAGTTGGAGTTTCCTTACCAGTTAAATAGAGGTAACAATATATACCTCTCAGGATAGAGGTAAAGACTGGAAGAGGTGACAGTGTCAGGAACCTAAAACAGTGCTGGCCCTCAGTAGTACAGAAGTGACAGCTACCAAGGGGACCCTCAGCAGAAGCATATTACCCAAACAAGGCTGAAACATCTAAATCCCAGAAAGCTATTCTTCCCCAAACAACAATAAACAAAAACCACTCTGGCAGAAGTTCCCAAAATAGTAAATAAAAGTATGGTTTCAAACTTGGCAAGAGAATCAAGATGGGCCCAACTGATGACCAGGGAGTGAACATTTTCAAGCTTCCTCTTCTTTATAATAGATCAATAAACAAAGCAATATTCTGTGTGTCCTACACAAGTTGAAACACATCAGAGCCTGAATTCACCTTGTCAGAATACTCACTACAAATTAAAATAATTAGCATAACAAGGAAGCTCACAGGCCAGCAGAAGGAACACACCTTTGCTTTTCCTTTAGGGACATAGTAGATACCAGATGCTCGCAAGAGAAAATAACGCTTTTTCCAGGACTTCTTGCCATCATCTTTCAACCAAAGGACTCCTTCAATTTCTGGTACAGTTACAGAACTTCCACAAAAACATTCCTAAAATAAGATGATTTGGAAAGACATATGATCCTTGAATTCTCAGAACAAAGTTGTGTTTGCCTTTGTGAACTGCATGACACTGTAATACACCAAAATGGCTGTGTATTAAAACCACGCTGCTAATTTTACCTCAATTAGAACTTTCTATTCTAAATATAATATGAATTTATTTTGGAACTACTATGGCAATCCCTATGAACTTTTATCTAACACTGCTTTGAAGAAATGAAGTTGAAATATCAACTGAGCTGTGTTTAACAGTACTTAAATGTATTTGTAAATAGCATAGTTATATTAAATTTAATAAAAGTGTCAGAGCTAACATAAGCATTGACCTTTTTCTCCAAATAACACATTTAGATTAGCTGTCAAGCTAATATTTTTTTAAAGCAACATGCTAAGTAATGATTAAACTTTCACAATATAAAAACTGGATCAATTCATGACTCTAGAACAAAGAGGGCATTTATTTTTTAAAATATTTAATACTGGGTGGAAAGGAACCAAAACTTTAAACTCAAAATTTTGAATTGTCTGTACTTAGATAAAAATTTAATTTAAAAATAATAAGCAATCATATATTTGGTAAAATAGAAATCCCGACTAAACCTTAACATTTTGAGCCTAAATTAATTTCTCTCTTCCCAAAGTACAGAAAAACTAGGAATTCTAAAGAGAGTTTTTCTTAATTGTAGCAAGTATCACTATGAAAAGCTGAGTGCTGATCTTCATTTTCCTAATTGCCTTGTTGTTAAGAGTTTATTCATGTTTTCTTTGATGTTCTCTAAAATCAAAAAAGCCAGAGTCAAAAATTCAATTATATTTGAATTTGTTTTTTTTACTCTTCAAAATAAAGAGGTATACCTATTTTTAAAAAGGATCATTATGATTTTAAAAATTGAGTTATTTAAGGCTAAGTCTTGAAATATTTTGTAAACAGCTAATATGGTCAAATTTCTCTCTTGGTATGCAGATAAGACACAATCACATCCTTTATTGACCAGGCTATTCTCTTACTCGTCAGCCCCTAGTAGCTCAATTCCTTTCAGTACACCAGTAAATTTCTTGGCAAAATAGTTTTTAAAAGGTTCTTCAGTGGCCTTACATTCACACAGCTGAACTCTCTCCATTAGGCTATGGAAGAATATAGGCTCCTTTAGTTATAAATGCAATTATAAATACACAGCATTGACATAATTTAAAAAAGGTACTTAATCTTTTATTATAATGTGCAAGAAAAAAAGAGGCATGGAGGAGTAAAGAGTCATACCTCTAACAGCACTTCTTTGTTTCTATCTGCCATCTCAGCTGTTTCCTTTTTCCCCAGAAGATAATTCTGGAAAATGAAGAAATGAAGGTTAAAGGAAAAATACATTCTATAATTCCTTGGCACAGGTACATATATTTCTTCTAGAGACATAGCAACTTTGTGTCAATTTCTGTACAGAGTGAGAGGATACCCTTTGAAAAGCAACCTGTGCATGGGCATCAATAAAATGCCTAACACTGGTCTCCTTATCTATTTATCTTGAATTATTCCATAAACTACCCTCCCCCAAATCCTGAGGTGATATGACATGCAAGAGCTGGCAAATATGTCTTGGTATATCTAACGAAAGCTACACTTACAGGACCTAAAAGCTTTACAAATTATTAAGTACAACAAATGAGGCAAATTTCCTTAAAATATGCTGAGCTTTACTGATCCAGATGTAGAAAATTTAATCTACGTTCTGGCTTTTAAAGAAGTCCCAAATTCTGTATGTTTATCATAATTTTGTTTGCTTGACTCAACTAAAATCTGAATTATTAGCCTTATGAAAAATTTTTTCACAATCACCCATAAAAAGATCTGCTGATATTCCCAAATGTGTATTCTTTATTAAAAATATCTAGTAAAGATGTGTCATGATTAAGCTGCTTGAAGGATAACTATTCAAATACCTTTAACACTGCTACTATTTTTCTTCAGTACTACTTTTTATAGTGGGGTTGTTTTCTCTCACTTACTGATTTTTATAAAATATTTAGGTAATAGGAAGTATTAACTCAAACCTTATTTTGGAATAAGCAAAGATGCCAAATAAATCAAAGTAGCATATATTAGAATGTGGAACCATTTATAATCAAGACTACTGGGATTTAATAATTTTTGAAAAATCAAAATAAACTGTTAACTGGATAAGTGGTTAAAATAGAGAGACTTAAATATGTAAGTACTTTTCTTTGATGGATGAGAAACTCACTGAATAAATAGCTGGGTTCAACACAGCTCTGGATTAAGAAAGAGCAGAAACCTAGTAACTCCCCTGGAGTTACCTCTGTTTCTGCAAGGGCTCACCCCAACTGGCTCTGTGGGCTGTTAACCCCTTTGAGGCCTGACACCTGGGCCCCTGCGGACCTTCCACCTCAGCAGTAGTGAATGCTCCCATGGGGTTTTACAGCCACAATGTTCCAACGAGGTTGTTGCCAGTCTTTTAACTCTATTAACTTAGCAGTAATAGTATAATATAAGATAGCATTTGAAAATCCTAACCTTTATAAATTATTGAGTCTCACCTGTGGGTTTTTGAAAAGTGCATATTTTTCTATACGTTCCATAAATATAAGCTTGTTTTGACTATCTCTTGTCCAATTAAGAAGATTTTCAACCAAGTTTTCATGGTCTTCAAAGATTCTCTCTGTCCCAAAATATCAGTATTGTTAGTATTCATCAGAATTGCATCAAAGACATAAAACCTTATAAAATAATTCACAGCAGAACCATAGAATTTTACTGATACTATGGCCTGGGCCCTTAGAAGATATCTGGTCTTCCCTCTATTTTCAAATAAGGAAACATGCCCTAATGGTGTTAAGTGAGATCATCAAGGCCACACAGCTGCTCCATGAAAGAACAGGATAGAATCTAGGTCTTATTTCTAGGTCTTCTTCATCCTTTTCCCACCCCATCCTTTAAAAAAAAATATGTTAGTTGTATTTCATAAATCATATTTCCTACTATTCAGTTCTTGTAATTTTTAAAATGTCCAAGATGATTTCTCCTTTGACCTGTGGGTTTTAATTTTAAATATAGACATATTTTCTAATTTACAAATTAGGAATCAAAGAACATGTCCTATATAATGAACCTATGTTCAGACAGCATATTCTAGATATTGGTTTTTTGAAATTTCTTAAGAGTTGCTTATAACCTCATACTCAAATTAATTTTTGGAAATATTTCATTTCTGCTTGAAATGAATGTACATTTTTCTGTTATTAATGTTCTAAATATATTTCCTAGATCAAACAAATTATTTTTCAAATCTATATCCTTTTTTTCTGCTTGATTATATTGGCCACTGAAAATGTTCTACTATGAAAGCTGACTTGTGAATTTCTCCAGGTAGTTCTGTCAACTTTTGCTTTATACATTTCAATGCTATTAGATAAAATTTAGAATGATAATATCTTCCTGGTGAAGATGTGTATAATCTTTTTATCTCTAGTAACACATTTTGCTTGAAGTCTTTTTTGTCTGCCATTAACAAAGTTAATACTTTCAACCTTTTCCTGTCTTTAGGTAATAGGTCTTTTGTAAATAACAAACAGCTGCATTTTATTTATTTGTCCTTTCTAATAATCTTTGTTGTTTAATCGAATAATTTACTTTTATCATAACTTGTTTCCACCATCTTATTCTGGGCTCTTAAAAGTTCCTTGTTTTCTTTTCTTTTAATCATTCAACACATACTGAATGGCTGGCCACAGACTATATTTGAAGTACTGTGCTATATATGATTAAATAATAGTTACTTAGTCAGTTATACAAAAATATTACATTTATGGGTCTTTAACTTGTGGCCATGGAAATATTTCAAAACTAGCATTTAAACATTTTCTGTATATCGTGATACTACTACATCTGTATATCGTGATACTACTACATCTATGAATTCTCAAAGAACATTTATAGATGAGTATTATTAGAATATATTTTTATACATATTAATGAAGGTCTAAAAATTTATGGTTTAATTTTGGGAATTTGTATGGGTGTTCTGAGAGAAAGGGTTAATAATTAAATTTTTATTTCTCTAGAAACTGCTGTGAAATAAAGATATAAGTAGTAAGAGCAATGCAAATACTTATTTTAAATAAAATAACAAGTTGAAATTGATTATTGATTCAATAAAGCCCAATAAAGTAATTATTACTAGATTTCTATAATCACACAACTAATATTACAAAATGAAAACTTTATTTAAAAGAGTCAATGATGGTACAAAAAATGAGAAATTTTTAAAATTAGAAAACACCATACCAAATTACAACTTGCAGGAAACTAAGACTTAGTATACCTAAGTAAAAATAAGAAAGATGTACTTTGTTTCCCCTAAAAGTCAAATGCTGGTATAAAGACTTCAATACAAATGTGAATAAACATAAAGGTCTTTAGTAAATGTGTTGATCTATGCAGTTCTTATGTGAAGGGAAAAAAGTATTTTGTTACCTTAAAAAAAAAAAACTTTCTTCTAGCTATAAGAAAATTTAAAGTGAACTGGAAATGACCTCATATTCAAAGAAATCTCAAAATACTTGGAAAAAAAATAATGTAAAAAGCCAAGATTATATTACAAAAAAACAAAAAGATGTCTCAAAGAACTCTTAACAACATGAAAACTGTTGGAATTACATAGAAATTAAAAAGTAATTAAAGCAATGATATTACTAACCCATTTGTAACTCAGAAATGGTTTCCACCAGCGACCAGTCCAAACCATGACCGCAGTGGGATTTGTCCATCAGGTTATCCAGCACCTGTCTCACTGTCTGCCTCTCGTCCACCATCATTGTTTTAGAACTATCATCAGACATGTGGACTCTAATCACCAGCTGTAATAGGTAAAAAGGAAATTAAATACAAACCAAAAAAAAAATAGGCATTCTAGAAATTTCTTCCAATATCAATTAATGTTCTCAGCTAAATATAAAACAAAAAATAACTTTAGTATGCAGGAAAAATACTTTAAAATTATGTATAAAATAATCTACCTAAACAAATTTTAAAGCCTTCTTAAAATTATAACAGGTAAGATTATAATAATACTATTTTGTTTCACTCTTTTAGAATAATTTAAAACTAGTTACTTCTTTTATAATGCATTTTATCTACAAAAAATAAATGTGAAAATTAGGATAAAATATCTACCTCTCCATACCTTAGAGATATATTATATAAAAAAGGCAATTCTTTATAAATCTGTAAAACTGATAAAAATCCCAGACAAGGAAAAAGCCCAAATATCACCTTTTTCACTTGTGCCTCTTTAATTTTCTCTAGGGCAACTCTGATCTTCTCAGCTTTCAATTTTGCTGCTTGTTCTTCCTGTGAACACAAAGCGCTTCAGATAAACTAATGCTACAATAATGAGAATTTTTTATGTCTTTTTATCCTTAAGGATAAAATGCTGCTAGCACCAAATTTCAGTAAGAATATAACTTTACATATTATATAGAGAACATTTAAAAAATAACCCTGTTCATAAAGTGAAAGTCAACATACTATAAAGGAACATTTTTTAAGATGTGGACTTGAAGATCTCTTATAATAAGACTAGATTCCATATTCTAGAGAAAAATAAATCTATGCTATAGTAAATTAATGAGTTTGATTCCATCAATCTGAAGCAGATGAATTTCAGGTTCTAGGGTAGAGGAAACATTAGTGTATACTGGGCTATCTGTGGGCCTGCCAGCTTGTTACACCTACACAATCCCTGACTCTGAATTTATACTCCCTCCAAAGCATGGAAAACCTTCTGCATATTAATGTTATGTTCTGTTATGCTGAACATGTACCATCATAAAAATAGCAAAAACAAAAACAAAACAAACCCAGTATCAATTTCTTTGCAACCGTATAAGAAATCTTTAATAAAAAATGTAGGTTTGTCCTCATTAATATACCAATACAAACAGAGAAGGCTACATTATATTCTGCGTTTTACTCTACTTTGGAAAATCACACAATATAATCAATGTCTCATCAGTAAACTCAAATGTGTTTCTATTAACTCACTGATAATTTTTTTTAATGTCAAATATAATTTTCCAAATTTTAACTTCTAGTAAATTCTACTTTATAAAATTTAAATAAGTAGTAATAAAATTATCAAGAACTAAAACTATACTTAAACTATTTGTCTATTTTTTCCTAAAATAACATATAGTTTTATAATACCGGTACTTACTTGTACTTTCCAGCAATAGGCCATAGTACACTGTAGCATTAAATTCCAGTAGAAAAAACTCATGTAAGTAAACTTTTGCTTATAAAAGATTATTTTCTAATTCTAAACTTTTGAATTCTCTGGAAAATATCTAAGGAAAATATAAACTGCCATCTTACATATTCCTTTAATGTAAGACTTAAATAAAAAAGAAAAAAAAAACTAATTATATCAGCCAAACTTAATCTGCTCTGGGTTGTGATTAAAAACCACAATCCATGTGTTCTTCTTCATTACAACCTAAAGCTTTCAGGGCAAAAAAACAAAAGCAAAAATTCAATTTATTAAATAGATTTATTCACTGTTCTCCTAAATTATGTTGGCTTTCTTGTTTCTGAACTGCTTCTCTATTTCATGGTCTAGGCTGTCTCCCCTTATTTCAAGCTTAGTATTCACTACTCTGTGGAACACAGAAGAAAACAGTGGTTAGAGAAGATAGTGGGCTTGTTTGTCAGAAATCTGATCCTTTTGAATGAAAGGAGCCAGTGAATTAACATAATAACCAAGGTCTGGAAATAAGATCTGTAAACCCAATTAGACAGAGAACAAAGAACTTTATTTTAACAATGGAGAAGGGTAAGATAAGACTTGATTCTTAGACTTTTCTAGATATATTCATTTGATTAAAAGATAAAATCATCCATCTCCCCTTATGCAAATTAACAGAATTATAAGATATATCGACTATAAATTTTAATATAAGATTTTTTTTCTTTTTAAGGTAGGTTTAAAATGAGAAAACTACTATTAATTTAAATAGTAGTTAGAGCTACTATTAATTTAAATCTCAAAGTCTAATGAGGAAAAACTGATATGTAGAACCAATACTTTGTATGTTTGGAATATAAACATGAACTTCCAAAAAGCCAAATTATTTTATATTATAATTACATAATGTCCTGAAAGCCATGAAACATTATTAGGATAAAAAAATATATATATTCAAAATAATAAGAAGACAAGCCATAGACTAGAAAAAAAATATTTGTAAAATACTTATCAAACATATCTGATAAAAGACTATTATCCAAAATATACAAAGAACTCTTGAAACTCAACAAGAAAATGAACAAATCCAATTTAAAAATGGGCAAAAAGGCTGAACAGACAACTCATCGAAGATACACAAATATCAAATAAGACTATGGAAAAATGCTCAATATCATATGTCATTAGAGAACTGCAAATTAAAACAATGAGATATCACTACACATGTATTAGAATGGACAGAATCCAAAACACAGAAAACACCTTATGCTGAAGATGTGCAGCAACAGGAATGCTCGTTCATTGCTGGTGGTAATGCAAAATGGTACAGGCACTTTGGAATAGTTTGGTAGTTTCTTATAAAACTAAACATTCTCTTATGATACGATTCCAGGAATCATATTCCTTATCTACCCAAATGAGCTGAATACCTACCTCCCCGCAAAAACCTGCACACAGATGTTTACAGCAACTTTATATATAAAATGCCAAAACTTGTAAGCCACCAAGATAGCCTTCAGCAGGTGAATAGATAAATTGTACTGCATATAGAGAATGAATTACTATTCAGTGCTAAAAGGAAAGAATATTGTGCAATACAGGAAAGATCAATAAATCTTTGCTGATATATTTAGATTACATACTTAGGAGGCATCTAATAGTTTATTTAAAAAGGCAATGAAAATCTATGTTTAATGTCTGTACATCAAGTTTAATATAAAGAACAAAGCTTTATTCACCTCATTTTTTTCTTTTTGTTAAAGATGATAAACTCAGAACTTAAGTCTTCTGTCCCTTATCTTTTGACTAGCCCTTTCTTCACGCTGTTTGTCCCACAACCATGCTAAATATACCTAAAAGATATCTCACACATAACAACTTAACTTTCTCTCCTACCCCTTCTTTTAAAAGAGCAAGAGACAACCTATTTTCTACCTGAAATACTCCTGTACGGCTATCAATAACTATCAAATGCCAAGCCTCCTCAAATTTACATAAAGGACAAAAACTCAGTGAAGACCTTATGATTCAATGAAAGCCAATGCTGTCATTACAAAGTGTTAGGGCATTCTCTTCAGTGTAAAACTCAGTATACTTAGAGAAAAAGTTACAGTTGCTAACAGCTGGCTAGGGAATTCCTTCGACTAAGGTATTATTAAGGTATTATTTGTGAGTTCAAAACAAATCTGACTGAAATTGAGGGGATAAAGAGTAGTTAGCAATTTCTTTGGAATCTAGTTTATTCCAGATTACGACAATAAAAAAGTTATGTAAATTAAAGGAATTCAAAGAAGACTTGGAGTGATAAACAATTTAATACCCATGAAATGGTATATTCTATGAAACTGCTCAGAGCCAAATAGTAACATCATGTTTACTTCCCTTGAAGAAATCATAAAATTGATACACTGAGAAGAGAACATTAACCAAACACCTTAAAACTTGTTACACACTAGTTGGCAAGTTACACATACTGTCTCATTTAATTCTCAATAATGCAAGGCCAATATTATTATTACACCCATTGTACTGATTAAGGCCCAGAAAAACTAGTCTAATATTATACAGGTAGTTATCAAGTAATTAACTACTTGCTCTTTCCACTACAACGTCACAGTCCCTTTTGTCCTAAGGGTTATAACACAAATTCTTAGGATAGCAGCAAATAAAAACTGCTTGTCAAAAATAAGACTTTCAGCAATATAACAACATTTTTATAACTTCTCTGAAGCAAAGAAAATGGTGGTCAACATTATAGCAGTTCTTGAAAACTTGATGGCCACTAAAGGACCATTCCTTTATTTGGCAGATGTTCACTGAAACTACAGGCTTGGGCTTGAGTGCAAGGTACGCAGAGTTTCTGCTTTCATTGAGTTTACATTAATAAGAGAGACAAAACAATAAAAAATAGATATGTGATAAGTCAATTAGTGGTAAGTCCTACGAGGGAAAAAAAATAAAGCAGAGTAAGGGGTAAGGACTGACAAATATGCAGTATTAGATCAGAAGGTCACATTTCTGCTCAAATTTCTTGTTGTATGTAAGCAGAGCAGTATCTAGGAGGTAACTAGAGTCAGGTGTTGGCTATGTACACCAGTAATGCCACCACTTGGGTGATGGAAGAAGAAATGATCTAAGCAGAGATGGCTCTGATGCTACAGCTGTTGTCACTGTCTCTTAGGCAGAGATTAATTAGTTACTGACTGCATTTATCCAAAACTAGCAAAGCACAACTTTCCTTGTGGAAGAAATTTTGTTTTGTTCACTGCCATACTGGGCTGCAAATACTGTCTGGCACATAGTAGGTATTCTGTGAATATTTGTTGAATGGATGTTATTCTCTTCAATAGTTTCCCACTGCATTTAGAAAAAAATACAAACTCTTAAGCATGCCTTGAATGATTTGGTTCCTGCCCATGTCTCCAAATCAAGAAATTCATGTCTTCATTCAGCTACTGTGGCTCTACTAACAGTCTTTCTTCAGCTTCTCAAACATACCAAGCTCTTTTCTTCCTGGGCCCATATATATGGAACATTTCCCTTCACTCTCAAAGTGGCTTCTTTTCAGGTGAAGGGATTTAGAAGTACAAATTTTAGTTACAAAACAGTCACAGCATAGGGCATATAGTCAATAATATTGTAATAACTATGTATAGTGCCAGGTGGGTACCAGAATAACTGGGGGAATCACTTCATAAATTATATAAATGTCTAACCACTATGCTGTACAACTGTAACTAATATAAAATATATACTAAATATCAACTTTAATTGGAAAAAAATATGGTTTCTTTCCATCCTTCAAGCTTTAGAATGTCACCCTGTAAAAAGGCCTTGTCTGATCTTCCCATTGAAAGAAAATGTAGCCCTAATCCTCTCCGTAGTATTGTTTTGTTCCTTTCATAGCACTTAACATGATTTAGAATTTGTCTACATGCTTGCTTGTTAATGTTTTTTCAATCTATATTCATAAGTAAACTGTGAGTCCCTGAAGGTGGGGGAATATGTCCATTTTATACAATGTTATATTCCAACGCTTAGTACAGTACAAAATTCAACAAATATCTGTTGAATAAATAAACAATGGAAATGGTAAAATGTTATACTTAATCTGTGAGCAGTATACAAAATGCACTAGAGGAGGGACAGGCAAGAATAAAGAGATAAGTACAGTGGCTCTAGTAAGAGATAAGAACCTGTTTTAGGGTGGTGGCAATAGGAATGAAACGGGTAGGTGAACTCAAATAAATCTTGCAGATTATGACATACTTCATTAGAGCTTAAAGGTAGTTAAGTGAAAAAGAAAAGCACCAAGAATAGTAGAGGGCTCAAATCTAGGCAACTGGAAGAATGGCAGCATTCTGAACAGAAATACAAATACCAAAAGAAAATGTATATAAATTGTGAGGTCCCAGGGAGAATGTGAGTAAGGAAGCTAAACACCTGCAATACTGGGGGGTGCTGGTAAATGCTGTTAATCTTCTATGAAAAGCCTGAGCAATATGGAAATGTGTTGCTCTCAGGCAAAGAGATCTGATCTAGAACAGCGATGCTAGTTGAAGCTATGAGTGTGACCTTCAGGTAGAGAGAGAGTAAATAGAGAAGGAAGAGCGGAGGATAAGGCAAGAACTTTGCTATGGTTATACGCAGATGTCTATTATCTGCTTAGACTTCTAATTTTCTCTGATCTTTAAGCTGCTTCTTCTACACCATTCTTACATCTACTTTAAAGAGAGAAACTCGAGCAAGGGAAAGAGTTTCACTGCTGACTCTTGGGTCTTCTCTTTGAGCTGTTCTTCACAGAGATTTCAATTTTAGCTTTATCATCTTCTTTTATAAGTTTATAAGGTTACTATAATTACTATGTATAGTCTTCAGAAACTACCTATAACCAAGTCTGACATTCTTGAATTTAATACTATTTAAATAAGATAATAAAATAAACACTTGAAAAGAGATAGAAAGCTATTTAATAGATTCCTTATTCTGTTACCCTTAGTTAATGATGACAATGGCCAAAAGACTTTAAATTGATGTAAAATATCAGCCCAATAAAAATCTAACTGGACTGATTCAAACCATTTAAAAGAAGAGGACTGAGAAATTAAAATTACAACCTTCTCTTCCAATTTGATTAAGCTACTGTAAAGTAAGATTCTGTTTATATAAATAAATGTTTTAACTGCAATGTTAATATAAATAAGAATCAGAAAACACGGCTTGCAAAAACAAACAAACAAAAACAACCTCACAGAATGGATAACCATTAGTAGTAAATGTTAAAACTAAAGCAATGATTTTTAGACTTCTAAAGTAAAATACAATGTTAAACTAGAAAAAGTGCAACGTACTTGGGAAGACTGTCCGGTATTTACAAAAGTTAAAAACTAGTGAAAAAATACTGAAAATATTTTCCACTCTCAGTATTTTCTGATAGTCATTAAGATCAGTAAATAATTACCTTCGGTATGAGAAAAAATACTTCTACTAAGGACAAAAGTGCTGAAATAAGAAAGCACAATCTGATAAATCTGACAGCACAATCAAAAACAGAAATTATATTCTACCTTCAAGGCAATAAATATTTACATACAGGTGGAAAAAAGAAGTATCACCTTGGTCAGCAAATGAGAAGGTTTTCCTGCAATGTTTCTCAGAAGAAGGGAGGTTTCCCTGTCCAGATAGGAGTGCTTGTGCAGAAAGAGAGAAAACAAAAAAAAGGCAAAGAAGTCAGTGGAGGTTTTATGTGTAAAACATAAAGTAGACAAAGCAAGAATGATTCTCTATTATTAATCTCATATCTTTCCCCTAAACTTACTGAAATGTGTCCAAAAGAAAATTAAAAAAAAAAAAAAAGAAAAAGAAAAAAAGAAAAAGAAAAAGAGGGGGTAGGCACGCACACCAACTATGTCAGTTAAGTATGTCCTAGCCGACTCCTGCTGATCCCTCACTTTGAGAAAATGGATCATACACTGCAGAGATCAGAGCCAGTTTGTTTTCCAGGGCAGTGTGTTCGTGAGTGCTATGCACACAACACAAATGAATAGGTGTAGAACACCAATGACTAAACATTTTCCTTCCTCTTGTAAAACCTACACAAGACCTACATAGCTTTAAATAGTAGAGTCTTATGAAAACAGAATGAGATTATATGATTTTTTAAACTTCTGTGTTTCTGAACAATTTGATGATAGCTACACCAAGAGGAAAAATGTCCATATTTTGCCTAATGGATAGCACCTATTTTCAGTAAAATTTTATTCATTCATTCATCATATCAGAATATTAATAGAACTACGTTACACAGTAAAGGACTTTGCATCGCAAATGAATGATATGAACAAAATACCAACAAGTGTTGCTTCCTTAAATTGGTTAAATTCAAGCAATTATATTTTTATAAAACTGACTGTGAATAACAAAGCCCCTTAATAACTTTTTCCTCCTTAATAACTTTATAGCAACACACTGTAAGTTTATACAATTTGTATTTAAACTCCTATAGTATAAATTATAGCTGTTTTGATATACATGTAATTCATGGTTGCTTATCCCTAAATAATACTGAATAAGTTATTTATTTTTTAATGCTCTATAGTTACTAACCACCATTTAAAACAATACATGGCACAACTGAATGCAATTATAGAAAATATTCTATAATGTTATAGTTTATAAATCTAACTGTATATAAAGTTATTCTTGAGAAACAAATTCTTTTAATTTATGTAAGTAAATACTAGAGCAGTAACCACTCTCATAAAGTTCACTGTCACAAATAAAATACTACAAGATTAGAAATGTTACAGAAAATAACATTAATTTAACATTTATTCATATCTATACTATGTTGAGTTAGGTTTGCTATATGTTATTTCATTGCCTATATGTTTAGTTTTATTTTAATTCCAGATTATCCTTATAAGCATACCTACCCCTTTCAACTCCTAAAAAAAAACAAAAACAAAAACAAAGAAAGAAACCTAAGGTTAAAAAAACTGGATGTATTCATCGAGAACAGCACTAACATGGTCAAACAATAACAAGAACAGAGACAATTATCTCAAGGTCATCATTTACCTATATGGTATAATTCTTCTGAAGGGAAAGATTAGTTGGCTCATCCATAAAGACTCTAGGAAAGCAGAAATTTCTGAAAATTCAATTAATTTGAGGTTAACAATCAGTTAAGATGAGGGAGAACATTGGGAATGACATTTAAAAAGAGCAATTATAACTTTTATTGCTCTTATTCCCATTCAATTTTGCTGTTTGCATGTAATGGGAAAAAATGTATTCTTGCACAATTATGTAAAACATATAGAAAATGTCTTGAAAACCTACTCCTATTTATCTTACTTATAAATGTTACCAAGAAAAAGATCCCCTAAATGAGAATATCTATACTTAGATAATTATATTTCAAATTTAAAAAATCTGCTTCAGGTTACCAAAAACTATTATTTAATAAATATAACTCTAGACCTTAAATTTAAGTTTCAACTTAAAAAAAATCTCAAACAAGATTTACTCAATCAGTCCTCACACTCAAATCACCTCAAGACTTCAAATCACTAAAAAAAAAAATCTATACTCTGATCAATAAGAAACAATAATATCTATTTGAAGACTCTGGAGTAGAAGTTATCCATTTAAAAATATTAAAAGGTTTAAATAACTTGAAATAAAAATGGGATATTCATTATGGTTGGTGATCTAAAAATATGCCACATCTAAAAAATGAGACTGCAAACAATAGGTGGAAATGATCTCAAATTACTTTGTGTTGGTACAGTCATAGAGATATTCACTGCTTACTCACTAGCAGGGCAGGAGACTAGGTCCCCTTTAGCTAAGCTACAGGTATTTGTAGCAGGAAAATAAAAAATAAAAAAAAATCTAGAAACCAGAAGCAGCAAACCCCTCCCTTCAAAAAAATGCCTTAAATCTATCTTCCCCTACTGGTGCCGGTCCTACACTGCTCTAGAATTCTTCACAAAGTGGGGTGGGGGTGGAGGGAGAGCTGGTTACTGAAGAAAGATTCAAAAGAGATGAGAAGAGTCATGTAAATGTGGAAGACTGAGAAAAATAAGAGACAGTGGTTCAGGCATGTCGTTAAATCAGCCTTCAGTCTTGGTACATATTACTGGTAACAAAAATGCATATAGCTTTATTTAAATAGGGCCTTCTTATATTTTCATTCACCACTAACAACACAAAGTCAGCGACTAACTCTTAATCCATTTCACCAGTTTATTAGCCCATTTTCTTTCTCTCTTCCATTTTTCCCTTTTTTTTCATTTATTCAACTATTTATTAGGTTTAAACTTTGAGCCTGTAACCACGCCAGGTGGAGATGCAAAGGTGCCCACGACAGGCATTTCTTACTCTCACAAAGTTTAGAGTTTAATAGAGAGAGAACTGATAACTACAATACAGTGTGTTAAGTGGTACCGGAGCAAGTAGGAAGTCGAGTATCTAACCCAAAATTAGGAGCTCAATAAAAGTATTTCTGAAACAGCTTATAGTCCTGGAGGATAAGAAGCAGCTGGGCGTGGGGTGGGGGTTGAGACAGAGTAAACAGAGATACCACCTGTTCGTAAAGGGAGTGGTGTTGCCCTCAAGGAGACATTTCAAATACAAACAAACAAACAAACAAACAAACAAACAGGATATTTTGTGTTGTCACAGTGAAGAGGAGGAGCGCATTACTGGTATTTATTGGGAGGGAAGTCAGAAACGCTAGATGCCCTGAAAGCATGGAACGATGTCACATAATAACAAAGTCTTGCATCACATATGAATTTCTGATGTCCTTATATGAAAATCATATAGATGGGCAATTCAGTTTACAACAATCTGAGCGTATAATCTAACTCCATTTTACATAGAAACAGAATGTATTTATGTATAATTCTACGATTCAATAACTCTTCTAGGAAGGCTATTTATCATGTAAAATAAGTTGAGGGAAGCCTGCACTTCCTTTTGTTCAGAATTTACAGAGTCATTTGTTATGTTAGAAAATCATTTTACCAATGGAAATCCAGCTTGAAGTGAGAGTTGCCAATATTAAAATTGGCAGCAACAGGTTGCACTCTGTCACATGCAAGTAAGTGACAGAAGAAATTTAAAATTCCTTTAACAGTATTAGGAACTAAATACCATTAAATTAACGAAGACATGAAATGAAGGAATTCCACAGAGTTTCATTAATAAAAATTGTTTAAAAATATTTCACATGGTAAATGTGGTTGATGCTTACACTTGCTATGGAAGTGTAGGGGAGGAGATGGAGGTGAGGTTGGAGAAGTGTTCCTCACTATGGACGATAAATAACCCGTTAGTGGGTTGTAAAATCAATTTACTGGGTTACTACTGTATTTTTAAAGAATTGAAAGGAAGGGAGAAGGGGAAAGAAAGGAAGCAGAGAGGGGGTTAGAGGGAATCTGATTTAGTTGGTTCAGGGTCAGGGATTTGGTCTTTTATTTTTTTTTTTAAATGCTTCACAGATGTCTCTAAATCAGCACTGACCAATGAAAATATAATACAAGCCACAAATGTAATTAAAATTTTTCTAGTGACTTTTTTTTAAAAGAAAATGGTGAAAAAGCTAATATTAGTATCTTTTATTTAACTGAAAATATCTGCAATATAATTTCAATAGTAATACAAAAATATTAATAAGATATTCTACATTTTTTATACTATCTTTGAAATCCAGTGTATGTTTTATCTTTACTGTATATCTCAATTTGGATTAGCCAAATTTCAAGTCTTTAATGGCCATATATGGTTAGTGGCTGCCATATGAAACAGCACTGCTTTGAAGCATCTACTGAGTGAGGATACATTTTTTAAGAAATTAGGTTTTCAGTTAAGCATCAGTGTAGAAGAGTCATTTTACTTGCTATCCCCATTCTGAAAAAAAGCTAAATTTGTTAATATCTTAAGAAATACAAAAGTCTTTAGCTTCAGAATAAAGAATAAAGTATATGGTTTCAGGTTCCAAAATAAGACTTCTATGTATTAGATATACTACCACCTATATAATCTTACCATGAGTGTTACTATTCAATGGTACTATCTCATACAGTTGCTCATTTGCTTTTGCTCATTTGTTTTTAAGCTTGGTTTAACTTTTATTTGAAAAATTGAGGTATATGACAAAGTTTAATCATCATAAGCTTTAAAGAATGCATTTCTCTTCATTGATATTTAAGTAGTCCTATGGACACGTTTACAGAACTTACAGGTGTCAGCTCAGCCTGTTCTTCTGTGAAGTCAATATGACGCTTGGCCTGCTTGCTGGGACATCTCAGAGAAATAGCATGCTGTGAAAATGCAGGAAGGAAGAAAATGATAGGTAAAGGAGGTGGAAAAGGGCAGTTCTCATTATCATGCAGGAAGAGAAAAGATCATTGAAATGAACAGTTGAAACAAAATGGTAATGAAAAGTTGCATGCACCTTTCATTATATTATGCAAAAATAAAAAAGGTAAGAATCCGATGACTTTAATCCTTGATAATTTAAGGATAACCTCACTTTGCTTCTGGACAGTAGCGCTTTATGGGAGAACCATGCAGAAACAATGTCCATTACCAGTTCCTGCTTCTGAACGTTAACTGGGCCATGACTGCTGTTTGGCAGTACTCTACCATTTCCCCTCACTCCCTAAGTTATTCCCTCTAAGCTTGTTCCAAGTTGTTTCCAAGTTCTTCAAGCTTCTAATTTCACCCTTCCACCTCTTCTATGACTTCACTTCCTTCCATTACTAAGTAAGTCACATTCATCTATCATGAGGATCTTCATCACCAAAATGTATCCTATAACTATACCCAATTCTCATCTTTCTCTCCAGTTCTATATGAGCATGTATGTTTTTTTCCCCCATCCAGAGCTAAGCACATCCTAGATCCTACTCATTCCCCCTCTAATATCTCAAACTCTACTTAACTAGTCTAGCTTATTGGTGGTAGGAAGGACAGAAAGATAATCAATTCTTTGAGGGTACCCTCTTCTTTTCAAACTATCATTTTCTCCTTTTCACTACCAAATTCCCTCAATTCAGCTATACTGTACTTCCTCCACCTTATCCCTTAATTCCCTACAATCTAGCATATATCTTTCTTCTCCAAAGTCTTTATCCTTTGAGTTGTAGTGCGTTCTGTAATTCATTATCAAAATCATCAATGACCTTTTAACGAAGAAGGTTTTCTATCTTTCCTATCACAGTACGAACCTCCCTGTTCTGAAATTGCTTGTTTGGCTGTCTGTATTGACATCCCTCTCCTTATATGATAATTTATAACCTCATTAGGACACTGTGTATTATGTTCACAGTTTTATCTCTTACAGCCTAGTGCAGTGCCTGGGCACTCAACTATTTATGGAACATATGAATAACTATTTTTTCTTGGCCTTCATGTCACATGCTTGGCCAGATCAAGACTGTTTTGCTTTCTATCCTCTACATTTTCTCATCACATTTTCTATAGCACTGTGTCAATAACTACATCAACAGGAGGCCTATCAAATCTATATTGCCAGTATTCCCCATTAAGGGCTAAAGGTCATAATAAATGCAATTAACTCTCATACGGTTCAGGAAAAATGAATGTATAAAAGGAATGATAAAATAAATGTGGCAAAATGTTTAAAATTAGTGAATCTAAGTAACAAGTTTCATGAGTTCTTTGTACTATTCTTTCAAGTTTTTTTATTGACATTTCAAAATAAAGTTTTTAAAAATCTATTCTCTCTAGATTCTCACACAAGCTCCCATATTGCTAAATGTTTATTGGCTAATTTTTTTTTAAAAAAAATCTAAATCTAACATGTTCAAAAAGAGATGACTATGTACCATGTTATTTACAATATGATGGAATATTAGCTATTAAAATTCAACATAGTCTTATCAAATATTAATATATGTACACAGTAACAAAAACAATAGAAAATAATACATATACAAATAAAGATTAAGTGTTATTACATTAATAAAGATGAAGAGATTATGGAATGATATAGTTTGTTTAATGTCAATTAGAATGTATTTCCACAAAATATTTAAATACTTTCCTACAAAAAAAAGTTATCTCCCCCAAATCTAATTTTTACCTATTCTTCATCACTACTTTAAATCTAAAAGCTATGCTCAAATCACATAATAAAAATGAAAACTGAGAATCAATTCTCCACGTAAGTTTTGCTCAAAACATTCTCATTTCCAAAAACTTTCACTTGTTATAAAGCTATCAAATTTTCCATCAACCACTCAAAAACTCCACAAATCTCTGCAAAGTTAGTTATGGATCACTACTTTTTAAAGCAGAATCTGTAACATCTTAAAATGAAGTACTATTTACGAGTCAGAATCTTGGGCAGAGTGGTCGTGGTGGTGATGGTGGTGATAGTAGGGTGGTTGTGTATAGAAAAGCATTGATCTGATCACAGGAGCCAAACCATAAATCAAGATGGCTGTGCACCAAAATGGCTTTGTACCAAAGTCATGGTTACAAAATAAAATACTTCCTTTTATTGCTAATGCTTTAAATTACAACTGAAAAAAAAAAAATGGAGACTTCTTTGAACACACAACTGTGGTTCCATAAAGCAGATTCACATTCATCTTTTATTGGCATTAGTATATGCTTTTCACAAATATTAAAAACAAGAATAGCATGATGATTAGGAATGCAGACTATGAGGATGGAATGCTTTGGTTCTAGCCCTAGCTCAGCCATTCACTGGTAATGCGAATCTGGGCTTATTACTTAAACTGTTTCCTCATGTGTAAAATGCAGTAATAATAGCATTTATCTCCAAAGGTTGCTAGGATTAGAATTATATTAGAATTAGAATTCAGCCCTCATCTAAATTTTATTTAAGCCTCAATTCATTTAGATTACAGTTAGAGCTGTTAAATTTGACCAATACATTCAGGAATATACTAAACCACCACAAGATGGGGATGTTACCACATAAATCTTTTTGCTTTTATTCTCCAGCCCATGTAGTTCTGTCTCTCCGCCTGGATCTGAGAGCACTGGCCAGTCTAGCCTTGTCATGATTCTCCTTCAATTCTGTGATGAAGCAGCATGGTGGTACAGTATGAGCTCTACGATCAGACTGTCTGGGTTTAAGTCCTTGGAAAAATTAGTCACTCTCTGTCTTAGTTCCTTCCATTGTAAAATAGAGGTAATGATGCCTATTCAACAGCACTGTGCAGTTTCAGTATATTACCTATGACATATAAAGCACAAGGCCTAACACAGAATAAGCACTCAATGTAGTCGCTGCTATTGTTTTCTATTTCTCCCTTCTTTTCTTTATTCCTCTCATTTTACTGGCCATTATACAGCCAGCATATACTTGAATGCATTTAAAATTATTTTTTATATTTTATAGTCCCTGTTAATTTTAAAACGATGGATAGATTTCTATTCTTGTCCAAAAATAGGTCCTTTACCAGCCCTCCGCAACACAAAACAGAGAAGAAAAACAAAACAGACCTAAAACCAAATAAAGATGCTTTTTCACCTCTTCAGAGAAGAGGAACTGCACAGACTTCTAAGAAATACACACAATAACAATTGGAATATACGCCAGAGTTAATTGGGGTAATAATATGTTTGAAAAGTGTTTGGCTTTCCCCGAATCTACAGCTCTTCTTTCATCTAATACCTATTCCTTCTGCCATTAACCTCACTAGGCTAGGTCAGCAAAATCTGTAATTAAACACCAAGTTGGTACATGTGAATAAATTTCTGTGAGATGCAGCAACACAGTCATTAGAATTTTAAGAGAAATGTAGTTGCAATAATTGAGAAATTAATAACCCCAATTTTTTAGATATGTAGGCCTCAAAGGTTTCAAAAGCCCTGTGCCTCTCACCCAATTAATACTACTCCAGAACAAAAGGTTGTTTGCTAAGAATAATTCAATGGACTTCAATGCCAGTGGGGTTTTCCTCCTGATGTTATGACAAACACAACTGCTCTTTTCTTTCCAATACCTCAAAATTTCTGCACACATTAATTCTTGAAATATTTTTGAAACATGAAGTGGAGAGGAATTGCACTGAAGCTATGATATGCTGTTGCATTGTCACAAGTTATTAACAGTATATCCATGAAAGATTTCATTTAATAAAAAATTCCTATACATATGAAGAAAACATTCAAAATTATAACATTCAAAAGTTTTAGAAGCTGAGATACTGAGAAATATTTTCCTATCATAATATTTATAATATAACCAATCAAATGTTCTTAAGATTCAGCAAAACTTTTCCAATCTGCCATAAACTACAGTAAAAGCTTTTAAAAGCATTTTTCATTTTAAAAATACATTTTCATGAATAAAATTCCATATTCAGAGGAATTATTAAAGTTTAAATCCCACCAGAAAATAAATATAAAAGCATATTTTAAAATTAACGTCATCAGTAAATTCCATTTTATATAAAACTTATAATATCCAAATGTAATTTAAACTTGCAAACTGCAGAATTATTGAAAAGTATTGTTTTATCAGTTAATGTGAATAAAAATTCCACAGGCTGCAACATTTATTTCACCTTGGTTAAGATATAAAAGGTCCCTTATTAGAATTTATTTCAAGTACAATGAGTTCTAATTCTAAAAATTTAGCAAATGAACATTACTGATGGGTTTCATAAGAATACTGAAATTTTCTATAATTCATTTTTATGTTTATCCATGCAAAATATTTTTAATGCTAAAACATTCTTTAACATTATGGAAATAATTATTTTTAACAATCAGTTTCACTTTATTTTAAGATATTGATAATTTTGGGAGGCAAATATGTAGTTTAGCATTCAAATAGATTCCTCAGTTATTTGACCTACTTAATCTCTTCTTTGGAATAATATTCCTACGAAAGGGACAGTGGGAGGCTAATATGAGATAACATGTGAAGTGTCTGGGAACACAATATTTCAATAAGAGTCAAGAAAGAGAAACTCAGAGAAAAAAGACATACTCATCCCTGTTGGTTTTCAGAGAGAACAGAGGCAAAAAGATAAGCCACGATATTATTTTATTTTTAGATGGACAGTTTGATTATCCTTGTCCCCAAGATGAAAAATGGAACCAATATCAAAATTATTTTTCTAACTGGTATTTATGTCACTAAACTTTAGCTGAAAGTAATTATTCTGTCCTTGGTTTCTTTAAAACAATTAGGTATAATTACTGCCTCTAAAGAACCTAGTTGTACAAAACAAGTTTCACTTTTCAGAGCTTTCACATGTTCACTTGTGGCATTCCATCTATCATTTTGAAAGAAAATAACTGCTGATAAGACAAAATGGATTGAATACATGCATATATTTGTTCATTCAACTGAGTGCTTATGAATCAAATAATGTTCTAAGTGTTAAGAATACATCAGGAATCAAAAAATATTTTTTTAAGTCCCTTTCCTCACGGAGCTTATATTCAAGTGGGAGGAAATAGATGAGCAGAATTTAAAAAGTAAATTATACAGTATACTAAATGATGATAAAATAAAGAGAAATATAAAGAAGAAAAGGGAGATAAAAAGTAACCACAAGGCAAAAGAAGAGTTCAATTTCCAAATAGGGTTATCAAAGAAGGCCTCATTGAGAAAGTGATATTTGAATAAATCCTTGAAGGCAGTGAGGGGTTCTATTGTGAGGAAGGGCTTTCAGGCAAGGGACAAGTGAAAAGGCTCTGTGGTAAACTCTGACTTCTGGCAAAGAACAACTAGGAGGCAGTGTGGGTGTCAGAGTAAAGGAGGGAGGGTAGAAAGAAAAACAGGGGCAGAGGTAATGGGAAAGCAGATCCCTTAAGGCCCATGTAGGCCACTGTAGGGATTTTGACAGATACAAAAAGCCTTTAGGTTTGAAAAGAAGAGGAACAAGAACTGACTTGCATTTCAATGGGACCACTCTGGGTGTTGTGTGGATGACAGACTTAAGGGTAAGATGAACACAAGAAGAGCTGTGGGAGGCTACTGCAAAAATCTACATCAAGATGTTCTTGGCTCTGTAGCAGTTGAGGGGGTGAGAAACAATCAAATTCTGAATATATTCTGAAGAGAAAGGCAACAGAATCTGCCTCTGGATTGCAAGGGGGGGAGGGTAAAAAGAAAAAGAGATATAATAAAGATGTGAAAGATTTTACTTGATAAACCGGAAGGATGGCATAGCCATTAACTGAAATGGAGAAGACAGTGGGAGGAGTAAGTCTGAGAGAAAAAAATTCAGAGCTTCAGTTATACACCATTTAAATTTGAACTACCTATTATACACCCAAATAGAGATAGATGTTGATTAGAGATAAGGTGTATGAGCCTAGAGTTCAGGGGACATGCTGGCTAAAAATCCTGTATTTCATTAAATCTAAGATGATGTAATGCTGGTACTTGTTTGATCTTTATCAGAAACTGTCAGCAGAACGGTGTGTAATTGCCACTCTGCTGACGGTGAGTGATAGATGCCAACTGATATTAGAACATGGTTTCTCAACCTTGGCACCACTTCGGGTCAGATAATTCCTTGCTGTGGGGGCTGTCCCGTGCATTGTAGGAGTTTAGCAGCGCCGTTGGCCTCTACCCACTACATACAGTAGCAGGCACCCTCCTATTAGTGACAACCACATATGTCTCCAAACATTGCTATTCTGGAACATTCTTCCCCGGGGGACAAAAACAGCTCGCAGTTGAGGACCACCATTTTAGAGAGATGAAAATGTGCGTGTGTCTGTGTGTGGTGGTGGGAATTATGTCTTAAGTAAATAAAATGGGATATTAAGATTTGGGAGCTGTCGCTGCATAAGATCACAAAAGGAGCGGCTATAGATGGAAAGGTAATCTGAGGCCTGTACCTTAGACACTCTAAGTTAAGAGACTGTAGACAGGAGAGGAGACTGTGAATGGCCAATGAGGTAGCTCCACCCCCTCCCCCAAAGCCACTAAAACAAAGACTAAAATGAAGAGTTTTGTTGTATGGTTTGTCTTTTTTTTTTTTTTTTTTTTTTTTTTTTAAGATAAACTCATAAGAAGACATAGCAAAATTTTGGAAGCTAGAAAGCATATGGCTGAGTGGTAATCAACTGAGTAGGCCCAAGAAAAGCTGAATGCTAAGCCAGCACTGGAGAAAAGCAGAGGAGCACTCCAATTTACTCTATATAATCCCCAAAGACTCCAGAAGTGGCAGAAGTGAAGGTGGGACTAAAAGCAGGAGGATTGGTTGAAAGCATATTTAAGAACACAGTTAATGCCCAGATTCCTTCCTTTATTTGCCCACCAGCAATGGTCTCAGGTTCAGATTGATATTCACTCATTGGACCCAAAAGACCATAGCTTGACACCAGGTTTACTTAGTTCTATATATTAAGACAATGACAGCATGATAGCACGAGACATGCTATCTTCAAAAGATATATATTCAGCCCACCAAGGAGTCTTTTTTGAGCCAACCATTTTAAGAGAAAGAGAACATTTGGGGTAAGTACAAAAATCACCCTGGCTTAGAAAAACTTTCTGCTCCACAGGAACCAGTAGTACAGTATAACAGCCAGTGAGTGTAAGTTCCAGTGCCCCTCAAGAGATGTGTTCACATTCACCTACAAGAGTTACATACTGCACACCAGGAAATCAAGCTCTGTGTCTTTTCATGGGCTTCTAAAGTTCACTCACCATCTTCCTGGTCCATACGCACCAATTTGGGGTCAATTTACAATAAATATTATTACCTGAAAACATTCAATATTTATTAAGTTTCTAGGAAATGAATTCCAGGGGGGGAAACAGGTCATTTCCCATGAAGAAAAAGGGCTCAGACCTGCTATTAACTTTGTATTTATAGCAGTGATTCTAAACGGGGGCAATTTTGCCTTACAAGGAACATGTAGCAGTGTCTGCTGATATTTCTAGTTGTCACAAGTGGATGGGATGTGTATACTACTGGCACCTACTGGGTAGATGACAGGGATGCCACTAAACATCCTACAATACACAGGATAGCTCCCCACAACAAAGAATTATCTAGCCCTAAATACCAATAAGCTGATGGTTGAAAAACCCTGACCCAGAGGGATTAAATGGAAGATCACATACTGTACACTGAGGACCACCCCACAGCTCAAACCTTCTTTCTCAAATGGGCTGCTAAAACACTGGCAGCCAGGCATATGTCTTCCAGGCAGGTGATTGGAAGAACAGTCTTTGGGGAAGTTCACCTAAATGAGAGAAAAGACCTAAGAATGATCCTAAAAATTCCAAAAGACAGAAAAGAATTTTAAAAAGGTGAAATTAACAGAATACTAATTTTGTTTGAAACAAGAGATTTAATCAACTGGGGGCAAGTTTGGACTTGAAATAGTGATAAACATATGAAATACATACATACACACACACATATATATATATATTATATCTAAAAGAAATTAATTCCAGGAAAAGCAAACTGTAATAAAAGTATATAGAGTTTAACAGTAAACTGCAAGTATATAGTCAAGATAATATAAATACTGAACAGTAGTAACCCAGCCAAAACATATTGGGAGGATGGGGGAACAGGAGGGGAGGAGTGAGGGTAGTTGTCTAAGAGTACTTTCTCCTAATCTCCTAGAATGAGAAGTCAGCAGACAACAGATACAATTGAAAAAAAAAAATGAAGGAATAGTGATATAAGTATAGATTTAATGACATGAGGGTAAATATCCTAAGAATCAGCTAAAAGGGCAGAAAGTGCTTACCTCTGGGAGAATATGGCATGTGTGCGGCAGACTTTTCTGTAACAAGTCTCACAGAACAATCTGACCCTTTAAACTCCATGCATGCAAAGTTTAAATATATATATTTTTTATTGTATTTGAGTGTAGGGACAATTTGACATATGGGTTTGGGATCTAAAACTTCCTCAGTATTCTTCATTTGAAGCAAAACAGACTATATCCAGAAAAAAGTATATAGAAACATTTCCAGTTAAACCATTTTCTACCCACCTGGGCAAGGCAAAAGAACAGGCTGCACAAAGAAGACCTTAACTCCTTTCCTTGTTTATTTCTGGTTTACTCACCAAACTTTATATTAAAGTCTTACATTAAGCATAATACCCACTGAACACTGGTAACATTACCCATAGATACCACTAGATACCATGTGAAGTATTAGCTAGGAGAGGACTTTTCACTTTTTTGCTTTTGTTAGAACTTTCATAACGATTATATTTAAGAGAAGAAAACACACACACACACACACATCCTCAAGAATTAGTTCATAACCTGGTCTCATGCATCTTGACCCAATTAAAAATAATCTGACTGGAAAGAAGGACTATCAACATACAAAACACAGAAAAAACAAAAAAGTACATCCCTAATAAAATACTGCTCATATCCCAATAAGTAAATCTAAAAGACATAAATGGCACATATTAAGTAGCTGGTGCTAAATATAATCCCAAGGCGTAAAGTAGAAATCAGTTTTTAAGTTCTCTATGGAATATATACCACTTTGATAAGTTTAATTTTAAATAAATGTTTATTCTTTGGACTGATTATAATTTGCTTTCTTTAAAGCAATAAAACTCAAGTTTATCTCCAAACTATCATGATTCATGCTTCCTTTGAGTTCCACAGTACCTAAAACAAAGCTAGGTAGGTAAATGGGTAAGTACCAAGAGTTACTGACTGACAGAAAATTAATCTAATAAATTAAATCAATGGGGAGGAAAATGAATAATGTCAAGAAATAGGTGTAAGTTTTAAATGTCTGTGCAATTCCTTAAATAATGTTTTACAAGATTTTACCTTTCAATTATTTAGAAATAGATTATTTTACTCTGCATTAAAGGGCATCACCCCGTTGATTTTCCTTTCTCTCGTTACTCTGCAAAAAAAAATTGCCTTCTCCTTGTTGGAATAAAACTCAATAAAAACCTCATCTTCAAGAAACTCAGCTTTCACTAAACTTATTTTATAGCAAATCCATTTGTTACCCTCACCTGATCACATCCAGAAAAACTGCATCTTTTAAAAATCTGTTCATGTTTATCACTTTCGATTCTCTGAACCTCCGTACAAGGAAGGTAGACCATGTACTATTAGCTCCATATTACTAATGAGAAATTGATTTTCACAGAGGTTGAATAACTCATTTAGGTCCTACAAGCAGTGAATGTCAAAGAAAACACTTGGAACCAAGTTTTCTGATTCCAAGCCCAACAGCTCCTTCCTCTACACCATGCCAACTCTTTGATAATAAAATGGAGTAAACCCTGAAAACTAGAATCTTGGAGTACTATAATGAAAATGAGTCTTTTTTTTAAGTTGTTTTATAATAAACATAAATTAAGCAACTGTTAGCTTAATAGCTATAACTGCAAAATGGTATCAAATATAAACCACATTTCAAGATTTTTAATCATGTGCAATAACTAACATTAGTTCAAAGACTTTAAATAGTCACAAGAATAAAAATGAAGAAACTGAATCTCTTCATAATCATCTTTGTGACACTGCCATATCTGGTAATATATTCCTTTTGTTGTCTGATTTTAAACTTAGCTCAGAGGTATGCTGGACAAATTTTAAATGTAGAAAAAATAAGTTATTTAAAACTACACTTTAAAAATATCATTTCCTATTTTAATACTAAAATACCAGGGAAAAAAGTTCCATCTACTCACCTCAGTGACTGGCTGCCCCTGATGTGTCAAATCCAATTCTTGAGGGCGTGTTACTTTATCAATATCCAAAGAGTCCATGCTGGAGGCTGCAGAAGTGATGCTGGAACGAGAGGAGTTACTAATAGAGTGTACTTCAGCATCACTCACTGTGCCTGCTGATGCCGTTCTTCTGTGCTGATTCGTTCCTAAGGGCTTAGTATCTTCTTCTTGTATAGATTGATGAGCAGCCTCATCCATGCTTAAGGAAGCCTGTTCTAACTGTGCAGTGATGTCATCCAAGGAGTAGTTAGCATGTGACGGTTTAGTTATCCTATTGGACGAAGAAGATAATCCTTTCATGGTGCCATGTTTTGATGTTTGCCGGCTAGGAGGTAATTTCTGAGTGGCTTTTGTTTCTGTGATTTGGCGCTTACTATTTCCAGCACCAATACTGCTGAGCTCCCGCTCTATCGAGCAAAGATCGGCCATTAGAGCATCTAGATCCACAGTTTCTCCCTGATTCAGAGCTTCTGCAATAAACAACATATGTAATGTTTCCAGAACACACTGAATTAGAAATGTATACATTCTATTACAAATCAGTTAATGAACATAAGGGAAGAAGCAAAAAAGCCTCTCAAATTCAGTATTTCTAACAGTTTTTGGTTTGTTTTACATTCCAATAAAAGTACTTAGAAGCAAATCGTCTATCTTTTAAGATTTATAGTAATTAGAGAAGAATTATGAGTTAAAAGGTAAAAATAATGCAAAAATCATTCCATGGTTTTAACCACATCTCCTATGTAACTTTTTACCAGAAGCTCTAAGTTGTTAATATGATCAGTGCCCTGGTAGAGATGTTACCTAAAGAGTTGAAGGCATAAAGAGAAATATAAGACCTAAAAATTTACAGACCGGAATGTCAAATACAAATACTATAAAGTTGACTAGGTAGAAGACATTAAATAAAGGCTAGAGGGGTTGATTTAAAAATTACTGAGAAGTAACTTCACTGGACTTTATTCCAGTAAAAATACAACAATGAAATTAAGTTTGCTGTAGGGTTCCATCTGAGTAATATATTCTATCAATTATTAATAATGCAACTAGAAAAATATTTTAGTTATGTTCCAGTTTGATTTTTTTCTGTGATATGAATTAGTAATAAAATGCACAAATCAAGAAATATAAGAACTCAGACAAGTCATGCCAATTGTTTTTATGTTGAGCTATCTGGAATTGTAGCTGCATTGTTTCCACATTATATAACTTAGTACACTATTTTACATTTTATTTCCAATTATATCTTACCATTCAAGTTGTATATGGAGAAGCGATAAGAAAAATTGGCCATGTTTGTTTCCTGACGAAGAGGAGATCTTTTCACTGGTTCCATAGGCTTGTCAGAATCCAAACTCTTTAAAAAAGAAAGTTTAATAAGTCATATAAAATTCAGGCGAGAAATATGTAAAAAGATAAAGTCTGTTTTATGATTAAGTAAACTGTTATACAATAGGTAATGAGAACAAAGTTCTAAGTAATAGTTTTAAGAAAAAGTATACTTGGTTTTCATATTAATTTGGTTAAAGTTTTTTAAAGTTTTAGATATATGCTTAAGGCACTTGAGATTGTCATAGTTCAGAGTAAATATCTTTCCAAATACATCCAGTATAATGACTAAGTTCATTTTACATAAATTCACTATAAAATAAACTAGGACATATAAAATAGGATACAGGAATGGAAAGATGAATAGGAAGGAACAATGCAGATAATTCTGTTATCGCTTTCCTCAAAATAATTTGTTTTTAGTCCAGCACAGCATCATTTTTGGCAATGAAGTACCCTGAAGACTCAAAATTAGCAAGACCCAAGAGCAGCTACGACTCTAAACAGTAATGGAATAGCCCTGTTCTTTTCAAGCTCAATGAGCACACACTGTAACCCAGCTATACTGCCTGTGCTAAGTCTAGAATTACAGTGCACTTCAGGGTATGGTGTCTTCTAAGTTACCTCATCACATTTTTAAATGAGGCTTTTTTCTAACCTTTCTATAATAAGGAAAACAAGATATTTACAAAAGAGAAATCCAGGGAAGGGTAGTAGTTATTTTGCATCTATTTAAATAAATTTGTAAGTATTAGGATTAGTCTTTTAAAACTTTAATTTATCTATACTTATCAAATATATTTCAAATAAAAAAGAATGCTGAATAGCAGAATCATGGAACTGGTTTAGAATGCAATCTTCTTTGTTCATTTCTCTCAAGATAAAACTAATTCATTCAGTGTCCATCCAGTTTTTAAAACTATTATGTAAAGGAGATACACCACCATTCAGTGTCTTATTTCAAAATTTCACACAACATCCAAGAAATTCTCCTTTAACCTCAAACCTAATCCTTTGGCTGAAATTTAAGCCCTAAGCCTCCTTCTCTCAGGGGAAATGAAGAATGATAGGCAAGTAATGTTTTCTGTAAAAAAAAAAAAAAACTAATAAAACTTTTATTCATATTAACTTTTAACATATTAAAAGTAATCTATTTATCAGTTCAAATAAACAGATACTTATTATAATTATCTGCTGTGTCAATGGTGCTGGGTTAACAAGGGAAAGAACAAAAAATATTCCTTGATGCCAAGAAATTGCTAATCTAGTAGGATGGTTAACCTTTTTTTGAGGGAGGGGTGGTGGGGGTCAACTGAGAATTTAATAAAAGCTATGTGCCTTTCAGAAAAATGCTAATATACACAAAATTTTACAAATGGTTTCAGAAGACTCATCAACCATTTAAAACTTAAACCCAATTTAATATATTAAATTGAAAAATCCCATTAACATTCTAAGTGTAATATAGGTATACAGATGACACTAGAATAATAAAGAAAAAACTTGAGGTTTTAGCCACTAAGTAAAATATTTTTTGAAAATTTCTGGTGTTAAAAAGCAACTTGTTAGCAGTGAGCCACATTACATAATTTCTTTTTTTAAAATCTTTCTCTCTGAAGACAGATATATATATAACAACAAGAACAGTTACAGCATTAGTTCAGGAGCCAGCTTTTTTTGGTGACTGCCTCTTCACACTTATACACCAATCAATTTAAAATATAAGAATAAAAGGTATCAAACCAGTAGAAATGCCATCTGCAGTGCAGTAGCATGGAGTACTACTCCCCCTAGAACAACTGGAGTGATACCTACCTGTCTTTTCTCTTTTTGGCCCTCTTCCCAAGTATGGACATTAAAGCCACACGGTCAAGGAAACCTCACACATCACATAGTTTCCTTCCCGTATTATCACTTTCTATTTCCACCGTTTGGCTTCCTCTTTTCTTTTTCTCCTCAGCGCAGAACTACATAGCCTAGTCATCATCTCTATGCCAAATTCACCTTTTTGAAAAAATTAAGAATTAAACTGAAATCGTTTCACAACTACAGATATAAGACCTTTCTCACAACAAATAATGTTATTTCTGATTGAAGGTGAAAGAATGATTCTTATGAAATCTTAGAAGAACTAAAAGCATTCTCCTCAAAATTCAGCATTAACAGATTATGGTCACAAACATTTTTGCTTTTTCAAAATGATCTAGCAATAATTACATAAATAGTTTATCAGTTTTAATTCCAGACTGCTATAAAAACAGAGAAACAAATTAGTACTTTAAGTTTCCACCTTACCACCTACTTTTCTACTAGTTAAGGAATCTCATCGTTACGCAATTTTCACAAAAGTTCTTCCCAGAAATATTAAAGGACAAATGAAAATAAGTTTCATTCTAATGTTCTCATTGCCATAAAGTTATTTTAATAAACAATTATCTTTATAGAAAATATCTGTATGTGAGAATATTATGTGGTAAAATGTATTCATATTTACTAAGTTATGGAATAGGATTTACTAAAATTTAGACTTCAAAATTTTAGACTTTAAAACTTTTTAGCCAGCAATCTCAATATATGAAATAGATTTTAAGTAATTCCCATACTCTGTCACAAGTATTTTTTTTTTAAAGACTCCTTAAAATAACCAGAGATGATGATATATTGTTCTAGGGTTACAATTCATTTTCCCTGTATAGCAGTATCTAAAAAATGTAACCTATATCCATATCCTTATGACTACAGAGTAAACTTTTAGCAGTGATGACTTAACAGTGATGACTTAAAATCCTCCACCAGTTTTTCAAGCACTATTTCTAACCTGAGTTAGTTTGTCTAGCTCCCCCAACCAGGCTCCAAACATTTTGTCCAGGTCTTGATCTTCCTTGTCACTGTCTTCTTCAGCACCATGGTCAATTTCTTCATCTGATAACTGCTCCATCTGAAATAGACATTTGTGTAGAATAAATACTTATAGGTTAAAATTGAAAAATTATGCAGTATATGTTCTGATATATATTGCAACTCTCCAGAGTCAAATCTTCAAAACTAGAGATTATAAAAGGACATTAGAAGTCATAGGAGACAGGATTAACAAGTGAGTAGAAATGAGCAATTAAGTCTCAAATTTTTAGAAAATTGTGAAAGAATGAACTGTGTCAGTTTATGACCGGAATCACAAGTAGCAATAATTTCTGAATTGCAGAACACTCCCATTAATTAGAGGATATTACAATAGAACAGCTCTCTCCACTAATAGATTCTAAAGCACCCCAAACATCACAGTAAAACAATTTCAGAGGACTTTAATGCAGCAAATTATTATTTATTCTTAAAAAGTCTGTTTAGATACAAATAAGTATCTTGAAAAAACTTAGTCCAACAAGCATTTCAGAGAAAAAACAAAAATTTTAACCTAGTTTAGTCTGTTGAATTAGTTCCTCCTTCTCTTCTATTTTTACTCTACCCCATCTGTCTTTTACCTTACTTCCCCATTAGTTCCTACAAAATCTAGGGAACTAGAATGGAAATAAAAATATTTGGAAAACTAGAACTGAAAACTTTAAATTTGTATATAAAATTTCCTATATGTGGCTACTTTTCAAGTATAAGTCCCTTGAACAAAAAGATATTTTCCTTCTTCCCATTAATAAAATAATGTGATATCTGACATGGAACTTGCATATTATATTGTGAAGGGAGAAAAAGATCACACAAAACAAAGATCAATGACTGACCAGATACTTAAAAGTCCTTAAAGTAAGATTAATTTGTTTTAAAAAAATGTTTAATACTAAAAGTTCTGAGAAATCTTCAGTAAAACTTAGCTTTCCTTAAAATAACATATTCCAAATTTATTTGACTACAAATCTTTTTCCTTCAACTTGGAGTAATACCTATTAATTTTGCCAGGGGCACAATGAACATTATCATTGTATAATTCATACTCTTGAATCACATTTCTGAACACAAATTTTGTTCCAGTGGATTTAGGCAAAATTTGGAGTAAAACTTGTCAGCTGGTTTAAACAATTCCTCAAAGATTAAAGATATCCTTAATCTCGAATAAGAATTTGTAGGTATCTCACACCTACAAAGCAGCAATCAACAAAATTACCTCTGTGATCCTTATTTGTGGTTATGAGATATGTAAAGAATCTGATTAGTTGATATCATTAAGTTAAAATTTAAACCTTATTTTACTATATGAAAATTTGCAGAAAGGGTCAAATAATGTTGCAAAATCAAACTGAATTTAGTACTAACAATGTTGAAAATCAGACTTTATCTCATTTAATCTCTGAAAGGAAATACTTTTCTTAAGCTTAATAACTACCAAGGATCACAGCTTATCAATATGTCTAACAGAAACTGATAATTTTAATTTCTTAATTTCATTATTCTAAGCATGTATAAATTAGGGCATTCTGCCTTGACAAATGGAAAATGGAATCAACTAATTTTCCAATCCATAAAGGTAGCTCTTAAAAGAGATTTGATTTTTATACTTCACTTGTGTTAATATTATTTCTAAGATTTTTATTCATTACTGAATTTACAGATCAATCTCAATTGATATTCTTCATTAAGTTATCTACCCATGAAAAACATAAAATATTAGTGCAAAGAAAAACCTCATTTGATCAGGTGACTTGCTCAATAATAGCTGGTAGTTTGAGAACATCTAGAAGTAGTAATACCCAGTCTTCATAATGAGAGCCAACAAGCAACAGAACCAGGAACATAATCGTCAACTTCCTCTTCCTCCCTAATCTTCAAAACTAAAAACATTGGAATAACCCAGAAGCTAAAATAGTCTGGGAGGAAGCTCCCAGACTTTGAAATAATGATATTTCTGCCACTTCCATACTGAGCACACACTGTAATTGCCCATAAGGAATATGCTATACTGGAAAAAATAAACAATAGGAATATCATTTTCCAGAGCTAACACAAAATAGTTAAAAATGAATGAGTATTTTAAGTTATCATAGAGCCAACTAGAACTACAGACTCCATATCAAAGTCTGGCATGTTTGTGAGTTTATTATTCAAACCCAATTAATTATTTGGATTTTAAAAATCTCTTTAAACATTTTCACTAATACTTTTGTTTTTATCTATGCTACTACAAACTCGAGTAAAATATCAGTAGGGAACAATGACAGTCATAAAATAAATGGAAATTTTGAAGCAACTATTCAACTTTTACCTTTTATGTACCTCACCAATTTTATCCTTTCTTTAATTCCTGTTATCACATGGATTATTTTTTAAACATCAACTTAAGACATTTATTCAGACTTTTCCAATAAAAATTTAGGTTCTACAATTTTTTTTAAATTGAGTTTATTGGGGTAACATTGGTTAATACAATTATATAATTTTCAGGTGTATATTATTATTCGACATCTATATATTCTATTGTGTGATTACCACCCAAAGTCCAGTTTCCTTCAGCTACCATGTATTTGATCCCCTTTACTCACTTCACCCTCCCCCAACTCCCTATATTTGACCCCCTTTACCCTGTCTACTGCTTCCCTCCTCCCCCACCCCTTACCCTCTGGTAACCTCTGGTCCTTTGTCCATGTCCATAAGTCTGTTTGTCTTGTTCATTTGTTGCTTTTAGGTTTATATCGCACATATAAGTGATATCATGTGATTTTCAATGTTTTCAGTCTGGCTTATTTTGCTTAGCATGATTATCTCAAGGTCCATCCAAGTTGTCACAAATGGCAGTATTTCGTCTCTTCTTATGGCTGAGTAATATCCCATTGTATATATCTACCACAGCTTCTTTAGTCAATCATCTATCGTAGGACACTTCAGTTGCTTCCATGTCCTGGCCACTGTAAATAATGCTGCCATGAACATTGACTGGTGTGCAAATATCTTTTCGGATATGGGTTTTCAAGTGTTTGGGGTAAATACCCAGTAGAGGGATTGCTGGGTCATATGGTAGATCAATTCTTAGTTTTCTGAGGAACCTCCACATTGTTTTCCATAGTCACTGTACCAATTTGCAGTCTCACCAGCAGTGTATAAGGATTCCTTTTTCTCTGCATTCCCTCCAACATTTGTTACTTGTCCTGTTGATTATAGCTATTGTAACAGGTATGAGATGATATCTCATTGTGGTTTTGATTTGCATTTCCCTAATAGCTAGTGATGTTGAGCATCTTTTCATATATTTGTTGGCCATTTGTATGTCCTTTAGGGAGAAGTGCCTGTTCAGGTCCTCTGCCCATTTTCTGACTGGATCATTTGTTTGTTTTTGTTGTTGTTATTGAGTCGTATGAGTTCTTTGTATATTTTGGATATTACACCCTTATCGGAGGCGTTGCTTGCAAATATATTTTCCCATTCAGATGGTTGTCTCTTTACCTTGTTGACGGTTTCTTTTGCTGAGCAGAAGCTTTTTAGTTTGATGTAGTCCCAATTCATTTATTTTAGCTTTTACTTCCCTTGCCTTTGAGGTCAAATTCATAAAATCCTCTTTACGTCCAAGGTCCTTGAGCTTAGTTCCTATGTTTTCTTCTATGCATTTTATTGTTTCAGGTCTTATATTCAGGTCCTTAATCCATTTTGAGTTAATTTTGGTGTGGTGAAAGAGAACAGTCTAGTTTCATTCCTTTGCAGGTGGCCTTCCAATTTTCCCAGCACCATTTATTGAAGAGGCTTTCCTTTCTCCACTGTATGTTTTTGGCTTTTTTCTACAACACTTCTTAAGAATCTATACTCTAAAACAGCACTCTCAATTTTCTAGAAGCTGATGTTGATCCTTATTTTCTTACCCCTAATATCGCATTTTTTTTTAGGCGAGGTAACCCTTGGTTGACCTCACAGATTGCAAGAACCTTATCAGTTTACAATCCCTTATTTTTTTTTTTTTTACACCTATAGCACCTGGTCTTCCTAGGTGGTCTCCCACCCAAATACTAACCAGGCCCAATCCAGCTTAGCTTCCCAGATCAGACGGGATCAGGTTTGTTCAGGGTAGCATGGTCGTAGACTATTGCATCATTTTTGTTTACTACACACACACAATGAGGAGCTCCCAGAAAGGTTTTATTTCTTTTGATAGGCTCTGCATTAAAGTCACAATCCAGTAAGGAAATTCATTCTGTTATATATCGATGCCTATCTCCAATTAAATCACAATTCTAAACCTGAAATTGCTCAACATAATGCCCTTACTGGAAATGATAGCATAAAACACAAATAAAATACTATAATAGTCAGTCAACTGTCTCTCCAAAGGGGAGAACAATGAAGGAAAAGAAAACAGAACTTATAAATTTTGTTTTCAAAATAATCTTGATTTAAATAGATAGCTTCTAATGTGATGCTTTGCCTTAATGATGTGAAAGTAAGGGTAGGGAAATTATAATTGTACTAGAACAAATACTATTATTCTGTGATTATTAGGTACTTTGAGAAATAAAGTTTCACTCAAACTCTCTGCTCCATTACATCAAGGTTCTGAAAGAGTAAACGTACCCTAGCACAAATGAAAAGGTTTACTCTCCCAGTGCAGACTTGTTGAATACAGACTAAAATGCAAAGTTGTTGGCAGTTCTAGAAGGTTCTGTGTAATCCCGGCCTTCGGAGACCTTCTTGCCCTCTCTCCTCACTCTCCCCTCCAGCCACACTGTTCTCACTGCTGTTCCTGGGAGCAGGTTCTGGGGGGGTGGGTGGGGAAGAGTGTGGATTCTGTCTTGAAGATAGATTGAGAGATGTTGACCAAACATCCCGGAAAAAATGAGGAAGAATTAGAACTCAACCAATAAGGAGGTTTAGTTTAGTCTGAATATTATTTCAAAATCATGTTTGCTACAGAAAAATCATAGCTTATAGTAATAATGATTTAACTAATATTTTAAGTTAATTTACATTTGTTGTTTATGAAGTAAAAATAGAAATAATGGGGAAATACAACCATTGCTTATATGCTGGTTGGTTTCATTTCACAGATAACAGTGAATAATCATACCTCAGTTATTACAGGTTAAAACTTATATACAGTAAGCTCCACTACACATAATGAAACTGTCCATTTAGTATGCCTTATTATGAAACAATATTATTCCCACTAAATTTTCCATGAAGTTAATTATTCAAGCATATTTTCCCTATTTACCTTCCTCTTGGGAGATATTTTTGTTTACTATTCAATTTCCTCACTGTAACATGGAATAATGATCTTTGGGATCAAGAAGGCTGGGCTTAGATTAGGGCTTAAGAATTTGAATAAACACATTCCACATAGGGCAAATTATAAAGAGCAAAGGAGAAAGTCTGTGTTTGTGAGACTGTCACAAGATTGATGCAAATACAAAAAGAGGTTAAGAGTAAGATTTAAAATCAAGGACTAAGGTGGGACCTGGACATACAGAACCTTGAAAGCAAGTCTTCCTTACCCCCCACCCCCATCCCCACCCCTAGAAGTAACTGGATTCCTAATCATAGAAATGAAGGGGCTGAGGAAGAAATGGTACTTTAGTCAAACGACATCGTGCCAGTATAAGAGTTATCAGAGATGGGAAAGACCATTAGAAGGCTACTATAGATATGAGGTAGAAATAATTATAGATAAGGAAACTGAAGTCCTGAGAGGAAATACAACTTATACAAATCCATGTTTAGAGAGTGGCAAGAAATATACATGGTATATAGGCAGGGTGCCTTATTTATTACCAAACTCTTTTTGTGCTTTTAATAATTCAAAAATAATTGCTTTTTGTAAAAATAAGTACTCTATACTTCAAACCATGTGAAAACTCTCAGAATACAGGAGCAGTGCTGCAACTACAGCATTTCTCTAGTCTAGCATGCTCAATATTCCAAAGAGGCAGGAGCTTTGCTTTTAATATTTACTATGCATCTACTATGTGCCACACTGGAGGAAGAGGTAAACATGATAGCCTCTGTCCTTAAGGAATATATAACCTAGTAGGGAACAAAGAAACCAACAATGATGAAACACTGTGTTAAGTGCTACAAGAGAGGTATGTTACATGAGTGTAGTTTAACTCAGTCTGAGAAGGAGAGAGAAAAGGTGTGATGCTTCAGTCAAGATCTGAAGAATGACTGCAAAGAAGAGGAAGGCACTGGGGTTGGGGGTAGGGGGTGAGGGGTTGTAAAGACTTCCAGGTTTAAGAAGTGCCCCCAACTGCGTGAGATACAACTCTTGTGCAATAAAAGAGGAAGGAAACCTAAATCAAACAAAAGGAACAATAAGGAAAAAAATCTGTTAAATTTAGTAAGGCACAAAAGGAGGAAGAGGACTCATCAAAAGGAAGAGAGAGGAAGTCAGAGCCGAGAAGAAAAATGAGAGAAAGAGACACAACATAGTATAAAATGAAGTGAGACTTGTGGGGGAAGAAGGGCCATTAACTGCTCATCTGAATAGGGCACGAAGAGGTAAGTTTCTCTCTTGACCTACAATTCTTAACATAGGCCTTTAGTTCTGCTGTGAACTAAATGGTATCATTTAAACTGACCAAATGGAAGCTGGGAATTTAATAAATCAACTAAATTTACATGAGCTCTTTTCAGTTTCAAGATATAACCATGTTGTATGTATGGCAACATTTTCCTCAGGTTTTATCATTTGTTGGGATGGTCTTTTTAAAGACATTACTAAGTGTTTTCTTTGGTTATTAAAGCTACGAGTTCTTTTCTTTTTGAACTCTTACAGTTTGTTCAGTAAATTCTTCTTACCCAGAAAGCTGATAAATGTTTATGTAAATTTTTAGTTTATCATTCATTCTTTTATGTAGCTATAACATTTTACCTAGATAGCTTAGTTTGACACATAATGTGACTTGAGAATCTAAATTGGATTTTTCTCAAATTTAAAAATTTCCATCCCTGGCCTGTTCTTTTTATTCACGTATGTATGCTCTATGCATACACCGGGGATCTTTTTTTGAGGATCCTCTTCCACTGTGTGTCTCCTTTTAAATAAATATAATTTTAGTAATTTATAAAGCAGATGAGTTAAAAAAGTCCAAATTTGCTTTTCATATATCCATTGCTGACGTTTTCTCTGTAGGCTGGTGATCTTCTATAGAAAAGGCTACTTAGAGTCCAACACTTCAAAGTACTTTGCCTACAAAAAGCATTACTCTAAAATGCAGAATACGAAGAAAGCAAAAAATACCTTCCATGACTTCAAATTAATCCTAATTGTGGGAGTGATGGTAAACATAGAAGTATCTTGATTAACAAATTCTCTTAGAACAAAGTTCCTTTTGAAGGCCTATGCATGAAGCAAATTTAAAGGAAGCTATGATCTCCTGAGTGTTGAAAGGGACTCAGAAAGAGGCCAAGGACTACGTTATTCAAAGGCTTGGTAGGAGCAAGCACAGTAAACCAGCAACCAGGGAATTTGCATGGCCTGGTCCTCAGGGAGTGAGCTGACACCTGGAACTAAGTTTTGTAAAGTTTCTACATGGAATTGAACCACCCTAATAAACAGAGAGGGGTATTGTTCTTGGGCCAGCCCTGGTGAAACCCTCCTTACTTGGAGGAAATAGAAATACTAGGGGGAGGCAATTCACACCTTCTGCCTTCTTCTTTATTTATGGCTGTTTTTGACAACCCAGGAGTAAATAACATATCCTCTTCATTATCATGTACATTAACTGTGAGATTAACTAAAGATCATATAAGGATGCATAAAAACAAATAATAACTATTTTAACAGTTGATAGAGGTGAAGATGCCTAAGGTTATAAATCAGATCAAAGGCAATTTTATTAATTTAATGTTTTATTTATAAAGCATTTAAATGTACTCCCTAGTAAAGCAAATCCTTTTACAGAATGATGAACCATATTCAACCAGATTTTCATAATATTGGATACTCTTAATCTACTAAACACTGAACAGGAACTCCTTTTATCTAAATTGGAAAAAATCTTGGTTCAATGCTCTACAAAGAAACTCCTATCATTCCTATAAATAAGAAGTTCTAATGATCAATTTTATAATTACTTATTATACAGTACATCATAAACCATAATCTGAAATCACAGAGCAACTAAAAAACCCTGAAAAAAAAAGTGTATATTCCAGCTTTTTAAGTTCATTTCAAAAACTGCAAGAGAATAAATTTGTTTTTTTTAAGCCATCCACTTAATGGTGATTTGTTGTAGCAGCCCTAGGTAAACCAACAAGGTCACTGTTTAACTGTAGAAATGAGACTTCTGTGACGCTTCCAGAGAGGTTCATCTTGCTTGTTCTGCCCCACACTTGGGACTGTTCCTACTACACTACCTCGGTACACGGGGATCTTCAGAGACAGCAGATAGCATCCATACACTCTTTCAGCTTCATCCGAAAGTACAGGCTACAACTTCTACTCTGCTGGGTAGAAGAAACTGTCTTGAAATTCTTGAAAGCTTCCTTAGTGAGGCAGGCGACTACTGTTTTTCTGCACTTCTGCTCTATTCCTCTACAAGAGAGCCAAAAGTGTGACAGGAAATCTAACTCCTCAGGGCAGCCCATATATATTTTTGGGGGGGGTGGGGGAGGGGGGAGAAGCATGCCAGTTAGCTGCAGCCTGAGACAAAGAAGCCATTGGATTTAAATCTGAATCATCAATATAAACTCAAGGCTTCAAACAGAGGTAAAGGGAGGGGTAGAAATAAAGACAGATATATGTGCAAGTGTGTTTGTAGGTGTGTCCACTGAAAAGGTCTCATAGCAATGATACCCCAGTAGCAATTAGCACACCCAAGTTCCCAGGTTTTGGTTTCTAAATATATATTCTACCCAAAAAGTAACCAGAGATCCTTGGAGTAATGATTCCACATCTGGGGCAGGGGGAGGAAAAAAAAAAGACAAGCCCTTAAAACACCTTCTTGTGCCAGAAAGTGCTCATTAAAGATGAGGACATGTCATAAGGACACAGGAACCAGTCTGAAGGGGGTTCCAGGGGCTGAATCTGGGACAATTTAAGCTTTGAAATAAATTATGACAGAAACAACTATAACCTATTTAATAAAACAAGAATCTATGATATAAATATATAAATATATGAGAAAGAAAGCTTTTCCTTACAGAATACCAAATAATTAATGTAGATAAAATGACAGATAATCAACATTTTGCAACCACTGTAATAATAACTGTTGCAGGCAAAACTCATCAATAGATGTCAAGGGATATGTTAACCAGTAGGTTAAAATTTGATGAGACTATTTACATATTCTCACAGTTGTCTCCCCACAAAGTATGAAGGGGGGGGGGGCCGGGACGGACACTACCTTAACCAAGTGATTAAAATTAACATCAACGATATTAGGACAAATCAACATCACATGTTTCCTGTAATGATGCACTAAGACACATTATCATTCCTGACAAAATGCATTACCTGAATCAAATTATAAGAAGCATTTTACAAAATAATTGGCCTATAGTTTTCAAAAATGTTTAGGTCAAGAAAACAAAGAAAGGCTGAGGATATGTTCCAGATTAAAGGAAACCTAAAGAAACATGACAATTAAATGCAATGCTTGATCCTAGATTGGATCCTGGACCAAGAAAATACATATATATATAAAGGGCAATATTGGGACAACTAACAAAAGTTAATTATGGACTGTGGATTAGATCAGAGTATTGTATCAATGTTACATTTACTGATTTTGATAACAGTGCTGCAGTTATGTAAGGGAATATCTTTGCTCTTAGGAAACATACACTAAAAAACTCAGTCATAAAGTGGCATAATGCCTGTGACTTATTCTCAAATGGCTCAGAAAGAGTGTGTGTGTATGTGTAAATATGTATATAGGAAGAGAGGAATGATAATTAGGCAAAAAGTAAACCATAGCTGAATTTAGGTAAAGGGAGTACAGGAGTTATTTGTACTCTTACAACTTTTCTATAAGTTTGAAATTATATCACAATAAATTAAGGAAAAGAAAGAGAAAGGGAGAGAGAGGAGATAAAAGAAAGAAAAGAAAGAACAGTCTGGTCTCTGCCCTCAGGAGGTTGTAGTTTAGTTAGGAAAACAACTAAAAGATCATTTATAATTCAGAAATAAACTTAAGAGAAGAAAACATATCGTTGAAAAAACATTTTTACCCAATAAACCTAAGGACCCTGAAAAATAACGCGTATTTCCTGAACACCTGGTTTTTATTATATATACATTACCTTTCCTAAATTGCATTTGCCTGGCTTACTGTTAACTTTTATTTGTTTATTCTGGTCATCATAAAATTAATTTTACTTAATGCAAATAAAAGCTTAACATCTTAAAAAAATACTCATCAGATAATTTTTTCACAGAGGCAAAAGAAAATCATTTGTAACCTTCAGATGAGGAAAAAAAAACAAACAAGTAACTAAAAATGAAGTTGGTTAATGTCAGCAATAGGTCAGGAAGAAATCAGAATTCAGTTCTAAATCAAAAACTAGTACTTAATCAAATAATAAGCCTTAAGCTAAATATAGACTTCGAGATGGATTTTCTTTTTAAAGATGCTTTGATTTAAAAATTTTGTTAAGTGTGAGAACAAAGGAGTTATACAGTGAAACACTTGTACCATGCATTGTTCATTAACATATCCCTTGACATCCTGCAACATTCAGAGTTGGAAAGTGCCAAAAGTGACCAAATACCCCCCACCCAACAAAGCTGAGATGTCTGTTTTCTGTTTCATCTATCTCATAAATGTAAAAATCCTAGGAAAGGCATTTACAATCCATCTAAATAAAAGTCACATCGCTAAACTGTAATTATCATAGAGCAATTTATCAGTGTCAGCACCAGAAGGCTAAACTATTTTTCTGACTCCTTGCTTTCCTTTTCATTTTCATGACCACTCCCTTGGTTCAGACCTATACTACTATATCATTCTCAGATTCTTCTAGCAACTTCCTAACTCATCTCTCTTCTTTAGTTCATCACCCTCAGACTAATCTTTCTTAAAAACTCTTTTCATGTCATCATTCTGTTCTAACATCCTCAAGAGTTCCCCATGACATTCTGAAATAAGTACAAACTCTTAATCAAATGATTTCAGATCCTTTCTGGCATGTCCTCAACCTAAATTTTCAACCTTATTTACTACCCTTCCATCAACCTAAACGAATTGGTATTCTTGAAAAAAAAAACAAGCTATGCATTCTTAACTTGGCCTTTGTTCATTTTTCAACCTGAATGCAACATTTCAACCTGTCAAGAGTGACAGAATATATTTATCTCCTTCCCTAACATCCCATGGAAATTACAAAAGAGAATAAACTCATAAAGGCAGTGAGAACTGGAGATGGGAAAGGAATCAAAAGACCAGAGATTTTGGTAAATTTCTGGAAGAAACGGGTAGAATAATATAGGTAGATGAACCAGAGCAGGAGCCATAGCTCAAAGCAAGCATTTTCACTCAGCATTATTTAACAAATATGTATTAAGCATAGTATGTGCCAAACACTGTTCTAGAATCTCAGGATATACTTACTTCTAAGTGTGACAAACAAGGGACCTGCTAACACTGAACTTACATTCTAGTCCAGGGAGAAAATATTAAACAATAACAAAAAGAAAAAATCAGACCCATGATGAGTGTAGTAATAATTAAATTAGGATTGCATGGAAAGTGACTTGGTGTCTGCTTTATATTTAATGAATAGGGAAGGCCGCTCTGAATAGTAATATTTACAGTGAAATATAAATGACAATAAGGAATCAGACATTCAAAGATAAGAAAGAAGAATGTTTCAGGTAGAGGATACAAGTTTGGTGTATTATGAAACATAAAGAAAGGTTAGTCTGATGGGAAGAGCAAGCCAGATCATACAAGGATTTGTAAACTAAGAAAAGGAGTTTGAAATTTATTCTAAGGAAGCCCTCTTGAGGGCAATGAGAAGTCATCTCTCACAAAAGGCTGCAGCGGAGGTGGGGACCAGTCTTGAAGGAGTTCAGATGGTAGAGCTGGAAAAGGAATAGAGGTGGAAAAACAGATGCTCATCCGGACACAACCAGTATTCCTCACACCAGTACTCATAGAGTAATTTTGGTATTTGCTTCCAGGGTTAAGGAAACTAGAAAAAACAACTCTCTTAAGTCTGGTAGCAAATTTAAATGCCTTCTGGATCATGTGGCTAATATAAATATTAGCGGTTGACAGATGTAAAGCAATAGGGAGTGGTGGGGCCTGATAACTAGAGGGCATATCTCAGTTAAAAACATTCAAATTTTTTAAAGTTTATTCTGGAACTAGATAGTGGTGAAGTCTGCACAACCTTGTGAATATATTAAAACCCACTGAATTTTTACACTTTAAATGTAAATGTTATGTATGTGTATTAGATCTTCATTTAAAAAAACAAATTTCAAGTACTGTGCCAGTTAAACGCAAGAAGAGTTAGATATTCTGAGAGGCTCATGAACTTTGTACCTTTCTATGGCATTTACAGGTAATCAACTTTGTATCATGTGGTGGTTATCTGTGCACTTGCCTTATCAACCTCCACACCCAACTAGGTGGTAGGCATCTTGGAGAGAGACCATATGGTTCTCATTTTCACCCCAAAGTAACTACCAAAGAACCATATTCTTTCTTCATCTGAATTTCACCTTTTTTTCTGCTAAATATTCCTACTTTATGACTCAAAATTTAAGATGATATCTAACTTAAGATGATTCAAAACTAAAGGTGCATTTCTTAAAAAATAAATAGTAGCCAGTTTATCTGGTTCTCGATAAATACTAATTTAAAGGAACCAACACATTTAAAATTAATTTCCCTATCAATAGAGGAATAGTTTAGAAAAACCAAAGGAAATTCTACAGTGCACTTCAGTTTCAGCAGAGTATTTTTACAATATTTCTAGAAGTTTATATGTTTCTAGGGATATAATTTGATTCAATAGCTGCTATATAGGACTATTTTGTAAAAATTAACAAATGAATATTAGCAAGGGTTCTTGCATGTGACAGAATCCTAACTCAAACTAGTTTTTAAGCAAAGAATCTATTCAAACTGAAAGTATAAAAAGTTTATCAATACATTTATCACAATGTATCTCTTTTCTCAACTTCCTTCATCTCCCTTTCTTTCTTCTCCATGGTTTCATTCCAAAATTCTGTCCTCCTGTTCTGCAACCTGTTTTACCTCTCTATCTCTTTAGATTCTCCCTCCTCATTCTGTCCCATCAATTCTTTCTCTCTCAGTATTCTTCAAAGGAGTTACTTCCAATTCTTACACATGAAAATCCAAAACTCATATATTTGCTAAAAAAGTTTTAGAATTAACTAAAATTCTGCATAGAAACTCAAGGTTTCGGAGGAATCACTTTACTAATAAATCCCACATACACTATTCTTCCTCTCTCTTTGCATAATCTTAATGTTATATCCTGGCAGGAGTGAGAAAACCACATTAATCGGCTACAAATACTGGCAGAATTCTTGGTTTAAGCAGAATTAACTCTATATTTATTCGTACTAAAAAACGTTATTTTTCACTTAAGAAGATTAGTACTTCTTAACTAGAAATATTATTCATTCAACAAATAATGAACTACTACAAGTCCGGCACTAAACTGGTAAGTACAGCGAATATAACTATTTTAAAGGCAGATATGGCCTCTGCCCTCAGGCAGTTTTATTAAAATATCTAACAAGAAACTAGAACTTTTATAGCTTTATACTTACACTCTACTTTTTAAATTAATGCACCTACATGTTAAAAATATTTTCAATTTGAAATGTTTTTCATCACACACACACACACACACACACACACACACACATACACACACACACACACACACACACACAGGGAGGGGGTATTGTTAAAGACAAATTTTGTAAAAATGATACATTCAACATTTCCAGAGTAAATAATTTCTACTCTTATCATCAAATCGCCACTGTTGAAATGAAAAAAAAAAAAAAGTAACTAGATATTGTATTTTTACTTGATTGACTATACATGATTACAAAAAATTAACTATGTTCCCCCAAAAAAAGCTCACAGGAAGGAAAATAACTCATGGGTTCTGTGAAGCAAATAATCATCTAAATTATCTACACAGATGTCGCAAAGTAAGAGTTAATACACTTCAGGCAATTATCTGATGTCAGTCTTATAGCCAGGACAGATAATATTTCTTTAGATTAAAAAAAAACCCTTATATCCCACTGTGAACAAACAAACAATGGTTTTCTTCACAACTCTTTAAAAGCTTTAATTTGTGATCGGAAACTTTTTTTTCATGGACATTTGAAAAAAATACAGTTTCCATGGATAAAAACTGAATATGCTACAAAACCTTATACTCCTTATTCTAATAACTATACTTCTAGAAATATACTAAAAAAAGAGTATCCAGTTCATACCTATCAAGTTGGCAAAACAGTAAGTCTGATATAAACAAAGGCTGGACAAGACATGGGGTAATGGGAACACTGCTGGTAGTATATAATATACCTTAGCACTTTGGAGAGCCATTTGGAGATTATATATCTTATGATCTCACAATATCAACTCTAAGTGTCCAAGCACTTAAGAGACAGCACCAGGAGAAATGGAAAAGGATGTTCATTACAACATCCTAACTATTCTTCAAAAAGGGGAAAGGAAAACTGGCTTATTCTGATAAAAAGAATGACCTGGATCTATAAGAACCAGTATGAATAATGTCAAACCATATGGTTGAGTAAAAAATGCAAATTTTAAAAGAATGATAAAATAGTTTATTGTGTATATAAAATTCAAAAGTACAGACAGCAATAAGTAAAATCTTAGGGATACATATGTATGAAATGCACTAAAACATGCAAAAAAACTACATTAATTGTTAGCTGGGGGAGGATTTTTGTTGTATCTTCTCCTTAAACAAATTATTTGAAGCAAAATATAAACAATTGATTACTACTACTGGTGATGAGTATGTAGATGTCTATTATGTTTCATACTTTGGTTTAAAATGTTTCAAAATTTAAAACAAATTTATTTTTAAAATAAATTAATAATATGGACAAAGTCTATGAACAAGTATACACATCAATTTTTTTTAAAAAATGAGGAGGGTGAGGGCAACTTAATATCCTACAAGAAAGGCTGAGTAAATTCAAATTTGTTTTATATGTCCATCTTGGATTATAATGCAAATGTTGTAAATTATTCATAAAGCACTAAATGCATGGAAAAATAGTGATATGTTTAAATGAAAAAGCAGAAATGAGCTATATAAATACACACATAAACAGATATATGAGAAAATATACCAAAAATTTTAACTGCAGTAATTTCTGGATGGTAGAATTTTGTTTCACTTTCTTCTTTATAAATTTCTAAAGGTTGCATATTTCCATGAATATTATTAATGAAAGAGGGGGTGGGGAAAGAAGACAAACTACAAAATGCAAACTCAAAATCCTCTGGTTAAAACTTATACCCGAATTAAACTAGTAAGATTCTGTTTAACTTCTGATTCTAAAAATATTGAACTATGTCAATAAAGATAAGCCTTTTTAAATATTAATATCTGTAAGCATACAAACCCAAAGAATTATGCCAATAACTATAGTCGTAAACTTCTTTAATGTTTCTGTTTGTCTCCTTTATTTCTAGCATTGTCACATCAGAATAGATGTTCCCTTCATCTATGCCTTAGATAAAGTTATTGTGAAAAACCTCCATATCAAATCTTAATTTATATCATAAAAATAAGCACATATAAATAATGATTTGGCTGTAAGAAATTATACGAATAGGTTAGTGTGCAGTGTTTATATAACATATTCTATGCCAAAATGAAAAATGTAAAATACTGCTGAGAGAAATTAAAGACATACCATGTGAACGGATGAGAAGATGCAATATTGTTATATGTCAATTCTCATATTGAACTAGGTAGGCATTGTAATTACAAACAATATCCCAATATTTGACTCTAAAATTTATATGGAAAAGCAAATGACCTAGAATAGCCAAAACAATTTGGAAAAATAACTTGGGGTATTTACACCACCTGACTTCAAGACTCACTATAAGGCTAAGTAATAGAGACAATGTAGTACTGGCAAAAGAATAGAAAATTACATCAATGTAGGAGAATGGAGTCCAGAAATAGACCCACACTAATCCCGTCAAATGATTTTCAACAGGGGTGTCAAAGTCAAAGTAGGTAAGAAGGAAAGATTTTTTTCCCCCTCAGCAATATTGAGATATAATTGACAAATAAAAATGGAAAGCCTTTTTAAAAAATAATGCTGGAACAGAATATAAAAAAATTGCTACAACTAAATTTAAAAAAGATAAATCACCCAATTTTTTAAATGGGCAAAAGAGCTGCACAGTCACTTCCCAAATGGTTAATAAAAATTTTAAAGTTGCTCAACATTACTAATTAGCATATTAAAACTACAATGATATACCACTACATAACCATTACAGTGGTTAGAATGAAAAAGACTGACAATACCAAGTGTTAGGATGTAAAGCAATTAGAATTGTCATATAATACTGCTGCATATAAAAATGATACAGCTTTGGAAAAGTTTGCCAGCTTCTTAAAAAATAAAAAATACACCTACCCTATATAACCCAGCATGTCCTCACAAGTATTTATCCAAGATAAATTAAACCATATAACCATGAAGAGATTTGTACACAAATGTCATAGGAACTTTATTTGTAGAAGACAGAAATGAAAACAGCTCAAAAATCTATCAACAAGTGAATGGATAAATAAAATGTGATATATACACATAATGGAATACCATTCAGCAACAAAAGGAGTTAATCCAAGTGAAAATATGGAACAATCTAAAAATCATTATTCTACATGAAAATAAGCCAGACCACAGAGAGAAAATGAGCTAGAGAGAACATGTTAGATGATTCCACATATAAAACCTAGAATATGCATAATGATCTATACTGACAGGTTGCCCAGAGACAGAGGTGGAGAGCAGGATGACTTGCAAAGGAGTATGAAGAAACTCTAGAGGATGGAAATGTTCCCTACCTTGATCCCAGAGATGGGTTCCCAGGTCTATGAAAACTTATCAAATTGTATACTTCAATGTGTGCAGTTTATTATATGGAAATTACACCTCAATAGAATAGAAAAAAACTTTTAAAGAAAGAAACAAATCAAAGAACTCTATAACAGAATTAGTCAGGAGTCAAGGTAGTGGCTACCGATGAGAGAGCAGAGGTATAAAGAAGTACATATGAGGGGGGTTTCTGGTACGCTGATAATTTTCTATTTTTTCATCTGTGTACTAGTTATACAAGAGTATTCAGGTTGTAGAAATGTATACTTATGATAAATATCCTTTTTTGCAAAATTTTAAAAAAGGGAACATCTACATATGACCTAGCACTTTCACTCCTTTATCCAAGAGAAACAAAACATCTGTCCACGAAAGACTTGTACAAAAATATTCACATTACTTTCTTCTTAATAGTCCCAAAGTGGAAACAGCCCAAGTGTTCTTCAACAGGAAGCTGGATGAAAAATCAATGGTATATTCACATATTTGTACCATTGAGTATTATTCCACAATTTAAAAAAACCAAACTACTGATGTCTAAAAAACATTATGCTGAGTGCAAGAAGTCAGAGCAAATGATTATATATGTATGATTCAACTAATACAAAGTTATAAAACAGGCAAAACTTACCTGTGCATAAACAACTGTGGTTGCAGCTGCTTTGAGGACAGGGAGAAATAGAAAGGGGAAAGGTAAAGAGGGGAGAGTCATGAAAAATGTCTTATATCTTGCTAGGGATGTCAAGAAAAAATGTACTAAAAATATGAAAAAATTATAAATGTATCGACACTACTGAATTACTAAATTAAATGTTAAATGGGTACTTTTTATTCACCCTGAATAATTACTGAAAGCATAATGAAAAATCCAAATTCAAGCTTCTGAAGCCAATAATTTCAATTGTGGTGAAGAATAAATTTTAAGGTCCCACTTCGCTGAAATTTATCTATTTTTCTTCAGCAAACATTATTTTCCAATAAGTAGGAGAATCAGAATGTATTTTTCCAAGTGCTTTATTTTTAAGATGACTTCATATAAGAGTATACATTATGAAATGGAACTTAAAAATGAAAGGCTCATTATTAACAGTAATTCAATAAGCTTGTATAGTGGTTTCCAAAATGGAGGTGACTGTACCCCAGGAGGTATGAGTGATTTACTGAGGTAGAAGAACATATCAGGAGTTTTTATATTTACTTTTTATCTTAATACACATGTATTTTAAGTACAATATAATGTAATACAATATGACATATCTGTATCCTTAACAATACAAAATGACATGCCATCTTCATTATGGACACCTGTCAGACAGTCACACTTATAAAATAATCTAAGTATCTGGTACTAAGTGATTCTAAGTGTTATGAAAGAAGAGTGATAGTATTTGCTAAATTCTTTTTCAATAATGAAATAAAGAACCTACTTTTTATAAGCTGCCACAGGAGAGTGGTGTTCCAGAGAAGACAGATTCTCAAGAGTAAATGATTTCCTTAACAGAAACAATATTTTATGGAAAAACTGTATTAATAATTCTTCATGAAGCAGCTGCTTTTAACCTCAACAAAAAAAAGTTGGGGGCGAGGGAAATGAGATTTATAATTTCAGAAGCAACCACTGCAGCAAAAGAGAAGCTGAAGCAAAAAAAGAGTGCCAACTGTTACAAGATGTTACTGATGTGGTTGAGGAGTGACCATGTATTTGGTATCAAATGGGTTTATTAGTTTTCTTGTGGCAAAGTATTTAAAAAGAGCTGCCAAATTTCAAGATAAGTTAAACTTTTATCTTTTACAAAAAGAAGAGTCTAAATTTGCTGACTTTTTGAGATAAATAACTGTTAGCAGTATGCTACCTAGCTGTTGTTTTAAAAAACATAAATGTGGTTAAGTCTATCTGTACCTTAAAAGTAAATGAGGCATTTTAAAACTTAGTAATAACTGTATTCCAAAAGAAAACAATGTGTGTCATCTTGAAATACTCGTACCTGCATACTCTAAAAGTATAGAAAGCATTTTCTAACTTTTTAAAGGCTTTTCAAACATAGAATTTCTATGGGTTTTGAACACATTAAAAATATATAAATGCAAATCCTCACAGTGGTTTGCACAGTAAGAGCAAACTTTACTACCCAGTTCTGCATAATTGATGGATAGAAACTAAACAATGAGTATCTCCATTTAGAAAGCACAGCCAAAGATGCACTTATTCTTTTAAGGTATGTGTCCCTACAAGAGCTGCCTGTCAGCTAAAACAAGCATTAAAACCAAGCACCAAAATAAATATTTAAAATCTAGAATTTGGAATTTCTGTATTACCAAGTAGTAAAACCAAGATTTTTCAAACATAATGCAGAATATTCACTGCTCCTGCTTTTTTTTTTAAATTGTATTTATTTTAAAAACTTAGGATAAACAAAAAGGTTTTTGAGCCTTTACTAACATTTATAAAGCACTCTATTCACAGATAAGGGGGACCACTGATTCCCTTCACTAGTCTCTAAAATCATTTGTTATAACATGAAATAAACCAAGTAAAAGCCAAAAAAGAATTATTCTTTATAAATAAAATAAACATTATTATACTTTTATGGATCTTTTCAGGATATGTAACACCAACTGTAAAGAATTCTTCAAATAATGGGTTTCATTAAAACCTTTTTGTTGAATTTCTATTATATTTAAGGGACTGAGAGGCATTTCAGATGGGTAAGCCTGGGTCCAATACTTCAGAACTCAGGGAGATTTAAGACAGTACACAATTATCTATAACATAAGGCAAATCAAGTAAGGTCTAGAAGAATGAAGAAGAAAGCAATTAATGCTGCTTGGTGTCAAACAGCTTCACAAAGGTACATGGCAATGGAGCTTGGTCTCAAAAGATGAGTGGGATGCTGACTAGAAAAATTAATCAAAATAAATCATACTTAGAAACATGGATGGAGGCATGTACAATCTGGGATACATAAAGAATACACTGTATTTTCAAGCCCAGTTTTGCTGTAATGACTTAGCTAACGCTTTTCTTCACATATTAAACTTAGTAAGATTTGTGTAAAAATAATTTCGAAAAAGCATCCAATTTTCAAGTATGGTTACAAAACTGATTTACTGAAATTCGACAATATTTGGGCCTATTTAATAAGTTTACAGTTCTAATTTTCTCCAGATTTCATCATTCTTCACCAGGAGACTTAGATTTTAAGTTATACATAATATGACAAGACATCAATTATGGGCCTCCTAACTTGTTTTTCATCTTATCTAAAGGGATGGTTTGTGCCTTCTTTTCCAAACATAATCTCTTCACCCATTTTCAAATCACAGTCCTTTCTGCTTCTTTTTGGACTTTGCTCCCTCAATAACATTCTGTACTGATTCCTCATATCGTGCACTTAAACTGGTATCCTCTATTTTGGAGGGGAGAATACCTATTTGATTTCTCCATTATGCCTAGCTCTGCCTAAAGGAGAGAAACAATATGTATTTTACTCATAGCAAACTACATACTTTTTAAAAAGCAAATTTATAAATCATGAATGATGTATTTTAAGACATCTGCTCCAAAATGTGGTAAATATTGTATCTTAAAATAACAGCGATAAGAGCATGGAATGAAGCTTTAGAGATCATATAATCCGGGTTGTTGTTTTTTTTAATATTTCACAACAAAACTTTTCCAGATGAAATCTTATACAGCATCCCAAATATATAAAACTGACCAAAGTGTTGCTAATACTCTTTTATGCTCAAATACATTATATTAATTTATCACAAACTCAGACGAATTGAGGGTTAGGGATGTTAGTTACAATCTCATGACCACTTAAGCAACCCATTTATTTATGCAAAATTTTGTTTTAATTTCACCAGATAAGTTGTTGCAAGTAGATCACAGATAAGGGGGACCACTGATTCCCTTTTGTTTTGTTTTGGTCGCAGTTTTAATTGTTCACCTTGCAGTCTCAGGGTATGCTTCAATAAAATTGATTCAAAAAATGTTTAAATACGAACTTTTTCTTTCAAGATTAGTAACAATATCTAATAACTGCTTACGAGGCAAACAAGAAAAACGTAAAACTTATAAAAAGCTGTAAAAACATCTAAAATATGACACCAGGACTTAGATGTTCATTTGTTACTAAATGACTTACACAGGATGAGAATACCCCCAAAGAAATGGGCTTGGGTCCTACCTGCTGTTGAAATGAATACAATGCATGTGTCATAAAAAGGTATGTTTAGACAATTCTATATGAATAGATATGCGTTAGACTGATTTTTTTAAAACCTACTGCAAACTACAACTTTCCTTATCAATTACTCATTTAAAATTCACAAATAAGCAGAGATATTGAGAAGCTTTATGCTAAGGAATGCCCACCCCCCCCCAACACACACAAAATTAAGCATGTAGCATTACTGTTTTCAATGTGTTAAAATTTTATATACACGTAAATAAGGGTGCCAAGACCATTCAATGGAGGAAGTATAGTCCTTAAAACAAATAGTGCTAGGAAAACTGGATTTTCACAAACAAAAGGATGAAGCTGGACCCTTACCTAACACCATATGCAAAGATCTAAACATAAGAGCTGAAACTACAAAACTCACAGAAGAAAACATGGAGGAAAAACTTCATGACATTGGATTTGGAAATTTCTTGGATGTGACACCAAAAAGACAGGTGATGAAAGACAAAAATAAAGTGGACCATTAAAATGAAAAACTTTTGAACATCAAAGGACACTATCAACAGAGTGAAAAAGCAACCCGCAGAATGGGAGAAAATATTTGTAAATCATGGCTCCGATATGAGATTAATATCCAGAATATATAAAAAATCCCAACAACTCAACAATGAATTAAACAAGCTGATTTAAAAAAACTGGCTAGGGTAGACATTTTTACAAAGATACACAAATGGGCAATAAATACATGAAAAGATGCTCTAGTCACTAATCATGAGGAAAATGTAAATTAAAACCACAATGACACCATTTTTCACTCATTAAGGATGTCTATTATGAGAAAAAAAAACAGAAAATAACAAGTGCAGGTGAGCATGTAAAAAAATCGGGACCCTTGTGCATTGCTGTTGGGAATGTAAAACTGTACAGCCGCTGTAGAAAACAGTATGGCAGTTGATAAAAATTCAAACCAGAATTACCATATGACCCAGCCATTCCACCTCTGAGTATGTACCCAAAAGAACTGAATGCAGGGGCTCGAACAGATATGTATACACCAACAGTCAGAGCAATATCATTCATAATAGTCAAAAGATGGAAACAACCAAATGTCCATCTACAAATGAATAAATAAAATATTGTACATACACACAATGGAATATTATTCTGCCTTAAAAAGGAATGAAATTCTGATTCACGCTACAACATGGATGAACCTTAACATTATGCTAAGTGAAATAAGCCAGATACACACATACACAACTCCCATAAATATTGCATGATTCTACTTGTATGAAGTACCTAGAGTAGTCACAGAAAGTAGAAAAGTGGCTACCAGAGGGTGAGGAGTCACTGTTTAATGGGCAGAGTTGCAATCTGTAACAATAAAAAAGTTCTGGAGATGGATAGTGATGACGGTTGCACAACTATGTGAATGTACTTAATACCACTGAACTGTACACCTAAAATGGTTAGAATGGTAAATACTATGTTATATATTTTACCACAATAAAAAAATACTGTTATTTATTTTATTAAAGTGACAATACAAGAATGTAGTTAAGATTACAAGCTTAAGAATCATGCTGCCAAATTTCAAATCCAGCTCTGCCACTTTATAGCTCTGTAGTCTGTGCCTGTTTTCTTAGATATTAACAGAACCTAATTCATAAGACATGACAAGGATAAGTTAATCCATGCAAAGCATTTAAAACAGTGCATGTCATACAATAGTCACTTTATTATGGGTTTAGAATACATTTTAATAGATTTAAGTTAAACATCTGCAGAACCTCTGAAGGTCCTCCTCAAAATTCTAGAGCTCAGTAAAACACAGATTGAAAACCAGTGATCTAACCCAAATTTCTCCCTTAATAGGTAAAGGAATTAAGAGAGTCCAAGGTAAGTGATTTGCCAGAGGTCACATCTCTTGTTTCACTAATATTAATTTTCCTAAAATAAGAATGTGGGATTAACAGCACTAATGTTGACATTCAACTACTTGAGAACCAAGGCAAAGCCATAAGATTCTATAGTGTGTGTCCAAGAATCAATGTAGCGTGAAAGTCATCACCACACTACTCTAATAAATAATTACGCATGGGTGGGAATCAAAAGGTGGCAAAACCAAAATAAAAGCCATTTTAATTATCTTCAAGGACAATGGTTAAAAAAAAACTCTTGGGAAAATAAAATGTTAGAATATTTGTGAAAACAAATGACATGGATCAAGAGTTGAGACACTCAATACATGCCCACAACTCCACTCCTTTCAACTAGTTACTTAATTTGAAAAATTAGCTGTTTTTTTCTTTAAAATAGAGGAATTATCTACAAATAATTCTTTATTATATTCAAACAGAAGAGAGCACCAGTCCAAATAACACACAATGTCTAATTAGACATTTCTATACTTAAATAGGCTATATCTGATTTCTGGGAAATTCATTATACAAAAAAGCAAAATAACAGACAATCTTTGAAGGTCAGACTCAACAAGAGCGAAAAAGCTTTTGAGGTCTCTATTTTACCCTTCCCCTCACTGCTCTTCCTCCTCAATTCGACTCTCAAGAATAGCACCATCTCTACATGGAAAGTCCATTCCCTTCCCATCTACATCAGCTGAAATCCTTCCCATTCTTAAAGGTTCCACTTAAATGCGCAGCTTCCATCAATCTGACGCCCCCCCCCCGCACCCCGCCTCTGCCGCTGCTCCCAATCTTGAATTAAGCTGTCTTCTTTTCTCTTCCCTATTTTGCACCTCTACTTCACCATTCTATAATATAATGCACTGTATTACAATTACCTACGTTCACTTCTTTCGCCACCTTCCCAAGAAAATCCCAAGAGCTGAAGGCTAGGGAGGAAAGGAATTATTAACATTTGTTAAAATCTCAGTGCCAGGCAAGGTGCTAGGCATTTTGCACACGTTTTCTCATTTAATCTGTTTGACCACCATCTGGAAAGGTAAGCAGGTGGTGGTATTCCCATTTTACTGATAGAGAACGTACTGTGGAGAGTTCAATAGCTTATCTGATGTCACGCTGCTAAGCCAATTACAGTGCTTAGGGAACCGCTGGTTTTCCTGGCTTCAAAGAGCTCTCTCCACTACTCTATGCTGCAGGTTTTGTTCACTTTGTGTCCCTACCCCGACTAACATAGTATTCCACAAATATCTGCTTGATTTAATATTCCTGTGGACTCAGTACAACCCTTTTAATAACCGAATTACGCCCCACCCCTAACCCGTTACCTTTACTGTTCCTTTACAGCGGACTTCACGTACACAGACAGCTCTCCACATTTCCAAGACGAATGCAGCAGACATCAACCCTTATCGGGAGGTTTCGTGAAAACCTTCCAATTCGCCCATATTTTCCCAACTGTTCTTCCCACAGAATGTAAGAAATGCACACACACAGGACACACTGGATGTAACGCTTATACCCTTCCAAAAAGCTCTTATTTCATACTAAGCCACGTCTTCGTGCTCATAAGCAGTTAAGGTTTATGCAGTTTCCAGCTCACTGTGGGGACACCCCAAGACGCTGCCTGAATAAGGAAAGCACATCTTTCAAACCATCTTAAAACGAAGGCGCCCTTATACTATTACACAGCCTGCCTCTTCTCCCCCCTTAGCACCCCTCCCCGCCACACACACACACACACACACACACACACACACACACACAGAGACACCATGAATTGCAGTTTGGATTTCCGGCGGGAATGCGCACAGACACAGAAAGATGAGATGGGGCTCAATAGCAATGGAGCAATTGCTTAGCCTGCTTAATTCGAAAGAAGACACAGAAGGTGCCCCGCCTTTTTAAATCTCTGCACTGAACTCCTTTACGAAAGATGGGGGTGGAGGGGACGAGGGGAGGAACACCGAAACCCAAGGAACCCGAGATGTCGGATCACTGGTTTCCGCGGCTAGTCAGGGGAGAGTCCTTCCCTCCCCGCGGTGCCGGGCCACCAGCCTCCCGTGCCGGTCGGATAAGTCCAATCGCACCCTCGCCAGGCGGCCCCACCATCTCATTGTCTCGCGCCGTCGCGGCCCCCGGGGGCACCGGGTGCAGCCAGGCCACGCCGACCCGCACCCACCCGCCGGCCGCCTCGCCCCGCCAGGTCCAGGCAGCCGCGGCCGCGACCCCGCCCCGGGCTCGGCCGTCCGCCGTGCCGGGATGGCGCGGCCGGGCGCCGGGAAAATGGAGGCGGGAGCGGCGGCAGCGCCTCACAGCCCCGCGCCCTGCCGGTTTCCTCCCCCGGCCCCGAGGGCGAGGCTGAGCACTCACCGCGACAGCTGCTTGGTCCTCCGGCGGCGCCGGCTACCGCGGCGGCCACAGGCTGGGCAGCCGCCACTCGCGCTCCTCCGGCCGCCGCCGCCCCGCCGCCTCCTCCCCAGGCGCGGCGCTCCTTCGCGACAGACGCCGTGAGCGCCCGCAGCTCCCGCGCCGCGCGCTCCGTGACTGACTGACTGACCGACCGGCCGGGCGGCGGCGGCGGCGGCGGCGGCGGCGGGGGCGGGGCGGGCGCGCGCGGCGGGCGGGGCGGCCGCAGAGCCCAGCCGCGGCGGTCAGTCCGTGAGCCGCCGCGTCCGGCCGAGACGCGGAAGGCGGGGCTGAGGGCCCGGCGGCCGACAGGCGGACCGACGCGCGCCGGGCGCTCGCTCCCCCCCGCCCGCCGCCAACCACTCACTTCCGGCGCAGTCGGCCGCGCCCGCCCCTCCCCGACGCCCCCAGGCCCGCGCCCGCCGCCCGCGCCGCTTACCCTCCCCTCGGGCGCCGGACCGCACCCAGCCGGAGCTGTCCTCCGTGCTCCGCCTTTCCTCCGCGCGTCCCTGTGAACCACCTCAGGAACCTGTGAATCAGAGAATGAATGAGTGAGGAAGGAAAACCCCGGCGCTGTCCCACCCGCTGCTCGCTTGTCCTTGGAAGCACGCCCAGCGGCCTCAGGGACACGCTCGAGATCTGTTCACGACCTATATGCATGCACCTTTATGCCGCAGTAATCAAAGACTACAGCCACACATCTCATGTGGTCTCAGGCGCTTAAAGGACCATTGTCATAGCAATCTGTGAGGCCTTTTTTTTTTTTTTTTTGAAATCCCATTTTGGCCAACAACTCTGCAGTTTCATGCACTATATTGGGAAGCTTTTAAAAATTGGGCATTTCAGTTATCTTTAAGTACTTTTTAACTTTGAAATTTGCTTATGTTGAGTTCTTAATGTCTGTCACCCCCTTGTTGAAATTGTTTAGGAGTAAGGTGTTGGCGTTTTTCCTTACCACGAAGTTCTGAATTACTCAAATACTGCTTATTTTGATGCAGGCTTGACTAAGACTTCTAAATTTTAATTTATATCTTTATTTCGACCTAAACTTGGTTTAAGAAAGGGGGAAATTTAATCATTAGTGCTTGGCTACATATAAAGCAAGTTTTTTTGGTAGCATTAAAACAATTGACAAATCGGGAGTATGACCTAGAATTAGTTGCAGTGAACACTCCTTTTTCACTCTTCCGTCTGTTTGCTAAGTAAGAGTATCTGTATCTTGGATATTCACAGATAAAGAATTGACTGTACATTTCTGAGATCTTGGCCCCCTTTCTAAGAACCAAGGTGTTCATTTCTCTGTCCTGGGCCAAATCCTGATTTGGTTAATTACATTCCTTCTTTCAGATATTCGTAGGGACTTTCAAGTGGTTTTTGGTCTTTTTTGCACAATCTGTTCCAAACTGATATACAATCTGTTTCAAACTGGTATCTAGAACCATACAATAGTCACAGACTGCATTTCACACTTGAGATCTCTGTACTTAAAAACATAACTGCATTTTTGTATTTTAAGTTTAGTAGGTGGTTTAATATTCTTGTGTAGAATAATGTTATCTCTTATAAATGAAGATGGTGCTGCTGATCAATCCTTGTAGCCTCTGTTCTTTTCTTTTGGAATTCATCATTCATTACTTCTAATTATAATTATTTGAGTAAGATATGACCTTCTGAATGTAATATAACAAAGTAGTCATCCTATATCTTCCGTGATATCTAGCATAGTACCTTGCACAATACATAATTTTAAATTAATAAATGCAAATATTTTGCTAAGTGATAATTCATACAAATCTGTCTATAGCCTCTCACCCCATTTTCCTTATGATCAAGTTTGTTGAGATTAGACACACCTGAGTGCCAAACCTGATAAATCCCTCCTGTCATCAAATGCTATTACCAGGCTGTGACACTGTACAAGGAAGATAATTCACTTCGTCAAAATCTCCTTTAAAAAATAGACCATTCAGTGCTTTTTAGGTGGCTCTTAGCCCACTTTCTCTCTTCCCAGAGCTTTGTTGGTCAAGGCTAATTAGAAAAGAAAACAAAGTCACTTTCAGCCATTGAGAAAAGTAAGCGGGTTCTCATCAGTTTCTTTAAACCATAAAATCATTCATTCATTCAACAAGGATTTATTGAGCTCCAACTAAGGCCTAGAAATACAAAGACAAGAAAGACATAACAAGGTGGCTTCTGCCCTCAAAAAGCACAGTCTAATGGGTAAAGTAGGCAAAGAAGTCACTATTAGAATGTGCAGTTCATAACATTAGGATGTGAATTTCTTTTTCTAATGGAACATCTCACAAGACATGTTTTCCATAGAATATGCTTTGGGAAATGCTGACCTAAGCCAGGTTTTTGGTTTATAATAGAGAAAACTATAGACTCTACAGATGAAGTCACTTGCCTAATAGCTATCAGCTATTATTGGAAGATATCGGACTCAAATCTATATCTTGCGACCCCACTCACATGTTCTTTCTACTATATAATGCTTTATGAGCTAAAACTTTATTCCAGTTCCTTCAACCAATTATGAGGAGAAAAATAAAAAGAATATGGGATGTATCCTTTTAAATGACATTTCAAATCAATAACTTTTAAAACTGATAATTTTTAATGATTACATAAGATGAAAAGATTTGTACATTGGAAAATTGGGACCAATTATTAGTATAATCTTTTGATAATGAGCAGGAGCCTTGTAAAATTAAATCACCTAACTAAATAGGACATCCATCTAGTCACCCTAACCCTGAGGTAGCTTTAAATAAAACAAACTTTCAGAAATGGATGGAAACATTAAAACTCTCTCTGGAAACTTTAGCATTGATTCTCCCACCCCCTTCATATTGAGGAGAAGGACACGTTCTAAAATGTGCTGAGACTATGAAAATCCACCCCAGGTTTTGACTTTGTCTCTGGCATAATTCCCCTTATTCTGAAGACTCTGATAGCTAATGGATGGAAAGGTTTCATATCCTAAATTCATAGTCCTATTCCCCAGAGGAGAAGTTTTAATACTTCCTATTCTTAGAAAAATGAGACAAATCGTTTGTTCTCAAGAGACTTCTTAGGACTATAGGACAGCTTTCATTTTGAGAGTAGCTTCTATATACATTATCTTTCAAACTAGTCATCACAGTCTTAATTTATGATTCAGTAATTCATAAAGTATTAGTTTCACTTCCAAATGAATTTATTTTTAGCAAGCAGACCAAGGACCATCACATGTAGTATAACTATGTTGAGTGAATAAATAATTATTTACTTAAAAAAATCAGTAGTCATAGGTAGTAGAAAGAACAGTACTTATCAATCAATTTATCAAAACTTTTTTTAGTGTTCACTGTGTCCCTAGCTTTGTCGAATTACTTAAGGAATATGAGCGAAATACAAATTGTCTCTGATGTTTAAAAATGGTTCCACTCACTATTGACAAGGAGGGAAAGAAGCACACTCTGATAACTTGCAGGTGGGAATAAAAATTGCTACAACCCTTTTCTGGAGGGAGGTTTAGCAATAGACATTAAAAATACCACAAAATGTGCATCTCTTTAATCAAGCGTTTTTCTTCTATGAATTTATTCCAAGGGGTAGGAACAAAACATTAGCTAGGATATTGTGGGATGATGGGCAAATAATTAGAAATCCTCTAAATATCCAGCAATGAGATTAAGAAAATGATGATTTCTAAAAGAATATTTTTTGATATGAAAAGATCTTCACAATATGTTAGTCAATAAAAAAATTAGAAACTGTACAATATGAACTCATAAAAAACATATATAAGAAAACTAGAAGGAAATAATTGTTACAGAATGGGGTGATTACGGTACTTTCTTTAATTTTTTTTATCTTTCAATGATGAATTTGTATTCTTTAATTGGTGATTAAAGTGAATTAACTAAATCAATATTTATGAAGCTAAATAAATCTCAAATAAAATGTTGAGGAAAACATACACAAAGCATATATAACTTAATAAAAGATAAAGTTAATTTTAATTTTAAAAGGGATCTCTGTATTCAGGAAACTGTTAATGAGACAAGAACATTATGAAAGAACTGGAGAACAACTGAATACTTAACTCTGATACAGACTGTAAGTACAATAATGGTTAATAAGAAAAGAGAGAAATTAACTGGGGTTGGAGCCAGTTAAGATGACCTCATGGAAGAAGTGAAACTTAGCTGGCACTTGGAATTTGAATGCCATGGGGAGAAACAGAGTCAGGGGCAGTAATATAAGGTGAGACAAGGGCTGGTGTGCCCATACTACACACACCTCACCCCTCCCAGTCGAGCTTTAACCACTGCTGAACACTTGATCTTTGCTGGAAAGGTATTTCTGCTTCTTTCACACAAGTGGGATTTACAGTCCTAGTAATATGAATATGTAGAAATATTAGTATTAACTATTTAGTATTACATATCCTTTGTAATTAATTTTTAAGTTATATTAGATATTTTTGTGAGTAAGCCTTTCAGGGAGCATTTTACCTGCAAAATCTATAGAACTGGACATTCTAGATACTGACTTAGAACAAAAACCAACTATTATGCAAGAGCAGTTACCACAACCTGCACCCTTGTGTTTTGAAGTCCACAATCAGTCCACAAAAGAATTCCACCAGTCAGAACTCAGCAATTCTTTGATTACATACATACTACACAGTGCTATTTTTAAGTCAGCTTTTGAGCACAGTAACTACTAATAGTAGTATTAGCTATACATACTAATTGAAAGAGTGAATGATGTGTTTAGTGCTGAATAATAGATTAAAATTAAAAAGGTTATACCCATTAAAAATGTCTGCAATGGGAAAGAACAGGGCAGAACATTAACTTCCATCAAGTTGGAATTGTGGGGTATTGCCAGGTCTGGGTGGATGGTGTAGCAAATGTATCAAGCAGAAAGTAGCAGCTTATTTTTAGTTAACAATGGGGAAAATGCTTTTACTAGAGCTAAAGAGGCCTGTTGAAAAGTAGTGAGGTGAAAGAAAGGTTATGAAGACCCTTGGAGACAAAACAGTAGGTTGGGAAACAAAGCAGTAGAATAATAACCAAGTTCATTCCTGAATGTACCAGCAATTTTCCCAACTCTGAGCTTTTGCAATTACCATTCCCTCTGTCTGGAATGTCCTGTCCCCCTTCTCTGTCTGGCCTGCTTCTATTCATTACAGTTCAACTGTCTCCTACTTTATCCCCAATTCCTCTGGATAAAATTATATGTTGCACCTATGCGCTCCAAAAAAACTTTGCACAATTGTATTGGAACTTTTTGTACATGTGTCTGACTTCTCCAAAAGACCATGAGTTCCTCAAATAGCATAAACTATGTAATATATAATATTTGTGTGTTTTCTCCAGAACCTTGCATGGTGTCTTGTACATAGAAAAGTTAAGCAATATTTCTCAAATTAAAAGATGGTAAGAGACAAGATTAAGAAACATCTGACAACATTTAGAAGAATAGGTTGGAGTAAGGGAAATAACTGGAAGTCTGATTGTTTTAATCCAGGTATGAAGTGACAAGGAACAAGAAAGGTGGGAAACAAAAATGCTATTGGAAAAAGTGACAGGCATAGGTAACAGACTAGACAAAAGCATGAGGGAGAGAAAGAGTCCAAGATGACTCCAGGGTTTCAAGGCTGAAAGAACTCTAAAAGCAGATTAGATATCCTTGGTAAACCAACTGGTAGATGCTGAATGGCTCTCAAGTTCAAGACACTGTGTTGAATGACAGTGAGGCCACTGGAAGAGTTAGAACCCTTCTGTCCCCTACAAAGAAAGCCTGTCCTCCACAAGGGAAGCCACGGTTTTAGAAAAGTTGCATAATACTCTTAACCAATTTCTGGTACTACCAGGACCACTTTCACGATATCATTTTTTTCTGTTAAAAACAAGCTAAAAATTACAATGTTTTCATTCTGAAAAATCCAGATGACAAAACATCAGGTACAATATGATCCTGATTTTGTCGAAAACAAAAAGCCCAAACCCATGAACATACATATACATCCATTGTATTAGCTTCCTTTTGCTGCCCTAACAAATAATCATAAACTCAGTTGCCTTAAAACAATACTAAGTTATTATCTTATAGTTCTGAAGGTCAGAATTCCAAACCAGTCGCAGCTGGCTAAAATCAAAGTATCAACAGTGCTGCATTCCTTCTGGAAGATCTGTGGAGAATCTATTTTTAGCCTTTTCTAGCTTCTAGTAGCTGCCTGCATTCCTTGACTCATGGTCCCATCCTCCATCTTCAAAGCCAACAGCATAGCATGTTCCTCTCTCTGACTCTGACCCCTCTGCCTCCTAATAGGCACCATTGTGATTATATTGCGCCCATTTGGAGAATTCAGATCCTTAACTTAATTACATGTGAAAAATCCCTTTTGTAGTATAAAGTAACATATTCACAGGTTCCAGGAATTAGCACACAGATATCTTTAGGGGAGAAGGGCTTAATTCTGTCTACCACACCGATATGTAGATACATACAAATATGCATGAAAACTGAAAAGAAGTGGTATACCAAAATACTAACAGGCTGATGATCTCTAGATTAAGAACCTCAGAAGATTTTAATTTTTACTTCCTTGTGTTTGATCAATATTCTCAGTTTTTGAAAGATCATTGCATTACTTTATTATTCATAAAAAATGACAACAATGAAAAGAATAAATGTCACTATAGAGGACATTTGCTATTTTTTCTGCTCTGTCCTCTTCTCTTCTGGAGACAGTATGCTTCTTTTGGAACTATTCCTGCCAACCCAACCTCCAATGAAACTGTAGAGTTCTGAGGACTGCTACTGATCATGGTACCTCTTTACCCTGATTACAGGTGAGAGCATGAGTTCCACACTGAGACAATCAGTGGCATTCCCAACATTTTACTCTTTCTTCCTTTTAACTAGAATTAGGAGAAAAAGTCAATTATGTGATGTAACATTCAGGAAAAGGCAAACCAGAAAATGGTGGTGACTATGGCTCTAATATCATAGAAAATATGAGAGCAAAGCAGAGATGAGGAAAACAGAGGGGAGTGGAGAATCCTAGTAGTATGTACATTCTTGGTTGTAGTTGTTTGTGAACCAGAAGGCTCAATTCCTCTCTTTCCTTAGGTTTGGATATATAAACAAAAAGATTCCTCTTTCTGCCCAAACTGGTTGTTTATATCATCTGTAACAAAAGAGTCAGGTTAAAATAGTTAGGGATGTTTTTAAGCCTGCATTGATTCCCTGTTGTCTGTTACTGTCTCATATTATTAGCTCTCCTGACTGGTTTCAAAGCTTTTTACAACCCAGCCTTCTCTGTTCCCACTTCTAAACATTGCTTCACTCTGGCTGGCTTTTTCATCTTTTCTTCTTCACTTTATGGCTTTGCTTTTCCTTGCTGCTCTCCTTGTCTGGACTATCTTCACCTTCTCTCACTGGCCATCCAAATCCTGTCCAACCTTGCCAGCCACCTCCATGACTCTCCATGAAATGGCCCCTAAATCAGCCAGGGAAGGTTTCTTTATGTGAATGCTTGTAATATGCAAGATCTGCACCATGCATTCAACATCTATGTCCACTTTTTATGGTTTGGATCACTCCCAGTAAATGATAAACCCCCTGAGGAAAAATATCATACCATGTTTTATAATAACAGCTCATAGAACTAGCTGTTCACATTGATTGATTAAATTACAAATGAAACAAAACTCAGAGGTATTAATGTAGAGTCCTCCTTGGAAGAAGGCATGGTGGCCATTGTGGATATTTACAAGTTAGAGATGGCCCGGTACATTGGAGGACAGTTTCATGATAGTAAATCATCCTCACACTGCATGTTTTGTCATCTTTTCCACAAAGATAATTTAAGAATGAGAAGTAAGTCCTGATGGGAAAAGATGAAAAAGCCAGAATTATTTTTTGAGGAGGAAAAAAGATGGGAGCAAGCAAACCTTAAAACAATCTTAACATTTGTGAAAATTTGTTATACAGAAGATAAAGTTCTTCCTCCCTAGAGATTAAAACTGAGGTGGAGAATAAGCATGTAATCACATAATGAAATGTGGGTGTGTCTAGATGGATTTTTCACCATAAGGGTGTCAAACAATGAAATAAATTTTGAACTTTATAGACAGTATCTTTATGGTAGTTCTAGAAAACAAAACAAAATAAGACAAAACAAAGCAAAAACAAAATAAAACCTTTGAAAATGGCTTATGGCTGATTTTGCCTAAAGACAAGGAGTTAATTAAATAAGATGACCATGAAAAATTTTTACTGTGTGTCTATTTTATAAAATTTTAATTTTATTCAGATAAAAAATTTAAATGACATTTAAGTATTATAGCTATATATGCAGATGCCTTTATTCTTTTCTCTAAGAAAGGAGAATGTCTTGTTCCAGATACACACAGGGATAAGTTAAAAACCTTTTCCTGATCTATTCATCTGCTTCCTTCCAAAAGAAAATTTAACTATGTTCAGATGTAACCCTATTTCTGCATTTGAAATTGATTCTACCTTTTTTTGCAACAAGTGGAAGTGTAAATTTTAAGTTTAAACCAGGTACGAAAACTCTCGACAATATTTCCTACCCAGACGACATCCTTCTCTCAATATTTCTAACATAAACACAAAACAAAGCCCAATTCTATACATTACTGTGCAACAGGACCAGTATAGCACCAATTGTACACCCTTAACCAGGCTATAAAGTGATTCCAGTGGGATGGAAGGGTGTATAGGGGGAGCACAGGGCATTTTTAGGGCAGTAAAACTATTCAGTAGGATACTATAATGATGGGTACATGTTATTATACATTGTCAAAACCCATATGATATAACTCAAAAAGTGAACCCTAATATAAACTATGTACTTCAGTTAACACTAATGTAGCAATATTGCCTCATTAATTATAACAAATGTACCACACTAATGCATGTTAATAACAGGGGAAACTCGGGGAGATGCTAGTAGTAAAGGGGATATATGGGAACTCTGCACTTTCTATTCGGTTTTTCTATAAACCTAAAACTGCTCTAAAAAATAGTCTACTCTGAAGAAAAGTGACTCCAAACACCTAAATTAGTCCTTAATCAGGAAGAAGAAAGTAAGCATAAAATAGCTATAGTGCTATCTTTTGTTAAGAAAATTACACATAAATAATATCTATCTGTAATAAACTGTCTCCCCAATTTTTTAAACACCCAGGGAAATCCTGGTGCTCTGATGATCAGAGTCTCATTGAAAATAAATGTGAAGTCATGAACATTTTTTGGCTTTGCTTACTATGTACCAATATTAGAGAGAAGATGTAATTTTCCTCTACAAGTAACTGAAAGTACTTGTGACAAACTTTCCCTTTTCCTTCTCTACCTCAGCAATAACTTAGTATCCATTTTAACTTTATTTGGGGAGGGAACAAATTGGCATTAATGCTGGCCCATCATGGATAGAAAATAGTTAATATTTTCATTCATTGTTCTTGTTATCACACTGTATTTTAGAACTTGAACAAATAATGGGAATACTGGTGCTCTAGAAAGAATAATTATTTTCAACCCCCTTCTCGTATGGGCTGTACAGCTTTGTACAGAAGCTGGACAATGAGTATTATTAAAGGCAGTGGAATATGCTCAGGGAATGAATGTTGTGTGTGACTTCAAGGAATGAATGAATGAAAGGAATGAACTGATAGTTTGAATGAATGGGAAAATTTGAGCAATAATATAGGACTGGCACACCAAAAGCTTCACATGTGTTTCAAGATAACAGTGTCAAATGAACACAGCTAGTTCTCATGTGTGGTTCACTGCAGTAAACAAAACTGGATTTTTTTTAAAGAATATAAATTGTTGATGAAAGAGACCATTACCCTTTTTCAGTAGCAGAATGCGATAGATCTTCCTTTACGTGCTTTTAGCAACCAAATTTGGTTGTTTGGCTATCAACCTCAATCCTCAAACTCTAATGTGCAAAATGTATCACATTTCTTTGTTTTCTTGAATTAATTTTGACTTGGACTCTCCCTTTCCACAAGGTAGACCAGAAATTCAACCTCAGTCATTCCTGGGACTACCCTCTCTTGGTGTCCCCACCCCATGCCATGAAAGTACAGGGAACTTACCTAGCCTCAAAGCACTGGAGAGATCCCTTTTGTCATCCACCCAAGCTGGGTTTTCTGGAGGCACCCACTGCCTTTGTTCTCAGAGTCCCTCTGTACCAAAGTGGTGAGCTAGAAATGTTTGGCTATTTCTTCAGGCTACTATGAGGGAAGAGAGGGCAGGAGAACAAAAGAATGCACAGACATCTCTCATTTTCTTCATAGGTGCACACTTTTCCCCCAGGGCACTCTTTCTCTTCTCCTTTCCCTCCAGGGAATCCAGCATAGACTTCTGGGGGTTGGTTTAGGCATTTGGAAATGAAACAAAGAAGGGAAGTATCTTGTAGTCAACTTCTGCTTTTCTCCTTATAACATGTTGATCCTCTCTCCCTCCACCCTAGGCAAAGAAGCACAAGACCTTCCCAGATTTAAGATTTGAGAAAGAGGAAAATACAGGAGGTAGCCAAAAATACATAGCTCCAAAGTCTCATCCTTCCATACAATCATATTGCCCAAGCCTTATTTTACTGTGTGAGAATCTTTTCTTTGAAGCTTTAATGCAAAAATGTCAATCACTAGTAAGCTACTTGATACCTACTCTCTTCTATAAATTCAGTCAGAAATTCTGAGAAGGAAAAGTGAAAGATCAGAGACATGAAAACGGGTGCATGGAATTGTTTCCATAGTTCACCTTTATTAATACAAGTTTAATTCTGGTAAATAGTTAAAGTATGAGCACCTATAACATGAGTCAATTGATAAAGTTAAGAAATTTCAGTAGACTTTGTCTTTTGAGAGCCTTATTTTCCCTTTAAAATGTTTATGAGAATGTAATTTAGATAGTTTAAATTATATTGTAAGAAGAATCATACTAGATGATATGTAGCAAATCCCCTCACATGTATTTGTCTAACTCATTCACTAATTTTTCCCCTAAAATAATTTGGTAAAGAATAAGGCAAGTTACTAACAGTTTCTTCACTGATATACTGTATTTGCAACCTCTGTAATAATTTTTGCTGTGTAATTTGTTTTTCTTTTTCCTAGAAGCGCCAAAGTTGACAAAGGGAAACACATAGGAGTTACCATTTTGTCTAGAGATTTCATATTCTCTGTTCCTCTGCTTCAGTTTTGGATACATTTATACATGTGATAGCAATGCTAAGTAAAAGCTATAATTAGAATATCATGGTAATGTAGGATGAGTAATATATATGAGTTATACACACACATGCACACACACACACACACACGCAATAGAACTTCTTTTCTGTTACCACAACAAATAATGGGAAACCACAAGAGCCTCTTATGAATTTTTCTATGTAGAAAAATCCATGTAGAATATTTGTCAAAACTCTAAGTGAAAGATAATTTTCCTAAATATTTTTATCATCTATTTTATTTATATTTTATGCTTTCATTTGTATAACAAAAGCTTTCTTTCCTTTAAGTATTATCAAAAAGACCATGACCTTTAAATATCAGTGCATGTTTAACTGTTCCTTAGATGGATTATATTTCCTTAAACTTATTCTGGAAGAGAAGATATGTACATCTGTCACTGATTATCTATATCTATATATCATGGTTCATAAAATCAGGGACATTAAAACTGTATTCATGCAAGGCCAGCAAAAAAAGTTATTAGCTCTCAGTATAATGTGAGGATTTGTGTCTGATTCTTTCCTTAAGTTTTCAAGAAAAAGGAGAAAAATCTTTTTCCTCCACCATTCTCTAAGCAGCATAGCAACTGAAGAATAATTCATTGACATGTAAATTTTGTCACATAGATATGTGTACTCCTAGAGTGTTGTATAGAACAAAGAATTATCATAGATGATTCTTTCTGGATTTTTGGCTTTGCCTAACGATCTCTCACTCTAATCCATATTTATTAGGTAGACCTGGACATTAATTCATTCATTCTGGGGAAAAAAAAACACTTTTATTTAAGGCTTACCATACATCAGGTATACTTCTAAAAACATAAGAACAAAGGCAGCCTAGGACTGAAATGCTGAACTGTTTCCGAGGGTCTGTATGGGAGCTCTGCTCTACTGACTAGCTTGGCTTGGTGGGTGGGATCGAGGTCTCAGAGTTTCATACCAAGCACCTGGATATAGAGTGGGTGCTTTGAGGATGAGCCCAGCTAAGGCAATGAGAAGTTGCTGAGTCAGTTTCCTGAGAGTAACAGCCATGTGATCATGTCAGAGTAATGAGTAGAACCTTGGGCAGGTAGTCAGCAATAGGGAGGTCTGGAAGCAAGCAGCACTGCCATGGTTATGAATCTGGGTGTTTTTGGGGTGCTATTCTACTTCCTAGGAGGACAAGAGCAAGACAGATCCCAGGCCTAAAAAAACTATAGTGGAAACTGCAAAAGGTATTGTTGCTTGCTACCTAAAGGCACCCACAGGTTCCCTTTCTGGAAGTCAGGAGTGGCCATGTGATCTAATTCTAATGTAAGACATATTAAAGGATGTCTGTTGGGAGTAAGAAGCAGGCTTTTGGGAAATACTTTGCTTTCCAGATAAATAAAGATAAGTATTATTAGAAGAATCCTTTTTCTTCTTTTTGTTTTCCAGCCTTGAATACAAATATGCTTCGTGCTACATCAGTATGTAGTGATCAAAGGCAACATGCTAAGGATGGTGGAACAAAAAAGAGAATAAGCCTGGGTTTTCGACATAGTACAACCCTGTCTCAGCCTTAGATACTCTGCCTCCAGACTTCTTGTAATTAAAAAAGAGGAAGAAGAAGGAGGAAAGGAAGGAGAAGGAGGAGGAGGAGGAGGAGTAGGAGGAGGAGGAGGAGGAGGTGTAGGAGGAGTAGGAGGAGGAGGAAGAAGAGGAGAAGGAGGAGGAGGGGGAGGAGAAGGAGGAGGAGGAGTAGAAAGAGAAGGAGAAGACTTGTTTGGTTAAATCACTGTTGGGATTTCTGTTGCTGATACATTTCTAACTGAAATAAAAACTAAGGTAGAAAATCCCTGGAAAATAAAGGTGGAGGTAGGGATTTAGCTACTGAAGTGGGAGTAAGATATAGGAGATAGCTTACAGGGCACTAGGTCAAAACTCAGTGAGTAGAACCAGGGAATGTGTCCAGACAGAGCATAACTGTCAGAAGGCTGATTTTCAGGCTTCTTAAATCCCCCATGGCCAGAAACAGAATTGGACTCAAAATCTAAGAGACAAAATCTAGGAGACTTGGAGAGTTCTGGAGGCAGAGAAGACAGAGAAGTATCAAAGCCTACGTCTTTCATTGGCGAATTCCTCTTAAAACTTCACCTCATTGTTTAAAAGCGCCAAGATGATGTCTCTCGTACACCAAAAAAGTAAACACTATTTATCTGGATTTCGTGAAAAATTTCAGTTTATTTCCCCATTGATGAGCACGAAAATTACCTGAGGTCAGACCAGGTATGGGTTTGAATATGGTGGGGGTTTCAGAGTTTAACTGTAGTTTGGGGCAGATGTCCACTCCCCTGACTTTGGATATTCCTGATCTCAAAGTTCCAGGCTCATCCAAAGAAAACTCTAATCTACTGGTTTGGATTACATGGTGCTTTATCCAGGAAAAGTTTGATACACGGGATAGAGTCTGGGTGTGAATTGTCTCTAACAAGTATAAAAAAGTCCTACTGAGGTCTCATTCCTAGAAAGCCTGACCTCGTTGTTGACTTTGTACCTATGCAGAGCCATTTTGCTGTTCAAAAGACATAACTCTTTGTTTTCAGTCTTGGTTCCTCAGATTGTTTCCCCAAGAGCTTTTCAGCCAATCAGCCAAATGGTTGAAATCTGATCACGGACATGAATAAACTGGGAAGTCTCAGCTTCTGGCCTGATCTGGAGCTGCATAGAAGAGACCCCCTTTCTCAGGGAGATTGAGTAAGTTAGTTGAGAGGGCCTGTGCTCCACAGATCAAGGGAAGCCGTCTTAGTCAAAAACTGTTGTTTCTTCAAGGCCAGGAAGAAGGATTCAGCCCAACAGGGACTCTCCACACTCAGCATACAGGAAAATAGCTAATCCTTCTTTCAGAGGAGTCTCCCTGACCCCACAAAGATCTGTTTACCTGCTTGACTGTGTCTGAAATTCCTTCCCTTGACAACTCCATTCATGGACAATTAGAGATAAAAACCAAATGCCTAGTTGAAGAGATACATTGACTGAAACATCTATACCAGGTTAATCAATGGGCCTAAGAGACTGGTTTAGGAGAAGCTACTGGGTACTTGAGGTTGGTGATGGAGGTGGAAAGAGGCTTGAACTGAGCAAGAAGAATTGGATGAGTCTTTTTTTAAGATGGGGAAGATAGGGACTCTAAAGGCACATGTCATTTATTCCACATAAGAATATTGCTTTTGAGTTGCACAATGTACACTTCTCGTTATGTAGAAGGGTGTGTGTTTGTGTGTGTGTGTGTGTTGTGTGTGTGTTGTGTGTGTATGTGTGATTTAAATGTATCGAACTTCACCACCATAAAGCAATTTCATACTAGATAGAATAGTTCCAAGTTTCCATAGTAAGCTATCATTTAATCATTGTTAGTTACTATTTCTATTAATCACAAATGTACATATGGCCACAAATTACTTCATGACATAAACACACAAAATGTACAAATTCGGATGATTCATCTAAATTGTTGTATCAATCTCTTTTTTCAAATAGAATGAAGTTGAAATCCTATTTCCCTCCTAATATTTGTGATGCCCTGTCTCCATTTACTTTTACTTCTTAGGAACTTACCTCTAATGCCAACTCCGAAGCTGTTCGACTTGGTTACATTTTCCAGATCAGTTGTATGAGGTTGGCAACCTTAAACTCCCCAGTGTAAATTTAGATCAAGCTCCCATATCAAATTCCCACACTCCCTCTTTATTTTAACCACACAGAATAACGCTCTCTTTAATCCTTTGCTGTTCTTCCTGCTAATCTGCTTTCATTTTTTCTTACATCCTCAACTATTTTATAAGATCTGTACAGACTCCTATCAAGGCTAATGCTTTAGTCCCCTCCTGGTTTTCAGCAGTCCCTTCTGTTTTGGTCCCAACAGCTGGGATCCTAAAGTCTTTGCTCACAGAATCAGTCCTCCACTTATGCTTGGGAACAACTCTGGGTCAGGTCTGGGTCAATTTAAAGAGCTCTAGGCAGTATCTGGACAACTCAGCATCAAATCAGCCTGTCTGCTGATGTCATTTGAACATTCTCTTCATATTTATTCATCCTCTACCATGTGCCAGGCACTGTGTGAAGCCCTGGAGACCCAACAAATACTGAGACATAGTTTTTATCTTGAGAGTCTTGCAGTTTAGAGGTGTAGATGGACAAGTTAACCAGCAATCACAGTAGAGTGGTAAGTGCTGTGACAGAGCCATGTGCAGGATGCTGTGGGAGCCCTTAGGAGAGGCATCAATCTTGGGAGCATGGGGTGGGTGCAGAAGGGGGAGTCAGAAAAGGCTTCCCAGAAGAGTTGATTTCTGTACAAATTCTGAAGGATGAGTAGAAGTTATCTAAGCACATAGGGAAAAAAGTGTGTGTGTGTGTGTGTGTGTGTGTGTGTGTGTGTGTGTGTGTGTGTGGAGGAGGAGGAGGCAGGTCGGGCCGAAGATAAGCAAAACAGAGCATGTTCCAGGAACTCTAGCTCCATTTGGCAGTATCACATAGTAGTAAAGATCACGATCTCTAATTCAGACCACATGGGTTTGAATTCTGGCTGTTGCTGTGTGACCTTGGGCAAGATCTGTAATCTATTTTTGTCTCAGTTTCTTCATCTGTAAAGTGGGAATAATAATAGATCTGCCTTATATGATTGTTGTGATGAATAATAAAGTTAATATGTACAAGTGCTTAGAATGGTGCCTGGCATATAACATAATAACATTTGTTATTATTTAGATACAGTAGCAAATGAAAAAATAAGGAGTGGCTGAAGAAAACTCCATGTGCCATGGTAAGAAGTTTGGACTTTAAAACCATTCATCAAATCCCTCAGGTTAAACAGGGATATTATACATCAGCTTGCTGCTTTAAACAGATCACCCTGCTGCAGTATGGACATTTGTTTGGAGGGGTACAGGCAAAGCGAAATTCTGCTCTGCCCATAGCTCTTGCTGGAAAGATGATGAGCTTCTCACTCTATCCTTTGCTTCAATCACTGGTAAAGGTGATGCCTGGGGAGCAGGATGCGCTGGGAAAATAATGAGTCCATAGATGGCCTTTGAGTTGCTTATGGAAGCAAGTATAAATGTTTCTTAAGCAGCTGGATATTTAGTTCTGAAGACAAGATTTGAAAGTAGTCAGCATTAGGAGGATACTTGAAGGCCTAAGAGTAGAGTTAAGATTATCCAGGGAGGCTGAATGGATGGAGAAAAAGAGGTTCTAAGAACCGAGAAAGACCAATATTGCAGAGATATGAAGAAAAAGAGCCCTTAAAAGATACTGAGAAGGAGTAACTGGAGAGGCGGGAGAAAATCCAGGAGCACACAGCATCATGTAAACCAAAAGGGAAATCACTTCAGAGAGCAGGAGTGATCAACAATGTCAAATGCTAAGAAAGTGCATAAGATAGGAATGGAAAACAGTTCATTCATGATAGGGAGGATGTTGGCAAGAAGATTTTAGTTGGAATGTTTGGCAGAAGCCAGGTTGCAGTGGGCTAAGGGGTGAATGGGAGGTGAGAAATGGAGGAAAGTGGATAGAATTCAGCAGGGAAGATTCAAGAGGACAGTGAGTTTGAGAGACTAATGAATTCAAGACATTTAGAGGTGAAAAGGAAAAGATGGAGAGTGGTAGGTAGAGGCCCCCGTGAGTCGAAGGGTGGGCTGTTTAAACGCTGGTGGTAAAGAGCCAGTAGAGAAAGAAGATGAAAAGGGTAATAAAAATAAAAATGTCTCTAAACTGGGAGGAGGTGGGGTGCTGGAGGAGGAGCTCTTCTTGCACTGGGCAGGAGGGCAAGAAACAGGTGGGTACGCAGGTAGAAAGGGGTACTGTAGCTGAGAGAATTCCCTCCTGATGGTTGCCACTGTCTTGGGAAGTAGGAGGTTCAGTCTTTGGTTGAAAGGGCAGGGGATCAGGGATGGAGTACAAGGTTTGAGGAGAGTGTGGAAAATGTGAAAGAGTGGGAGAGTTCCCTGGAAGCATATCTGGAGACGATGTTATTTTCCCAATGGTTTAACACTTAGAATGTTTGTTTCATGTGTGTGTAACATTTCCATGAGCAGGTGGAGCCCCTATATTTTAACGACATCCAATATGCACAGCCCTGTCTTTTCCTCCAGCAGAACAGGAGTGGAGAAAACAGGACTGGGATTTTATTAGATAGGTGAAACAAATAGGGAACTGAACAAGAGAATTGTGGGGATTGGCTGAAGTGGTGAAGTATAGATGAAAATATAAAAGGCAGATTGCAGGAGAGATTTACACGGGCAGGGAACGGACATGTGATCAAACGAGGATGCTAGCGCCATGTAATGATGTCGCCTCAAGTAATGCACGAACGACGCAGCCTTTCGTGGCAGCCCTGCATAATAGGCATGGCAAGATTAGCTGTCCACCAGCTTTCCAAAACAAGAGAAGGAAGCAAGAGGGAAAAGAGGAACTTAGATTTTTAGGATGGGGCTAATCATGACCTAGGTTGATTATTTGCTAAGGGTACCCAAGCTCAAGCAGAATGGATTAGTTAATTCCTATGCCCCTTATTGTGTGTTGGAAATAGCAGTAGTTCTGGGTACCCTAGTCTCTAGGGGTAGGAGTAGAGTAAAGAGAGGACCTCCAAATTTTGGTCCCAGTAGTGGGGCTGCTCCCTTGTTAATTGCATTAATTGTATATTTATAGTATAATATAATTACATGATATTTACAGTTGCTAGGCCCCTGATTCACTGCCTTTTGCTTATGTTTTCGACTTGGGACTTGACCTTCTCTGGTACTGGAGTTTTCTCTTATTCACTAGGGTTCTTGGGCTTGAACTCCTGGCCTTCAGCTCCAGTCCCACAGCAGAGACTGGTATCTGCTCAGCCTTCTCTGTTTCTGATGATCATCTACTTCCATCTCTGTTTCCAGCTGGCTCTGGGATTCCTTGGAAACTTGGATTTTTATTTTCTGACTCCTACCTGTACCTATATGGAATCTTCCTAACACTGACCCGTTCCTTGTTCAGGCTTCTGTCCAACATGGATCAGTTTCAGAGTTCCTGATCCATAGGAGTGTGTTTGATGGATGGCTGTATCCTAGATTCTTTGGCCTTTCTGAGTCTGGTCCATCTCATCCCAACTAACCTTCAGTTATATTGCTCTACTCTGCTCTCTTAATTTTTCAAAATATTATGCCTGTGTCTAAAATATTTTTTTCCTTTTTTGTGGTGTCTTTTTGCCACTATTCTCTTTTGGGTTTTTATTTTAACAAATTCTTTTGAAACCATATTCCATAGAATGCTGGTGTGTGGAAGATAAAATAATTCTGTAAAAAAAAAAGGGTAATTTCTGTAGGCAAATATCTGGCAAACACTTGGTTAAATAAAATTAACTAAGATTCTTTACTATAGGAGCTGTCATAACCTCTAATAAGCCATATACATTGTAAATTCTCTAGACAGGTCTATAATAAATAATAATTCCCAAATCCACCCACGAGTGGAGTACACTTTTATATTATACTTCTTAACATTTTTAAAACAGCTTGGAAAATACTGTTTTAGAGGAACAACAAAAAAAGAGGCACTATTTAATGATAAATTATGTATTCATTCAGTTATTTTTCTTTTATCCAATCAAAATTTATAAAAAGTCTGCAATCTCAAGCATGGCGTTACATACTAGAGACACTGTGATGATTAGCTCTTAAGGAGCTCAAAACAGATAGAAGCACGGTCCTGTCCTCTGGAACTCATTCCCCATATTGCTAATTGATCTTAAACATGTTTCACCACTGTTAAAAAAAGACAACAGGCCCCCAATGAAGTCACTTAACCTAAGTCCCATGTCACCAAACCAAGACTTAACTACAGTGTCAACTGTCCCAGAAATGGAACCTTAGACAAATCTCCTGATCAACACTAGTTAGGTCATCTTCCTGATGGACCCCTGTCATCCCTTAAAGGGAAGCAACCTTGCAATAACCAACCCACTTTTTTGCTAGTATAACAGTATAACTTTCTTCTTTTTGATCCCTCTGCCAAAATGTCTTTCATTTTGTGCAGCTCCTCAGAGCTCCTTTCTATCTTCTAGATTGGATGCTGCCCGATTTAAATAGATTTTTGCTCAGATAAACTCTTGAAATTTTTAATATGTCTCAGTTTATCTTTTAACACCACTGGGTGACTTCCTGCGAAATGTGATATATCTCGCAATTTTAAGTAGTTGGTGTAGTGGAAAGAATAATAGATTTACAGTTGGAAAGTCTGCTTTAAGTTAATACCCTCTTAGGGTTGGTTTTCTCATCTGTAAAATGGGTATGATAATCACTTATTTGGTGGTGTTGTGGTTAAGATTAAATGAGATAATATATAATAAAAGTTATTTTCAAATGTAATTTATTTTTTAGAAGGGATAATTTACTGAGTGGAAGAAAAGCATGATGGCATTATTAAATACATACTTGAAGCATTATGGTCAGAGCCTCAAGTTTATTTTTCAATTTTTAGACAATGCCCCTTCTTGGGCAGGAAACAATAACATTGCTCTAAATCCAGATAATAGAACAACCTCACATTTTTCAGGAAGCTATAAAGCACTCCTGAGTTTCTGTTCTCCCCACAAAAGAGCATTATAATTACATTTGCAATTCAAACTTTGGTGGTGGTGGAGGTGGGTAAGTTTCACTCCAACTAAGATATGCATTTAATTGTGCGGGAAAAATATTAAACAAGTGAAAAATTTTCAATGCTTATTTTGAGAAAATGTTATTGTAAAAATCAGATCATTTTATATGTATGGGACACTAAAATGTTTGCTAGAACCAATTGAGTTGCCCTATGTAAATCCTAGCTTGAAAGTCAAGTGTAATAGGAAGAAAAAGGAAAAAGATCTAAAGAATGTAACCCTCTGAACTAATGAATCTGTTTTATGGGAAGGGAATTCACACATTGCTCTAGGAAGGCACTATTCTTAGGCTGTTCTGTGTTTCTTAAACTTACACGAGGGTACCTACCCTGTGACAATGCTCAATTTGAATCATTAGTCAACAAATGTCAACACAATGGAAACTGTAAAAGTGGTATAAAAAGAACTAGAAAGGTTCCCAGCTATTTTGCCTTCTGAGATAAATGAGTGTTATAAGGGAAAATATCTCATTCCTATTTCCTAAGTTACAAATTAAACCATGTGAGTTTTCATTTAAGTCCAGGGACATTATTAACATGGAAAGATATGAAAGAATTGCCCAAGATAAAAGTCATATTGCCACTGATTCATTGAAATTAGCTTATTTGACTAACTCTTTTTCCATTGAAGGAAGAGAAGCTAAGCTTCCTGTGAGTTGGAAAGGAACCTAGTGATCATCTTTTTGCAGATGAAGAATCTTGGATAATTTTTGTTAATTCAGAATGCCAGTGTTTGCATATTTATACCTCACTCTGTAGCATCATTCTTTATTGTTCACATCATTCTTTATTGCTTTAGGTGTGCTTTTGTCTGACTTAGTGAGAGTCAACCATACCTTGTGTATATAATTCTAATTACAGTAAAGAACAATGTCAATATTTAGCCATCTTTCCCATTTGCAAGTAAAAGAACTCTTAATTCTTTATTTGAAAAAAAAAATAGCTTTTCTTTGCTGAGCTTAAAAATGCTAATATCCAATACCTGTTTCTTTTCAGCAGTTGTTTCTCGTAACATTTTTCTAAACATCTGAATTTAAAATGAAATCTTTGGAAATAAAAATACTTCTTTTTTTTACTTTCTAAATAATGAAACTGATTCAGAAAAATAGCACTGGCACTAGTTGGAAACCCCACTTGTTATGAAACCATAGATAATTTGTACAACCTTGAAGATTGGAACTGCTTGTGGAAACTCATGCCGTCAAACCCTCAACTCAATTAAATTCATATTTGTTAACATCACTGCTGGCTGTGTGACCTCAGTGTATGTGGGCAACAAAATAAAAGGAAGCACTAGGAAAAGACGACTGTGCTACCTGTAATTCCCATTATTTGAGATTCACTCCTTTGAAGTAAAATATTTTATTCTAGAAGTAGAGAGTTAAAATTCAGAAGCCTCTGGATGAAATGTGACATTGGACCATTGTCTGCAACTAGTACCTTGAGGATAAGCAATTCATTCATTTTGAGAAACATTAGGAGACCTAAGAACAGGAAACGACTGATATAATAGAACACTGACCAGGATATCAACACTTTAATTACCACTCTGCTCATAACTAACTGTGTGACCTTGAACAAATCACTCCCCCTCCCCAGCTTCTCTTTCCACATTGATAGAATGAAGGAATTGTTCGGCTTTACAATTTTTCTCAGCTCTACAAATGCCTAAGACTCTACTAAAGAAGAGAAGGCAGAGTGTGGTTGAAACGGGTGTGTGGAACAATGAGTCTGTTATTCCTGATGTTTCTGTCTCTGCAAAGCGAGAGAAAGTGAAGGCCAAGTGCCAAAGCAGCTTTCCAATTCTTGCTCAGCTCCGTGCTTCTATCTTGAGTTGTTGTCTCAGGTAAATAGTGGTTTCTAATCGGGAAGCCAGGGCACGGTGGTCAGATTCACCCCACTTTGAGCCCACCTACCCTGGTTTGTATTCAGCTTTTCAAATTTTTGGCATAGCTGTGAACCCCCTCCTTAATGCTTCTTACTTTGAGCATGAAATAGCCCCAAATGCCTCAATTTCTCCTGCTCTACTGAAGTCTAAGTCCCTGATTTACTCCCACCCTTCCTTTCAGTGTAGGTCGAAATTGTCCTTTAAAGAGAATGCATTGAGTTTCCTGAAGCTAATTCTGATTCATACAGGCCCCTTTTCATTGATAGTCATTTTATCTGACCTCTCCTTCTCCCTCTTGCCAAAACATCTAGCTTCTTACAGATACTGTGTTCTTTCTGATTTTTGGAAATGATTAAATAAAGTGTGTTAAACATCTTTTCTCATACATCTCACAGTCAGAGAGACCAGTTTGTCGCTCTTGTTTTCCTTCGTGTCTCTTCACTGATGTGCTCCATTGGAGAAAAAAACCCTCCAGAATCTGTACTGGAATGGAGGTTTTGTTCCTGATCAAAGCAAGGATAGGAAAAAACTGATTTGCTGAGCTTGGAGAACTTTAGACCCAAGCTATTCCCACTTTTTCTAAAATTAAAAAAGTAATAAATGAACAAGGTAAATAATACAAATTGATAAAGAAGATCTACTAGGACTCTTTCATATACCCTTCCAGAAGTTTTCAGTGCATATAAACATACACATGTCTTTTTTCTTTCTTTTCCTTCTTCCTCCCTCCCTCCATCTCTCTCTCTCTCTCCTTCTTTCCTTCCTTCCTTCCTTCCTTCCTTCCTTCCTTCCTTCCTTCCTTCCTTCCTTCCTTCCTCCCTTCCTTCCTTCCCTCCTTTTTCTTTCTTTCTTTCTTTCTTTCTTTCTTTCTTTCTTTCTTTCTTTCTTTCTTTCTTTCTTTCTTTCTCTCTCTCTCTCTCTCTCTCTCTCTCTCTCTCTCTTTCCTTCTTTCTTTCTCTCTTTATGTTACATAAATGAACTCATACTATTCAGCAACTTCTGCTTTATCTTCTATGGTCATACACTATTTCATCATTTGGGTATGCCATAATTTATTTATCAATCCCCTATCAACATTTTAAGTCTATTTTTTGATTGGTTAGATGGATAAATTAGAGAGCATAAGTAAAGAATTCACACTATTTAGAAAGTCTGTTTTATAAATTAAATACGAGTAGAATGCATGTCTTTTTCAGAGCAGAGATCCCTTTTCGTCATTCTTGATAAGTAGTAGGTACATTCACTGTAGGCAAAGCTCTTTCTGCTGCGAAATCCATGTGATACCGATGCAGTTGCTTGTATCACTTGTGCTTGGCGTTGTTAACTGCTGGTAATTATTGTGTTTCGTTTTAGAAGAAAGAAGTGAGTAACTGAGAGATCAAGCTGCAGGATGGTGGGAGTGGGCCAAGAGCCAACGCTTGGCTGTTGAACTCGCTCTTTACTCATTAACTGTTTCTCATGATTTCAAGGACAGTTATTACTGTTACTATCAAAATAGCTGGTTTCAAGCTGGCAGGTAAACCTACAGATAGAAGACTAATAAATTTTGAGATACAAAAAGTCTAAGATATAGATGGAAAGAGGTCCATATCAGAAAATCAAAAATAAACTGTTATTATTATTGGTATTCTGATGCTCCAACTGAAATGAAATTAATATTCCACTGCCATTAACCTATATATTGAAAATAATTGAAAATAGTGGCCCACAGAATTGTTCCTCATGGTGAGCAAAACTACAATTTTATGCAAGGTGATTCTCTATTCTTAAGTGCCTCTTCTATAATTCCAGGAAGATGTGATTTGAGGTGCAGTTAGCAATACCAATTACTACGTTTCTCTTGTGGCCTGCAGATAGTGCTCATCCTCAGCTTCCTCCTCACTAAGACATGCAGCAGACATCAATCATCATTACTGTGCAGCTGGTCTGCATTCTTAATTAGGAGGACACATAGTAGAGCTTAGTGGCAGAGTATGCAATATTCTGCATTTTTTAAAAATTGTAGTAAGAAGCAATCTTAAACAAATTACATAACACCTTATGTATTGTGAGGTCAGGACATTACAAGGTCTTAGGGAGCTAAAACCATTTGTCTGATAAAATTTCAAGAATGTAATTGAACACACCCTGCTCATCTAAGCAATTTGCAATTATGTTTTCGAGTACAAATAAGAATGTTTTCAGGGTTATCCCTCATATTTTTATGGTAACTTTCCAGGTTAATTTACCTTGCCATGATTGCTTCATGCTGTTTCCTTGGCTGTTTATTTGGTGTTTTGCAACTTGCTGTTGATGGTTCCAGCACAAGGAGAGATTACTACTGTGTGGTAAAACACCATGATTTATGTCTTAGCATTGATTTGTTGCTCTATTGTCTCATCATATTGTTATGATTCATCCTGGCTATTATTGTGCAAGGGAATGGTAGAAGTTATTCTGCTTTAAGGAAAATAAAGGCATTTAAAACTGCAGCAAGGAAGGGAAAGAGAGCTAATATTAACTGAGTAGCTACGGTGTTCCAGGTAGTACTCCAAAAACGTTTTCATGTTTTATCCTCACAACACATTCATGAGGTCTTTATTCTTATCTCTACTTTACAAATGAAAAAACTAAAATTCAGATTATATATGTAACTGCTTTATGTCATACAGCTTGCGAGTTGGAGCCAGGATGGAACCCAAGTTAGTCTAACTCCTATAATTCAGCTTCTTCAAACAATAATAGTACCTTATATGTGTATAGAGCTCTGTAGTTTACACAGCACTTTCCCAACAGCTCTGTGAGGTATACACTATTACAAAGTTTTAAATATGTTTAGATACATACCTTTGTATGTATATAATAATATATAATAACATATAATATATAACAATATATATAATTGTCATTACATTTTACAAATGAGGAAGTGAAGCTCAAGAAAGCTGTGACTTGCCCAAGGTCACACACATAGTAAATCGCAGGGCTAGGACTTGGACACTTATCAATGTAAGATCATCACTTTTCTCGTGACATTGATAACACCTTGGAGCAAACTAATTCTTATTTAGAAGAATGCAGATTGTTTTGCACTATGTTCTGTGTTTATTTATAACTCCATATTTTTATATCCTATGCACTTGGAAAAATAATTTGTGAGAATCACAGCTTAAAACATAGATGTTGTTGTACAATTAAAGCCAAGGTAAAAAGACCAACTAATGAATTAGTGAATTAGAAAACCTAGGCTAAAAATACACATTTGCAGTTGTGCATAAAGTAGCAGAGGTTAGGGGGTCATGTACAAACTGAGGCATCTTCTTATTGTACACTGATGATGCAGTCAGAGGCTTTTCAGATGTGTTTAATAAAAGACTCTATTGCCCAAGTAGTAAATTTATTAAAAAGTTGGAGTGGAGTGGGGAAGAAGCTGTGGGGAAAAAAAGAGGGATCTTTCTCTGCTCTTCCTTAGTTACACTTTCTAACTCCCCACTACCTTCTTTTTGACTACCCCTCCCCCACAAAATGTTTACCTAATGAGAATATTGGCACCAAGATGTGAATGACTGCTGTGCTACCTTATCTCTTCAAAGAGAACCTATGAACTCAATTGAACCTCCAAGTGGTAGAATGGTAGAATGTTCCAGAGAGATTCAGTTTCTGTTGCTCTATGATTATTTCAGGCAGCCACATCTCTAAACTTGCCCACATTTCCCTTCAAATACTCTTTCAATATGCTTTCAACAACAAGTACTTATTGGGAACAATTTGTTACAGGCACTGTGCCAAGTGCTGGGGACCTGTTAGTTAGAAAACAGACATACTCTCTTACAGAATCTAAGCTTCAGGAAGGCAGGGGCTATAGTGTATAGAGTTAGCATTGTTTTGTACCCACCACAATCCAATTCTCACTTTGGCAAATGGTTGTGTACTCTCTTAAACTCAGTATAAACAATAGAAAACTAATAGCATGTAGGTGGGTCGTGATTTCACAGATGTAATCATTGAAACCACGAAGAGTATTGGCACTGGATACTATATTTCAGTATTTATTTCTCCCTCCTTCCCTTCCTCCCATCTTTCCTCCCTTCTTCTCTCCTTTCCTTCCTTTCTTTCTTTCCTTCCTCACCCCCCTTTTTTTCTCTTATTACCACTCAAATTATTCTTGAAAACTGAGATGGATTTATACAAATCAGCTCTTGGGAAAGACCTTCATTTGGGTCTAACCACCTAACATATCATATACCTTCTCCATTTACTAGCTGTGTGCCTCTGAGGTTCATTTGCTCTGCCTGTCAAATGAGGGGAATTAATAAGCTACCTTAAAGTATGCACTGCATGTACATAATTGGTGCTCAGTAAATGGAGCTATTAAAATCACTACTATTTAAATTTAGAACTCTTCATTAAATACTATAACTCATTACCTTTACAATTTTGGAGATGTTTTCTTAAGGCATGATTTGTGGAAAGATGATATTTAAATTAATAACTGCACGTTTCCAATTATAATGTATTACTTGCAGGACTTTTGTTTAGTATTTTCATAGCTTCATTTGTTTTGATCATCCTAGGTAGGTTCTTTATATACCCCTAGGTCAGTTAAGCAGTCAAAAAATCAAAAGATATTTGTAACATCTATTACTTATCAAATATTTTTATATGACACAGGAAACTGGGTCTACTTCTCTACCTTTGTCCTTGATTATTTTTTCCCCTCCTGACACAGTATATTGTGACCAATTGATGTGCTTTCTCACATACCCTATGGAGTCCATTGTGTTGTCTTAATGTCCCCAAGTTCAAGTGCAGGTTCTAGTGCTTATGTACCAGGTTTGGAGAGTGTCTGCAGAGATGCAAAACAACTATGTTGAAGGCCCTAATTCATAAAAATTTTGGCATGACTTAGAAAAACATAAAGATCTTATAGTACCCAAACCAAATTAAACTGTATCACAAGAAACAAGTAAAATTTGTGGACCATTCTCCAGGAACTACACTGCTGTGAGGTATGTTTGAAGGTTTGGCTGAGTCCAGTTTGGCCCTCAGATCCAATGTTTTAGCTCCTGTATAGTTAATTTTCATTAGAAGGAAGTATTAATTGAATACTTTCTTTAAAAAGTGATTTGCATAAATGCAAGGAAAAAATCTCCAAATGATTTTTCTATTTCCTTTTGTAGTTCTCTTGGGAAATATGCTAAGTGTGACTATACAGTAAATATATCTAAATACAAACATTCTAAATTTTTTTCCTTTCCCAGTATGTGCTTACTCTTATAATGCTGTTGTTCAAAATATGTTTAGAACAGCTTTCAGGGCCTTTAGCACTTTCTTTGAAATGTCTTCAGTTGTGGAAAATCATCTTTCAAAGATGAAAGTGACTTTCAAAAATCATCAACGTTCATTTGGAGCCAGATCTGGGTAATCAGCTGGATAATTCCACTTGAAGTTAAAACAAAATCAAATGCGATAAATATGATAAAATCTGATAAAAGATTATGATAAATATAAAGTTTAAGTTGACTTTAAAAATAAATAAACAAAAGTTCTAAAATAACTTTAGGCAATGCCAACATCATTGCCTTCCAATATGACTGCTTTAAAAATCTAATTCTTTTGTTAAAATTTAATCTTGTAACTTTGATGACACTTCATGCACTGTGCTCTAACTCAGAAGGAAATTCCAAGAACTCAGGGACTGTGCTTTCAACAATTAAGGTATATTTTTACTCAAATGCTTAGTGTGATGCCAAGCATTCTGTGGCAACTGAATAAATAGTAGATGATGATGATGACTGACTTTGACATCAGTAGACTTGATAATGTAAGAAGACTTGGCAAGACATTAGTGACCATGCTCTGGCTGCTTCAGGATTGCTGGCATTGCCTTAGAGTAGAAAAATAATCAAATAACAACTTACTGAAAGTTTTTTGCTTTTTGGCAACTTCTAAAGCATGTGTCTCATGCTTGCTTCTGATGTAGCTTATGGAAATTATGTAGTGAAACCACTGTATGCTGAAGAACAACCACTGACAACAGGGAAAATTGGCACAGAGCAAACATGGAACGGCTAATTTTGAGAAAAGAAGATCCCTAGAGGTCATAATAATCATATCAATAGGCTGTTAACTCCAGGGGAATACTTATCAATTGTTGATCTACAAAGTATAGTCAAGCCACCAATAGTTTCCTATTCTCATTTATAACTTGGGAAACATTTGTACTCTTATTCCCAGGTATATTAATGGATCTGCATATGCATAAATTGCAGCAGATGCTTTAAATATACCAAAAAAAAAATCTCTGTGGCTTTTTCCCTGAGGGAGTTTTACATGTTAGCAGGAGAAATCAAGATACGCAGAAATAATTTTAAAAAAAATGCAAAGTAGAAAGTGATGAAATGATTTGAGATATACACATAAAGCGAAATAATTGGTTAGAAGGAGAGTCTAAGAATGTTCTATGGAGGAAATAACATTTGAACTGAGATTTAAGAGTGAGTTCAAAAATCCATGAGATGATATGGGGGAAGAGAGAGTTGTTCAGTTGGCTGGAATGTGGGGGTGTGAAGTAGGAGGGGTTGGAAATAAGTAGGAGAAGTAGATGAGAGTTAGATTATAGGGCGTGGGAAGGAATAAACAGATGTGTGATATTATCCGAACTTCATTAAAAACAATCTGGCAGCACTGTTTTCATTAGGGATCTATTTTAGTTAATGTTCAACAATCAGCTAATGTCCAAACATGAGCTTGAGATGTTGTCAACCATTATTACAATGTGAATCAAACTTGAGTTGTAAATGGATATTTAATTCTGTGGTCGCGGCACTTCTAATTGACTTAGTAAATTAAACTTCTCACACATGAATGGCATTGGTGTATATGTGTTTGCTTTATATTGTCCACTAGCTAGACATAAAACAAACAAACAAAAATAACTAACTGTCAAGCTAGATGAATGCTCTTGAAAATTCAGGTTCAGGCATGAATTACCTATTTTTTTCCCCCCCATGAAATGATGAATCTGGAAAAATCCTTAAGGCAGAGGTAGGACTGTATTCATTTACCTGTTTATAACACTTTAAGCAAGAAGAGACCAGTAGAATGATTGGTTCAAATTTTCTTAAACTTTTGTGTCGGAGTACAGGTTGGTACAAGCTTCTTTTTGGTTCCCCAGGCTACAATAAACCCAACATCTGCTCTCTTCTTATTGGTAAATTTAAAGCCACGCTTTGGCATAGGAATGTAGGCCAGGCTATCAGGCAGTTTGACTATCTTACCTTCTATTATGCTACTAATTCTGTTATCAAACAAAACAAAAACCAACCCCTAAACCTAAAACTTGTGATCTGTGCTCAGTTAACATCAAACCTCCAAATGGGTAAAGAGATCAGCAAAAGTAGGAGTATGGGCTTCATTATAACGCTGAGTCACCCTAAGAGGTGCATGCTTTCACTGAATTAAAGTTTCGGTGTTTTGAGTGTAGCTTTTAATAATACAGCGCTCTCATAACCAAGTGTGGGAGTAATAACAGAACAAGCAAATTTTAGGAAATTGGAGAAGGGATTCCACTACTGAGGAAACAAACCAAATTTCATGTTAAAGCTATTTGGTGCCCTATAATTTGAGTGTCCCTTCCAAATGTAGGTTTTTTTTTCATGTGGAATCGATGACTGAAAATGTGGGCTGCACAGACAATAGATTCAGCTCAGCAGGAATGCTACATGCTGTGGTATTACTTAGAATGTTTCTTTGATAGTTTTCCTCAGAGTACTGAGATTAAGTATAATTTTAGTTCAGTGTCGTTGACTGTAGATGATGAAAGACAGTGTAATATGTAGATAAAATCTATCAATGCATGCTCAATTTTACTTTTTCAAGTAAATATGTGACAGACTGTGCTAGACTCTGTAGGGTGTGCAAAGTTGAGGAAAGCAGTCTTTTTCTCAAGGATCTTCTATCTAGTTGGGAGCATAAGATAAACGTACAACCGGCTAAATCACAAGACAGGATATGTTAAATGCCCCAAGTGAGCTTACAAGCAACATGGCATAATGGTTTGGAGGAGCAGAATGTCCAGGAAAAGTTAAATGGAGACAATAGGTGTGAACTCCAAAAATCTGAGTGTCTGGGACGATGGTGGCCCCATTCATGAAAATACATATGTAAGGAGGAAGAGTAGGTTTGCCTGTTAATATGTTGAATTTGAGAAAGCAATGAAACATGGATATTCTGGAGGTAGTTGGAAGCCTATTTAGAGGGAATTTGAGAGTAGAGGTGTGAATGGACATACGGGGATAACAGTAGAAGTTGTGGAATGGATTAGATTACAAGAAAAACCATAGGAAAAAAAAGAAGAGCACTGGGAACTTTGAGGGAAAACCTAATTTTAAAGGACAGGAGAAGGAGGAAATAATGTTAATATCCTTAAGGAACGGTTTGAGCAGAGCAGAACCTGGAGAATGCAGTGTGACGAAATTTAAGAGAGGATTTCAGGAAGAAGTTGAGCAACATTGAGGATGGCAATTGAGGGCTCAAGGAGGATGTAGACAGAAGAAGAAATGGTATTTAGTAATTAGAAGGTGATTGATGCCTTTTAAGAGAAAGGCTTCAGTAGAACGACAGGGGCAGAAACCAGATTAATTATTAAAAGTATGTTGGAGTATATGAAACAAATTACACAAAGATCACAACTTTTCCTGTTAGGACAACTACTCTGCCCTTTAATGTCAGGAAAATAATGCAATAGCTAGAGGACATTATTTCACAACAGATTAAGCATTAAAAAATATGACTATTTGCTGAAGTTATCTGAGTCTTTCTCACACATGCTACTGTAAACCCTTTTTTGAGATAACTGAGTGGCTTGTCTTCAGTAGTATTCACACTTGTTAATAGTACAAATGGAAACTACGTGTAGCTAGGCACCGAAGTGGGGTATGCCTGGAGTAGGTGATGGAAAATAGCGAGAAGATTCCACTTCAAAGGGCTTAGCATGTAAAGCTATTTTAAAGTCATTGATTTTTTCTCTGTCTTGGTGTGCTGATTTCTCCTCCTGAACTTCTCTGCTACTCTTTGGACCCCAATCTTTTTCCTTTAATGGTGTTTTGATTAGTTGAACTATGGTCACGCAATTATATGGCATATCTCTCTTTCTCCTTCTTCGATAAGATTAACCAGCTGATGATTATGGAAACCAGAATAAGATTTCAACGACATCTTTTATTTTTATGTTGCTTTCTATCTATCAAACCCTATTTGCATATATGCTTCCATTTGACCTCAGATCAGTGCCACAGGATAAACAGAGATCTTTTGGATGGGAATAAAGAGATGGAGGAAATATGTGAGTTTTAAATTGATTCTTAACAGTACCATTGTTAATTCCATCTCCTTTTCTTAAGGCTGTTTTTTCCCCTTTGGTCAAATTAGAGATATGTAGATAGACATTTCTATACCATTATTTTTAAAAGTTTATATGCTCATGGACATTGGATAATTAGATATAAATGATGGAAACATTATTGAAATAAAATTAAGTAATTATTTTTATTTATTAAACTTAATACTGAAAGTGGAATATCCCAAAACTATAAGGGGTTAGAGTGAAGCAATTTGACTTTATCTTATTCTTGAAGACTCTTCCCCCATTTCAATTTGACAATCCTTCCATAAAAACTATCATAGTTAATGAATAATAATACTTTGAGTTATTTAGTGTTAAAGAAAGAGTATTTAGGAAATTAGAAATTAAAGGGGGAAGTTTAGAAAAAGAATCATTTATTCATGAATTCTTTGATTTATATAACATTTATTGATATCACTATGTGCAAGGTGTCATGCTAGATCTAGGACATGGGCTTGCTTTGGTGAAGGACATAATATTCTTTTGAGAGAGAATGTTTTCCCTGAAGTCCTGGTGTTGGAACAGAGTTAGCTGGCAGGTTGTCAGTGGCTGAAAGAGTGGAGAAGGGAAGGAAAGGCTGACAGAGAAATTCCAGAATAATATGAGGAGTAGGATACCACTGTTATCTTCTTTTCTTTCCACTGGGAATCTTACTGAATCTCAGGAGGGAAGGCTGGTTGCAGAAGGAAGATTGCAGAACTGTCAGGTAAAACTCTGAGTTGAAACACTGCTGGCCTTTCAAATAGTTGAGGAACTGTGCTCTGGTTATTCCACACCACTAAGACTTCACAATAGGGTTGACGAGAAAAAGTCAAGAGCAACTTCTACTTTGAAAACATGGGAAAAATTAAGAATGAATCAAAATATCTTTGCTATTATATTTCTTTAACGTTTTAAGAATTTTTTTAAAAATCAAAATATGCCGTGAATGGAAGGTCATGTTTCAACTGGTGTTGATTTAATTCTTACTCAAGAGAGAAAATTGCCAGTTGAATCATCAACCTCAGTTTTTGTAGAATCAGATTTTTACCTCTCAGAAAGCTCTTCTATAAGAATTGTCCAGAGTTAAATGGGGGTGGGGGGTGACAAGTTCATAGCCCAGAAGGAACATTGTGTCTCTGAGCTATCAAAACATTCATCATCACAAACATTGATCAGCAGGGATTCCCTAGAAAATCTTTGGCTTCTAATAAACACTAAAGATATGTGAATGGGAAGACTAGATTTGGAGAGTAGTCTGTATGAGAAGAAAGTACTCTGATGATAGAACACACCTGTGTATCCTGTGAATTGGCAGAAGGGTATTGACCGTGTTAACAGTTGACAGAGGCAAGGACATAATATCTTTGAGCAACCTCTTTGAAGTTGGGTATTTTTTTTTCTGGTAGAGTGAAGGGTATTGGTGGTAGTGATTGCCTATTCTCTATCGATAAGAAAGACATAGCCTCTACAGAGTTCACACTCTGGCTGACTCCACTCTTGGCTGATGAAGCAAGCTAGAATGGCTAGTTCTACTAGCAGTTATCTGAGCCAGTCCACACAGGTCTTTGCTGTGAATCAGCACTTGTGAGGTTCCACAGAGTATAAGAAACCAGAAATACTGGTTTCTGCCAACTGTTGGACTCCTAAGGACTGGTGTGACTAATTGACTAACAGCAGCTTCGAATCCTTTCTGGGAGGAGGCAGGGTTTATAAATAAATAGAAAACAAACACAATTGACTCAAACTGAAATTTGTGGCTTTGATTTGATATGGTAGATATAGTCAACCTAGCCTAAAAGAGAAAACTGGAGTGTATACATTTATGCAATCAGTGTTCAACTTCTTATTGCTTCTAAAAGAATCAATTATACTTTTGGAAATGATCATGTGATTAATAGAATGATTGTAATGCTCTGAAAATGAGAATATGAAATGATAGTGAATGAAGATGAGTATGAGGCATTTTAATAAAACTAAAAACATGCTAATACTAGTCATTAGAGTTTTACTCATTGTATATTCTTCCAAATTCTGTTTTTAATTGTAAATACTGTAACATTAATTATAAAATAATTCCATCATTTTTTCCTGTGCTCAAATCTAAAATTTCTCTTAAAAAAAAAAAAAAAAGCCAAGGCTCTTTACAATTAAAACCCCCTGCTTTAAAAGAAAACAGGAGCAGCTGAATAAAAGACATTTTTTGCATTTCACTCAATCCTCACTTATAAGATATATACATTCATGTACATGTTTGTGTTTTCACCGCTTTTAACAGTCCTGGGTGCCTGAAGTTGGTGCTATTTCCCAGACTGATAGAGCAGAGATTGCAGATCCATGCTCTGCCTCCTGATTCCTGGGATTAGGAAGACAAAAGCTGATGTGTGGGAGAAGAGGAGTTTCTGGAGGCACGTGCAGCTAGCTGTTGCTAGCACATCCCAGCACATCAGCCAATCTGACAGCAGTGCTGACGTCCATTCCCAACCTCTCGTTTCAGGGCAAAGAGATGCTGCCAAAGAGCCTTCTCTTTCTTAACTGCACACATAGAAGGGTAAAGCCAGAGGTTTTGACCATCATTCCCATCCCAGCGGCCTTTTTCCTGAATAGCTGTCAGGATCTTGGGTGATCAAGAAATAAGCTCTGTAAGGCACCTGTACCCTACTTTTTGTTACATATAAGTAATTAAGCTTCTCTTAAAAATAGCTGCTTTCAGCCCATCCTTTTTATGGTATAGGAACATGGAGACTTAAGTGGGTGATTTTTCTTTTGTTCTGTATAGTCTTTTCCATTTCTAGAGGAGATTCCATATAAATAAGAATTAAACATTGTTTCGCTATTCCCAATACATTTAATACTGCCTATTATTTTAATTGGCCTAGTCATTTTAGAATTTAAAACAGCAAATGCTTAATTAAGATTGCATAAGGAATTTTCAACTCCTGGGAAACTGAAAAAAAAAAAAGAAAAGAAGAGTTCAAATAAATAGTATATTAAATCATCCATATACTAGGCTATGCCATATTCCTTATACTGACCTTACCCAGTATTTCATAAAGCTGTCAGCTCAGCTGCATATCATCCAGATGTCTTGTTTTGGCTCACCAAATTTCAGAATTGGCTCTGAATACTCGCAAATATTTTCTTTTAAAATGTAGAGTATATTACTGGTTGCCTCCAAGTATTTCTGTAATAATGTAAGAGTCTGTGTTTACAACTAGAAGGCTAGAATATTCAGCAGCGGAAACCAATGACTGGAAAGCAACTCAACTGAGGTTCACTTCCTGGTCTTGTCAGCTCTAGGCCAGAAGAATACAGATCATGAATTTCCTGTGGGTGGTGTCATAGAAAAGTAGGGAGAATTGGCAAATTGGGCCCGTGGAGATATCAAACATAGTCATTGTTTAATTCTGATAAAAATATGCTTTTATAGAACAATTAAATCTTTATAGACTCCAATAGAACATTCGATGTGTTTCCCAACTTGTGCATTCCCCATTTGAATTGGAGCTTTGGCTGGGATGGCCTCCTCCCTGAATTTCAGAAGTGCTAAAATAACAAGCAATGTCTGGCTGGGTGATTTTCCACATTCGCCCTGTTTAAAGAAAGAAGCTTGTTTTACTGTAAACAGTTATGGGAACTGTTTGCTTTGGATGGGCTGGGTCCGTATGGGCTGAGGAGGGCTTTCTTACTCTGGTTTCTTGCCAAGGTGGAAATTTGATGCCAAAGGCTTCCCAGTCATATAGAAGCATCCTCTAATTTGAATAAGTTGGATCCCAAGAAAGTGTGTTGGGGAGCCCAGGAATAGTAATGGCTTGAATAAACAGCCCCTTGACATAGTAGCTTGCACTAACCTAGCATAGAGTAGAGTTCATTGTCGTATCTGGGATTGAATATTTCTTGGATCTGTTTTTGTGCTACTAATGATTAGGGAGGCTCCAACTGAGACTATGCTGTACATCTACAGAAGCCTTTGGAATCTTACACTCCCTACATCTATTAAATTTAGAAGATAAGCATTCTGGGTGGTTTAGCACAGTCATGAGCTCCAAATGGGTATACAAAGGTGAGTTGGGTGTGGCTGCTAGAAGCCAGTTTTACATCTAATCATTCCATTACTTATTGTACTCAGAGTGGATGATACCTATGGAGTTGTGGTTCTAAGCACAAGCTCCAGAGACAAATTGTATTGAGTTTAAACCCTGCTTCTACCAATTATTTGGCATGCAAACTTGGACAAGTTGCCTAACTTTGCCATGCAACTTTCTTTGCCTCTGTAAAATGGAAAATGTCATCAGATCTCAGTAAGTTAATATATGTGAAGCACTTAGAATAAAACCAACACCAAGTAAGTACTCAATAACTGTTAGCTACTTTCATATTCTCCTCTTAAAATTATAAGTGATGTCCATTGATTACTGACTCACTGTCTAGTTTGATGGTTCTGGTTGGAAAGGGAATTATAGGTAAGTGAGAAATATGTGGATGTGCCATTTGTCCACTATAACTCCTATGTGTACCCTTATCTGTGCACAAAAGTGAAATTGGGCCTATTGACTGCTCCAACATTTATGAAGACTTCTTTTCTGAAGTGACCTTTTTGGTTTTTATGTAATTAGGTCGATCAGTTCTGCTTTTAATATTGTTCTGTCCTTTTGATGGTTAAATTCAAGCTGTGCTTATTATAGTTAACTCTTACCCAGAGGTTGCTGTGTGCTAATCCTCTAAGACAACAGCCTATGGAAATAGTCATTTCTACACACAAATCGCAGTTGACCAAATCTACATATTCTCTTAGATATGGGACAGAATCTCTAAAATACCACATTGCAAGTGGAAGGTGGGGCATTTACAAGTAGCAGATTATTGTATAACCATTTCCTGTGCCCCAGCCTCCTCTGACTTCAGCTGCTTTTTAAAGCAACTGATCCAGAGCTCCTGTTATGAGCCATATATCCCACACCTCCCCCATGCAGCTCCACTAGCCACTCCCTGTCTTGGATTTTGGTTACTTTTTGTCACACAGTCTTGCAGATCACATTAACCAAATCTACTAACCTGTTGTTCCTTCTGTCTCTGGTGTTTGTGTGTTTGATATGCCAGGCCCATAATCATTTGTTCATTCTTTCATTTATTCAGCCATCCATCAGGAATTTATTAAGGCCCATTATATACTAGGCACTGAAGATGCAAAGATGAACCAAGTTCTCTATAGCAGAGACCATATCTTAGATTCTAGAGGCAAGATAAACAGATGGATCATGAAAGGGAGCAAATGGTATGGGGTAATGGTTAAAAATGTGGAATTTGAGCCTGAGTGCTTGGGTCCAAATTCTTGCTCTGCCACTTCCTATCTGTTTGACGTTGAACAAGTTACTTGACTTCTCTATGTCTAGTTTTCATATTTGTGAAATGAGGAGTGTCATTGTACCTACCTCACAGGGTTCTTATAGGAGTTATAAGAGAATGCCTGAAATATAGTAAGTGCTATATAAGAGTTTGTTAAATAAATAAGTTCAACAACAGGAATATACACAGGTATTATAAGAGTACCAAGCCCTATTAACAAGATCAAAATACTTTTTCCACTCAACCTTCTTCCAGGTTTGAGCACTCCTTTCGCTTCAGGAGAATAGAAAAAACCCACAAACAAATAAACAACAATAAACAAAAAAACTCAAACCAGGCCAGAGTTTGGCTATTGAGCATTGGGGCAACTTGTCCTGATCTTGTACTTTATTTACAGAAATAAGCCTTTTGCCCTGTTTCTTGGACCAAACATCTACCTTGTATTTGTTGCAGTGACTGGGTCTTTGTCTTATTTTTTCTGTGTCCTCAGTCTCTGCCTTACTTTCTGGTCAAGACTTTAGTTCTTCTGGAGCTGACGTTCTGCCTTGATCTTGCCAGTCTGCCCTAGAACACCATCCTCCAAACAGAGTCCTTCTACCAGCTGCCAGACCTTCTTGCTGCCTCCATCTCTGAATATTACTTGCTCTAGGATTCTCTGTTGCTATGTTTCTTCCATTTGTTCAGCCACCCACCTGCCTACAATTTTACTCTCTGAACGTTATCCCCACCCATGTGACTGGCCTCTCCTAAGTGTCTGTTTCCTAAGCATTTGCTTGGCCTTCAGAGACAGGTGTTTAGTCTTTGGTCTTTTATTCTCACTTAAGGGCTGTTCTGCCACCTCTTAATCTTCCTACTGACTGAAAGAAGGTGGTAAGGAAGAAGAGCTGAGTCTGATATTCTCTGCGTTGCTCATGAAGTGACCTATGTAGCTTAGTTGTTGGTTCCAAGGGAATTTTGGGGTGCTTGCATGAGAAGTAGCTGTAATAAGTAACTGTGCCCAGGCAAAGGTGTGTGTAAGAGGATGTTGCTATATATAAAGTTTGCTACTTGGGAACTTTCTCTTCTTGATGGCAATTTCTTTACTAATTTATCTCCCAGAATAACCAGTTTTGCTTAGCACCAGTCGTGCATGTTGCCTGAATACGCCTCAATTAATGAAGTCGTAATATTGCAATACTGGTTTTTATTTCAGTCCTTTCTACATATTTTTTCCTTCTTAGTGTTTACATGCAGGTTAAACATTTGAGAAATCCATGATTTCCCCTCCATTTTCTCCCCCATTCCCATTTTTGCTTCTTCAGAGTTTTCCAAAACTTGAGTATAGTTTAAATGTCGGTCCAAAGAATTTCTCTTTCCATGAATCCCACTTCTGTTGAACATGGCCACTTTCTTCCTGAGTAGGAACATCCAGTCATCTCCATTAAGATAGTAACCTCAAAGCTCCATTACTGACGAGGCTGTCATGAAAGTGAAGCAATAGTGGAAGGGAAATAAAGGACACAGTATAATTCCTGCTTTTAACAACAAAACCTAATTTTCATTAGGCCTCATGCAGCTGCCTAATTTCCATTAGTCACCTGCTGATTTATTTTAGCCCCATGCACAGAAGACAATCTTATTTTTCCCTTCAGTTCTATTTGGTACTTAGATTTAATAGAAAGTTTAATTATAAGTGCTAGAAGTCATCTACAGATTATTTCTCATTTGTGAATTATTTTATTTTCCATTTTTACGGTGTATGGTATTCTTGACTAAAATAATTTTTATTTTAAACAGCATCTGACATTCGCAAGGATTTTAAAGCACATTCATACATGTTGCCTCGTTAATTCTCACAACAGCCCTGTGAGGTAAGCAGAGCTGTTATTATTCCTATTCTATAGATGAGGAAATGATGGCATAGAGAAAGATTATAAGAGGATAAGTAAAAAGTGCATGGGGGAAAAAGCACACTAAAGGGAGAGCCTGAAGATCCAGCACTGCTTATAGCTCTCGCACTGTTATTACTAAGTATGCGCCTCTAGGCAAGCCTCTTAATCTCTCCAGGACTCAATTTCTTCATCTGAAAAGTGAGGGACTTAGATCTGATACTCCATAGGCTTTCTTCTGGTTCTAAGTCTGGATGACATTGTTTAAACAGGTATATTCATATTTACCTCCTGTAATACTCAGCCTCTCACAGGTAAAGAATATGAACACATACACACACACACACACACACACACACACACACACACACACACACAAGTTGAGGCCAAGCAATCCTGAAGTGAGGGATGTTGGATGGGAGAATAAGGGAAATGGGGATGTAGGAAGAGATGATTTGTTCTTGAAAAGACGTAATATTCATTTTAGGTAGACTGAGGTGACAAGTCCTAGTTGGGAGAGTGTTTGATCAAGTTCAATGCAAATTTGGAGGAATTAGAGGATTGGGAGAAGGCTGAAAATTATATCCCTTTAGAGGAGAAACAAACTGGATATCAATTATAAAGTTTCACTGGTTGATGGTTAATAGAAGCATGGTAATCATTCTAATTTTTAAAAGACTTTTTTGAAGAGCAGTTTTAGATTCACAGCAAATTTGAGAGGAAGGTACAGAGATTTACGATACACTCTCTGTTCCCACACATGTATGGCTTCCCTCAATATCAATGTAACTATTAGAATTTTGAAAAAACAAACAAATAAAAACACAAACTTTAAAGTATAACTACTTCTATAAATGCAAAACTGTGAAATACCTTTTGAAAAAATAATGAGTTTATTAATCTTTGCATAAGAATCTTTTGGGAAGAGGGTGCCTTTCTCTTCCTCTCATTGTGTTAGTTACAATGTTTTGGCACTAATATTTAGTCAAAAAAGGATGTGACCACAGGAGTATCTGTTTCATAACACATAATCTTGAAGGATTTCAGTTTTAGTGCTTACATGTTGGTGTGCGTGTGCATGTATGTGCATCTATGCATTATAATATTTTAATAGCTTAGATGCTTTTTCTGACTATATAATACAACTCATTCTTATTTGCTGGAGCCATCATCTTCTCTTGGTCACTGATAATTGCTAATAGAAACACAGCAGCATCGTTAGAATACCTCTTAACTGAATCCGAAGTGAGGCAACCTACATTATTCACCTTGTCACTTGAGTATCCAGCAATAATGGCCTCTCAGTAAAATTGTGGTTGAGTAAAGCATACTCTTCCTAAAACTATAATAATAATGTTTATAATTGGCAACAGTGAAAACAGTTTCATGATGCCACGAAATTAACAAAATAAGAAATGAAACTCTGTGTGAGGTTAAACTACCAAAGCTTCATGTAATACCTTCAAGTCATGATGTTTAGTGAATATCATTCTTTTATTTCTGAGGTCTCAAAGCAGTGGAAGGTCCCTAGTTTTTGAAAAGACAGTGACAGTTTCTGCAGCTGTATAGGCAGGGATTTCTACTTGTGCTGAAAATTTTGAAAAGTGAATAGCCCACATGGAGGTTGACGAAGGCACTGGCATATGCATCTTGAATACTCTTAGAGCCATGGAAATAAAACTCAGTATGAAATTACAAATGAAACTTTCCTGTGGTCTTAGATTGAGACTCCAAAGCAGAGTGTAATAGGAAAAAAATACCTTCACATTCTATCAAGAGGAGCTAAACCAACACCAGGGCCTTTTAAGGGGTGCCCTAAACTATTTCTATGACCTGTTTCTATGTCCTCACCCAACTCCAACAAGAGTTCTTCAGAAAATTTATTTAAATAACAATATTACTGAGGTATAATTTACATATATATCATCATATTTGCCTTTAAAAAAAATACAATTCAATGGTTTTTAGTATATCTACAGAGTTATGTAACCATCATGGCGATTTAATTTTAGAACATTTTTATCATTCCTGAAAGAAACCCATACTCATTTGTAGTTATTCCACATCTCTCCTTCTCCTGGCCCTTGGCAACCATGAATTTGCTTTCTGTCTCTGTGGATTCTGGACATTTCATTTAAATGGATTCACACAATATGTGGTCTTTTTCTGTGTGGCTTCTATACTTAGCATAATGCTTTAAGGCTTATCCATGTTGTAACACATTTTAGAACTTCACTCCTTTTTATGGCTGAATAACACTCCATTGTATGTATATGCCACATTTTATTTAACTGTTCATCTGTTGATAGAAATCCATTTTTTTTTTTTCCAATTTGGGGCTGTTATGAATAATGTTACATGAACATTCATGTACATGTTTTTGTGTGGTCTTAGAGAATTTGACCTCTGTTCTCTGAAGATTGCGAGCACAGGATACGGAGTCTGTTCCTTGCCTAGATATGACGCTGGCTGGAACTGCCCCTTACAAGAGAAGAGAGGATGTGGCAGTGGGACTAAGCTACAATGCCGTGATGAGCAGGGTAAGGATTGTGTTTTATGAGGACTAAGTGGACACCATGGGAGATATAACCATCTTGAAAAGACCCTGACCAAGAGTACTGTCTATGTGTGGGATTACTGTTGGAGCAGGAGCTAAGGGGGAATCATTAGTGGTCAGCAGGAGAAGACACTGTTCACTCGAGGGAAAAGAAAAGCATTGGAGATCCCCGGTGCGGGTTGAAGGTTTTTCTTATGAACAAACTTAAGTTCCCCACAGGAACTAGTCAGCTGGTATTTGAATATCTGTCTCACAGAGGACACCACCAGCTAAATAATGAAGACCTTTTTGCTTCTTTACTTCTTTACTTCTCCTTTCTCCTCTACTCAACTGGGGAGGAACAACAAACAAGATTGGGTGTGGTTGGAATAAGACTGTGTTCTACTTCCCCATTGCAGGTTACTGGAACTTATAAAGACCTGACCTGGAACATGGAGGAAGAAGATGCACAGAAAAGAGATAAGTTTGGATATTAGAGGAGATTGAACCTGTAAAATACCTTGAAATAAGACTGTTACAAAAGTAAAAAGCAACTGGAGAAGTCCTACAGTTTCTTTAAGATATTGTCTGGGGTCAGGAAAAAAAAATCTGACAGAGCAGGTTTGAAGGACAAGAACGGGGAAAAAATAAAGCTATATTCTGATTGTTCTTTATGGAATCTGGCCTGATTAATAAACATGTTTTTGTCAGAGTAAAGTTATTTTTGAATTTGGACTGCTTAGAACTTCTCAGACCCCAGAATTATGCTAGAGGTGTTTGCTGTAGTGGGTAGTGGTCTCCACTGGTGGTGCTGTCAATCAAAGGGCCTTGCCTCCCCCATCACAAATGTAGGTGTATGACCAGACTGACCAGTTAGAATAACTTGTTTCTAGGTGATAGCGGTGGACACATGATACCTGCATGGTGGAGACAGGACCCAAGGAGTGCCAAGAAAAGTTCTTGTAGGAATGTTGGAAATCTCTCTCCTCCTGAGATTATAAACTACAAATGCCACATGACCTATTTTTTCTAGAATCACCTACCCTTCCACGTAAAGAGAGCTTTCTGGAGAATGAAGCCAATCCAGAGAGGAGTGAGTTGAGAGACAGAGACCATTTGATTCATCATCACATCGTTTGATGAAAAACATTTAAAAAAAATTATTGGATCATGGGTACATGGAGTTGAGTTAATCATACTCTTTAGTTCTTTTCATACGTTTCTATTGGTTTGTAAAAGATACCTCTCATTCAAAAATTATCATTCCCCTTCATCCCCCATCCCTTTTTCTATTCTCCTTCCATTACAGGTACCTACTTAAATGTATTTATGTATTTTTCAAGGATACATACATATCAAAGAATAGAAATTGGCATGGTTTTATATATATGTATTTTAAATATGAATAAGTGACATTGTGTTAGAGACTTTGGTAACTTTCTTCCTTTTTTCATTTTTAACCCAATGCTGTGTTTTGAAGTTCTAATTGCCTTACTGTCTACAATTCATTGACCTGACTATGGTGAGGGCTTCTGGATTGACTAAAGCTGCCTACTTCCATAAATAACACTGTCATTGACACGTTCACGCATATCTACGAATATACCTTGGAGTGGAATTGCTGAAACTAACTTCTGGACATTTCAGTTACTGCGTAAACCAATAAATTATCTTTTTTTTTTTTTTTTTTTTTTTTTTTTTTTTTTTTTTTTGCCACAAGAATGCTAGTTATGAGACCTTGGTTAGGGAGATTTTCTTCTGTGGTACATAGATTTTTCTCCAAGTGTTTTTGTTTACTGAACATTTTGAGACTCCTCAGAAGTCTTCCTGTCACACGCTACTACAGGTACCCCCGTTAAAGATACAAAGGTCAGTTGAAGTAGCTGAAGAATAATGGAACAACGTTTTATTCCTTAACAATGAGCCAATACCAATAAGACGAAAATCAACAGAGATCAATTCAATGGACTATAAAACTATTCATTGATGTATATTCTAACATTAAATGAATCAGGAAAAGGTAGACCTAGTTTGACAGCAGTTCATATGAAAAAGGCATAGAGATGTTAGGTGACCTTAACTTAAAATGTATGGTGACAGTCTGAAGAGGCTGTTAGAAGCACCAATGCAATCTGAGCAGCAGTAATTGAAGTGTGTTGTGTTCAGACTGGGAGGCAAGGGAGAAATCACTCTCTTCTTTGCTGGCTTTACCATCTTTGGAGTATTATTCTGAATGCCAAGCTTAAAAAAGACAATGACAAAGTAGGATGCTTCCAGATGAGAACAACTGACATGGAAAAGAAATCTAGAAGCTATCATGCCAGCAAACACCAAGGGAGTACCAGCTGTTTTCAAATATTTGAAAGGCTTGCATGTAAATAATGGTAATGCCTTACACTATATATAGCACCACATGATTTTCATAACATTACATTTTTATTAATTTATTTGATTCTTACATCGGCTTTATGAGATAGACCGGGTAGACACTGCTCTCATTTTACAGATGAAAAAACTGAGGCTCAAAGAAGTTATCTTGACTTTGCTCAACATAGCATGGCAGTTGAATGGAGATGCTGGGACTAGGTTTCTTGACTTATGTTTAGTGCTTTTTCAATTATCTTAAGTAATTGAAAACTTAAGGCTTCCATATTCTATGCTTTCAAAGAGGGCAAACTTAGGACCAATGGGTGTTAGTGAACCAGAAGGCAATAAATACAACATAAAGAAGATTAAAAAGACATTAAGAGCTTTCTAACAATGGAAAGGGTAGCCCCCCAAAATGTGAACTCTGTCGTGGATACTCTTCTAGTAGAGACTAGATATTAGTCTTCCAGGGATATTGTAGAAAGATTCCTGTATGGAAAAAGACATTGGACAATATCCCTTGTTTCCATAACTGTTGCTTCATTTTTATTGGACTGAGAAAGAAATAAACATATCAGTATTCTAGCAAACTGCTATGTTTTCATCTGTCAGTTTGCTAACTAGAGCTGAGGTCTGAAAATAAAATTCTGTTTGAAAAATATTATTCAGGCTGGTGGCAGATAATGACTCATTAATATGTTTGTGTCAATCTTATTTCTGTTTAGCCATTGATCATGAGTACATTGGTATTGATGTCTCTTACGCTTTAGCCATTTACCTTAACACCATTTATACACGGAGACAAAAGAATAAGAGGATAATGAAAAATCAGAATCTGGGAACTGAGTTGCCTGGGCTAAGGGTTAAGGCCAAGTCACCTCAGAGGTTCACAAAGTCCTTTTTTCTGCAGCCTCAAGTATTTTTATTTTTACTGTGTGTCTGAAGCTTATGACATGATCGAGGTTAGTAACTATGGAAACTGGAGTGATTTATTTACCACTGAGAAGGTTTAGCACTGACAGAATCAGAACAGGCTTCCTCATGCAAACAGTGTCTGCCCATCCTTTATTAAGGGGATCTGTGGAAAAAATATGGATTAGTGAAACTGAGGAATCTGAGGAAACATTTTAAATGAAGGTATGTAAGAGCAAAAGGGAGAAAGAAGGGGATTGAAGAACCATGGAGACTGACGTTCCTTCTCAGCTCCATGTCTCTACTTGCCCGGTTTCCTCATTTTGAAATGCCTTTCCCCATCCAGAATGGTGACCTTCTCCTAGCTTACCCCACCAGTCCAAAGCCCACCTTGTACACACAGCCTTCCCAATAAAATGAATCAATGTTTGTCCTTTTTCTGACTCACTGTAGCAGATAGTTTCTGTATCATACCTATTTGCAGCAGATTACATTAGACTAAACATTTTTATTATTGTTCTCAAGGTTGTCCCACATGTCCCGCTTGTATTTTGTTTTCTGCTCAAGAGTATCTGGACAACAGGTTGAATAAGGGCTGAAATCCAGCCCAAGCTCCTTTCTCTATGCCAATAGCCCATTGAGAGGAAGGAGTGAGTGCCTTTTCAGATTCTCATAAGACATCAGATGAACTAGTGGGGGCCCTGATTGTCCCCTGTTAGACTTGTGTTTACCATATCTCTCCCCAATGAGTTTGTGTGCTCCTTGAGGCCCGGGGGTCTGTCAGATCTGTTTCAGTATTTCCCATTGAAGGTAAATGAACAGAGAGGCAAGGAATAGAAGGAGGCCTCATCTCAGGAAGAAAAGCACAGAGCAGATGGTCGATAAAAGGAGGAGAGGGGAGAAGGCCTAGGGAAAGAAAGTGGAAGCAAAAGAGTTTGCATATTCAGAGACCATTTCTTGTTTCTTTCTTTTTCTTTTTTTTTTTTATTGTGCTTCAAGGGCACATTGGTATTCCATGGAGTTTCTGGCTCCTAATCTCTTCTTCTATCCAATGAGCACGTGAACAAGGGCTAAGATGCCGAGCTTGTTAGAGCTCTATTAGCCAAACCTGGGTCCTGCTGGTTGCCATGACTGGGCTCGAGGGGGTTTGAGGGATGAGACCAGGGCTCAGCACAGATTTGGAGTTACAAAACAAAAGCAACAGAAATCTGTGGGAGATGACCTGATGTATTTCACTGGATCTTGTGGGAAAAGCCCCAAGAAAATCCTTCCCGTTCCAAACACTCCTCTTCACTTTTCAAAGTGAGGTTGCCCTTTGTCATCATCAGGCGCAGCTGTGTCTTCTGCAAACAGGTTTTCCAGTGGACTTGCCTCAGACTCCTGTGGCAGAGTCAGACCTGGCTGACCTCCTTACATTTGATTTTGCTCTTTTCAGAGTCAATGTAAGTTGTGCATGTGACTTAAGAAGAAATCAGACTGTTTCATTGTTTCCTCTCCCTAAACTTCCCCTAACCTCAAACCCCAACCAAAAATACCATCAACTCACCACTCTTGAGGAAGCCTCAGGAGAAGCTAAAGCATGTCTGAGATGTGATTGCAGCTGAATACCAAATCGCAAGAAGAAAGAAAGCAAAAACTTATCAAAAATATGGAAATCTAAGATTTGCTTTATTTTTTTAAGACATCACGAAAACTAGGTCCATTTAGAACAGGCAAGACTCGCCAGCTGGAATGGGTTGCAGATGACCAGAAGAAGCAGGAAGGGCTGCTGTCATTCTGAGGAATAATGGAGTCCCTCCCTCTCTGACACAGCACAGACTTCATTAGCTAATGCTTTTCATATCTGGGAAGCAGTAACACAAATAAGACATGGTATGATGCAGCATGAACAAACTAAATTTTGACTGAATAGTAAAAAAAAAAAACAAAAAAAAAACCATAGCACGAAACCTCTGTATCCTCAGACCCCTTCTTTTGTTTAGATATGTCCCAATATCCATAAACAACAAAATTGTAGATCACTGGAAGTAGATGTTGCAAAAACTGTCTAATGCTTACTCATTAGCAAGAACCCAAGACTTTTGCTTTGTGGTATAGAATGGCAAACAGATTCTTCCAGCTAATAGCTTTCCTCTTTGTAGAACTGGGCAAAGTAGACCACTGGGACCTTGGACAAATCACTCAGTGACTCCAAATTCCATTAACTCATCTGCGAAATGGGGATTAAAGTGATATCAGATGGGGTTACTGTGAGGATTAAATGAGATGATTTATGTGAAACAGCCATTTAGTGCAGTGCTTGGAAGATAGGGCTCAATTAACGTTTGCTGTCATTATGGTTTAGCACAATGGTTAAGCACATGGACTCCAGCGCCAGCATGTCTGTCTTTGGATCCTGCTGTTACTATTTACTGGCTGTGCAACCTTTGGCAAGTTACGCAACCTCTCTGTTCCTTTATTTCCCCAATTGTAAAATGGAGAAAAGACTACCAACTATCTCTTAGGGTTATTGTGAGGATTAAATGAAGGGAGTAAACCCCTAGAACACTGCCAGGCCCAGTGAACACCATATAAAGTGTTAATTCTTTTCATTATTCTGTAAAAAGAACTTTGTTGACTAGATGTTTCTCGTACCATATCTCCACTCCCTACCCCAAGTCGTAGAATTCTCAGACTGTATAGCTCATCCTTTCTTTGAAAATTTGAGCTATGAGAAAAGCCTTAATTCATGAAACCCCATTTCCTCTCTCCTGGGAGACCTAAGCAAGGACACATCCCGTGGTGAGAAAGTGGTAGCACCAGAAATCTCAGCTGTGTAAGAGTCCATATAACTCCTGCCTGCCCTCCTCCCTCCCTGGCTTAGTCCTGGAGGCTCAGGAATGGACCCAAGGATCTTGGGTGCCTGTTGAAATGCCAGCATCTTAGCTTAGCCCTGGTCCTTGAGGAAGACCTGAATGGTTACAGAGGACTCCAGACTGCAGAACAGAGTAGCACTCCCGGCTCCATCTGCTCACCAGACTGACTTGAAGTGAATTCCACAGTCCAGGGAGATCCAAGGCTTGGGAAGGTCGCCTAGGGCCACGTGAACTGAAGCAGTCTTCCGGTTTGGAATTTTATCCAGGGATAGAGAGACTTTAGCTATTTTCTAGCAGTAGTAGTAGGGTGATAGTGTCTAAATTGCTGCAGCTAAATTGTATCATCAACAGATAGCTTCTATTTGCTATTTTTTTCATACAAAAATCCAGTCTTAAAAACCTCTGGATCTTTCTGTTCATGATTTGTAGAAAAGTCAGCACTAGCCAAAGGGTGAATTGAGTGTGTGAAAACAAGTCAATTCTGAGCAGCACTGTAAATGTGTGGGAAGAGAAATCGGCCCTTAATGAAAACCTGCTCTGTGTCAGCCAATGTGATTCATAGGCTGTGTCTCTTTGAAACCTTACAAGAGCCATAGGAAGTAGGTACCACAATTATCTCCATTTTATGAATGAGGACATTGAAGCTATAAAGGGTCTCACTAACAGTGATGTGACAGAGTCTGGAATCAAATCTGCTTCTGTCTGATTTCAAAGCCTGTGCACCTGGCTAAAAGTTTCCCATCTTACCTCTCGACCCTCTCCTGTTTCAGGTATCTTCTATTCTTCATTCCATCCTCTTCAAAACCTCCTCCAGAAAAGGAATTTACTAAAGATATTCAAGTCTTTGTGTGAATTTAAATCAACGTGCCACAGTTCCAAGGAGATTGTCACTTTTTAGGATTCTTCAGCAGTTCTTAAAATAAAAGTCTTTATTTTATTGAAGGGATTTTGGGCATTATCCAGTAGGTAGAGATGCATTTTGGAAACAGTACTCTTAAAATAATATAATTCCTACTCTTAGTTTGGTTTTGATAATTATAATAGCAGCAACAATGACAGTTATAATACCACTGACTGAAATAATCATTGAAATGGTACTTACAAGGGTATAGTGTAAACCACTTATTTAAATAATTTATATAAATTATTTCATTTACAACTTGCAGGAGAGTATTATTATTATTATTAATTTGTAAATGAAGAAACTGAAGCTCAGAGAGATTAAGTAACTTGCTTAGGATTATATAACTAGTAACTGTTAAAGAGTTGGTACTTGACCCTAGGCCTGTATGTCTTCAAAGACTGGGCATAGACTCACCCTTTGTGCCATATTGGAGAGAGCTAAGCCTTGGGGGGAGCCTCTTGAAATAGGCCAAAGGTTGTTGTTACCTTTCTTTCTTTTTGTAGATTGTTGTGCCCTTCTTGTACAGATGGCCATATGCATAAGATTAGGTAGCAGCCAATGTCTTGATTGAGTCTCCATCTCATAGAAGCAGAAATGAAATGATTCTGTTTCTGGCATCCCAGTGGGAGGACTGCCAAGTCTGTGATCGCTAGATCATTAGCTTAGCCAGATTCTACACTGTTTATTCTATTCTGTACCTTGTCTCTGTGGGATGATACTCTTTTTTATCTACATGGGAGATAAATTATACTAAATAACTTTTCAGAGGAGAATTAGGCCAAATTAGGTTTTGCACATGCTCAACTAAACGACCTTAAACTGGACTTGAAACACTTTGTGGTCTCAGGGATTTCATAGGATAATCAGTTTTCCCTGTTTCAGATCAAGTCCCTAAGACCAATACTCAAAATATTTTTAAAGTAATTATTCATGCTTTAGTGGAAGGAGTCAAAGTTTGTAAAATATAAGAGAAAGCCTGAAGACTATGCTGAGTGTTTCATCGCCTCTTGTGTTGTTCTCTGTGGGTTATGTTGAAAGGTACAGAGAGGGTCTAGATGTAATATACATTTGCTATACTGCTTTACACTTTATATTTGATTCTGTATATTCAATTACACTAAAGAAGGCAAGAAAGCAAACAGAAGGATAAAGCTCACCAGAAATTAGTATACATAGAAAGCAAGCTAGCAGCTTATGAGATATTGGTGAAACTCCTAGGATGTTATGGATAGATAACAAGTAAGGAAATACTCATTATCTAAATACTGAGACAGATTCCTAAGATGTGTTACATATAGATAATAAGTTAGCAATCTATAAAGTATGTTAAAGAAAGAATAAATTAAATATATGATGGGAAAAAATAAGAATGTTACTTATAGATAGAAAGGGATGGAGAGATCAAGTCATAATCATGTCACCTCTGTAAATTGATCACCCATTGGTGACACACATTCTGGTCCCACATGTCCTCTGCCCAAGATATAAACATGAAACCAGAGGGGCTCAGCAGGTTAATTGGGAAGCTATAGTTGCCGACAGTTGAACTTGCCCCTGTGTCTCTTTGATAGAGCCAGTGTGTCCTGTTAGCCCAGGGCACCTTTTGTCTGTGGGCCCACTTGCAGCAACCTCATCTCTGGTCATCATAATCACAACACTGGTAGGGAAGGCTGATGTGGTATAGAGAGGGAGAGGGATGGGGAGGGAAGGGAGGAGGGGGAGGGGAAGAGAAAGAGGATAGGGGAGGGGGAGGAGAAGTGAAGGAAGAGGGGAAGGGAGAGAGAGAGGGGGAGAAAAAGGCTATGAATGTGGTTCTTCTACCCACTTGCATTGTATTCTAAGTGTATTCACTTACCCCTTTTCCTTTGCTTCTTTGATGTATTTGAAATTAGTTTATTAAACCATGTAATTTGAGCATATTCAATTTCAAGGCTGTGAGCCTTTCAGTTCTGTGGTCTCAGGAATGGTTTCCCTGGTAGTGTTTTCAGAGGCTACCTTAGCATCAAGATGAATTCCTACTCGACATCCATAATAGATTGCTTCCACTTAGATCTTTTCACTCACTTCATCTGTTTCCTTGGATGAGACTCCAACTGTGGATTCTTTCACTCCATCAGAGGATCTAGGAAAGAGCTGTGCCAACGGAGTTTGGAATGGAGGCAAAATTAATTTTGGAGAGCTCCAATGTGTGTTGAAAAAGAAAGCAATCAAAGGAATGTGTTGTATCATATCCTGAATATGGTCTCAGGCCCTCTGCCAGGTAGTCAGTGAATATTTTTTATGAATTTGATTTTTTTCCATTAGGAAAATTACCAAACCTCTGAATTAACCAGAGAAGCACAGAGGGATAGCATGTCTGCCATTCATGTAGAGCATGTTGGGGAGGAAGGAAGAACAATGGTTTGTAAAAATGGGCCCATAACAAATGATTTTAATAACTTTGAGTGACTTAGTTGCTCACGTGGAGCGACCTCCTCAACATATTATTTATAACTTCTGTGTTTTTTCTAATATAACATCTTCCCCTCTCTCTGGTCACAGTATTCTGCTTCCCATTTACTATGTTTAAACCACAAACTTCTTGCCACTATCAGTCACATGGCTCTAAAGTGAAATGTAGATTATAAAAGGAAACACTTCCCATGTACTTATGAAATGGTTTCCAGCTGGTCATAAAGGTGTCTCCAATTCCCTCTGGATAAAAGTATTTATCTGCTAATGTTCAGCATTTGGGACTTTGCTCAGTTTCGAAAGTGGGAACATGGAGGTAAAGTCAATATTGTAAGAGATTAGTATTTGAGAAACAAAAAATTGGATGAAATAAATATCACATGTGTATAAGAAGAAAGTTTAATCACTATATAGTGAAATTATGCCTCCCCTCCAAACAAACAGATATAAATAACAATAACAAAAAACTTCTCACTGTGTTAGACAATACGAGGCTTGGTCATTTTGTGATCAGGAGGAAGAAAGTTGTATATTCAGAAGAGTTAGGATTATAGGTGTGTGTGATAAAATCCCAAGCGATGTGTCAATTCTTGCAGAGGACCCCAGGTCACTGGGTGGAATCCTCGTGAGACTTTGTCCGTTAGGCAAAGAGAAAAGAACCTAGTAGGTACTCCAGACCCAGTCCAAATGCACTGCTGTGTCAGTGGCTCTGAAGGTTTTTCATGTTGCTACAGGTGTTTTGGCCTTAGAGGCGATTCTTGGGGCCTTGGAGATGACTTCGTGGGGCTCTGCTAACAGGAAAAGAGTTAGGGAGTCATCACTTCCAGGCAACTTTAAGGAACAAGGAAATCTTTGTGCCTGAATTTATAGGTTTAGATAAATATTCATTTTCCTTCCTCTGGCCCAACTTGCTCTTCCTGCCTGTCATGGCAGGTTTATATAAGTTTAGGGCAATCCAACTTTAGACTTCAACAAGACAAATGTTGGCATCTACTAGAGATACAGTGGAGAAATCACCCTCAAAAGGATAAAGCTCAAGTTGTAACATAAAGCCCAAGCTATAAATTTGCTTCTAAAAGTCCTCTGACTTTGATGCATCCATCAATCAAGGGCCTACTTTTCCTTCATTTTAGCTGTCTTGGGCTAAAATGGGTGGGGTTAAGGCTCTCCTGTTTTCTATTAAAGGGCAAAGCAGTAAGATTTATGTGAGGAAGTCTTGCTGAAAAGGATGGTGTGGGCTCCCAGAGCCACCCAGTTCCTTAGCAATAACTTTTCAATTGAAATCAGGGTGGCACTTCCCAAACAGAATTCCCCAGAACACTAGTGCTTAAATTGCTAATATTTTTGTTTATTTTTCAACCATTGTCGATGGTAAAAAAAAAAAAAAAAAAAAAAAAAAAGGCATGAAGAATACTGGGTTGAACAAATTTCAAGGAATACCTTTCTGTAGGGCATTAAAAAACATTTAATGTGCGAATATTAATCACACGTCTTGGAACCAATGGCTTGCAGGACACAGTTTGCAAATATCGAACAAGGGAGAGGACCTGTGGAGAAGTGGCCCATGCTAGGATGCCTGACTGTGGTCATCACTGACTTCTTGACTGCCAATGGTTAAGGAGTGCCATCAGATGTCCCTAGGTGTGACTGGGGTAGAGGTGTGAAGAAGGGAGAAAGGAAGTAAAATAAAACAGAGATGATGAGATGGTAGAGTGAACTTGATTGACTTATACTTCTGACCCCTGTGTGTGTAGGATTGAGCGCTATTATGGGTAATAACCTTTACCACTGTACTCACTAGGAGCAAAATTTACTCAAGGAGGGGAATTAATTCTCCTGACTCTGAATGAAAAATATGGGTAGCTCTATGACTTTTCTGATTACAATGTCTACAATTGCTTTAAGTCTCATTATCTCCATTCATAAATTAAAATATCTAGTTTGAAATAAGAAGCCACATTCTAATCTTCATTTAAAGGTAAGATGCCTCCCATCCCCAGGTAGGTCAGTGGCAGATTGTGGTCAGTTTTTTCTTACTTACCTTCTCCCCTTCTCAACAGCTACTGTTTCTGATCTGGGACAGGGAGAGGAATGAGAGTTCAGGGAAATGGGATAGGAAAGTTCTTATTTACCCCATTTCATAAGATGGGTGGGCAGTTTACAGTTCTTAGAAAGTATAGCATGAAAGAGATGGTTTAGTCAACAAGAGAGAATCACCACTCCCCCGAAAGAGGATTTTTTGTTTTTGTTTTTGTTTGTTTGTTTGTTTGTTTGTTTTTGTGGCTCAAAAGTAACATTTACTATTATGTCACAGTTTCTGCGGTCAAAAATCTGGGAATGGCTGAACCGATGCCTCTGACTTAGGGTCTTTCATAAGGCTGCAGTCACGGTGTGGTCCAGGGCTACAGTCATCTCAAGGCTCAGCTCAGGGGTAAGCTGCTCCCTAGCTCACTCACATGGCTGGTGGCCGTCTCGGGTCTTCTCTGGCTGTTCACTGGAGATGTCCATTTCTTGGTACATGGGTATCTCCATAGGGTTTCTCACAACATGGAAAGTTTGGTTTAATTCTCCAAGAGTAAGGGTTCGTTAGGCCTGTGTGGCAGGTCCAAATGAAGATCTGGCCTAGTGAAGTGTGGACCTAATTCCCTAGTTCCCACAAACGTAACTTCCGAGATTTTGATGGCTGCAGGAAGTACAGGGCAGCTCTCTCTGGAGCCCTTTGTTTTCCACAGTACACTCCACATGGATTTCTCTGCTGGGGTTCTATCACTGCCACCCAGGTGGTCTTACATAGCATCCCCTTTCACGTGACCTCAGGCAGACTGTTCCACTAAGAGTTCTGCATCTGGTTCCTGAGATACACATAAGTTTAATCCATTGTATCACTTCCCAGACTAAACCCTCTGTCCTGCTGCTAGTCACTACAGCTTTCTCCAGTGTGAGTTAGGATCCAGTGCCTTGTGCCCTGAACTGCAGAAGGGCACATTCAAAACTTCTTAAATAGTCCCTTTGAATTTCTCTCCTGGGGCTTGAGGTGAAGGGGAAGCGCTGCTTCCCTTTGGTGGAGAAAAGTGACCCACAGCACAATTTCTTCCCAAGACACTCCGAAAGTCCTCCGTTACTCCACTCTCTCTTCGTATCTCCAATGTGAGTCAGGGATTCAAAAGAGTTATATAACCAATTTTTAGCTAAATTCTTACAAAATTTTACTTTTGGACTCCCACCTCCTTTAAAATGCAGCAACTATTACATCTTTGTGCCTCAGTTGAAGCTGCTGTTTTAATTCCTGTTACAAAGATGTTTGAACATATATCTGAATTTCTCTTAGGTGATAATTTACCTTAGGTTGGTTTTCCAGAAGGTGAATCATTGGCTCAAAGGATTTGGAAAGAGTGTTTTCATTCTAAACTCATGGTGGTTTTTCTCAAACTTGAGACTCTAGGAGAATGGCTGGGCTGACTAGGGGTGAAACGGCAGTTATGGGGAAGCTAGAGCCTGTGTTAAGTGGTGCCGGGGTGGGTACTGGAATTTTTCTAGGTACCTATAATTTGTTTACCTGCTTAGTGCCAATAGTTTGAGGTTTTTCACGTTATAGTTCTTCTAAGCTACTTCCTGTTCAGTAATAGTTTTAGAGGGACAAGGTTCATGTTTGCAATGGAAATAAGAGAATGTTAGATGTCAGTGATTAGTGGAGATTCAAATACTGATAGTTAATATTTATATAGCCTTGAGAAGGAGTTGAGGCACAGAGAGTTTAAATAGTTGAACTCAGCTAGTAAGCAGCATAGCGTGTGTCTAACCATTGCACAGAACTATGTCTGACCCTAAACAAAGCATTATCTGCTGCAATTGTGTTCAAAAGTTTTGTCACCCTCTCTTGAAGAAGACCAAAAACATTTTGAGAACTAACCTGATTTCTAGGGTGACAGGCCTAAATATGCAAAATGAGGACTGTAATCTAGTTGGTTAGGTACTTGTTCCATCTTGGTGGTATCTGGCTTTGTTTCTCTCCGCATTGATGGGGAAGTGGAACACACAGCATGGTTGTGTGTGGTGCTTAATACATGCCCAGTAAAGGTTAGTTTTTATGATTGAATGATACAGTCTACACAGATAATGACACAAATGCCTGTTTTCTGCATGTATGTTTTCTATCTCATTATTATCTTTCATCATCACAGCAACAGTATAAGCTAGAGAGTTCCCCTGCTCTACAAATGAGGAGGCTGAAATTTAGAGTAATTAAGGGCTTTATCCTGACTGAGGCCATGTAGCTAGTGAACCACAGATGCAGGTTCCAGACCACATCAATCATGCTATTCTGTTCACCTAAAGTCTGCCACTTATGACTTATGAGCTCTTACAAGAGTAATGTTAATATTAGCTTATGTATGTCCCTTTAAAATGGCCCACTTAAAAGACCTAGCCAGTTTATCCCCATTTAGATTCCTCAAACTCCAGTCTTGCTATTAAAGTATTTCCTTGGGTCTCCAAACTGATTTTCATATCCCTTTTATTAAAATTAAATTAGAATAATTTCTACATAATTCAGAACATGATTGGCTTTGTTAGAAAACCTTGTAACTGAATTTTTCTCACATGACATATTTTTGATTTAATTATTGCATTCTGTTATATCCTCTCCCTAAGCACAAGCCTAACAGCTCTGTGGGGAGCCTGGGAAGAAGTTTCTTTCTCCTGCCTTCTGAGGGTGAAAATGTCCTTCCTGCAGCATTGCAAGTACAAATGCCTTGACTTGAAGTCAGAGGATCTGAGTCCTTGGGCTATCCTGCCTTTCACTAGAGTGGGAAAGTATTTTAACTTTCAATTTTCTCCTACACGCAATGAAGAGGTATGACTTGGTCAGGGAAGGGGTTAGGCATGCCCAGGGCAGTCATCACTAACCACTCCAAGAATTCCTCCTGCAGATTCTCAATGCTGTTCTCCAAGCAGGTTCTATGGATCCATTGGCAATAGCACCTAACACGAAAGCTAGTCGCTGTCTTTGGTAAATATGAATGCTCCTACACAACCCTACTCCTAATATTTGTTGTCCAGAGCAAGAGTACAAACAGAGGCCATATATCATATGTCTAAATATTTTGAAATTATAAATTTAGCTAATAAATCTTTAGATAATATATGTCTTACACTCTTACTTTGAAAAATATAGCTTCATTATAAGCTGAAATTCTTCTACTCCTCAGGGTTCCATGTTAGAATATGGCAGCATGGGGAGAAATAGCATTTTTCTTTTAATACTTGCAGCCAAATTATGAAGGACCTTGTGTGCAAGTGTGTGGATGCCCCAACCTGCATATCTAAGCTCTGCCCACAATAACGTGAACGGCTGCACCCTTGTCACTTCTCAGGCCTAGAGGTGTGAGCACCCCAGTGGTATAGACTACCTTCACGAAGACCACCTTCATGGTTTGGGCAAAGGATTGTACAAGGCTATTTGGGAAGGGTATGCTGGGATCTTGGTCTTGGGCAGGTTGTAGATTTCAAGCCAAATATGCAGACTCCTCATCTTCTGAAGAAGGGGCATCTCTGAAATAGGGCCATAGTGGGCTCTCTAAAGTGCAAGGTTCCTGTGACCTGCGTGTTTTTCTCTAGACACCACAAATGTGAACTTATCCTTTTCACCACTGGTCATTTATGACCTCTTAAATAGTCATGACTACCAAATTTATATTTCCACAGAAATCAAGTGAGTAGAGAGTGTCACAGAGGTAGAGTGGTCAACAGAGTTAAATGCAGCAGTGTAGTCTGGTAAGCTAAGGGTTGGAACGTTCCCATTGGGACTAGAAATATGGAGGTCATTGGTGGAATTAGAATAGATGCTTATTCAAGGAAATTGAAAGGTGATGAGAGGTCAGGATGTGGAGGTAGATAGTGAAGAATGTAAGTGTAATGAGTTCTTAAAGAAGCTTAGCTAAGAAGGGAAAGGGCAGTAGCTAGAATGGGACTTTGGGATACACACACACACACACACACACACACACACACACACATATGCATATATATAAATGGAAGGCATTAGAGAATGTTTATGGGCAGAAAGAAGGAGCTACTAGAGAGGGAAAGATGAGACTTATAAGAGACAAGGGATAAGTTACAGCGCAAACAGAGGATTGGGGTCAAGAGCACAGGTAAAGGGATTGACCTTGAACCAGAGGTGAGATGATTCATTTTCTGAAACTGGAGATAGTGGCCAAAGAGGGCAAGTTTTTATTTGGTACGTTAGGCAGATTGTGATTACTTAATTTTTTTTTTCTTTAATGAGATTAAGCATCATGAGAGCGAAGGGGGAAAAATGTGGCTTGAGGATTTAAGGAGGTGTTGAAACTTTGAAGTAACTATTTAGGAAAGAATGTAGGAGGTTGCTGATCAAGAAATTTAAAATTGTCCAGTAGCACAAGGGCAAACTGAATTTGTTGAACATGAATGCTGAGTGGCAAAAATCTGCAAGGTCGTGTGATTTTTTTTCCCCAGAAGAAGTTAACAGCTCAAGTAGTGGGAAGAGGAAATAGTCTGTGGAAAGGACTCAGGGTAGGAGTTTTAGTGCTCATGTGCAAAGTAATTAGAAGAAACAGATGTGCAAGGGAGTGAGGGGTGCAGCTAAGAGTAGGTGATCGACTATGGGCTGTAGGCTTGGGGGCTCGATTGGGAGAAAAATAATTCCAGCAATGGGTCAACCAACTCTGAGAAGTTGCAGTAATGGAAGACCATATGCAACCGGAGTAGGAGTATGAGGGAACTAGATGGTAAGGAAAAATCTTGGATATGGGTGCTCAAGCTTTCAGAGGTTAAGCAGGTTGATGCCAAGACCCTGGGTCATTGGAATCACTTAGGTGGACTGGAAGTGCATAGTACAGTTGAGGAGATCATGGAAATTTGATGCCAAGGTTGATTAGATTTTACATGTTGTAATTAAAGGATAATACAGAGCTTGGAGAAAAAGAGAAAAGCTGAAAACAACATACGAAATTCTCTCCTTATTTAAGACACAAGTCCTCTAGGCATGTTATTCACTCTACCTTTTCATTTCTATAATTACAGAAGAAGTGGAACACCATAAGGATATGGGAATGAAAGTACAAGGAGAAGGGGGTGGATTGAGAGGATTACACTTTGGCTCCTGTCTGAGGCCAGCAGGGATGCATGTAGGTTCTAAATGGAATGGTGTGCTTGGTCAAGGTCAGACTAGGGAAGCTGGGCTGGCAGTTTCCACACAAGCTCGGCAGCCTGGGAGTTGGGGATGCTGAGATGGGCAGTCTCGGAAAACTCAGTTTTATGAGATTGATTCCTGGAACTGGGATTTGGGGGAGAAGGGGAAGGGAGGAGCGAAGGGAATTCATGTTTATTAATGCTCTCTGTTAGGCACTTCACACACTTGCATTTAATTCTCATGACAATTCTGCAAAGGAAGTGTGTTTATACTCATTTTAAAAATATGTCAGCTTGCTGTAACATGAAGTAAATTTCTATATGAATTTCAGATTTTTCTTCTTGAATTCCAAAACTAGACAATGCAGAAATAGAAAGTTAAATAATACAGAGAAATAAAAGTCAAGTCAATAAACAATATAAACTTCATAGCTGCCTTCAGTTTCTAGACAATACTTTCTTGTACCTTTTCTGTCTCCTTTGTTTAATCTTGGATTAGGACCTATCTGTTTTATCATCTGACTGAATTGAAATAGCTATTTTTAACCTTCACCAATAAAAATATTTGAATTACATACTTTAAAGAGTAATTAACTTCAGATTGTCTCTCCCTGGGGAGGCAATTGTGATCAACTGGAAACACTAGATTGAAAATTAGAACCATGGATTCTGGTTCTGGTCCTTGCTGCTGACAAACTATGGGAGCCTGGGCAAGCCATTCAACCCTTTGAGTTCCCATCTTTATAACAAGAATAATGATGCTTGCACTGCTTATCTTTTAGGACTGATGTAACTGAGACGGTGTATGTGAATGGGTTTTAAAATGCTTTGCAGGTGTTAAGGACGTGTTCCTGAGGCAGGGGATTTTAGAACCACCTACTTTATGTCATGCCTCAGACAGTGTGCAATACTGAGAAACAAGTTCATATATCTTTATCTGAAAACTTTGTGGCCAAATGTATTTCAGAATGAAGCAGAGTTTTTATGAATTTAGAAAGGAAAAATAGTCCCCATCTTGCATATTATCTAACCCCCTCCATTGAGGCCGAGGGCAGCAACCAATAAACTCACACACAAATATTTCTTTAGCAAAATATGATTATTCACATTAAGAGTGATAAATAAAGATCATAAATAGCTTGATTTTTACTCAGGTCAGTATAATTGGCTAAATAATGGCCACCCAAAGATATTAGGTCCTAATCCTCAGAACCTGTAAAATTTTCCTTATAAGGAAAAACAATCTTTGCAAATGTGATTAGGTTAAGGATAATGCACTATTTTGTTGGATTATCTGGTGGGCCTTATATGTCACCAGACATACCTTTATAAGAAGAAGGCACAGGGTGATTTTGATACACATGAAAGAGGAGAAGGCGGTGTGACCACGGAGGGAGAGATTGAAGTGATGCAGTCGGAAGTTAAGGAATCCCAGCAGCCACAAGAAGCTGCAGGAAACAAGAAACATATTCTCCCCTGGAGCCTCAGGAGGGAGTGTGGCCTTGCTGACACCTCAATTTTGGTCCAGCGAAACTGATTTTGGATGGTAACCTCCCAAACTGAGAGAATAAATTTCTGTTGTTTTAAACCACCAGGTTTGTGGTAATTTGTTACAGCAGCCACAGGAAACTAATACAGTCAGCTTTTGCTGCCAAATGACTTATGAAAAAATGCTGACTTTTTAGTTTTTATAAAATTTGGGAACTGCAAATAAGAAATTGTGAACCTGTATCTAGGACCGGCATCCAAGTATCTTTCAGTGCGATTGTTATGCTATGAGGTTCATTCACAGCTGATCAGGATGGTGGGGAGGGGCCAGGAACCACTGCTAGCAGTTGCTAACTGACTTCGAAGTATGTTGGGGAGGATGCCAGGGTGGGCCTATCCAATAGCAAATTTGAGCTGGGAATACATGGTGTTTCACCTAAGGGGCACAGCAATATCTCACCATAAATCAGGCATAAATGGCTGGCTTCAGGGATTTAAGTAGCAGGGTGTCTCTAAAGGAAGGTGATTTTCAAGAACCCAGGTAAAAAGGCATAGCTAAGGGAATTTGGGTATCAAGTAGCAGACGAGGATCAGGGTAAGGGTTAGGGCGTCAAGGGCCGTAGGTTACTATAATAGATATGGAAATAATAAAGACTGATGCAAAGGCTCAGTTGTATCAGAGCATGTGTGTGCGTGCATATGTGTGTGTGTGTGCTCATGTGTTTGGGAGGGAGAGAGAGAGGGAGGGAGGGAGGGAGAGGGAGGGAGAGGGAGAGAGGGAGAGAGAGGGAGAGAGGGAGAGAGAGGGAGAGAGAGACTGGTGGAGGTACTTGGTTGAGAGAGGCTCTTTATTGGAGGACATCTTGAGGTGGGGTGGGAATGATGACTTGAAAAGAATATGGGTTCCACCTGTGTCCTGAGCCAGACTATCAACAAGGAAAACTCATATGAACACCACAGGGGTGTGACTTGGGATCCAAAGCAGGACTCTGGGTTATTAATGAAGCACTTGTCATGAGCTGGAATGACAGTAGACCTGATTAATATTTTGGCCCAAAGAGAGGGTTGCTGATGCCTCAGAGTACTCACACCAAGCTGCACCAGGAAACTGGAGTGAGTAGGATATGAGGGGGAGGGGGAAATGAGGGGGCCCAGCAATAGAGAGCCACAAGGCCCTTGAAGGGAAAATCTGTGATCGTGGAGTGTGGGTGGGGTTGGGAGGCTGGGGAGAATAGCTGCTGATGTTGTAAACGTCTTTGTCTTTTTTTTTTGTTTGTGTGTTTTAAAATCAACTTCCTGATGATAAAATGGTTCTTGTTTCATGACATAACTGTCAGTCTCTGATGAAATTACTTAAAATCTCTATTAAGTTTATCTGTAGATTGTCGAAAAGTTGTGATTTAACCTAAATGGCCAAACACAGGGCCTGGTTAGGTAAACCATGGGCATCTATGCAGTCAAACATTTTACAGCCATTCAGATCATGTTTATAAAGTTTCTAAAGGCCTGGGGAAATGTTTACACCATAATGGTGTGTGAAAAAGGCAGGATACAGGTTGTTTACAGACTAGAAGAAACCAAAGCTATGCATGGAAAACAATCTAGTAGGAATTCCATTCAACTATTAATACAATGATAGATTCTGGACAGTGAGACTGAGTATTTTTTAAAAAATCATCTTTCTAATCTTCTATGTTCCAAATTATCTGTACCTCACTTTTTCTTTTACTGTTTTTTTTTTTTAAAAATATACATTACTTTTGTAATAAGAGGGACCCAAGAAGCTTTCCTTCCTGAACGAGCTTACACCTAACTTTCTTTAACTTAATCCAAAGCATTTTGTGTTTCAAAGGGCAATAATAGCTAACAAGAAAAATGGTATTGCATTAAAATTTTCAATTATATAAAGTCCAGATACAAAATGCAAACATAAATAGGACCCCTCCCCCTCACACGATAAAGCCTAAGGAGAAAGAAACTTATTTTTTCTTCTCCCATAAAACCCATCAGCAAGAAACTGAAGGTTGTGGGAAAATACTTGGAGAAGATCATATTGTGGTGAAACATGGCTTTAATTTTTGCTGTTTAAACTCTTTTGCTGCAGAGCCTGCTTTTAGAGGTGGGTGTGGTAGAGGAGAAGCTGCCTCTTCTATTCCAGCCTGAAGATTTCCTCCAGGGAGTGAATCCTTCAGAATTCTTCTCAGGCATTATCTCTTCCAGGAGACCTTCCCATAACCCTGAGCTGGAGTAAGTGTCTTTCCTGCTCTCTCAATACCCTGTGCATGCCTCCATTACTCTGCTTATCATGTGACATCATTTCATTGATGAGGCTATATAAAAGTCTCAGAGTGGCAGAGAGTGTATTTCACTTATGGTGGACCTCATAACACCTAGCAGAGGCTCTGACAGATAGTAGGTGATAAATAAATGTTTGTTAAATGAATGGAGCAATTCTCTAAAAGTGTAAGAGAAACCGTATTTAGCTTCCTAGGGTTGCTATGTCAAAGTACAATAAACTGGGTGACTTAAAACAACAGAAATTTATTATTTTTTTCCCCACAATTCTGGGAGCCAGAAGTCTAAAATCAAGTTGTTGGCAAGCTTGGTTCCTTCTGCAAGGCTCTGAGGGAGGGTTTGATCCAGGCCTCTCTCCAAGCCTCTGGTATTTGCTGGCAATCCTGGGAGTTCCTTGACTTGCAGCTGCATCATCCACTCTTTGCTTCCATCTTCACCTGGTGTTTTCCATCCGTGTATGTCTCCTCTGTGTATCTGTGCCCCTGAGTCCAAACTTTTCTCTTCTTATAAGGACACCAGTCATCCTGGATTTGGTATGACCCTAATTTAGTTTGATCTCATCTTGATTACATTTGTAAAGATCCTCTTTCCAAATACATCATATTCATAGGTCCTGAGATTAAGGACTTGAACATATCAGTTTTGGGAACAGAAGTTAATCCACAACAGAAGCTATAGGAAATTTGATATTGAGCAAAGTAACAATACCAGCTGGTGTACCCAGCATAACATAACGACTGGGTAGAGAAGGTACCTGAGATGCTATGAGCCCTAGTTAGCCAGGAGTAGAGGAACTATCTCAGCCTATGACCCATAAGGCAAAACTGAGAGGGAACATGGAGAGCCAAACAGAAGGGTACTAAAAACAAGGAAGGAAGAAACTGAGTTTTAGAAATCGGACATTGTTGCCAGGGATGGGGAGACAGGAATGTCAATGTTAGAATGTCTAAACCTGTAAAGAATTTTTATAAGATTTATTTGAGCCAAAACTGATGACATATGCTGGGAAGCAGGATCTCAAATGCTCATCAGAATGGCAGTTTGCAGCTTTTTCTATACATTTGGAATTAAGGAGGGAATGTCAGGAAGATCACTTGAAGGTGGGAGATAGCAAGATAGGATGAGATTACAGGAGTTAAGATTATATGTTTTTCGAGGGTGGTTTGAGGGGTTTGAAAAGAAGTATTTCAAACTTATGTTAAACCTAGATGCACAGAAACAATGGACAGAGCTTGCTCAAGGCAAGGATAAACCTTTTACTAAAATGTTTTATGTCTTGGGCATGACTACTCACTATGACCTGCCCATTTAGGAATTTATGATCCGATCACCCTGTGAGGTTACTTTCCATAGAACCCCTTTTTATCTATAGGGATTTGGAACTAGTGGAGGAGAAGAGCAACTTGCTGAAGTCTACCAAATGACTTCCATCTTGTCCTAGGCTGTTTATCAACTGCATATCTGGTGTTCTTTGGTTTGTGGTATCTTACTTAGCATCTGACCCCAGATACACATCATGAGTTTTGGCACCAGATGACGTAGGTAAGAAAACGTCAAGCATTTTTTCTCCTAGGAGTCATAAAAGAAAAAAGTGTTGGCTCTATGTATCATAACAGGATCTGTGGAAAACATACTGAACTACACTCTGCAATTGTCCTAAGCATGTATTTTCTGACAAATAAAGCCCATAAGAATTGATAACATATTTTGGCAGAGATTAAATTGTCCTAAGTGGCTATGTGATAAATTTTATGTGCAACATATAGCTCTGGGGTTTGAAGAACTAAAGAAGACATGCTGTTGTTTTCTGTTGACACTAGAATTTAAAATATTTATTATTCATTGTAAAAGAGCAATTAATAATAACAAAATTGGAAATAATCTCAGTAAATGAATACCCAAAAGTGAAATGGTTCCCATAAGCTATTCCTTTGTGTGAGTCATTTTTCCTGAAATTTCAAATGAACTGTTTAATCTGAGAAGGATATGGGACAGAATCTTAACATTTTCATAAGAAACATCAAACCTATATTTGTGATCCTTTACTATACATTTCTAGTCCAAGAAAATCTAAACCCATGGATAGTTTAAGACTTGAATATCAAACAGAGAAAGGAAAAATTAATGGGTTGAAATGTTTTTGCTTTGATTAGGGCCAAATCTTTTGAGTCATTTAGTTGAAGTAAACATATTACAAGTGGAGGAGAGAGACAAGGAGGAGGTGGCATGTAGGAATGCCGAACCAAAAGAAGGGGGAGACCTAGGATGAATAGCTATCAAAATCCTAGTAAAGACTGTTTGCTTCCCAGACTTCTGAATAGGAGATTGGGTTTGCAGAAGCAAAAAAGATGAGAGCTGGGCCTTGTCAAGTGCAACCAGGGTTTTCGGTTACTTCATGCATGCTTTAGGTCTGTTTTGATAACTAAGCATATTTTTTTTGTAACCCAGGCAAAAAGGAAATATTTGTCCTACTAATGGCACTGGACTGGATTGTGAGATGGGCTCTGAGCATTCCAGCCTCAAAGATAATTAAGACTCAAGAAGTTTCCTTCTTGAGTAAGAGTTCAAGAAAAGTTTATACTGACTTTACAATTGGCTCTAACCAAAAGTTTCAGCACCCTTTTATTTAAGGTATTAACTTACTTGACCCCTAGTTTGTATGTGAAATTGACTAAGGCGAAAGGGGGCAACATGAAAAAAGATTTTAAAAATGTGGTTTTAAACTATGCCTGGTATGCTAAAATATTTAATTCTTGAAAACTTGACATTTAGAGCAGAGGGTGGTTTTAAATAGAGGATGACCAGCTGGCTAATTACATGTTGCCAGCATTTCCTTCTAGCTACTTACTGGATGCGTCCTGTTTATGTCAAAGGCAGACTCTGTCCTTTGCCCTCTTTCATGGCCAAGAAATGGAATGCCATGCATTTTACATAACGTGAAATGTCCTGGCGAAACCCAAAGCAACAAAGCCTGCTTCACTCCCTTGGGGGGCCAAACGAGGCAAGTGGTACTAGAGAAGCAGTTGTGGAGAAGTTTCGGGATGGTCTGACAATTTTGAACGACTAACATGTCAGTATACCACCCTCAACATCTCCTTTTAGAGAAGATAATTTCTTATCCTTAAAATACTTTGTGAAGCCAAAAGCTCTTGAAGGCACATTCAAGGCTAGGTTTTTCAACACGAAAGCAGAAACTGACTTCTCGTGGTCCCATCTGCCTCACTGGGCCCTGTGAGTAAAGTGAGAGTTGAAGTAAGTGGTGTTGATGAGTGTGAAGTGGGAGTGACTTCTTTTTATTGTGTGATTTTTAAAAGGACAAGCCTCCAGGGACCTCTGAGGTGGATTTCTCAAGAGCCAAGTATAAAATTGATAGAGTCTTGAAGAGAATGATGTACAAAAGTAGAAAGGAAATGAGGAGCATATTACCTAAGGCCATTCATAAGAGGCCTATCGAAGAGGCTGACTGTAGTAGGAATCGTCTCCAGGCAGGGACTAGTGGACAATAAACATGATAAAGGGTGTAAGACCATAAGAAATGGTGGGGACTGTGTCAGACTGCAGAGCGCATATCTGATATAAAGGCATTTAAATAAATAAAAAAGTCACAACATGTTGACCAAACAAAACTTGTCTTTGAGCTGTATTTTGTTCAAGGGCTACCAGTTTGTGACTGCTACCTAGTGAGAGCTCAACAGTGAGGGTCTGAATTTTGGGGCTGTATTTGTTGAAAGAGGCTTACAAAACTTTTATATAAGGGAAAGTTATTGTCTAAACTTTCTGTCATGATTTAAAATTATGTAATTCTTTTTTTCCTCTGTCCTTTTTCTAATGCCATGAAATGCAGGATACGTCTTGGAAGGAAAAATTTCATCTTGGAAATTGTTGGGTGCTGCCCTTCACTTCCTCAATGAATAGCTAGGGGTAAACATTTGAGAATCCTCCATCATCCCACTCCAACCTCAGGGGTTATCAGCACATCGCTCTTGGCCTCTCCTTAATCCTAGGCACACTCTTTTCTCTGCTATGTCCTCCCCAAACCCCAGTGGTACTATAAAGGAAGCAAGCCATCATAGCAGTGAGTTTTAAGTCAATTTGTGAATGGGGCGGAAGTTTTTGTTGATTAGAAGGAGAGATTACTTTGTTGCTTTGTGTAAATAAATCAAAACAAATTCCTCTTAAAGTGGATGCCCTATGGGGAGAAGCTTGAACGGATAAGATTTACAGTTGGGAAAATAATATTTAGCCAGGTATACAATTATGGCTTTTTCAATCCTCTAGGACTCTAGAGCCTTATATTTAGACTTCTCACCTTAAGATTTCTCTCTACATTCCTCAATAGGGATATTGTTTAAAAAAATACCTTTAGTATACAGTATGTCTTTCTTGAGCACTTCTGAGGCTAAACATTATGGGAGCTCTATGCTACTGGCCTTAGCCTACTGTTGCAATGTTTCCCAGGATGCACTGTGGTCAGGCTGGAGTTTCTGTGCAAATCTTTCTCTGGTTAGACTGCAGCCTCGGGAACCACTGCCACAGTCAGACATAAGTTTTCAGACTCCAAGCTGCTGGAGCAAAAATAAGGCTAGCAAATAGTTTCCAGCTAGCCACAGGTCATCTACTAAGTAGTGTGTATGTGAAAAGAGAAATAGAAATATGTATCAGATGGCTGACACCAAGAAGAGAGCCATCAGTCCAGCATGAGTAGAAGGCTGGTAAAGTAGATTGGAGCCAGACTATAGAGGTCGCTTTGCTAGCTAAACTGAGTTCAGGCATTTTCTTGGATATAGGAGGACCTTGAAAGTTTTTGAACAGAAATATGAAAGAGTGGAAGAGACTTTCTAGAAAGCTTGACATGGCAGACATCAGCAAGGTGGTTCAGAGGAGCGAGAGACTAGAGGCTTGGAAATCGAGCATAAAAAGTCCAAGTATTAAACTATCTGGACAATAGTGACAATGGGCTACTGAATTATGCTGATGAAGAGTTAACATTAACTGTGTGCTCTCTGTGTGCCAACTACTATTATACATACTTCGTAAGCATTAATTAATACTTGCAACAACACTTTGAGGTAGATGTTATTAAATATTACTCTTTTTCAGACAGGAAAACTGAGTCTTAAAGCAGTAAAGAAAGTTTCTCAGTGTTACCTGGTTAGGAAGTGTCAGAGGGGGGGTACAGACAAAGGTGATCTGGCTTCAGGGCCCTCACCTTCAACCATGCACACTGTCTTTCTCTGCCATTGTCGTGAAGCTGGGAACTTGTCTAGGTATCACTTGGTATCACTCTGCCTCATTGTCTATTATGTTTGTGCACAGAACTCTACCCCAGGTGGCATGCTTGCCCAGGTGTTGACTTCAAGTCGCTGCAAACACTTGCCAATGCTTGCATTTATTTCAAAGGATACTTATGAACAAAGGAGAGAAGGCACAAATACTATAAAAATATCTCCATGACTGCTCATCGCATTATCAGAAGAAAAGAAATTCAATTCTTCCTGCTCTGTTAATTTCCATTAGATGTTAATGATGTTACTTGTCTGGCTTCTTTGGCCTTGATTCAGTGGTCTTAGGATGCATTTAATTCCAAAATGGAAGTTTTGGAACTCACCTGCTGTCAAATTGGTGTTTTACTGGCATCCTTTAGTCACCATCAGATGAGAAAAATTTGTTGTGAACTCACACTGACTACACATTTTTTTCAAAGCTACCATGAAAGGTCCCCAAACATTTTGAGCTTGTAGATTATCCAAGCCAATACAGCTTTGTAGGAACAAAACCAAGAACAGATGTTTGTCATTTAAATTTCTTCTTACACCCTTCTTACAAATTAAAAGCTTAATGTATATTCAGCCAGAAGGTGGCCTAATTAGATCATGTTTAAATTAAGGTAATTCCATGTAGTCTGCATGGAACAATTTATATTTTTTTCTCACCATGAAACTTTTCTGTATAGGGACAGCCATTAATTTTGTGAACATTAATTTTGGCTAAGGCTCTGGGTTTATATACTTACCTTTTTTTTTTTTTTTTTACACTACCTAATAATAAACACTGCAGTGTTAGAGGAATTCTGTTGTAGAAAAACGGACTATACCTTAATTGTAGACCTAAACTATTTACAAATGACTGTCATATCATGTAACAGAGGAACTTATACACAGATTTGATATCAATTTAAACAAGCATTCATTGAGGACCTGATATTACTTAATCTATATGACGCAGTTTTATTGCTAGGTTGGATTTACTGTGCTAAATTATATCAAAAATAAGTTGTTTACTGTTTTAGCAGGATGCCCTCTGGTCAGGCCTAGCTATACTCTACTGCATCAGCAGGTCGACCTATCGATTAACTGTTGAGTCTATTTTTAAGTTTAAACTTTGGCTAGGCAATGATTGAAATGGATTTGTTTTAGCAAAGAAGCAGATTATAAAGGCAAGCAGATTTAGGACTATTGAGAAATCTTGAAACCATTTTGTTTAGAAAGTTAACCAAATGTCTTGATTACATAAAATAAACATCTAAATCAGAATAGCTGCACAATAGAGGTTCTCTGATTGTCAATATTTAAATATACATTAATAAACTTGTCAGGTTTTTGTAAAAACAAGTAACCAAGATATATAAGGTTAAGGTTATTAGAAAATTGATGAAAGTAGTTTTAAAATTTTAAAGTAATTCTTATTTGATTTAAAATGGGTCTAGCTTTTGTCAGAATTGGTAATAAAAATAAGACTTTTTTTTCTTAACAATAGAGAGTTCAGCAAATCTTTGAGGCAAAATTTAATATCTGGGTCACTCTTCCTAATAATATTGGTTTTGTAGAATTGATATCGATTGAGAACTAAGAATTCTATTTCTATGTAGGAGCTTTAAAAATTGATTTCAGAGAATCAATTTTTTAAAAGGTAACCTACCCCAAATCCACATTTATTATTAAATTTTATTTTATATTATTTTACAGTATTTTATTTAATATTTTTCACATAGAACTGAGGTTATTCTTTTTCTTATTTAAATAGTAAAATTCCTTAAAATGGGACATCTTGTAATAAAACATTCAGATGGTATTGTTTGCAAGACCCCCTGCTCCCAATCCCTTCCCCATACTACCTCTGGCTGCAGGTTTGGGCCTGATTCCAATCTTCTTCCTAGGTGTTCACATACATGTACTGCTATATTGGCACATATAAAAACATAACTTTCAAGTTTACCTCCCATGTTTCGATTCCGTTTTCATAAAATTCATTTTGTTAATCAGTAACAGACATAATAGGACAAATAATGTTTATCTCCTCCAAATAGTTAGTAGTAAATTAACAATTGAAAAAGCTGATTAAATAAATGCATCTCATTAGGAATCTTTTCTCTGGCCCTATTTCCCCTGTTCAGAGTTGAGTAATTCTTTGTTAGTGTCCAGGGGAATGTAGGAGATGTGCCACATTCTGTTAGGATCATTAAACAATTTGTTTCTGTCCCACATTATTACTTTTATAATCAGGAAGAATAGTGTGCTTAAAAGTCTTGCAGAGGGTCACCTGAAATAGGTTTCGATGACGTTCAAAGATGCCCTCTCTTCTTTCCTTCCTGTCTTGCTCTTTTTCTTGTCTCTTTTACTTTCATCCTTTTCCTAAGTCTGTCAGGTACCAATGCTTTTTCTTGCTTTAGGGGTTAAACAATACATATACTTTACAAGCAAAGGCACATTTGCCTGGTGGGTTATGCCTAAATGCCGGTGAACACTGACTTCCTGTCATTGTGGTACAGTGAATTCTGTAGTTAAGAGAGACCCAAGTTTGAATCCAGCACTCATTTGCTTTGTGGCCATGACATATTTGTTAATCTAGGTTTGAAATAGATGCAAGCATTGGAAAATGTGTGGAGTGTCTCGAAGTCAACACCTGGGGAAGACTGCCACCTGGGGTAGAGGTCTGTGTACAAACATAATAGACAATGACATAGAGTGATACCAGTGGTCCCAGGCTGGGTTCCAGCTTCACCACAGTGGCTAACCTCAGGTTCTAGCCTATTTCAATAAAATTGGGGTAATAAGATCTGCCACATATGGCCGTTGTGAGGAAATAATAATGTATATAAAATATCCTAGCATAATTTCTCAATAGATAGTTGTTATTATCATTATAGTGTCAGCACTTGCCTTATGGATGGCTGAAGGAGACAGGGAAAATCCCAGTAAATCTTGATCAATGGCTTGGCTTCTGGGATGGTACTTTCTGAATCTGCGAAATCTTTTGTAAGGAAGTGAAGAAAGTAGGGATCCAATATAAAGTGATCCAGGCAATTCACTGGGTAAGATATTTTGAATTAGATAAAGTTCGAAGGGGTAAGTGCAAAAGTTTATAGTTTAAAATCAAACTGCTGCCATGCAAGGTAGGGAAAGGTGGACATTAATCCAGTATGGCAGCCTTGATAGAATTAGCTAAATAAGTGCTGTTAATTTATAACACCAATGAGATAGTGGGATGCATGAAAGACAAAGGGCAGGAAGTGGCCTGTCAGCTTTTTCCCAGCATTGGTCTGACCCCAGCTGTGGCTACTTTGTGTCTCCCCTTTACGGAGGATGTGGGGGAACTGGCAGAACTCCAGAGAAGAGTAAAAATAAAATTAAGGCTTAGAAAATAAAGGCTAAGAAGAAAGGCCAAAAAGCTGTGGGGTTATTTAACTTAGAGAATAAAGGTCCAACAGATTTGAAGGATCATTTTAATAAAGACATTGGTTTTCCATCTTCATAAATAACAAGACAAGAAGTGAGAAGCTTATGTTGCACTCTAAAAGGTTTTGGGCTGTGGGAATTATTAATAAGGGAGCTCTCAAAGCTCTTACTGGTAACTGAAGAGAAAATGATTAATATACAACTGTGGATGTGTCCACTCATTTATATTTACCTGCAAAGGAAGAATGAAGATGCTTTTCAAATACCAGCTTTTGGATTGTTTTGAAAACAAACCAGTGTTTTCTATCTAAAGCCAGTTATTATTAAAAAGTTTAAAGGTATAGATGCAAATTAGATAGGTTCAGGATTTACTGAAACAAAGCCTTGGCCCATTATATCGGTTTTGGATAAAACCAGTTAAAATGCTCTTTGAGGTTACATTTATTCACCACATCTCGGGGGAAACACTTGGTTGTGACTTTTAGGAAGAGTCCAATAAACCCCATGTATTGTCCATGTTATTGCACAGGAAGACTGCAACGAAAGGTTCTCTGTCTTTCATTCATGCCCTTTGGATGGGGACAGAGAAGGTGGGACCCGGCAAGTATTGTGAGAAGCAGTCTCTGATCAGGATGTGGTCGTGTCCAAGTGAGAGGGAGAGGAGCACACGTGCTTCAGTAAATATGTGGTCGTCAATGATTCCTGCCATCTTCCAATTTAGGTAGGTGGCTGGTGGCCGACTTCAGTTTGGATGCTTTCTCTGCTATTAAGTGAGGCCATATGTGGTAAGGATCTCAGAAACTCAAAATAGCTTTAGTTATCATGCTCCTTTTCACCTTTGCATCTACCACTCTTTCTATTATCATTTCTGTTATTAATTTTCAGTTACATTGGTAATAAAGAAGAATATATTTTGGGATCTTTCCACATTAGGATATATAAACTACTGCTCCCCCTGGTTATAGGTATGTTGTCATTTATTTTTTCTATTATTTTAAAATTATTTTAAAGTTTAGTGATAATTGTGGAAATCAGAATAATCTGATAATCTGGATGGGTATTGATTGCAGGTGGCATGTGGGAATGTCTGGAGGCTTTTTATTGTATATCTGGGCCTGGGTACTGATTATACAAATGTATACACATCAAAATAGTCTCCTTTGTATATTTTTATATACTTTATTATATGTAAATTTTACCTCAATAAAAAAGATTAAAAATGTGGTTAAAGCTATACTTTAAAGATATTATAAAATATTAAATTATATTTCTGAAGACAGGGATGTAGAAAAGGAGAGTTGAGAAGAAAAGGAGCTAACTTTATTAAGTACCTTCTATCTTGTAAGCATATTACATAATTTCTCATTTAACTATCAACAACTCTATGAAGTGTCTTCTTACTCCATTTTTATAGATGAGGAAGCAGACTCAAAGGGCAAAGAAATTGCCCAAATTCACAAATACTCGGTAAGTACCATAGTCAGAAAAGAAAAACAAGAAAATTACCTTATTTGGAGAATAAATCTTCTTCTAAACTTACATATCATAAAATGAAATAATATATTCCAGAAATAGCATTGCAGATATTTCTATTGAAGTAGTCATAATTCACCCTGAACAAAACCTTTTCTCTGTCAGGTAACAGATCTGAACTTGCTTTGTGAATTTGCCTTCATCAGGAAACCATAACAATGTCAAAGATAATAGATATGAGGTTGAACCTGGCTATCTTGTTCTTCATTGCAGAGACAGTCGATAAGAGTGCAAGGTTTTGTTTAGCATACGATGTATACTCTAGTAGGGACAACATAAGTCTGTGCCTTTTATTTATGTCTACTCTTGAGGCAACAAGGAATAAAATATCACTAATTTTGAGGGCCTTTCTAAGGTATTCTGCTGACATGTAACCTACCTTCATACAGAAAAGCCCAAGTATCTGGAAGAAAAATGCTGTGCATTCATTTTTTGTTGTTGTTCTTCTCTTACTCTCCCCCTGCTCCCTTCCTTCTTCTAATCAGTGATTCTGCATTTATGAACTGAACACAGATAAAAGGGCCAAAAAGGCATTCCCAGCTTTGCATGTATTATAATACACCCCTGCAAAATCAAATCAACTAGGAAGCATGCATTGTGGACTCATTTAATCAATAATATAAAGAAACCACATTATTACCTTAAGTTATAAGAGTTAGATTGCTGGCTGATGACAGAAACCAATTCACACAAAGATTTCTAGGCTTTTGTTTCCTCATGTGCAAAATGTTAGCCTCTTCCATGGCTAACATTCTAATTTCATCGTTTACAGCTTTTGTCTAGTTTTCAATATATAAAATTTCAGAATAGAATTTATTCCAGTCATGGGAATGAACTGATTATACAAGGAGTATATGTTCTTTCTGCATTCCTGTCATTACTAAAACAGCAGAATTATCAATCTCTAAAGTATGAGTAAGTGGATTTGATGTAAACAGCCTCATTCCAAGTGCTGAGATGCAATGAAAACATTACATAACTCAGTAATGTGAAGTGGGAAAAAATTATCAATGAAAGGAGAATGAAGAAAAAAGATGTTTTTAACAATGAAAAGTATAGAAAAAGGAGCTTTAAAAAAGTCTAATGAATTAACTTGAGGGGAAATAGCCAGAAAAAAAAGCCAGACTCTATAACAAAAATAATATAGAGATTTAAACAATTTGTATTTTATATGAATTTTCCTAAATTGTCCCAGGTCCTCTTCCTTGACATTTAAACAATTCTTACTACCAAAACAAGGAAATATCTTTAACCCTCTTACACGTTTCTGAGGTTAAAAACCAAATCATTTTCTACAAGAGCCTATAACTTTGTTTCCTCAGGATTGAAATTAAAAAAAAAAAGTTCTCAGACGCTCAAGTGGTTTAGTTCATCCTTTCATAATGTTTACATGTTTGTATCTTTGACAGTAGGAAATTTCTAGAAGTTTCTCCATCAGTTAATCCTCACCTAACACATTTTCTTCCAGCGCATAAAAATGAATAACTTTGTTAACTACCCTTAAACAGAGAGGCAGTATGTTGTTACATGAAAGAGCAGTGGGCTGGGCAACCAGTGGATTTATCACTTGTCCATGGCATAAGCTCGGGCGATTCACTCAGCCTCTGAGCTTTACCTTCAACTTTATAGCCAATCTTTTTTTTTTTTTTTTTTTTTTTTTTTTTTATAAATCCTAACAATTTTCATTGCTACCAACAGCATTTGAGAATGTAGAAGCAGATGTTTCAGTTCACTGACTTAAAAGTCTTCCAATATTCAATACTGATATTCATTAATATTTTGGCAAATGTGTCAAATGTCCTTATGAGTATATTAAAACATGTGATGTTAGTGATTAGTAGGCAAAACAAGTCTTTCCAACTGTTGGCCAAGCCATCAGAAAAATTTCCTTCCTCCATGCTCTTACGCATGATAATTTCTGTGTAACTCTACTGTAGCACTTATTTGGTTTTGACTTACATTCTTAGGTGTCTTTCCAGTTAAAATGTTAGCTCCCTGAGGGTGGGAACTGTACTGCAACTCTGTAAGGATCTCATACAGGGTGTATGTCCCTCGGTAAACTTTTTGGATGAATAAACAGCCACAAAATTTTCCATTTGCTTCTCCCCATTTAGCAGCTTCCACCTCCCTCTTTTTCCTTGGCCTTTTAAATGTAAGTGTAATATTTGCCCAGGGCAAACAGACTTGGAGCTTGGGAGGCAGTATTGCATAATGGATGTAAAAATCGTCCTGGTTTAACTCTTTGCTCTATGATTTATTAGCTCTCTGTCTCTGGGCAAATTGCTTAGCTCCTCTAATTTCTTCTCTGTAAAATGAAGATAATAGGTTATACTTCAAAACGTGTACAGATTAAAGGAGATCATGTTTTAAAACCTTTAGCAAGGTGCCTAGTGTAACACTTGATAAATGAGAGCTATAACTATTATAATTTCCTCGAAGGTACAGGTATACAGAAAAAAGAAAAACAAAACAAAACAAAAAGATGTCACTGGCTATTTCTTGCCTTTCCCTCTAGAGGACACATCAACTTCTGGATCGAAATGTCCGTTTAGCAACCAGAAGCTAAAAGTCAATAGAGATTAGGTCTGACTGAGACTCTTAAAATCACTCTGGAATTCATTATTTGTTGATAAAAATTATTTTTTATGTTTTCAAATTGAAAGTGGTGCTCAGAGTTGAAATACAGAAAGAATAGAGTTGGTCTAGGTAGTAGTAACCATGAGAGTATTTTTATTAGAGTGAAAAAATAACTTCAGTCAGTCTCTAGCCTAAAGCAACATATTATACAACTTTAGATAATAGAAAAACAAACAAAAAAAGAAAACATAAAAGTTGAACTTTAAAGACCTTTGTTCTTTCCTAACTAGCAACCAACGCCTCATAATGACAGCCTACTTTGGCCTTTTTGCCCCGCAACCATTATTGGTTTTCACCAGGCTTGCCTCCCTGTACTTGAATACATGCATCTGAGTTTATTTTCCATTTTAAGTTGAGTCTTAAAAACACAGGAACATCTTGTGGACTTGCTCACTAAATTTTGACCAGGTCTCTGTATTTGCTGCTGGAGAGGACTCAGGGAAATGCAGAGTCACCCATTTGTCATACTTCTCATACTTCTTCCCTTCACCTGGATTTCTTGTATATTAAGCTGATTAAAAATGACAAATGTACTTCTAAAAATCTATGGAGCAAAAGATGGCAACATCTTCTGCATATAAAAAGCATCTTCAAATTGAGTCACATCTAGCTTTCTTTGAAAGGCAGAATTTAAAGAATGACGAGCAAAATGTATATACTTCATGAGCCCAAGTGAATGTCCTTTTCTATGGAAGCAAAGACACACTTCTTCCTCTTCCTTTATGGAAGCCAGATCCTGATTTATTTTTCGATCAAAACTCAGCAGAAACACAATGCTTCATTTTATAGAGGCTTATTACAACACAATGACAGCACTATAATTTTCTTTAGGGTGAGTGCTTCACTTGGCTTTAGGCCAGCTAAGCTCCTTTAACAGTATCATTTAGCAGTTCTATACCATTTGACACAGGCAAATACCTTCATGTTTATGAATTCTGTATGCTTGTAGGAAGCATTCTTAAAACTTTTTTTTAACAGCAGCTCATTAAAAGCAGCAGTTGAATTTTACATGTGAGCAGATGATTTTTCCCGATGTAAACATTCAGATGGTCTATAAGCCGTTGCAAGTGAAAGTACCACCCACTTCTTGAGGCCAAAGCAGTCGTAAAATCAGTTTGGCACACAAAGGGCCTTTTGGTTCTTTTGTTAAAGGAAACCTGTAATTGTAAAATTCCTCCTGAATTTCATCGTTCACATAGAAGTAAATAATGTTCTCTTGTCTTTTTTTTTTTTTTTTTTTTGGTTTTGTGGTATGTGGTCATTCTGATGTTGTTTTGAAGAAGTTATAGACAGTTAAGTAAACATCTTAGGGAACTAGCTGAGATCTAAAGCTAGGAACACTTCATACTTTTGTTTATTAAAAAAAAAAGACAACAATTTTTCATAAGACTTCTGCCCGGCCCCCTCTACCCCCAACGCCTATCTCTTGTTATCACTGTGGACTTTTACCCCAAGAGACTGTTTCTCTACATAAAAGCTGAGTAATCCTTACTTCCTGAATGAGAACTACCTGAGTGCTTACATGTGGACAGGAACAGTGGCTGCTGTGTGACTAGAGTCCTAGAGCCCAACAGGGGACATGCTAGAGGGGGTGAGGGGAGGAATCTTTTGCGACAAGCACAACTGTGTGGCAGGCCTTTGATCTGACAGCAAGGCTGAGTCCAACATATCAGAGGCATCTCATTTTCCTTTCGCAATCTGACATGACAAGTGTGCTGCAAGTTTTCCCAAAGAGTGCCCTCCTTTCTGCTTAGATTAGGGGCGGGATGAGGATAGAAAATGAGAGGGCTACAAGGAAAAACAAAGTATTGTTTTTTTCATCCATTTATTGACTATAAATGCAAACTTTTACTAAGCAATCTTTTTGGGTCAGGCATTGTCTCAATGTCTTATGTGCATTCTTTTTCTTAATTTTTATAATAACCATCAAGTAGATAAATCTCCATTTAGCAGTTGAGGAAACCGCACCTTTGGAGAGGTTAAAAAACTTTCTGAAGGTCACACAGTAAGAGGCAAGGTTGGGACTTTATCCCCATGTGATACCAAGGCTGTGCTCTTAACCACTGTGCTGTACTGCCTCCCTGTGTTAACATCTTTTATCTTACTCCCCAGCACCGTGGAAGATTAGTAGAAGAAAATGGCTAGATGCCTGTAGGTACTATTATAAATATATTTGTCATTCTATTAACACTATAGAATTGTATGTTAAGTTATTGCATTTATACGAAATAACTGGGAAACTTAGGCTTAAATAAATGTAATTCAAGCTGTTTGATTTCTAAAATATGATTATAATGATCTCTTTCTGTTCACTTCTGTCTGTCTGTCTCTGGTTTTCTGAAGTGATCTTTTGTTTTCCATGAACAGTTGTTACTGAGCAATACCAGCTGCAGGAAAACAATTTATGACATTACTGCTCCTCCCCCCACCACGCCCCGCTTCCTTCCCCACAACCTCCTGTCCTGGCAAGTGCTATTATTTTGAAGGAATATGATTGACTGAGATGGGAAGTTCTTACATTTATTTCTCTTATAAAATTTATTCAAGCAAAAGCTTCTCCAAAAGAGGCCCCAGCATTGTATCTGGTTCAGACACAAATCTTCAGGGGAGACAAATGCTGCCAATACAATTTAGTTGGAAGACAGAGAGGCAGAAAGAGGAGGAACACTTTTGGGAATTTTGAGCACTCTCCTATTTTGGGCACCCTGAGGGATAGTTACATCTCAAAGCACAAATTAGAGTCAAGAAACTTCTGAGATTATATAATGTCCTTGGATAGAGAAGTCAGATTTAGGGTTGGTCCAATTTACTTTGACTACTCATTTTTGAAAATTGCCTCTGGAATGCAGAATCTGTCCTTAAATTAAGCCTTCTCCTTATTCCATATTCTGTATGAGGGAGTATGCTCAGATAACTAAAATCTATATGTTTTTACCAGGTCCTCTGTAAAAGTCTAAAGCTTTCTATTACATTAGAGGTTCTCAACCTTCTGTGCTTATAGTACACTTTTAGGTGCTAGAATTATTAGCAACACAGATGAAGGGCTTTAAAGAATCAAAATGATACCACCACCCCTACTGCAATAAAACGGTATCTCTTGGTGTCCATAAAAGTAACTACAGCAAGGACACAGCTTACGTGCTTGCCTTTCCCTGCTCTGTCTAGATGTGAGCACAGCTGTTTACTGCCCTTACCTTGATGTCTTATATGTTCATGGAAAAAAGTGTTTACACATTTCAGAGATCATACAAACTTCCTTTGTTGTTGATTTGCTCTTATGCCATACATTTTAGCTTTTTGCAGGATGAATCCTGACAGACCTCAGTAATTGTATATGTAATTGAATGTAGCAAAGGTAATTTTACAAAATTTGGGAAAGGAGTCAAGTGCTGGGGTGCCATAGAGTACCGTTGGAAAACCACTGTCTTGGATACCTGAAAAGCAAATCATGAAAAAAGGAAGAATAGAATAAATAAATAAAACAAAACTGCACCTGAAGGTGCTTGTCCAAATGACCCTATACTGGCATCGGAAAGTGGACCTTTTTTCCTTCTTCTTGGGTGACAATGACAGGTTGCTTTTTGTTTTAATGGTACTCAGAGTTTGCTGCTTGGAGAACATATGGATGTGAGTTAGCTTAGTGGAGCCTGGATGATGAGTCAAGAATTTCAATGGATTCTTACAGTTTGATAGTTTGAAGGTAGAAACATGGAAAATAGTATTAAATGTATGTACTTAAAAGTTGGCACTTGGTTGGTATTAAAGGATCAGTTTGGCAAGTGTCTGACATGCATTTAGAGAAGCTTGTAGTATTATCACTCCATGTTTAGAATTATCCAAGTGATTTGAGAAAGATTAGGCAAGTTTGTCATATTCTTATGCTCATTAATTTAGGAATTTGGCTGGGGAACTTTCTTTCCTTTTTTCTTAAAGCAAATATCTAAAGTTGATCCTATTTAAATATGTTAGAATTAATTTTCTTCAACTTTCTTAGTATCATAGTCAAATTAAATCCTGAGTAGTTTTAAGAAATGGACCTGAAAGAGAAGTAATTTTCTTTCCTAGTGAATGACATGCTTAATGCTTATATGCAGGATGGCTAGGTTCAAATATTTGTTGATGGTCTACCATGTCCCAAGTCTATATTCTAGGCTCTGGGGATAAAATAGTGAACAAAACAGGTAAGTTCTTATTGTCGTTGATCTTAAATTTTAGTGTGAGGGGCAAACGATAAACTAGTATACAAATACATGTATAACATGTCAGATAGGGAGGAATAGAGACTTATGGGGTAGGAGGGAGCCACAAGTGCCAATTCATAATGGATAATTAGTGCAGGAGTTCTGATAAGGTGACATTTGAACAGAGGACTGAAGAGCCATGCAGGTATCTGTGGCAACTATATAACATTAAAGGCAAAGAACCTGAGGCAAGCTCCCATTCTGACTATGGGTTCATCCATGTGACTTGCTTTGGCCATGGAATGTTAACAAACATGATGGCAATCAGAGGCTTGAAAAGCACATGTGTTTCCTCTTTCCCTCCTGAATGACTGGGTGTATTCTCTTTTTCATCTCTGCCTGCCATGAGAGCATGCCCAAGCTAACCTACTTCAGATGTGTGAGAAAGATGAGGAGAAGAGCCAAGGCCATATTAAACCAGTTGACAGTTAGCCAACTGCCAAACACGTGAGAACACTCAGCCAAGATCAGCTGAAGTGCCTCCCCAATGCACACTTCTTACTGCAGACATGTAAGTAACCCCGGCTGAGACCAGGAGAGCCACCACTCTGAACCATTGACTTATAAGCAGTTATAAATGGCTGTTGTTTTAAGCCACACAATTTGAGGACGATTTGTTATTCAGCATCACTGTGGCAATAGATGACTGATACAGGCACTCAAGGTTCTTCACAATGTGGCCCCTGCCTATCTCTTTAGCTTTATGTTCCACAGTACCAATGTACTTTATACTTCAGGCACCTGATTTATCTGAATTTTGAAATGAGAAATGTTCTCTCAGGCCTTTTGATATATGTTATTCCCTTTATCTGAAATGTGCTTCATGCTCAGATCTGCCCCGACAACTATCCTTTCTTCAAGGCTCCTCTGGAAAGGCATCCTGATGCCTCAGGCTGGATTCAGGGCTCCTTCCTTGTGCCCATGTAAGCATCTCTAGCATAGAAAGGCACATATATGACTATAATTTAGTATGCTAAATTTTTGCTTTCCCCCATAAACAGAAGCTTCCCTAAGTCAGAGACTATGTATTCTTTATATCCTGAATATAGCATTTGGCACAAAATAGAATCTTCACACAAACTTGTAAGCTTATTAAAAACATGTATTTACCATACTGTAACAGAGTTCTAAGTCTCATAAAGGAGGAATTACTAAAAGAACAGGAAAGGCTTGATATAAGAGGCAAAAATTGAAATGCTCCTTAGATTTAATGCTGGAGAGGTGGAGAATATATCAAGCAGAAGGAACAGCCAACAACAATGGCAAAGCGGTACACTGGTGGTTAAAGTGTTCAATATTATTGTAGTGAAAAATTCACAAACAGGTGCAATAAAGGATGGTATTATTTTGTTGGGGCTTGAATAGCCTGTTAAGGTATTTGGGCTTCATTTTGCAAGGGAGTGATGTCATAAGAACCATATTTTGATGGGTTATTTTGGAGGCAGTGCATAGACTATATGGTGGGTCAGAGAGAAAAAGACTGGATATGTGGAGCCATCTCTTGGTTTTTGGAACAATTCAGACAAAAGGCAATGGTGATAGTGGGAATACGTAAAAATACAAAGGTATGGTAATTAAGTGTGAGGGTTGGGAAAAGATTAATAATTGATGATGACTTTTAGATTTCTCTTATAGTGTTGGGGAAAGAGGAATAGCTGTGACAAGAATGCCAAGTCCAGTTTGGACACACTGAATTTGAGGTGTATATGGGTGGAGTGCTCTCACAAGCAGTGAGAAATGTGGACCTGGAGTTCAGATTAGAACAGGCACATTTGGGGCTCTTTCGTCTACAAACGAATGTAGCCCAGAGAGATGAGAAATTCAAGAGCAGATGCATGCACAATGCCTTTATACTTAGGACAACAAGAGAAAGTACAGACTGGAAGGGAGACAGAGATAAAAGGAGAAACTAGAGTCAGATAGGAGAAGATGGTGGACAGTGCAAAGGAGGAATCTAAGATTAGGATGAGGTACCAATTTCAGGTAGAAAGAGAAACTGATGGAAATGAGGAGAGAGAAGGGACAAGTGGATCATTAGAAGGATGTCTTTGAGAAAAGAATGTTTTGGTCTATAGTTATGGGTTTTGAGGTCAAATTACAAGGACTGAGTTGGGATAAATGAGGAAGTGGAGGCAGAGAGTTTAGATTCCAAGAGATTTGTTATAGAGAGATTAAATAGTAGCTGAAGGTTGAGAGAACACATTTCTATGACTTGGGCATCTGTGTAGATAAATGGATGGGGGTGAGCTTCTAGAGAAAAATGGGAAAAAGTAGAAATGAGAGCACATAGAGGAAGTTTGCCTTTAGTAGGAAAACCACTTATTTTTCTGAGACAAGAAATAGAAGAGAAGCATTTTATCTGTCACCATTACAGAGGACAACCATAGCTTCATACAGTCCATTTTTGGGCCACACTTACAGAGATAAAATATCACAGTGCCTGATCAGCCACTTGACATGGTATGACAATTGTAATTTCTTAACTTATTATCTTAGAGGTCAAACCATTTAAAAAACAAAATATGAGTATATTAGTCTCTCCAATAACCCATTTGTTTGTGTGACCAAGAAATGTCTAACTGCTAAAAGGCAAACAAACAAACAAACAAAACCCCAAAGCATATGGTTTTCTAAAGGGTAGGAAACCAAACAGATGATATTTATCAAATGCTTGTTTATTAATAACCAGTTTTTCTATGTCTACAAAATTTAAGGGTCATAGGAATAGATAATAATTTTGGTATAATACAGACATAACCTTTATATGCTCTTTAAACTGATCTTCACTTTATCTGGCTTTAGTATTTTGTAAAATAGGAAAACATTTTCACAAGTAGTTTCAAAAATAGACCCTTAACTATGTATATAAATATTTACTCATTTATATAATTAACCTGAAGTAAATACATACACATGAAAATATTTGTACTAAAATGGTAGAAATTTATAGATAACTTAAACATTTTTTCATCAAAATTCTTTTCAATGTGGTTAATACTTTTATGTTAAACAAAAATATGTCAAAATTGATCTTTGAACCAAGGCTTTATATAAGGGGATTCTGAAGTGGGATTTCTCATTGCTATGCGGGTTTGGTTTAAGGTCATTCCAGTACTTTGAGTCTGCTCTTAGAAAACATTTTATTAAAATGTTTGAATGCCTGCTATTTTTTTTCTCTTGGGATGATATGGATGAAATGGATGAAAAAGACCAAGGGCTAACAAGGCCATTGCAGATGGGTGGACATTCTCTCTAGCTGTTTTCATGTCATTTGGCAGGAACTGAACTGTCCATCCCCCGCCTTACCTGTTGCCTCCTTTCTCCCTGCCCTCACACAGACTGTTGCTGATGTTCTGTGAAGACAAGCTAGGGAGCTAAGGGGTCTCTCAGAAGGAGGGATGCTTTGATCTCTGCTGGACCTACAAGCGACACTGAGGTTTTGGGTCATGTCTGTCTTTCTTGGGTAAGGTCATGTCTCCTTTTGAGGATTCCTAGTTCGTGATGGTGTCTGGACAAGGAAGAAATGCTGTCCCTGCACTCCTGACTGTGGGGTGCTTGGCTGCGTGTCTCAGTTCAGATTCCAACACACCCTGTTGAAAAGGAAGCCTTACAAGTCTGAACATTGGTTTGAGCAACTGAGAGTGAAAGCACTTTTCTTTTGAACCATTTGTGCTTTACAAAACACCTCAAGAGAAATACTTTTAATGCTGGAGCGCTAATAAAGAACACAGGAAAATTTAGTTTCTTTGATGAAGAAAAGCCTTGATGCATAAAATATATGATACAAGTAACCCAGTCTCCTTAAATGCTGTTACTTAATCTATTTAATATGTTTAGAATTCTTTGGAGATAAAACAAGATGTAAGCAAAAAAAAGAGAAAGAAAAATAATAAGGTTTTTTTTTTTTTTTTTGCCATTAGTGATTAGAGACACTAAGATGTGGAAATTATTCCTGAGAGGTCTATAATTCTTAATAAAAGTTCCAAGAAAATCTACTTTTTACAAAGTGCACACAAAGCTAAAAAGAATTCCACATTTCAGGGAATTCTCAGGAGCAGACATCTTAATAGGGTGTCACTTAAGTGTCAAAGAGAAAATTGGTGTGTCACTCAAATTGAGCTCTCCTGCTCCTATTTTCTGTAACTCTTTCTAAGAGTCGATATTGAAACTAAGGGAGGGCTTCTCATTTTCTTTTTCTAAAGGTTCTCAGGTCAAGTCTCCATTTCTTCCAGCTCCTTTTGGTCCTTCTCCCTCCTGCAGACAAAGATACAAATCCCTTTCCCTCTGGTCCCATGTATAGGGAGGTAAAACCACGTATTCTTATGCTATGACAGGATATGATCACTAGTAAGCTAAATCCTATGGTTTGGTTTTAGACTTTAAGATCTGACTTCTGGGCTTCATTCTTGATATTTTGAATTTATTATGTATAACTATTTATGCATATATGCATCCACACATATCAATTTGAGTCCATATTGTTCCCTTAAATACTTAAGTGAATCTCATTATTCTGAGATAAAACTCAAGCTCTTAGCATATCTGGAATCTCCTACCCTCATTCTTCGTCTGTTTGAACCCCTCACTTTATGGGTTCAGCTCAACATACATCATTTACAGGAAATATTTCCAGCCCCAGGATGTGTGAGGATGCCTCATCTTTGCTCTTTATCACTTAACATATTATAAGAAAGTAATTCACTAATTCATTGGTTCAGCAAATATTTATTGAGCACTTACTCTTATGGGGCTACCACTCCACCAGGTCAGGGTTGTTTGTTATAAAACAGACTTCAATAAATATTTGTTCAACTAAAATGGATATATATTATTTTTAGATTTAGAAAAGGGCTTAATTGGTTACTCATGAATGAAATTACCATTAGAGAGGCAATGTGAGGTGGTTAAAAAAAAGATCCGAATGGAGTTGCAAGCAGAATATTTATTGGTGGTGTCTAAGAGCCTAGATTTCAGAGTGAAGCTACCTGTGTTCAAATCCTGGCCATTTTGCTTGCTGACTTTGTGACACCAGGTCATTCATCCAGTCTCTTTGTGTCTCATATGTAAGATATAAGTCATGACAATATCTGGTCCACATGGTTATTGAGGGCATTAAGTGAGGAAGGTACAATGAGATACAATTAAATGAGGAAGGCATGTATTGTAAACTCTGTCATATTTGATTGTGCTTCTCAAACTTTAATATATATTCAGATCACCTAGGGATCTTGTTAAAATGCAGTTTCTGATTCAGTAGGTCTGGGGTGGGACTTGAGAATCTGTATTTCTAACAAACTCGCAAGGGATGCTGATGCTCTGGTCCATAGACCACTCTTTGGTCTAGTCTACAGTAGTCTTTCTCAAATTTCACTTTATACCAGAAACTCCTGGTGGGCTTGTTAAAACATGATTGCTGGACCCCACCCCCAGTTTCTGCATCAGTAGGTCTTGAATGGGGCCCTATAATTTGCATTTGAACCAGTTCCCAGGTGATGCTAATGCTGCTGATCTGAGAACTCCATACTTTGAGAGCACTGATCTAGAAAACAGAAGATTGTTTTACTTGGAGAGAAAAGTTTGCCATGTTACAGAAAACAAGAATTAGAGATGTAAAATTTAAATTCTGAGTCTTAAATTTTAGTTCTGGTGCTTAAATGCATTTAGTGTTATTAAAAAAAGTAATTGGCACCAATCTGTCCCTATGGCTTTGTATTTTCTAAGGCCTGCCACAGCTGTAGCAGTAATAAACTATTCCTGATCTGGGACCCCTGACAAGAATTGCTCTGAGAGCCAATGTAATTTTGGCTCTTGCACAGATGTCCTCTCTCTCACATGAAGGAGCAAAAGGGAAGAAAATATTTTAGTAAGGTTCTCATTAGGCATTGTGAAAACTGGCCTATGTTTCAATTGCCTTTGCCATAATAAACAAGTGTACTAGGAAAATAGATTCTCTTCCCAGACTTAATGGAAAGGTTGGTACATTTGGAGGATGGGCATGGGTTATATGACTCTTTAAGGATTTACTCACAGCAAATCATTAAAAAAAGAGGGAGAAGTGGTCAAACGTATCTCTAATTAAAGCAAAAATTAGAAATATACAATATCAAAATATACTGAACTGAATTATCCTATTTGTTTGTACTCTAGCCCTTTGGAGTAAGGAGATATGTTGCTTGCATGTTCTAGAAGATCAATTATCTTCCTAAATCAGCCTGGTACGATTAGGCCAAGCAACCCATCTAGGTTAAAGGAGAAAGATAAAATGCCCATGGACAAAATCATGCTTCCTTATCCTGAAAATAGATCAATTGTCTATCTTTAACAGTTATTATCCCTTCTTCTATACAGGATAGAGAGCTATATTCTGGAAGTGAGTTCAGGAGTGGTTCCTGTCTCTAATATGTTTATAATCTCAAGAGAGATGAGAATTTGTGTAAATAATTATACTACAAGTGGAATAGAATAACTAATATATTAACCATACTGCCAATGTGAACAGGGAATGCAGAGGAATCAATGATATATTCTGCTTGAGGAAGTTGGAGGAGGCTTAAGAAGGATGTTGCATGTGGTTTGAAACTAAAAATAAAAGCATTTCAGTAGACAAAGGCCTGTTAAGGGGTTTATGACTATATAGTTATTATACGGAGCCTACAACTGAAGTTTCCACTTACTGCACCTTGCAAACTTGGTAAGGGTTATTTTCCCTCAAATCAGAAATGTATAATGCAGAAAAATAGAATTGAAATTTACTAAAGGAAATGTGTGTTACATTTTGTTATATGAAAGGTCAGTGGTTGCTTAGATATTTTTTAGATTTCTGTGCCCTGATTGCCCTGAGAGCCAATGAGATTTTGGTTGTTGACCAGATGACTGGTTCATTTCTTGGTCCCATCTACACAACTCTAAAATAGAATTCAAAGCTGACTATAGTTTAAAAACTGATAACTTCCTAAAGCATGCTTCAATTTTGGAAGAAATAGCTGTGGATTATTTCTTTACATCTTGCAGAGCTTTATAGATTACTCATAGTAAAAACATCAGACAATCAAATACAAACTAATGGCCTATATAGATCTAAGTTTAAACTTGATGGAAATGAAACTTGTGTTTTTGGCTCTCTGTGCCATCACACTTGTTTTGGGCCCATTTGACTATCATTTCCTTGGCTGTTCTATTTCCTCAACTGTGACATTTCCTCCCTATCATCAGTCTTAAGATACCATTTCCTTATGTGCAAAACTAGACCCTTCAGCCTATCCCTTTGACCATTCTCACCATTTTATTTTACTATTCTGATACTTTGTCCTTCTATTGCACTCATGCACCAAATCCTCAACCATAGAACAATCCAACATCTGATTAGACATCTTTATTCTTTTGCTTTAAACATGTGTCATTATGCTTAGGTATGTTTCTTGCAACATATCCATAGTTGCATTTTGTTTTGTTTTTAATTCAATCTGAGATTCCTATTTTAATTTGGGGGAGTTTAACTTGTTTATATGTATTGTGATTAGTGACTTATTTGGGCATATCAATATCACCTTTTTTGAAGATTTTGTAATGCTTTTTCTTTATTTCCCTACTTTTTTGGCATAAATTAATTTTCCTCTAGAAACATTTCTCCCCTCCTTATTAAAAATTCACATACTTTTCTCAAACTTTAGTGGTTACTTTTACATTTTTAACAGATCTGCTTAACTCGAATAGGTCTAAAATTAATCAATATTTCTATCCTTAGAATGATATGAGCACTATAGAATGTTTAAATTTTGACAACCTTATTCCATATTCCATGTTATTGGAGTCCAGAATTTTAATTCCACTTTGTTTATAATTTCCTCAATTGGTCATTATTATTTTAATAAAATTTTAATTTTATATAAGATTTATATATAATTTATATGTATGTAGAATGTTATTTGCTGATGACTAATAAGTTTGATCACCTTTTCTTATGGTTATTGGTCATTGAGACATCTGTTTTTGTGAAGTGCATGTTCAAATTCTTCCTGTGGTTTGTACTTGTTGATTATGAGCTCATTTTTATATTAGATTGCTTTTTCCTGTGGAGTTCTGTGGCTCTTAGGTTGTACTATAGAGGGTTTTGCGGATATTCCATACTTGCTTTTCTGCTGGGACTCTGTGTTAGTTTTGGCCTGGGATTCCAGCTAGTGTGAATAGTAGAAATTTGGACCTCCCCGCTAGAAGGGACACATGCTCAGTGTATCAATTTCTCAGAAAGAGTTTTTTGGGCCTTCATCCAAAGATTGAGGCAGACAGCATATTTCCTTGCTGCTTCTTTGGGATAGTGTCCAGAGATTTTCCAGATTAGTGTTGTCCATTAGAACTTTCAATGATGATTAAAGTGTTTAATACCTATGCTTTCCAACATGGTAGCTAGTGGCCATATGTAGTTATTAAGTACTTGAAATGTGTGACTGAGGAATGAAAATTTGAATTTTATTTAATTTTAATTCATTTAAATTTAAATAATCATATATGGGTAGTAGCTACCATACTAGATAGACTGCTTTTAGACCAACTTTCTTATACTGTAAAACTCATGAGGATCTTGGATATATGAAGTGGTCTAAGTTCCAACTCTTCTCCTTATGCAGGACCTAGACTGTGTCTCCTGTCCTTACCCTCCTAATCCCATTTCCATTTTCCAGGTTCCTTGGACCACCATAGCTTTAATTGGAGTTGGTTTTACTTTCTCTGGTTAAGCTCGATCATGTATTTATATTGTTGCAACATTGTATTTGAATGTTCAAATGGAAAGAGAGATAAATATTAGCTCAGTCTGCAGCTCCAGCTCTCATGTACTTCTCAAGCCACTTGCCATTTATTTATCTTCTGCTATCACCACCCTATGGAAACTTTCATTGCTAATAGCAGTTCTATAGTATTATATTTAATGACTTAATCCTAGCCTGAATGACTTGTGGGAAGCTTTGACTTTGTTCATCACTGATTCTTTAAAGCAATTTTTTCCCTTGGCTTCTTACAAAGCACCACAGTTTTCTTTCTACCTATGATGATTCTCCCTCTCAGGCTCTTTTTAGTACTTCTCTTCTTATGCTCACTCGCTTCCCATTATCAAGGGGAATCAGTCCCAGTCTTATTTCTTTTCCCACTCTATGTATCTTCTTATGGTGATTTTATTCAAAATTCTGGCTTCAATTAAGCTTATGACTTCCAAATTTATTGTCATTCTTGAAACATTAGCTGATGTAGCTCAGTATTTCTTGCTCTCCATTGGTTTACCATCTATCCTTGCAAAAATAAAATAAAAAACCAAAACAGAAAGTAGCAGGTTTTTCTAGGCTCACAAGACCCAGAAGAAGTGATGACTTCATTGAGGAAACAGCTGCGTGGCACATCTAGGAAGACATGGCTTGGAGCCTTAACACAGTGTTCCCTGATTTGTTTCCAAAATATTGTTGGGGACTGCGATATTGTGGGATACTGAAATGAGGAAGAATCTTAAAGGTATTCTTTGGTCTGTTTTCTAGGCAAGTAAGCGGCAGAGCTGATTCTACAACTGGTCATCCAGTGATGCTCTACTTGCCATTATCTCAAGACCTAAGGAAGTGGTACTACTCCCTTAAATTTGAGTCAGTTTAACTTAAGGAAACTAAGGGAAATCATTGTTTCTTCATAGAATAATAACTAATGAAAAACTAAAGGAGATTTCAGTTATTTTAGTTGTTACAATTGGCATATAATGGTATAATAACTTCTGAATTGTTGCAACTGAAACAGAAAAAAATATACTTTAAAAATATACTTTAAAAAATCCACATTTTTTCTTTCAGTAATCATTTTAAGTGTGTGTGTGTTTGAATGAAAAAGACACTGTTAAGAGAAACTTCGAAACTTTTTCTCTAATCATATGTCTACTTTTAGCTAATATTTATGAGGGCCAACATTATCTCTCTTCAGTAACTATATTTTCCTATTTCCTCAAAGGGTCATGTGAAAGACTATTTATTCAGAAGAGATATTTCTACAGTGAAAAAAAACCCCTCATACTGAAATCAATTCAAGTCTCTTCCTGATATCTAGGCTGTATCTAGGACACATCTGGACATTTGAAAACATCTAAATTTGACTTTTCCAGTTTTTAGCAGAACATTTAGTAAATAAAAGGACAAGAAACTTATATTAATCATGATTATTTTTAAGACAACAGCATTTCAGTGGGGCCTGTATCCCTATAGCACAACTTTTACTTTGCCCCATCTGAGGCTCGCCCTACATTGGTGGAGGAAGCTGACATTCTAAGGGTGTGGTTTTTGAGGTTGCCACATGGCTTTGCCATGACTTAAAATAACTCTTTTTGGCTGCCAGATGGCCTAAGAAATCATCAAGCACAGGATTCACTGACCTCAGAATTTGATGCCTTAGGACTAGCAGCTCTTTCAGGATACCTCGGTTTCTGTTTTTAAATATCTGGAACACTTCAAGCCTTAAACCAGGATCTTGATCCTCTCCTCCTCCTCCTCCTCCTCCTCCTCCTCCCTTTAGTAAAAACAGAGAGTATGCATTAATTTTGGATACAGAAAGTAATTGATGACCTTTCACGGTTCCCCTGAGAACACTAATCTTTACTTTCTAAAGAAAGTCTACCTTCTTCAGCTTAAATCCTTTGAACAGTGTGTGAATAAGAAATGTGGAAAAACCCCATGGAGAACTTATTCTGGGAGTCTACAAATAGGCCAATAGCCTTGGATATATTCCTCAGGTCCAATTCTCCACTGTGTGTAGATGCACGAAATCCAACTTACTTCTAGATATTCAGTGATAATGTCTTTAAAAATTAGAGAAACAATCATCTTGAAGGAAAAGGTGAATTATTTTTTCTATTTATATAATGAAAAAAATTGAGACAAATTGTTTTGAAAAGAGGAAAATAAATATATTGCAAACATTTATTGAGCACCTTCTATGTGCCAGAGATAGCTCTATGCTTTAGAGATATAATAGTAGATATAATAGACAGACATGTTCTCTGGCCTCATCGACTTCCCATTCTAGTGGAAGGCACATGACAGGAGATTTAACCCAGTGTGTACATCAAGAGGCATCAGAGGAGATTTCTCTGAAGAAGCGATGTTTAAACTAAGAACTGAAAAAAGTTAGATGGACAAAGTCCCCAATTTAGTTTGGCTTCATAGTCAATGGTCCCATTATAAAACAAAACAAAAATTCAGTTCTAAATTTTTTATTTTTTTTCTATCCTTCTATGGCTGCCTGTCAGAGAGAAAATTCTGATTTCAAGAGAAAGCATTTGGATTGCTTCCTCTTCCTCTACCTCTTGCATAGACATTTATTATTTCCTATATCTCACTTTATTATGATTAATTGGCGTACATATCTGTCTCCCTCTCTAGATTGTGAATCTCTTAAGGTCAGAGATTATATCTTAATAGTTTCTCTTCTGGCACAACATCTTTGTGATGAGTAAATAACAAAATTAAGATGGATGAATAACAGAAATAGCTGCTTTCAGAGCATCATTTTGTATTGAGAAAAGTTTTGTGTCTAAACAAAACATACTTTCTTTCATCCAATTTAGTCAATCTTAATAAATTTATTGAGCATCTACTATGTGCAGGCCCTGTGTTGGTAATAGGGATGTAATGGTGAGCAAAATAGATATGGCACTGGTTCATGTGGAGTATATAGTCTAATGGAGGAAGTCAGACTTTATGTAAATAATCACTTGAGTATCTAATTCTTGACTATCAAAAGAGATAATGTAGGTAAAAATATTAAAATAAAAGATTTTAGGTGAAAATGGCAAGAAAATTTAAAGTTTTATCAGATTTTTGGATGCCTATAAGGAATATAACTCATATTTTCTCCCTCTTTCTCCTCCTGCAATAATTAAGTTTTTACATTCAAGATGCATAATTTCTATAAGGAAAAGGAGATGAATTAATATTCATTCTGGAGATTCTAGCTGCTTGGTGTGGTTCAATTGCTAATGGCAAAACCAATTTTTATTTTTTGAGGGAAACATGAGTTTGAGATTCCCAAAGTTTTTTTTCCCAATCCTCTTGTTATTTAGTGAGTAAGAACCCTATTTTGTATGGAAGTTTTGGAGTTCTAAAAAACTGCCGACATCTATAATTAGGGTTGTAAATTCTTGCATGTTAAGAAAATGAAATGACAGATACAGAGGTAGAAAATAAGAACATAAGTCATTCTCACTGCTCTTCAAAACATAAAATAAGAAGACTGCTCTTGGAAACTTATAAAATAATTACACACAACACATTTTTTTTTCTGGTTTCAGATCTAAGAAAATAACTTAAAATAACTTTTCAATATTAGAAGGTGAACACTGAAGGAGCAAGTGGACCTCTTTAATATAGTAGGACAACATACTCTATTAAGTTGATATTTAATAGTCTTCTTTGAAATTTGTACATGTATATTAGGAAAAAGCCAGTATTCCATTTTTCTCTTATTTGCCTCTCTTTCTTTCCTTTTCTTTTCTTTTCTTTTTCCTTTTCTCTTCTTTTCTTTTTTCTTTTCTCTTTTCTTTTCTTTTCTTTTCTTTTCTTTTCTTTTCTTTTCTTTTCTTTTCTTTTCTTTTCTTTTCTTTTCTTTTCTTTTCTCTTGTCTTTTTTCTTTTTTTTCCCTGAATGCTATCTTGTGAACCTCTGAGCTGTGCTGCTAATATTAATGGTACACATTGCTGGCAAGAATGTATGGCAGTGAGAGGGCACATGAAATGGTGTGACAATACTGTAGAATATTTTTCAAAGGTACTGTATTTCTCAGATCAAAGAAACTGCTAATAATCTGAAAAGGAAAAGCTTATTTGCAACTGTTGCTTAATATTGTGTTATTCTTGTTGAAAATATTAGCTTTAGTCTTAGTCTGGTATTTAATTCTTACCATTTTAATAAAAATATGAAAGCTGAATTGGTAAGAATAAACATAGCAACTTAAGAAAGACAGAATGAAAGAAATGAAAAAATGAAAGTGTGGACCACTACTGACATCTTCACCACTAACGAGTAGACCACTTTTCTAGTCAATGTCTCCCCATGTTCCCCTTGTCAGCCACAGATAACAGTCAAAGAAGAAGTATAAGAAGCAGAGAGTTGAATGGTGGCTAGCAGGGGAAAGGAAGTGGGGAGGTTGGTTAAAAAGAATAAAGTTGCAGTTATATAGGATGACTAATTCTGGAGATCTAATGTATAGCATGATGATTATAGTTGATAACAGTATATTGAATACTGAAAATTTGCTCAGAGAATCAATTTCAGGTGCTCTTATCACATACACAGAAGATAACTATGGAAGGAGATAATATGTTAATTAGCTTAGCTGTACTACTCATCATCATGTTGTACACTTTAAATATTTTAATACATTTTTAATAAAAAAGAGTCATATATAGGATGCACTTAATATGACTCAAATCATGAAGTCTCAACAGGGTAAAATTGTCCCCATGGAGATGACAATTGTGTGTGTGTGTGTGTGTGTGTGTGTATATAATATATTTTTTAATGTATAAAGCATAGATGTGCAGTATATAAACAGATAGTCTATCTGTGATATTAACATTTCATGATGGTTGGGAGAGTGAGAGAGTGATGAGAAAAAATGTCTAAAAAGGTTCCTTATTGGGAAGGTGATAATAAAAACAAAAGGCTGTACAAGATTGCCTTTACTAGTTTCTTTGTGTAGCACAGAGGAGGTAATTTACTTTTGTGTGGAGCTACTTAATCTTAAAGAATTTGATATTTATGTTACAGCATCAATTAGGAAATGACCTTGATGGGATGAAGCCAAAACCGTAGCATGGCTAATAATTGGTGAAAGAGCCTGAAGCAAATTGACAGGCTTCTCAATAGCCTTACTATAAATCCAAAAAACCTAGGCTCAAACTGACTCTATATTGTCAGTAAAGAAGTAGGAGAAGGTCACTCCTGTTTTGCTTCTTTACAAAGTCTCATTTATAGATTTTTATTCATGGAATCTATAGTTTTCATGTGTCATGTACAATAGACGTTTTCTTAACCGACCCCCACTAATTTGTCAGATTAACAGAGGTTCTCCACACTCTCTGTAATATATCCTGGCTGAGGCCCATGGCACTTTGAACACTCCAGACTCATAGGGTACACTCTATTATACCCCACACTTCCCTTCTCCCCAGTTGAGTTGTGTGCTTATCAAGAGTCTGCTTGGTTTATTCCCAAACCTATTAATACCACTTGCATTTGTTACTATACTTTGTTAATATTTAGTAAAATAGCAGGTAAGCTAAATGCAAAAAGATTACTATTTCTACAAAAATCGAGTTGAATGCTTCAGAAAGAATCAAAAAGGAGAGTCACAACTTCAAATTGAGAACAAAGTGGTCATGTGCTTGTCTCCAGCCATGTTTAAGCACAGGTATGGAAAAGGTAGAGCTTTGGATTTAGGCTGAATAAGGAGAGAAATGAAACCATGAAGGGCATGAGAGAAACGATGGTAGGCTTGGTTGACTGGAGGGGGTTGAAGTAATAGGGAGAGTCATCTGAGATATTGGAGGTTGTAATTGGAGAGTAGAATGCTTGAACAGAATATTTCAGAGTGCAGTTAATGGTAGGTAATGACAAATAGGACTAGGTGGCTGAAGTGTTGTAGAGGACAAAACAACATAGGTGAATAAAAAGGATGTGAGAGGCCAGGTTATATTGGAAGGACATCGAAATCATCAAGAATTACTACCGGAATAGGGTTGGAGGGAGAAGTGAAGTGGCTCAGAGAATAGAGTGACACACAATTTGGTAAATGGCAAGTCAGTAACGGCCAAAGGTGCCCAGAGGACAGAGAATATTGTGAGCTGACATCGCTGGAAAAAATATTGTGGAGGAATGAGATTACACTGGGGTGCTAAAGGCTGAAAAGTCAGGTTGGGATAGACAGAGAGGGTGGGGGAAGGTGTTTCATGTTGTGGGTTATAGAATAAATAAAGGCCAATGGCAGGAAGGAGTGCGGTGTTTCTTGTGTTTTGAGTTTATGATGTGTGGTGGCTTTGGACTGCGAAAGGTTTAGAATGCTGGACTGAGGATTTTTGTTTATGTGCTCTGTACTTTTTCTGTAGAAAAGTAATTATTGTTTGGCTACTGTCTTTTAGAATTCTCTCTCACTAATCTTTACTGATGTTAACTTGTGAGCCAAAATTTATTCTTGCATTGGACTTCTAAGGCTATGAGAAACTGCCTACACTTGTAAACATAGGTAAACAGTCAAACACATTAAAATAAAACAGAGCAGATGGAAATAGATTAGAAAATTAGAAAACGAAATTTGAGTTTGCCCCCAACTTTACTTGGAGGCTACATTTTCAGAAGCTTGTGTCTGGTAAGCCTCAGAGTCTTTATCTTTGAACCTTGATCTTAGAGCTGTTTATCTTAGAATGTCAGCCCTTCGAATTTATGATTTTTTTTTCCATAGAACTAAAAGTAAACTAAGTTAATTCTGCTACTTCCACTTCCCTTTGACTTTCCATTCACTATTTTTGTAAAACGCAATAACAATTTACTGATTTGAGAAAAGATATTGAACTATCATGAGAACCAGTCTGAGCAGACTCTTCTATTTATTTAGCTAGAACAACATGGAAAAAGCCAAGTTATCAGAAAGCTTCTAGATGAGGTGTAATCAGAATAAGGGCAATATTTTTTGGCTGAGACAAATGTTTAATGTTATCAGGCTATGTATGCCCAATGTGTCCATCTTTGAAAAGGTCTTCTGTTACTCTTTATCACTTATTTTGGTCAGGGTCCTGGTGGGAAAGAGATGGCACACTCAAAGTTTTAATCGAAGAGACTTTAACTAAAGGACATACAGGGGTGTGCTCAGGGTTAAGGGAACTAACGAAGATGACGATGATGAAGCACCTAGGGGACTAACAATGTTGGGATGCTGTGACTGCTCCTAGCCTGAAGGGATAAGGAAAGTGGTAATGTGTAAGTGGTGTTAGAGAATCCAGCATGAGCTGTTGTCATGGGAGGGGAGCATCCAAAAGGAGCTGTGGCTATCAGCAGAGGAATGAAACCACCGTCAGGAAGGGAGCAGACAGAATACATATCAAGGTCTCTATCTTCTCACTTTACAGTCTTCTCCAATCAGCGGGACCCAGTTGGAACCCAGAAGGCAAGAGAGCCCAGATGATGTAGCCAAAGAGTTCAACATATAGCAAGGACTATAGCAAGGAACAGAAAAGCCAAGAATAAACCTAGAAAGGACAAAGGAGAACAGCCAGCACCTTAGTTTTTCAATTCTTTAATTCTTCAGAAATTCATCTACATTCAGTTCCTTCCAAGAGTAGTACTTTATTAAAATGCTGCAAAATTAAAAATCTGAAATTTTCTTTTTCATTAAGCCACTCTGAGGGTTTGAGAGAGGGCTCAACAAATAGAACACACTGGGGAATAATCCAAAAAATTGGCAGGTGGAAGCTAAAATACTACAATTGGTCAAATTAGGTTTGAAGGAAACAGCTTTGTGGGAAGACCTATGAATCTACCAACTGAGCCCAGAAAATTGAATTTGTTTTGTGTTATACGCACAATTCATCAGTCTTCTCCTCTTTGTGGTCTCAGATGTCACTAAACCCTGTGGGGGAGAGCCTGTTCCCAAGGGAAAGTAGAGGGTGTATGTTTTCTGTGGGCAATTTGCCTCACCTCCTTCTTTCAGGGTAAGATGGGGAGAACAGGGAAGGCCTACCAACAAGGGCAAAGCCAGAAGTGTGAAGTGCAGCATATGCCATTCGAGGGCAGCTCATGCCCAGAGGAAGGTGGGTGAGGCTGGGCCACACGTGTCTCGTTGTTCTTCCCAAACTTATCAGGCAGCGAGCTCTCTCCACTGCCATGGAGCAGAATGAATGAAGGCATTGGAAAGGACTGCCTTTTCTCCACTCCATTTTCTCATTCATGAGTTCATTCAACTTACATACTCCTAAGAGTTAGGCATTCTATAGATGCTGGGAATGCAAAGATGAATATGATGCCATTTATCTCTAGATGGTAACAATAAGAACAGTTAACAGTTACTGAGGATGTACAGAGTGTAGAGGAAGGACTGATTAAACAGACCTATGTGTGTGAAATTTTTGTAACTTCCCTTGTCTATTGCCAGAAACTAACATACTGAAGTCTTTTGGGGGCTTGATTTATCATTACAATACATGGATTCAGATATAGAGCTCAATTCGTGTTGCCCAGCTGCCCCTCCAAGCATAACATCACTTAAAATAATTCTTTAAGGTAGGATGTATTTTTCATGAAATATTCACAGCCACCATTGAGACAGATACTATTATTAACTTTATTTTAAAACTGAAAAAATGGAGGCTTGACAAGGTTAAGGGACTTGCTCAAAGTCACAGAAATTAGCAGCAGAGCTAGGATTCAAATCTAGGCAGTTTGGCTCCAGAGCTAGTATTCTTAACTCCTTCCTATGTCCTAGGCCAGTGGTGGAGACAGGCCTGTGAACAAATAATTACAGTGTAATGAATGAGGTAAGTGCTAATGGAGGGATGTACAGAATGCCGAGGAAGGAGTTATTAAACAGGCCTATATGCGTGACATTTGTGCAATTTCCCTTGTCTATTGCCAGAAATTAACATACCGAAGTCTTTGGTGGGGGGAGGCTCGATTTATTATTACTATACATGGATTTAGATGTAGAGCTCAATTCATGTTGCCCTGCTGCTCCTCCCAAGCATAACAGCACTTAAAATAATTCCTTCCTGTCATCTTGGACCCCCTCCAAGAACTCTGTTCTAGCTTTTGGACAAGGCAGAAACAGGAAGAGGATGTCCTAATGTTCCCTGACTAGAGACCTAAGTTGGAATTTGGAATAGTTTTGTGATTAAAATCACTATTAAGATTCTATTGCACAATATGTACGTATATGTGTGTCACCTATATTATACGTCAGCCATGATACCTGTGCTATATAGGTACACTAAAATCAGCTGTGAGGGTGGTTAAAATTTTAAACTTTTATAGTTTCTAGGTCCTCTGTCAAACGAAGATGATTTTCTCTTCATAGAGTGAAGTTTTCTCATCTCAAAGACTTTTTTGACTATGACTTTATCATAATTTAGTAATAATAAATCACAATTTCTGCAGATAACACATAACAAATTGACACTTTTATTTCATTCCTCTAGGTAGGAATTGTTTCAATTTGGCCCCATTTTTCACAGCTTTTCTTTCAGATACTGAATGTCCATAAAGTTGGTTTTTATATCACTTGAAACTAGAGTAGGTATCATTAAGTTTATCTGACCAGATTGGATACTGTAAACAGGTGCTGTCTGCTGCTGCCAAGTGCTGGCCTATTCATGCCAGGATATTAAACACATCCTGTAGTTCGGTGTAAACACCAGGTGGGATTCTAATCCATTCAGCATAGAGCCCCTCGTTCTTTCCTCCTTAATGAATGAAAACCTTTGGGAAGTCCCTGCTCAGAGATTCTCAACTTCTTTTGAAGTCACTGAGTCCCACTTCAAAATGATTCAAGAAGAGGACCAGATCAGTTACTCCCAAGCCCACCCTCCCCCATCCTCCTTCACAACCTATTTCTTAGAGTGACCTCAGGAACTCACAGAGAAGTTCCAAGTTAACATGTAGCCTTTTCTTGTACTAGGTTACTCTTTCAGGATATCAGGGTTGGAGAAATCCTCCTTTTTTTTCTAAAGTTGAAACTACCTCAGAGCTTTGTGCCCCTGACTCATTACTACATTGTTTTCCTATTAGGAGTCTACAGAAGGCAAAGTGAGACAAGGTGATTCTCACAACCATGGGATAACCTCCAGGTCTCAAGGTTATCAAAGCTGTGAATACCTTTGGCCTATAGAATAACTAGTGACACGATTCAGACCCAACCAGAGTCATCATTAGGAGAGTTTCCCAGGAGGAGGTGCAGCCCTGCTTACTGATTTGGCCAGAGGTCATCACATGAATGTACATGGGAACTGTAGCTCTATTCTCATGGCCTTTTATTCTTACCAGGGTATTGTACTGGCATATGTGGTCCGAGAAACGGAGTAGTTTTGGAGGAGGGCACAGTGCAATAGCTTTGTAGGAAAAGAGGCTGTGTCTTCTGATAACTTATCCATTGTCAAAGAAATCACTTGAAAAATGACAATTGTGGCAAACTACTAGCCATCTCCAAATATTGATTCTCGTTTTTTCTATAGTAATAGAATCCTCAATATGTAACTGGAACAGCTTTGAAGCTCTGTTGGTCATGCAGCCAAGTTTTGGCCAGTGCGATATAAGCAGAAGTGATGCTCTTTTAAGGAAGTGATGCTCCTTAGAAGGAAGGAGAATTCCCACTCTTTCTACATCTTACATTTGATTTGGATGGAATATGAGCATGAGGGTGATCCATCCTGGACCATGTGGGTCCAAGGATAACAGGGTTACACAATAAAAGGCACCTGGGTCTCTGAGCCTCGAGCTGCCATACCAGACTTGGACTGTTTACCCTAGACTGTTACATGAGAGAGGAAAAACCATCTATTATGTTTAAACCACTGTTAGTTGGGATCAATGTCAAAGCAGTCAAGACTTAAGTCAGTGACTTTGAATTTCAGTAGAATAAAGTCCATTTTAGTTGAGAATATTGCTTTCTTAATTTAAGTCATCTGTTTCAACAGGTAACGTTACTTCCCTCAGAGCTCTGTAGCTTCCATTTAGGGTGCTGCCTTTTGAGGGCTACCCAGAAAAACAAAGGGCTCTGAAATTAGGCCCAGCTGGAAAAGGGAGTGGAGATCTAGACTTTTCACTTCAACTCAAAAGTCCTGCCTAGAACTGCCGTTTACTCCAAATGTGGCCATACTTCTCTGGCACTCCTCATGACTCACGTCTGTAAGAGCAGGAGTGCTTTCTCAAACATGACTCCAGTGTTTGAACTTGTTGCTAGGACATCTATGGGATTTCCATATTCTATCCCAGAAAAGAAATGGAATTTTTCTTTGATGCCACATTCTTCTGTAGCCAGAAATACAAGAAAACCACTGTATGCTGTGGGGTTTTGGCAGAACTCTGAAGTGTGGCCTGGATCTGAGAACCCACAATCCAAGAATAAGGCACCATTTATGCATAAAATTGTTGAATTTGGGTAGAAACTAAGTTCAGCTATGCTTGTGAAGCCACTGTCTTGCAGGGTCAAAAAGAGCTTATTTTTCAAGTAAGTGTGTTTCACTGTTTACTGGAGACTCTACCAAAATAATTATTTCCTGTGTGGGTCACTGGGAGTGAGGTAATCCCAAGGAAAATGTTCCATTGTGCTTACTGGCCCGGACTGTGCAGCGACTCCAGACAGTGCCTTAAAGCAACAGTAATTGTGGTGAATGGTGAAGTCTGGTTCATACAGAAGGGAGATTCATTTTGTAATTGGTAAATTCAGGATCTTGTGAGAGACGGCAAATGTGAAGGCACACATGCACGTACGCATTAACATATCTGTTGGCATCCTTATTATGTTGGTACCCACAAATGTTTTTGAAAGAGACTGTGTATATGAGCCAAGATAATGCCCCCTGTTCCTTTTAATGTAAAAGCAGAAACTTACCTTGTATGAGTTGTTAGTTTGCTTGTCTGTCTTGAGCCACTTGAGGGCATGCTTCATTTGCCTTTGTCTCCCCAGTCCATATTAATGGGCCTATCACTGAGTACAATGTTCACCAATCCTCTTTGGATGCATGTAGGCTTGCAAAGGAAGTGAATTCCAGGGAGGAGACCACTACTCCAAAAATGGTTTCCCTGGTACGATATCACTAGGATGAGGGAGATTTCCAGAAAGAGTGCCTGGCCAACCAGGATTGGAGCATCCCTGAGGTGCCAGACTCCATGGACAGAATATCAAATAGAGAATGTGGAGTGCTTGCAGAGTCGTCAAGGGGCTTGACATTATCTTCCAGCACAAGAGGTCTAAGCTTGAATGTGGTCCTTCTATTGTATGTTGAATCTCATCTCAGCGCTATATATTCTACCTTGTTGAATAACAGCGAGCAGAATGGAATGTTGGAATTTATCTAAAATGCAGAAGCAAAATAAGTACAGGCAGAACTGTAGAGCTTGTGATTCTGGCCCAAGGATCACACCCCAGTGAGAAAACCATGGTTGGAGGTAGCCGTCCACACCCAGTTGGTATTTGGAACTGGAGGCAAAAGAGAATACTGATATTGAGGTCTACAGTGTGATTTGCACTTTTTTTTTCTGATCTTTCAGGATAGAAGACTTCTGGGAAGTGTCCTCTATGAGTGTCATTAAGATGCTGTCAGATTCTAGTAAAGGCTACAGGGCATGCAGTGCTTGGTGTGTGTGTATGTGTGTGTGATCCACACGTAGGTGGATGAGATGCTGATCACCACCAGATGTACCAGATTATTTAGGGGTTCTTAATCAGGGGTCTGATGTAATTTTGGGCAGAAAAAAGTCTTTATTTTCACTAGCCTCTCTAACTGAAATTTAGCAATTCAACAATATATTTAAGCAACAAACCATAGTATTTTTAGCAGTACTTGTGACTTTGTTATCAGTAGGAATCACAGATATTTTCATGTCACATTATAGCCATTGCAGGTATCTCAAAATATCACTTATGCTTATCACTGCTTCAGAATTACAGTAGTTATCACATCATAGCTAGATCTCATTCTTTAACATGTTAATGAAGCACATTTATTACTACATCATGTTTTTAAAAATATTTGAAAACTGCATTTCAATACTTCTGGTTTTCTTTGTGATCTTATGTATTTTATTTTATTTTTTGTATTTTAAAACATAATCGTGAGAAGGGGTTTGTGGGCTCCCAGGCCACCAAAGGTGTTCCTGACATAAAAAAGTTTAAGAACTGCCAGGCTTAATGGACAGTCTTACCAGTTCAATGTAACAGGAATGTTGGGGACAAATTAGCCACCTGTCTACTTTCACAGGAGACATTTTTGCATTCTGACTGAATAGAAAAAGAGAAGAGGCATTAAGTACTTGTTAATCCCACGTTTGTGCAGAAAACACATATATTGTTACCCAGCTTGTAGACCAGTACAGAGGCTGAATTTCTGAGAAATAAAGAGAGTGATAGATTTAGAGAGACAAGAGAGATCTGAGAGAACATGCCCACAATCTTGGGTGCAAAGAGTGCCTTTCCACAAACCTTTTGTAAGGAGGAGATCTGGGATAAGAACCAACATAAGTTTATCAAAACTAACCTCCAGGGCCTGGAGAAAGTCTGTGCAGTCAGCCTGAGCCTTCTGCATTCCCCAGAGGCCAGCATCTGTAAGCACAAGGCAAATTGTTAGCTAGCCTGCCATCTCCCACTGATGGATGCTATTTTCAGGAAGTCTAATTTCTTGTCAGAGACTTAGCACCAACGGCAAACCCTGAGAAGTCAGCTTGATTTCCCAAGTCTGAGGTGACACCCAGGGATAAGAAATGCCTTCACGCCCCTCTGCTGAAATTAAAATGCTCCCATTTTGGCATCCTGAAGGAAAGGAGAGGATGGGGAAAAAGATGTTTGTTCACTCTTCCAGAGATTTTTAGAAATCAGATTTAAAGCTGAAGAGGCCATCCTTCATTCTCCAGCACACACACTGAATAATGGTTTCTGAAAATGCCTCTCCCATTGATTCACATAGTCTAGTGGAATTTGTTCCAAAGCAGTGGTTTAATGGCAAAGAGCAAGGAGTCAAATAATTTTTCAGCTTTCCCAAGATCACAGTCTCAGAGATGGAAGAAGTGTGTTTCAGTCCTTTTCTGCTACATGGTAGGTCTTCTCATCTATTAAATGGACCAATAATAATGGCTCCTACAGAGGGTTTTCATGAGATAACGTATGTGAATGGAAAAGTGCCCAGTCAATGTGCATTAATCTCTAACTGCCATAACTTCTGTTTTCCTAGACAAATATGATAGTTGCAAAGAAGTTTCCTCCTTTTTAATTAAAGCTAATGTGTTAGTTTATATCTGGGTCAATTTTCTATCATCTCTTTTCTTTCCCCTGCAGACTTTGCTCTCTCTCTTATCTCTTTCCCTCTGTGATGTCTTCCTTGATAGAGCATGAAAACATACTCACCTGTCCCTCCCACCTTAAACAAACCCTCTCCCGACCTTACCTATTCCTCTGGCTCCTGCTGCCTTCTGTCCCCACTTTGGGACCTGTCATCCTGCAGTGAGCCAGTGTTCTCCTCTGGATTTAGTGGTAACTTAATGGTGAAGACTCTGTCATTTTGGCATGTCCTCTGTTTTTTAGCAATGCCTGTTAGTTATGGGTTAAGTCTGCCTAATTCTAGAGTGCTTTTTGTAGCCGTACATTTTAGCCATATTCTCAGGTAGTCTGCTATCATTGGTACTTGCACCTCTGTCAGCATGACTCCTTTGTCTCTCTTAGTCTCTCTTATTAGATTTAGAACCGAATTAGCAAGTAGAAAGGAGTAATCTGTTGGCCTCCTCAAGCCCCAATTGTGGAAAAATGCCAAGATTTAAGGGACAGGTGGGGAAAAGCAGCCTGTAATTTGATCTGTGTTCATGGCTTTTTTTTATAATCCTTATCAGGGAGACACAGAGGGCCATGCCTATCCTCCCCTTTGCCCTTCCCATGCTCCCATTGAACCGGTATGAGGGCTCAGTGATTCAGGCAGCTGATATCAATCAATAGGAGTTGATGTAAGAGATTAAACCTTTTTGAAAGCCTGGATCTAACATGCTGATGCCTCCTAAATCTGTAACAATAGCCCAGACCTGTGCACTGACCCAGAGAAAGAGGGTTCTTCATTGTTCTCAGTACAAAGAGTAAACTTCTTACCATGGCCTGACTACTCGTGACTGCCTGTCACTTGCCTTGACTTTGCTCAGAGTTCTTTCTGCTCCAGTCACACTGAGCTCCTTGTAGTTCTCTTAGCAACCTATGCACTTTTAGGCTTTCACAAATAGTATATACTTTGCTAGGAAGGAAAGTTCCATTCTTCTTCATTTCTGGTCTGGACAATTTTGCTTATTCTCTAAATCAAAGTGTCCTGCCCTGAAAACCTCTCCAGGCATTAGAAACTTTTTCCTCAATGTTTCTTCCAGACTTGAGTTCCCTGGGGACAAGTGGACTGCCGTAACCCCTTTGATCCTCAGGGTATAGAACAAGGCTTCTCTATGGTGGGCAGGTTTATTGAATAAATGAATGCATTTTCAAGGTGACTATAGCCTTTCCTATTCTTGTTCTGCTTAGAATCCCACTGAACAATTTCAATTTTTCTAAAAGAGTTCTATGACAATTTGGCAGAGCAAAGCTTGGCAAATTTCACACAATGAACAACATGAGAAATCAGCGTAGATTAGATTCCTGATGTAGATGAGATTTCCCTGTGTTTCAGTGACTATTCTGGCCCCTCAGTGTAGAAAACAATGAGTTAGTTATGCTTTAGTCATTCCAAATCTGAGTAGCCTATAATACAAAGGGAGCTAAATGCTGTGAGAACAAGTTTAGTTTGGAATTTTCCTCAAGACCATGTATAAAAGACGTCGCACGCACTGTGGTGTTAATGGCTATTTCTGGATGGATTCTTAGACAAAGACCAGATTGCTTCAGGACATAGCATCCTTATTCTTGTTCCTTACCATTACTGTTGGGCTTCTTGTAATATCTGGTGCAGCTCCCCACACCCCCCCCAACTCAAGTTCCTTTCCCATCCTCCAATATTTATTGAAGAAAACACAAAATCTTTCTTTAGTTTTATCACCTGTATGCATAGGAGGTTAGTGAAGATTTTTAGCATGTATACATGTACGTGTGTGCGAGTGGTGGGTATTAAGATGTGGAAGCATATGATTAAGAAAGAAAAAAAAGCACTACATTTTCCAGAACTTCAAGAAAAATTTAAGGCTAAAAAACTTGGCATGCTTTTAGCTTTGTACTATATCTGGCACAGAGCAAATGCTTAATAAATTTTAGCTATAATTATTATAATAATTATTAATATGATTATTAGCAGTAATAGGATACAGCACTTGAAAAGCAAGTGTAGGGAATATACTCTCCTGGTTTTATATTCTCCATAGGAAGTAGAAATTGTGTATATTAGCTGGAGTTCACCCAAGCTACTTTTGGGACAAATAAGATCATGTGTTCAGAACAGAGGTCAACAGCTGTTATTCCTTTGTGGCATTCTGGAGATGTGGACAGATGTATTCAGATCGACTTTCCTTATTCAGTGAGTGTGGGAACTGGTGGGGAGGGGTAGGGAGTAGGGAGGTACAGCAGTGTGGAGGATGAGAAGGTTCCCATGGGGGCCCAGTAACATGAGAGAGCATTTAAAGCAATGTTGAAGTTAACGGTTCTATTTCCTGAAGTTTCTGTGCTGAAAAACATATAAGGGGATGAGAGCCCTTAAAATTTTTCTGAAGGGAGAAAAACCAGGCATGACTATTTTCCCAAGGCCAAGACAAGATTGTACTTCCTGAAGAGGTCAGAGGTTGACTCCTTACTATTCCACTGATTGCACAGTAGGGAATAGAAGGGGGTTGAGTAGGGTTCAATACAAGATGTGGCGTGAAATACATTCCTTATCTTGCCCTCCCAACCCCAGTCATATTTAATTAACATTCCTGTTTCTAGAAAATATCCCAGTGTCCCAGTGGCTTCAAAAAATTAACAGTACAGCCTGATACAGGGCCCTTGATACATTTGTGTAATGCCAGCAAGAAGGCAGGCAGGTGGTCTCTATGAGACCAAAAGAACATGGCTCCATGAGACATTAGATTTTCAGAATAATAAGATTTGAGAATATCACAGTAGACTTTTCTGATAACAATATCTTTGGGTCCTAAGACCCAAAGTTTACACTGTCATAATGGTTTAGCCAAAATCTGCTTGGTAATTGTCTCTCTCAATCTTTAATGATGGCGATTGATGTTTTCTGTATCTGCCACTCCCCCTCTGCCTTTTTTCAGATTACCAAATGAATGAACCTGTTCTTATGGAACTGTCTTAAAGCTCAGATCAGCATTGCCTGATTGCATGATGACTCCTTGCTGACACTACACAAATTTCTAGTTCCATCATCATTAATTCCTCTAGGATGATGTCAAAACTGCACAAATGTTGCTTCTTTCTCTTGACAGGGTCTGCATGAGTATAGTATCAGCCAGGAAGCAATGAGAGCCATAGCCTCCTGACTGGAGAGATTGCAAGTCTCATATAGAATTCTTGATGAATTTTTATCAAGTTGGTGCTCAAGGTCAGATGTGCCTATTAAGAAGATACATTTCTCTTTAAAATCCTTATTCCTAACCACTGCACTATCAACACACATTCTGGCTGTTGGTTGATTGTAATTATGTCTACTTCTCCCATTATGTTTACAGTTCACTTTTTGGAATCAGACTAAATTGAGTTCAAATCCCTACTTTGCTACTTACTGTGTGATTGTGAATAAATTACTTGACCTCTTTAATCTCTTTTTTCTTACCTGTAAAATGGAGATATTATAGTACCAACCTCCTAGGGTTGTTGTGGAGATTAAATAAGATGAAGAATGCATAATACTTAGCTCAATACCTACTAGCAGAAGCCTCCAGGAAATGTTAGCTACTGTTTTTATCACTTGGAGCCATAGGCCTGTCTCTGTAAGTAGTCAAAAGGCTTTTAGGTAATCATTTTAAGCTACTTTTCATCATATTTTTCATGTAAACCTTCATAAAGTCTCCTATATTGTTCCTGCAAATATATCTTTTTGTAATATTTGTTTACTCAGTGGGATTAGTCAATCAACATGGCAGTTACTTCTTGCTTTTTCATTACTTTTAGGCTCTGTGTAATTTCGGGGGCTTTGGTACTGCTGGTTTGTGATAATATGAATGACTTTCTTAACTTCATCTTTGTCTATTATTTGAGTAAGTTTTCACTACCAACCTCTGGGATAATACCACACAGCTTGAAGAGAGAATCTCAGGCTTCATTATTTTTCCACAATCACCATGTGAGCATGAACCTCTGTATGGTACAGCTTTAGGAAATATTAGAAATAAAATGAAAGTTTCTGAATGTGGATCAGAGAAGATATCCTAGTAGGCTTGTCCTATATTAGTTAGAAATAGAAAAAGGGCATCTCGTTATTGACTGACTTGACAGCTATAATTCTTGAAGAATCTTCAGTGGCACTTTGTAGTTTATACTGGTATATGCTATTACATAAAGATTGTGCATCATGGAAGAATTCTATGCTAATTTCTAAAGTAGATTTCTGGTGGCAGTCATGCTATGGAGCACAATCAATCCACGTGAATATATCAAACATATATTCAATGATCCATTTTGGCCGATCCACCAAACATTTATCCCTTTTCACATTCTAGTCACACAGACTAATAAGAAATCATGTTAGATACCTTGCAATAGAAAGGTAATATATATTCTTTATCCAGAATTGATAATACTGAAGAAGCGTGGCAGTAGGGAGGCAGTATGGAGATGTGATTAGGACATAGCAGTTCAAGTTAGAAAGATCTAGATTCTAATGCTGACTCCACCCCTTCCTGAGACTTCTTAACTCTCTTTCAGGGTCAGTTTTCTCATCTGTTAAATGGGGATAAAAATAGCATGTTCCTTACAGGTTGTGTGAGTATTTAATGAGATCAGACATGTAAAGTGCTTGGTACATAAATGTTAGCTATTTTTATTATGAGAAATGCAGTAGAGTCTTAGTACTCTGATGGCTTTAAGATTTCTTATTTCATATTGATCTTTTCTACTTCTTTGTATATGTAAATGCCATTGAATTTCAAGAGCAAATGTGAAAGGACCCTAATGAAATGATTTGCTTCTTTAGTGTGATACATATTTTTAAAAAAGATGGTGTGTTTTCTTTTTACTCTAAAGAATGAAAACCAAATATGGTTGGTCAAATAATAAAATCACATACACTTAATTATTGTTTTGTGGGTTTGTATAAATCAGCTAACCTTTCTGGGCTTCAGCTTCCTTCTCTGCAAAATAAAGGAGTTAGATCAGATAATTACACTGTTTCTTTTCAGCTAAATTTTATTTAATTAAGCACTACCATGTATATAGTAATAACTAGATGTTATACAGTCATATTGTATATGCTTGAAGATACTTATTAACTTGCTCCTTGGCTTTTGTTGTCAATCAAAGGAAAGTTCAGGGGGTCTTTGTTTCTACTGTGCATATTTTTAATCTTCATGACGAGTCTCAGAGCCTCTTGTTCTAGAAGGCTCTAGGTGATCTAGTGGCTCCAGAATAAGGATAACCTTTTAGAGAATGGAATCCTGCCTTCTTTAAATTGTCGCTGGAAAGACATTAGGCCCTGGGTAAGATATAGGTCCCCCTAACTGAATATAGGGTATGAGCCAAATTCTAGAAATGAATTTTCTCCAGGACTGGGGGTATAATTTAATTATTTACCTTTAATTCAGAAGTGTAAGTTAATCATTTTCAAGGACAAATTGCTCCAAAAGGCAGAAAAATGTGTCACTATGGGATGGTCACAAGGACTGTGTTTGTGAGAAAACAGAAATGTGGACAAAGGAGTCTACCAGGAGAGGAAACACTTTTTATCTGTCATTTAGCAGAGGTAGAAAGCAGAACATGAAGAGTTCTTCCACTTATAGCTAGGTCATCAAAGACGTTCACTGTAGCATTTTAAAATAGCAAAAAATTGGTAACAATACTAGGGGATTCTTAAACAACCTATAGTATGATTATAAAATGGAGCATTATGCATCAATTATAAATGATGTTATAATGAATATTATATGTCATGGGAAAACATTCAAGATATACCTTTTGACCCAGCAATTGCACTTCTGGGTATTTACCCAAAGAAAACCAAAACAATAATTTGTAAAGATCTATGCTCCCCAATATTCATGACATCACAATTTATAATAGCCAAGATATGGAAGCAACCTAAATGCCTATCAACAGATGATTGGATAAAGAAATTACGGTTCATATATACAATGGAATATTACTCAGCCATTAAAAAAAAATGTTTGTTTTAATGATAATTTTAACATGTAAAAAGGTAAACATATCTTTTAAAAAATTTTTCTGTATGAAATGTCTTATTTTTATATTCATAATTAAATCACTACAAATTATCTTTAAAAAAAAAAAAACTCATATGCATAAAGCCCAAACTAGGGTAATCATATAAAGCTTAGATTTTCAAGAAAGCAGAAAAAAATTACTGAAAAAATTTTGAGAAAGCCATCAAGTACAATATCCTTACCCAAGTGCCAGAAGAAGAGAGTAGGGTAGTCCCCATCAGTGGAATGACCCTAAATGCAGAAGAGCTGGCCGTCAGGGAGGGCTGCAGAGGCTTGCTGACTACCTTGGGGAACTTGCTCTGGAGTCTCCCTCCCTGACTATCAGCCTATATCACCTAACCACGAATGATTTCTTGAGGGACACAGAAAGCATAATATACTAAGGGGCTTTTGGTCACCTTACTGCCTCCTTAAGGACACGTGATATTTTTATTTTCCCTTTGGTTAGGGAAATTCCTCTCTTCGGTGGTGCTTGTAGATCAGCTGTGTTTCTCAAACTTTCTCAAAGTGAGTTGAAGGAGGGTGTACTAAATATTCCGTAGGGTTACCTATGTCCAGCACAAAAGTTCAATTCCTAATATTCATGACTCCTTCCACACTGATGCAGATGTTTCCCAAATCCTTAATATAATTCTTATTGGTGTCTATCTCCATCCTATGACAATCTCTCCTCCGTGGGAGGCTTTATTCCTCCTGCAGAATGTCTTGTTTGTATACCTTTAAGTTCCCGCTGGATTCCAAGCATCCATTTTTCACAGCTCTGATATCCATCCACAGAGAATAATTTTCATGAACCCATCATTGAGTGACTGATATTCTTTGTCACTGACAAGAAAAGGCTGCCTTTAAAAAAAAATCTAAAGTCATCAAAAACAATGCAATATCCTGTGTGAAATGTTACAGTCACGATGCCTTGTGGTTTGAGTAACCTGTGGTTGACTAATCCTCGAATTGGAGGTGGCTGTGGATGACAGTGACTCTCTGGCCTCAACAGGTGCATCTTCAGCCTACCTCACACTTTGGGCTCCTCAAGGAGGAGGGGCTGCAGCCCTAGCCCACCGTTGGCACAATGATCCTCAGGCTGCTCCTGGCTCTCAACTTCTTCCCCTCAATTCAAATAACAGGTAAACAATTTTGATTTCTTTCCTCTAAGTTTTGCTTTTGAGGTCTTCAGTTAGCTTTGTTCATTTTAAATTTCAAACAACTTATGAAATTTGGATAATCGAAGTATAGTTTTGCTATGAAATGGCAACCTGTTATTTAGAAGCTCACTGACTCTCAGACCACAGTAAGTATAATATTTTAATGATTAGTTTTTGTAATTTAATAAAATGTATGTAGCTATTAGTTGATAGTGTCCCAAGAATTTTTAGACTATATATACATATTAATTTAAGAAAACTACTATAAGCAGATTGATTCTGAAATCTCTAGACTGAGACTTCCTGGGTTTGTATCACAGATCCATTTTTTACTAGCTTGGCTTAGGCTAGTGTTTAAATTTTTTAAGCCTCGATTTCCTTCTATGTAAAAAGGGGATGATAATAACCTCATCTCAAGGTCATAGTGAGGATAAAATGAAATAATTTATGTGAAATCCTAGTGCAGTCAGTGCTTTGCTAGCAAGCTAAGTGTTATTAGTAATTACTATATCTACTGGAATTGAATAAGTGCCAAAACGAATTCTGGAGTCATTATAAATACTGGTACAATACAAATGCTAGTAAATTAGTTTTCTTTTATAATTGGATGAAATTCATTTTCTTAGATTAAAATCTTTTAAGTTCCCAATGATGATGATGAGGATGACATACGTAACACTATTTAGAACCCCACTTCAGATAAAGAAATGGAGGAGTAGGAATGCTAACTTGCCCAAGGATAGACAGGTACTAGTTGTTCGAACCAGGGTTTGATGATAGAGCCTATGCTCTTGACTGTTATACTATCTTACTTAACATGATGCAGTTTATAATTTCATAGCTCTGGATACAACCAGTTTTAAATAGTCTTCAGAAAATCACAATTTCAAACAAAGAACTTGTTGCTCTTGTGGGCTGGAGTAAGGTGTTTGTTCAGCTTATTCTCAGAGTTTGAAAAGCGTCCTGCTTAGCTCAAAAATTGAACTGATAGGGGTTTAAGGGCATGTTTAAAGAAAGATAGTTATTTTTCCCTTGAAAATATATAGAAAAGCCAGTTTCTGTTTTCTTTCTCATTTATTTTGGTGGTGCAGAGACTGTGTTATTTGTTGTTATTCTTAAACATCATGTGCATGTGCTCCAAAGGGTATAATTTTCCAACCTGCACAAGTACAATAGTTACATGTATACCTGTCTAGTCTATTTCATTGCCTGGTGTGCCAGTGAGCGCATTTACAAATTATGTGTATTTATAAAAGGTGTTGATAGAATGAAAACATGAATTGGTGATGAGATAGGCTATACCTCTATCTAGTATCAAGCTTTTAGAGCTACTAAATTCACTTAAAAAGTATCTTTAAATTTACTTTTGCAAAGCTCTTCAAACCCCATTTTTGAGGGATCTCTAAAATTTATTTTTAAAGAATATTTAAATTATTTTAATGTATTAGACAGTATAAGATAGGCAGAAAGGAAAGAGAAGCTTTGCTCTGACAGAAAACAAAAATTGATAATTGTACACAAAATATTCTTCTGATGTGCTTTGTGGACAACCTTCTGTCATCAGTTCATACGCTCTCCTTTGAAGACATTTTTTGTAAGACTCGAAGCTTTATATTTTTTCTTTAGAACACCAATTAAAATGTGGGTAGCTGAAGAAGCAGTTGGAGAGTTCACACATGCGAAAACTTTGTTTTCTACTTGAAGATGCATCTACTTTTCAAACATGAAATCACCCTTCTAATAACTTTTCAGATTTCTTACCGAGTGGCCATTCAATGAAGTAGGAAAAAAGTTGGGGTAGAGAAAGCACTTTTGAAATGCTTCTTCCAGTAAGAAAACTTATGAGAAAAAATAATCACAATGTCCACAAATGTATGATCCATTCTAATTAATGGCACAAAACTTTCAATGTGCTTTCTGTTTCTCTGTATTTACCCTCTATGAAGAAATTAGAAAGATAAGAAAATTCTCTGGTTAATGTGTATTTGTCCTCCCTAAGATTGTGAGATACTACTGGTATATCTGTGTTCAAGGTGTGTGTGTGTGTGTGTGTGTGTGTGTGTGTGTGTGTGTGTATAAAGAACAGTTCTTTTTCCCACTTATTTAATAATTCTAACTCATTGGCTCACAGCATAACTTAAAATACTCATTCTATGAAGGTTAAACCTAACCCGATTCTTTATGATTTTAATGATACTCTAGAAAGATCTTTCTGGTTAAATTAAAGGAGTATGATCTAGAAAGTGTTAGGAAACCTTAACTTAGACAATTCCTTTACTAAAGTTATATGTTTTCTACCAGATTTGGGTAATTGCGCAATTGAAATCCACTATAGAGGATTTTGTTGGGTTTTGGAAGAAGACTCCTGCTTAGAACTGTAGGCCCTTGAAAGAGACGTGATTTGTGATTGATGATAGAAGGACTTTGCATATAATACAGTGTTGTTCATAGATTTTTTTTTTAGCTAGTACTGGTTATTTTTCAGCCAGTAAATTATTCCATCTGAAGACAAAATCAAGATGACATCATTTATTTTTCCATGAGAGAATTTCTTTTAATTTCTCCCCAAATTGTAGCAAGTAAACTGTCAAAATGGCCCGTTTGAACATGACTGATTTTCCAGTGTCGCTGCATTTCCCTCAACATTTCTTTTTCTAACAGAGGCACAGAACACAGGAAAATGGTATGTAGTCATTTAAATCACCAGCAAAGCAAGGTAATTAAAGACTTTACTTTCAGTTCAGCAAATAACCCCTCTGAGGTAGTTGTACACACAAAAAAGTAATTTACCTCTTATAGGAAATTGTTGCTCTGAGGTAGGCTTGGGAAAGTAAGGTAAAAAAGATTAATGTCAAAAATGCAATGTAATCAGTAGATTGATGTATTTGCATGACATTCGATACACTGTCACAAGTTTTCCTGACTGTTAAAAATTGGGGAAAAAATTGACTGGATGTTTTGTCATTTCAAGTAAATTTGATGGGCATGTCAAAAGTATAGATGTTACTGAAGAAATTTGTTTTACTCTACTCCTATACCCTATAAGAAGATATTACTTTTTATTTTTTTAAACGAAGCTATCCAGAAAGGACTTTCATAGCAAGGACTGTAAAATTAATATCAATATGTAATTATTAGGAAATAGAATGAGTCATTTTCACAGATAGATTAGAAATAAAAATGAGTCTGTGATTCTAACATTGAAGCTCTCACATTCAAACCTTTACTGTGGGTAGGAAGGGGATCTCACTGTCACTTCTTCAGACACAGACTGTCCTCCTTTTTAATGTCTTTATTTTCATGAGTGTAGAAATGCCACATGTCTATCATTCAGCTTTTATCATGTGTGGATATCTTCTTCCAAGTATTTCCTGCATGCAGTGTGCTGACATTTACAAAATGATTTTTTTTTATGCCACCAACATCCCAGAAGAAAATTCCATTTGTGGTTTATCATCTTTAAAACAATAGCTCTTTATTAACTGGTGTAGGCATCGATAAGAATGTACAATTCATTGCAGACCTTCCTGTCTAAAAATCAGAGAGCAGGCACTCCCTTCAAAGCAAAGCTATATCACAGCTGGTATTGAAAAGAATAAATCAACCTTCCTTCCTTTCTTTCTTTCTTTCTTTCTTTCTTTCTTTCTTTCTTTCTTTCTTTCTTTCTTTCTTTCTTTCTTTCTTTCTTTCTTTCTTTCTTTCTTTTTCTTTCTTTCTTTTGGTTAAATTTTTGTTTGCCTTATTCTTTGATAAATTTATTATTTATGGAACTTCACAGAGGTTAGAATTTTTCTTCTTAGTAGATAGTTTAGTTGAACTTTAAGAAAAAATGACACCTGGATGTCTTTGTAACTGATTGAAGGAATCTCTGGTTTTCTAAGCTGGAATAAAGAATGTATGTCTCTTTTATGGTGATTTCTTTGACTCTTTTTGGTCAATGACATGGTATTGCCGTCAAAAAACTGTACCCAGAAATTTCAGTCTGAGAATCATTGCCTGAGAACTTGTTTCTGAAGCTGGGTGGGGGTGGGGGGTGGGAAGATAACTCAGGTCCAACTGAGAAGTGGTTGGAAAGGAGTGTCTAAGTTCTCCCTTGTTACTCTCATTCTAAGCATTAGAGTTGAGGTACACTGGATGGAATCAACTGTTACTCGGTTGCTTGAAAGAGGATGTGAAAAAGAGACTTTAGACTCCTTTGGCCTTAGTATTTTAATATTAATTTTTTGGCATCCTAATTTAGTCTGTGTGTCACCATGCAGGTTATGTGTGCCTATGTTTTTGTTACTAGAAGAGAACCTGCATGATGGTGGGGAATTTCTTACTTAACCTTGAGCTGCAATTTTATCTCTACAACATCACCATTACCATTATCTTTTTTATTTGTCATCATCTTCATTGTCTTGAGGAGTCTGGCTGCCAAGGTAACCAGGTTAATGATTCCTGATAGTGTCATAAGAGTCACCCACTCACTTGTTACTCTGACCTCTGATCTAATCGTGATCCCCTTTCTGCTGTATTGGCGTCATTTCATTGGCTCACAATCCACCATGTAATACTTTGATTACAGCAGTAACTCCCATTTATCACCACTCACTCACAGGTGAATATGAATTATTGACATGTCTTACATTTTAACAATGAAATAAATTTCCTTGTTAAGAACTTAGGTGGGTGTCTGATTATTTTTTTCTGAGAAGGTAGACGGTTGTGTTATTCATTGTGTAGGGATACTTGACACCTGATGAAGCGTCAGAAAAAGCTGTATTTGCAGCTCCCATGTGACTTGATGCCTTTCTTTGATATTGAACACTACTAATAATAAGGGTACATAATTTAAGATTAGCTTTAGGAATGTTGAGTGCAGGAGGGTTCCATTTCTGATTCACAGACTTTATCCCATAGAAGGTGAGTGAGTGAAAACGGACACACATAAGGAGAATGTTTTCTTTCACCATGAGGCTTCTAGAGGGACTAAAACAGAGTGTTAGTAGGTTACTGTTTTTTAAAGTACTAGATTCCTGTTCTTTAAAGTGCCTGTCCCTCTGATGCTTTGGTAAGACAGGTCTTCATTCATGTGCTCATTCAACAGGTATTTATTAACATTTTCTATGTGACAGATAAAAAAGAAACCCACTTTGAGCTTCAAGGATGTAAAAATAAGAATTGTGAAATCTTTCTAGAAAAAATTTTTTTTCCTGTTAAAGACTGCCTTAAATGATACTCTGTTCATACTTATTTATTTTATGGAAAACAGTTATAAGCAGAAGCATTGTTGAATTCAACCACAAACATTTAGAGTTGGGAGAGAACTTAGACATCTCTCAATGTGTAAAAAAGAAAGTTGTGTTGCTGATTTCTAGAAGGTGCTTATTACAATGACATTGCAGTGTTTCCTGACATTTTTGGATGCTTTTAGGCTGGACTCATCTTACTTATCCAACCTATCTTACCTCTTTTATATTTTAATCTTTATTTGGATCTGAGAGAATATAAAATGAGGAAAAGAAATATAATGACTTAATTAGCACACAAGAAATACTCATGTAATTAGTCAAGTTCTCTTTGCTTTTATGGACAATCTTTTACAATCTTCTTGAGAAGACTGAATATAACAGGATATAACAGCTGGAAACAAATAACACTTGGCAGTCCCCTACTTCACCATGTCATTTGTATATATTATTATTATTTTAAAAATTATTCATTATTTTTATTATTATTTATGCTCACAGCACCTGGTCTTCCTAGGTGGTCTCCCATCTAAGTACTAACCAGGCCTGGCCCTGCTTAGCTTCCGAGATCAGACATTGGGCTTGTTCAGGATGGCATGGCCATACACCATGGACTGTGGCTCCACTGGGACGTGAACCCAGGACCTTGCGCGTAAAGCAGACATGCTAACTGCTACACTATGGAACCATGTCCATATATATTATTCTTGTAATCTGTAATGTTCCCTACATTTCTCAACTGGAGAAGTTTTCTCTGGGACTCTAAATGGCAAAATGAGATATTTCTTTTTTCCTCAGTGTTCCCAAAATTATTACTGTGTTTTAACACATCTGTTTTTTTCCCACCAGACTATGAGCTTTCTGTGGGCAGGATCATAGCTTATTTATCCTTATAAATTTGATATTATGCATAGCGCTGGAAGCATTGTAATTGTTTAACAAATATTTATTGAAAGAAGAAATGAATAAATTAGTACTAAAGGAAGCATAAAATAAATACTTTAGTAAGCCTTTATGGAGAGTTGAGAATTAAGCTGGACCTTAAAGCAAGATAAGATTTAAATAGATGATGTTATTAATAATAATTGGTAGCTAACATTTATTTTGCACTTATATTGTGCCAAGTAATGTCTTACCTGGTTTTCTCTGTATAAAATCATTTATTCTTCCCCTAAGTTCTATGAGGCAGTGCAATGATTATCCCCATCTTATTGATGGGGAAACTGAAGCATGGAGCAGATAGAATGACTTGCATGAAGTCATATAGCTAGTAAGTAAATAAATCCAGACATTCTTGCTCCAGGGTTTATCTCTTACCCATGCTATGTTGTCTCAGGAAGACACAATACATATAAAGAAATTAAACCAGGAATACTGTTTTATGTTCTTGGAACAGATGGCCAGTCTGAATGTGTGGTGACCTGGAGAGGTAGGGTAGAATCAGATCAAACAAGCAATTGATTATTAATAACAGAAATTCAAACTTCATTTTCAAGAAGTGTGAAGAAGCTGAAAGCTTTTGGAGCAAAATGGTCTAGAATAGGTATGGTATAAAGACTGATGTCAAGGAGATCATGTTATAACACTCTGTCACTTTATGAGGAAGAGGAGAGTAGATTAGGACTTGGGTGGCAAAGGTGGGAATAGAAAGAAGTGACTATTATGAGAGATGTTTTAAAAGTAGAAATTTTGGGACTTAGAGTCTAGTTTGGGTTGAGGGTGAAAGAGAGGGAAGGAACAAGAATAATGCTAGGGTTTTTGGCTTAACAGAGGAATAGTGATATTACCACCTGAAATCAAAATGTTGTGTAACCGAGTTTTGGAGGAAAATAGTGTTTGGCTTTAGACAATGTTGAATTTGAAATAAGAACTTGAGATGTCAGCAAAATGTCCAGTACAAAGCTAAAGATATGGGAACTGGGTAAGAATATTTAGCAATCTTTATCTTTGGAATGAAGCTGAAGTCATGGGAATGGATGTCTAGCAGAAAGAAGAAGGCATAAGTGTAGAAAAGCAGAGGTTGTACTGAATCTAGAAAATACATCTGGTTAGGAGTCAGCTGAAGAGGAAGATGAGCTAGTGAAGAAGAGAGAGAATGTGCTTGGAGAGGTAAGGAGGTAATGAAGCTAATGAAAGTCAAAGGAGAGAAGAGTTTCAAAAAGAACAATGATTAAAAGCACTAATTAGATGAGGAAAGGAGAAGTGAATGACTTGGGAAGGCCACTGGTTTGGTTAAAAGGAGGCCAGTTGAGACTTTTGAATTTATACCGAGTAGTGGGGAAAGAAGATAAGACTTCAAAGGCTTAAGAAAAGGGCAGGAAATTACTGTATAAAGTGAAGACAATTAGGGACATCTATCACTTATAATGTTTACCATGGTATTTTGTATACAGCAGGTATTTGGCAGACTGAGTGACTTTATTATTTTTGGCATGTGGAAGGAACCAAATGCTGGTCTTGTGTGTGTGTGTGTGTGTGTGTGTGTGTGTGTGCATGTGTAGTGTTGCAGGGTGGAAGAGAGAGCTATTAGGGAAAAAAGGAGAGGAGGTAGAAGAAAAAAAAGGAGATGGAGGCAGTTTTCTCCAGAAGATAAAGAAAGAGATGATTTGGAGCATGGAAGATTAGAGAGGAGAACAAATCCCTAAGAAGAATGAGGAGGAATAAAAGAGATTTACAGGAGCTGAGATGTGTTAGAATTGAGCTAGGGTAGATGAGTGATTTCATGCTGGCAAACCTGGTGTTAAAGACTATTTTGTTAAATTATATATATTTATATATCATATATATTTATTATCACATTTATATATTATTATATATTTATGTATAATGATATATTTAATTCTATTTAATGATATATAAATATTAATAAATAAATATAAATCTCTATATTTAATTATATATAAATATATATATCTTTAATTCTCCTGGAACAGGTCATTGTGTTAAACTTATACCAACAAGGCCACTGGCATAATACATATCTTGATTTTGAAGCCCACGTGTACTTTGAATTTGCTTGAGCCTTCAAAAACACACACTATCTTGGGCTTGGCCTTAGCATGTGGCTGAAATAACAGGTCACAAGGTTCAGACTAACCCTGCCCAACATCATGGACAGGGCTCCATTTTCTAGTCAGGGAAGTTAATCTCAGCATCTTCCTGTGTTTTTTAGAAGAAGGATGTGGCTACTTGCCCTTGATTTTGTGAAGGCCTGTCTATTATTCTTTTTACCTTACTTTTTTCAAACTCAAAAGCTAATGCTACTGATTTTTCAAGGTAGGGGGTGTGATTGGGAGTCACACCATGGCACAGCTTTTCTAGGCCTTTACTTTCTCATCTGATATGTGAGGGGGTTGGACTTAAAGACATCTAGGGTCTATCTCTGGCTTAAAAATACTTCTTTAAGTAAAATAAGAATACTCTTGCTTTTATCAGCTTTAACAGGGCAACTCAACCACCCTGCTTCTTTGTGGATACTCTTATGATCCATTAGAGAATATACAAATCATTGCAAACCAGCCATCTCCAAAATCTCTTGGAAAGACTGCAAACCAGGATCTTAGATACTAATATGCTTAGAAGTGACTGCAACAGTTTAAAGGATAATATTGTCTTTGCTCTCTCCCCCCATCTTCCTATGTAATGTTAAGGATCAATGCAGTAATTATTTTCAAACCTCAGGGCTGACACTTACCTAGAAGATTCTGTATGTGCCAAAGTGGTCCTGAGCAGGCTCTTTGGAGGTATAAGATTTAGGGAGAATGAAACAGATAGGAAAATTGTACTCTTCTTATATGGAGTTGTTTTGAATGAGGGTTCAGAATGATGATGGCTCAGGCTGAAAATGTGGTTCTCAAATTTGGTTATTGGATTAAAAAAAATATATATATATATTTAGAAAATATATATATATATATATATATATATATATATATATATATTTAGAAAACAATATATTAATATAGGAAGTCCCTTGATACTTGTGGGATTTATTTCTGTTACCTGAATTACTGTCATAATATTTATGTAGAAAGTTATAAAGCCCTGGTTACTTACTTTTGAACTACAGACATCCTTTTAGGGTAATAAAATTTGATTTGGGGGATTGGTCTGGTGACTTTTGGTATGGGTGCCTTATTCATATAAGTTAAAGTGCTGTGCCATTGTCTTCTTAAACTGTCCTACCATTAGGAGCTGAGAGGATGATTGCAAACTTTTGAATGGTAGAGGCTGGGTCATATTGTACCCAAGTTCACGATGCTTTGTGTTCAGGAAGTTTCAGTTCTGGAGTGCTCACACCCTGCATTGTTGGGCAGTGTCTCTGAATGATAGAGATGGATTATAGTACAGGAAATGGTTTTTAGCAGGTTTAATATTAACTGTCAGACTAATACAGATGACATCCAAATGTACAGAACTATCTATGACTTTCTTGAACTCTAGTTTGACATATCTAACTCTTGGACCTTTCCTCCAGGATTCCTTGCCTTCCCTTCGAACCCAACATATCTAAAACTGAACCCAACAGGTTTTCTCTAGATTTCCTCTATTTACTTACCTGATTTTGTCAACAAGTACCTCTACTCTTGCCCTTACCTAGCCCATGAACTCTGTGTTATTTTTGTTTCCTGTTCATCACCACGAAGTACAACCAAGCTCCAATGCCTTGCCCATCTTTTCCCTCCCAGCTGCCACCTCCACAGCTCAGGCCCTGTGAGCTCACAGCAACATTATTGCAACAGCATCCAATGCGTCTCTGCCTCTGCAATATCCTTACTTCAAGCCGATGCACTCTACACTACTTGTTAATATCCCAAGGTGGCACTTACCACTGCATTCTCAACTCAGATGTCTTCAATGTCTCCTGTTGCCTATCTAGTAAATTCCATTTGCCTTTTCTTGGCATTAAAGACTTTCCATGATTGGAATCAGCCATCTTCACCTACTTTCCTGTTATGTAAATTTAATACTCTGCTAGTCTCCAGTGAACTCTTACATTTTAGCTTGTCTAAATTTGCTCCAGTCTTCGTGGCTCAGTTGCAAGCCAACCTGCACAAAAGCCTCCAGAATCATCTTGTTTGGTGATAAGACCTCTTTCATGTGACTGTCAGTGAATCTCTAAAGGGCTCATGTACCATACATGGCTTTGGAGTGTAGCTAATTGTGTACCTGCCTTAGTATTTCTCTTAGAAGGAAAAGGCTGCATCTTTGACACCTTCCTATCTACCAAGAACCTGGTACATTAGGCCCATTATGTATTTGCTGAATGCTTGCATGACTTTGTTGTGCCAGAAGTTAGAATAATGAAGAACGATTTTCTGACACATGAAAAAAAAATTTCAGAGAGTACTTATCAATTATTTTGATAAATTTTCTCTCTTAAGAATTGATGACAGGTCTTGGTTGCTCATACATGACTTTTTGCTATGAACTATTTGATCTCTGAGCTACTTTCTGACAGTTTCATGTAGCACAAAATATTTTTTAAAAAATTATAGTTAGCATACAATATTATATTAGTTTCAAGGGTATACACAATAATTTGACATTTATATAGCTTACGAAGTGATTACCAAAGTAAGTCTAGTAATCTTACCTGTCACTATACTAAATTATCATATTATTATATTCCCTACTATACATTACATCCTTGTGACTTATTTGTTTTATAATTTATTTGTTTTATAACTGGAAGTTTGTACCTCTTAATCTTCTTCACCTTTTTCACTCATCTCCCCACTCTTTTCCTCTCTGGCAACCATCAGTTTGTTCTCTGTGTCTACGAGTCTGTTTCTGTTTTTTTTTTTTTGTTGTTGTTTATTTATTTGTTTGTTTTGTTGGATTCCACATATAAGTGAAATTATACAGTATTTGTCTTTGTCTTACTTACTTCACTTAGCCCAATACTGTCTCGGTCTATCCATGTTGTCGCAAATGGCAAGATTTCATTCTTTTTTTATAGCTGAGTAATGTTCCATTTTAGATATATACCACATCTTCTTTATCCATTCATCCTTCAGTGAATACTTAGCTTGGTTTCTTATCTTAGCTGTTCTAAATAATGCTGCAATGAACATAGGGGTACACATATTTTTTCAAATTAATGTTCTTATTTAAAAGAACAAAGACAAACGTCCTTTATACTAGCGTCTGCCTGTAAAGAAACACAAGTCAGTGTAAAAGGCAGAGCTTAGACTAGTACTGACCACCAGCAGCTTGTTTAGAATATATATGTATTAATTAGACTTCTATTTTTTATTTCTATTGTTACCTGTAATAATTTGTACTTGTTTAAATTAAGATTTATTTAGGTTTTATTTAAAAATTATACTTTCTGTCAACAAGAGTTAATGTGCTTGATATAATTGATAGTTGTACATAGACAATCTTGGGATGGGCTGGTTGATTGGCTTGACTATTTCTCTCAATAGAAGTCATTGCTTCTGTCATGGTGACCTCCTCTAAACAGCTCTTTCCTTCTGCTTCTGGTAACCTCACTGCTCCCCCGCCCCCTGTCTCTTTAAATTGAAGGGTGGTCATAACTCTGCTACTATGAGCTACAGCCTCTAGCAGTGCCCCTTGTGATTCCACACCTTTGCCAACACTTCTTTTGTAAACAAACTCTCCTCCTACTGCCTAATATTAAGTGTATCATTTGTTTTTTTCTGGGATCCTGAATGAGGCAACATAACATATATGTGTACATGCCATGCTTTTTCAAAGTCTTTTTTTTCTTTTGGAGAGACTTTCCTTAAATCTTTATTCCTTGGAGAGAGTTTCAAGATGACAGTCAACAGAAAACTAGATAAAATGACCACGAAATTATTTTGAAAATGTAACCTGCATGACTTTTTTTTTTTACATTTTAACATGAATTTTAGAGAGTCTAGAGCTATTTGAAATGTGATAAATCATTCATAGCTTTGTTTGTATCTTCCTAGTCACTCAAATAGGATGGTGAAAGATGCTATAGTCTGATGAGTGTTTTGCACTCCTCTTTCTCATATCCGTATGAGGCCTCAGCTAGAGTTACCAGAGCCACAGATGGCTGAGTCTTCCTTTACTCCCAGAAAACACAGTTTGTCTTACAGATTCCTGAGTAAACCCTGGATTAGTCTGTGGGACAGCCTGCTTCTTACAGAGCCTGAAAAGAAGCAAATGGTCAGATGGCCATGTGTTGAAGAGTATCCTGGGCCTGAGCAGGAAATGTACTCAGAGGAAAGTTACGGTAACTTCATCAGCTCTGTGGTCAGGAGGGAGGTGTTCTTCTGTGCCAGGGAAACCAGCGTCACCTTCACAAAATGTTCACAAACATCATAGGGGTAAGATGGTTGAAAATAGAAAGCTTTCATTTGCTTTGGTTCCTGCCTAACATGTTAAATTCTGTTTAGTCAGAATTTAAAAAAGGAAACAATGTGATTAGGATCTCCCAACTTGATTTTTAAATTGCAAAAGAAACTCTAATAGCGATGTGCAAGGATGGAGCTCAACAAAGTTCTTAAGAGATTCTGAAGAAAAATCACATTGCTAAATAAATATGTGCTATATCTTTTCTACTGCTCCCTTAACTTCCCAATGTGAATTTCAGTATCGAGTGCTGCCTACTCTACTCTCAGGTTCACCAAATTCTCTGTGGTGTTTTATTTCTCTATGGTGCGATGATAAAGAAAAGGAAAGATGGAATATCATACATTAAACACGACAAATAAATGTAACTTACAAGGACTCTGAAGTTAAGGATTTCTCCAGTGATGTTTAGACAAAAAGTGACTTTATATATTGACAAATGCTCATGTTCAAACCCTTTGGTACACTTGGGCAAGCTGAAATAAAAGAGCTGTAATGACAAAATTGTTGTTTGTGGGTCTGAACTAATTAATAGGAGACATTTCATGTGATCAAGGCCTTACCTTGGATCCATCTATGAATTTCAAGAAGTCTCTGAAATTGTAAGCAAAATGTTTTGTGTGTGTGTGTTAGTGGCACAGAAAGTTTGGAGACATGCTTTTTCTGTAAATGACCATGAAATCAAGTCAATTTTACTGAATGCACAAAGTTAGTTTTCTATTCATTCATAATTTAAAACATAAGTCCTAGAATCACACATAAATTATATCTTAGCTCTTCCACTGTTTGTCTGATCTTGTCTGAAGAGTCACTTTTTTTTAGTTGCCTCTTCTATAAAATAAAAGATTAGCCTAGATCATCCCCAGCTTTCCTTTTAACTGAGTACTTTTTGCGGGATGAAACTCCAGCAAAATGGTAAGGAAAATAAAATTTATCTTGGTCTTGTCTTTTCTCACTCCATTTACTTCCCTGCTCAATGGTATTCTCCTCTCTAACTCTCATTTCAGACACTTAGCACCATCCAACTATAAAGTCCAACTTTGAGAGGATCTAAAATTAGTCACTGACATTGTGTTGAAATTTTGATGCAACTTGTCAGAGACAAAAGAACAATAGTTTAAAAATTATGAGGCATGAGTGAAGTCTTAAGGGTCACTTATTTGTCCTGTAACATTAGGCAAGTCTCTCTCTCTCTTTTTAAAAAGATTTTATCTATTTATTTATTTTTTATGGTGACATTTGTTAACAAAATCCAATAAGTTTCAGCTGTACACTTTAATTGTAAGGCATACATATGTTTACACGGTGTGTTCACCTCCCATAGTAGGCAAGTCTCTTGATCTCACTGACTTCAATTTCCTCATCTATAAAATCTCCATAAAGATCAATGTCCTGCCTATTTACTTGACAGGTTAGTATGGAGTTCCTATGAGATAAAACAGAAGAAAACGCTTTGTAGCCCTATATGTGTAGTCCATAGTAACTAATTTAAATTGCCATACTCCTCACATTGCATTTCGGGTCATCTTTTTAAATCTAAGCATTAACTGAGCTGGTGAAGAGCGTCCTTTCAGGGTCAGGGTTCTTTCCCTGCTGTTTGGAGCCACACCCTCAGATGGTTATCCACTCTACCTGTGCAGAGAGTTTACTTAGTTATGAATATAGTAATTGATACAGGCAAAGGGGGAAAGGTTTTTTGTTTAACCAAGTTTCCTCTCCCACTCCATTCTCATGGAAGCACAAGCAACTTTCAATTTTCCAGAAGTCAACTATAGCACAAGAGTCACATATTATCTGTGGGAAATCTTTTAGCTTTCACTCCCTTGCTCACAAGCAGCAGATAAGTACCTTCTCGCCTCCAATCTTACTCTTCATGTTATCAATAAGGAGTTGTGAAGGAAAGAGGTTTGAGGTTACTGCTTCCTGTCTCCACCTGGTTTAGCTGCTAGGAAAGGCTTTGAAAAGCAAAGCACTAAATTCATCATCAAAACAACTTGTCAATTCAGTTAGAGAAATGTCAGTCAAGACAATCTTTTGATACCATAAGCAAATACAATTGATGAGTTGACAATGTTTCTCTTTTAACCTAGTAGGTTTGACTTAGGTATACCTTACCTAACTACTCGCAAGAGGAAAACCAAATAAGAAAAAGTCTAGGTTTGCTAAGACCAAATTAGCCTGAGAAGGATGCTTTCCACTCCTGGTATGAACTGGAAAGCAAAGGGGAATCAAACAGAAGCTAAATATTTCAGTAGTTTCTTCTGAGTCTAGATGTGTCCTTAAATTTATAATATTATAAATTTTATAATATTTTATAATATTATTTACAGTGTAAATAATATGTCCATAAACTATGTGAAGTACTGTGAATTCCCTGAAACTCAGAGAACCAAAATACATATCAAAGCCAAGTGTCATTTGATGTTTCAGTTATCGGTTGCTTTGACTTATCCATGTCGTTACTCCACTCCCACTGAGAAAGCAGTGTGCATTTTAACACATGCTCCATTTTAAGAAAAAATAAAAGGAGTCAGAATTATTGTGTCTAGTGGAAGTTACAATGATCACACATATTCAATATCACTTGGAGCAACTGGTTAACTTTCTACTAGCAAAAGTAAATTTCCTTCATTTAGTTTCTCTTTAAAACAAATGTAGATTTTGAAGTTCTATGAGATGGTTTCTCACTTAGGCTTCTCTGAATAATTGACATAAACTAAGGAGGGACCAAGTACTATAAGGATATAAATGTTGAAAAACAAGAGGTTCTATTGGTCAGTCCTGAACTCAAGTTGAACGTTAATCTAAGAGGAGAAATCTGATCAGTTTTAGCAATGCTGAGATGCTATGAATGAACAGAAGAAAAATCTATCTTCCAGTTATCTCACTCTATTATGCTTTGCAAAGGAAAAATAGTTTTGGAAAGGAAGACCACTGCTTCCCCCTTGTGAAAAACGGCAAACACTGAACTAAGCGCCAGGGAGTCAACTGTTTCCAGGAACCTTTGAGGTGATTTGTATTTTCTTTGCAGTGATCCCTCAGGCTGGAAAAATGTCTTCTTCCAAACTTTACCAAACTGGTTGGTCTGTGTGGCCTGATGACAGTCATTTTTAACTCCTTCTTACTCAACACATCTGAGCCAATGCTGAGTTCTGCCAATTTTGGCCTGAAAATATTTCTTGAGTTTATTCATTTCTTTCTCACTGTAGTTCTGTAGTTCTTTCTAACCTTATCACCTCTTGCCTAGAATATTACAATTGTGTCCTAACTTGTCTCCATCTTTTCACTCTTGTACCCTTCAAATTTACTTTGTGCTTGCTAAAGTGATCTATACAAAATGAAAAGTTGCACATATCACTTTTCTGCTTAAAATTATTTGATAGGTCCTCATCACCTATAGGAGAGATTCCAAAGTATGAACTATGCTTGTGTTGCCAATCCTGTTTTATATAACATATGGTCCAGAAAAACTGAGATAATTCCCTACATCTATCATACTCTTTTTCACCTCTTTATCATCTCTGACTAGGCCATTCTTTTTCTCTCTTTGTCTAATCTTCCCCACTGTTCTCTACCTCACCTCCTACCCCAATACACACTCTTGTACCTCATTCCACTCTCTAACACAAAGACTCATCTTAGTTAGTCTAACTTTTACTCAATAAAAACTTATAAGACTCAGGTCAGCAGTCACCTTCTTCAAAAATCCTTAGCTGGTCCCCCAATTGCCCTTAGCAACACTGTATAGATCGCTGTGCCATTATTTTTTAAGTAGCTGTTTGTTTATGTATCTTTCTTCCCCACCTGACTAAACTACTCAAGGAAAAAAACTGAGCTTTGTTCATCTTTGGGAAATCAATTTTTTTCTCCCACATGCATCTTGGGAAGATGAGCTAGACAAGACATACTATGCAAATTACTGAGATATAGATGCTAGAGCTTCTCTTTCTTCTTCCCTCCCTCTCCTTTTGCTTCCTCTGCCTCACTGTGGATGCTGGGAGAAGGAAGACAAACTGGCTAACCATCTAGGGTTTCTCTCCAGCCTTTCCTTGCCTAAGCCGCCCCCCTCCCCACAGTCTTTCTCATTTTTTTTCTTATATCAGCTCTCAAAGGCAGATAAAGAAGAATCTGAATGCCCATAAAACAGAATTCAAATAATTAGTAACAGAAACACAATTCTTGGAGGGCTGGGGTTGTTTTGTTCCAGTCAGAACTGGCCCAATGATTCCTTTTAAGTAATCAAAGAAAAAGGACAAGCAAAATAAAATCAAACAGAAAACAAGCTGGATTTTCCTACCAAGACAGGTTGAACTTTCTGATTTTTGCATTTACTTTTTAGTGTTTTTCATGAGTTTTTGTTGAATGAATAATAAATGAAGCTAAAGTTATTGCTGAGAAACAATTTTGAATAAGGATTTAATGAGATGGTAGTCAGGCCAAGCTGCTGATAAGAATGATACAGTCCAATCACCACCTTTCACTTATTATTTAATGAGATCCTATTATTTGTACAGTATTATACCCCCCCAAAAAGTCACATATGGTTTTTGCTCTCAAGAGGCTTGGAAACTAGGATTCTAGAGGAAATACACACAAATCAAAAGGTGAACAAACTGAAGCATATGAAACAAGAGGTGTTCAAAATGTAGCACCTGACCAAATGGCAAATGAGTGATATAGACAGTAACTGTTTTGATACCTTAGAGGTGAGAGACACTCTAGGCCATGGAGTTATTGAATAAAGTATGGAGAGAAGAGTGCTCACAGTATGTTCCCAGAAGTTGGTTTAAATGGTCTAGCTAATTAGAAGAATTTTGGTTTGAGGGGGATGAGGTTAGAAAAGCCTGTGGAGGACTATGAATTGAGAAGAAGAAATGAGTTTTCATCTGTTAAGCCACTGGTTATCAAACTTGACTTCAGATTAGAATTTCTTGAGAAACTTTAAAAATACTGATGCATTGGTACTATACCCACAAAATTCTGTTTTAACTGGCCTGGGAATTGAGAGGTTTTTAAAAGTTTCCCAGGTGATTCTAATATGCTTTCAGCCTGAGAAATCTATTATGCTGTAGTGATTTTCAACCCTATCTGAATATTAGAATCAATTAGGGGAATTTTTAAGACAATATCAAAGACAATCTAAGAATGAGAGAGAACACTTGCAAATCGCATATCTGATGAGGAACTTTATTCAAATATATATATATATATATATATATATATATATATATATATATATATATATAAAACTTTGATAATTCAATAGTAAAAAGACAACCCAGTTAAGTGGACAAATGATTCAAATAAACATTTCTCTAAAAAGACCATATAAATGGTTGATAAGCACATGAAAAAATGCTCAACATTATTAGTTGTTAGTGAAAAGCAAATGAAATTGCAATGAGATACTACTTTGTATCCTCTAGGATGGCTATAATAAAAAAGGTGGACAATAATAAATGTGTGACAAAGACATGCAGAAAATACACTATGCATTGCTGGTGGGAATGTAAAATAGTACAGTTGCTTTGGAAAATAGTTTGTGAATTCCTCAAAAAGTTAAAAATAAAGTTACCATATGACCCAGCAATTCCACTCCTGGTATATACCCAAGAGAACAGAAAACATGTCCATACAAAAACTTGTACACAAATATTCATAGAAGCATTATTTATAATAGCCAAAAAGTGGAAGCGAGTGATGATTGAAAAAATAAAATGTGGTCCATCCATACAAAGGAACATTTTTCATTCATAAAAAGAAATGAAATTCAGATATATATTACAACATGAATGAACCCTGAAAACATTACATTAAATGAAAGAAGCCAGACACAAAAGGCCACATATCTTATGATTTTTTTTATATGAAATATCTAAAAAAAAGCAAATCCAGAGAGACAGAAAATAGATTAGTGATGGCCAGAACAGGGAGTGTCTGCTAATGGGTATAGCATTTCTTTTGGGAGGGGCTGTAATAAAAATTTTCTGGAATTGGATAGTGGTGGTCCATTTACAACTTCACAAACATACTAAAGCCACTGAATTGTACAATTTAAAAGGGTTGAACTTAAAAAAAAATAGGGCGAGCTTTATGGTACATGAATTATATCTCAATAAAGTTGTTACAAAAAATGAAAAGAAATGAAACAAATACTCTCTCCCCCACAGCATAGACCAATTAAATCAGAATTTCTGGAAATGGGATCTGGGCATAGGTTTCTTTTTTAAAATTTCTTGATGTACAGCCAGCATTAAGAACTATGCAGGAAGTGAAAAGCTATTAGTAATTTAATTTTATGCAGCTCCCTTTTTCCAAAAGCAAAAACAAAACACCTGACTACATGAATTCAAATCCAGGTTAAACTGTAAATTTCATTTCAACAGATTCTGATTTTATTTGTCTTTTCAGTATGAGTGTATGGAGCGTTGCTTCAAATAACCTTGTTTTTAAAAATGTAAGTAGGTAGACAATTATTAGCATACCACCAAATGACAGCAAAAAAAGTACTGAAATTTGAATCAAAGATACAAAGCGATTTACTGTTATAGAGAAATTTTGGAGAGTCTTGGTTGCAAAGTTGGTTTTCAATGCTTTTAAGTGGTTTATTTCTCAAATGGTTGTAAATTGACTTGGATTTTCGTCTTAGCTTTGCTCACCTTCTGCTCAGTGTTTTTAGGCCTCAGGCAGTCAATAGAAAAAGAAAGGAATGTATTGTCATGTACCAGGGGTTTATAGCAATGGGGTTATAGTGGGAAACAAGATACAGTAGATGTATTCTCTTCCCTCATGCAGTTTATGGCCTAGATTCAGGTTCTTTGCTTTAAAACTGAAGAGATTGAATTAAATGATCTCTATTTTCTCTGGTCTTTTACTGGACTAGCATATAGGTACAAGATGGACAAGAGAGAGTACTCTTGTGGGCCTCTTCCATCTTCTCAGATTTCAAAGAACAAATATGCAAATTTCTTGAGAAGGCTGTTCTCAGAATTGGCTGTGTAAGATAAATTATGCTCTTCGGGTTTTTGGGTTACATTTTCTCTTACCTCTTTATCCTACTCTTGGAATGGCTAATAAACAAAGTTAAAATGTTTCAAAACACTAATTCCTTCATGAAAGCCTGTATTACAACTTAAAAACAAATCTATTTGTGTATCTATGTCATGTGTTAAAAGCCATTTCAGTCAGGAAACTAACACAGTTAAGCATAATTAACACCCTAGAAGTCTCAGTACAGATTCAAAAATTCCAAATGCATAACTGTGGTGCTCAGTGCTGACAGAAGGCCACTTCTGCCTTCCAAGTGAAAACATGTTCCATTGTTTCATTCAAAGAAGGATGAAAATAATATCAAACCATAACTTTTAAACTCTTGGTATAATTATCTCCTAAAGAGCTCCTGCATCTTCATCTGCCAAGAGACAGCTTTTGATGGAGAGGTTTATTTTGTTAATTAATATATCTTGATTTCAGAAAAAAAGTCTTTATACCCGTGTTTTCCCCCTCCAGAAAACAAGATTTTGGTGAAGCAGTCGCCCATGCTTGTGGTGTACAACAATGCTGTCAACCTTAGCTGCAAGTATACCTACAATCTCTTCTCAAAGGAATTCCGAGCATCCCTTTACAAGGGAGCAGACAGTGCTGTGGAAGTCTGCTTTGTGAATGGAAACTACTCCCATCGGCTTCTGTTTCACTCAGCTACAGGATTCAACTGTGATGGGAAATTGGGCAACGAAACAGTGACATTTTACCTCTGGAATTTGTATGTTAACCAAACGGATATTTACTTCTGCAAAATAGAGATCATGTATCCTCCTCCTTACATAGACAATGAGAAGAGCAATGGAACCATTATCCACGTGAAAGGTAACATGCAAATCTACCAGCGTATCACTCTAAAGTAATGATGTTCAACGATAGTTTTGAAAACTAGGTCATGATCAGTGGTGGGGTTTGATAAAGTCCAAAGAGAATAAACCAAGGAGGAAGTCTAAGCTAATGATATTTTGCATATTTTGATCCCATTTTCCCATAATGTTCAGAAGGAAGAAAATATACTCAAGTGCCATTCCCATATTGTTTAATCTGTTCTGTTCTATTTTTCAGAAAATCGCTTTTGTCCAGCTCACCAGTTTCCTGACTCTTCTAAGCCACTTTGGGCACTGGTGGTGGTTGTTGGAGTCTTGGGTTTCTACAGCTTGCTAGTCACAATGGCTCTTTGTATTTGCTGGGTAAGAGAAGCAGCACTGCTTTTATGTAACTTTTCCACTGCACATGCTATCTGATCATATTTAAGTATTTTGCCTATGTGGTTTATCATCTGTTTAACATGTGATTTATTATTATTTTCTTTTTACTTGCTAGGTTTAAGTAGGTTCTCTTTTAGCCTATACAACTTTATCTGACATAAAAATCTGTTGGTAGTTCTATTTTCCAGACACCCTGGTTAGGTGGCCATGCAGAATAAGAAGCTAAATGATTAAATTAGGTTGGGGTGTTAAGCACAGTTGCTTTTCTTCTCCCCATTTCACAATATCATTACAAGATATAACATAGTTTTAATATATACATATATATATAACAACTTAAGCAACTTGGGAATCTAGGCAACCGAAGTCAATGAACAACTTTGGTTCAGGTTCAAAAATCATGAGAAATTTGGTTACTGAAATTATGCATTCAAACCTAGCAGAGAAACTAGGTCTGTTTATCTGAGTCATATTTTTATCTCCCCTGAAGCAGTTGAATTTAGTGAGGCCAAGTATGGTGCTGTCATTATGAAACTATAACGAGAGACTTTTCTGAGCTCTCATCACTGAATTGGAGCTTACCAACTTTTGCAAATGTTCATGCAATAAACCTGGTGCATTTTTCTTTACCTCTTCAATGTTGAAATTTTGGCCGAGGTTTAAACATATCTTGATGACCGTCTCTACTGTTAAGAAGAGACCTCCTTATCGAGGATCTTTCCCTTACTCAGGAACTTCCTGTTCTTAGATATACATTAGAGTACAGAATACCTCATGTATTGATTCCATTTTGTCTTCAAATTTTTTTTCTAAAAGTTAGATGCATATACGAGTCATTCCTTCAACAAGAAATGTATGCTCCTCAAGGACAAAGGACCATTTGTCTTTACAATCACCATCCATCTGGTATTAAGTACATATAATGCTTAATGAATGCTTATTGAATTGATAACTTTATAACCTTTATAGACGCCAAAATAAAGACTTATGTGAACATGCCTGAAGTATAATACTCATTTTTAAGGCTTACTCCATACATTTAACTAATCCATATATATATAGGTCAGTGATTTTTGGAAGCCATGCCACATGAAGCCATCCTATTTACTCTAGTCTTGGGTCTTGGTACTAGGAGGAGGTGGGCACCTCTGGGTTCACAATCATGCCAATAATAGATCCAACCTAGGACCCTTTTAAATTCTCATTGGTCTATTGCCAAAGTTTGCCTCTTGATTGTTACCCACATGCTTCGCCCATTTTGGAAGACCCTAGGGTGCAGGCGGACATTGGACATGCTGCTTGTTGCCTAATTTCTACCTTCTGCAGGGTAGGGAACAACTGCTTGTTCCTGGGAATCCTTTATACTAGATAACATCTTGGGATTTTCCTGCTTTGCCTTCTTCAAGTTGCCAAAGCCTGATAGAGGCTTTTTATGTAGCGAAATATTGCCTAAGTTCTTCTTCTGATGTTAGCTGAGTTCCTTCATCTTTCTGGATCTTGGTGTTTTCATCCAAAGTATCTTCCAATCTTTAACCACTATGGTGTTTGCCAATGATTTCAGAATTTAGAATCCTAATTCTTGTTTTTTCCTGATCGCACTGGGAATTTCAACTTAATTTAAAAGCCAGGTGCAGTGGTTTTTTGGGTATCCTTCCAGGACAAGTGCTCCCCTATAATATGCTGACCTAGGTTAATGTAATTTACTAGCTTTGCGGGAAATAGTTTTGGGAACTGTTTAACTTTCAGTGTCCAGAAAGGTACAGCTCATCATTTAAAACTTATTGTAAATATGCATCAGAATATCAGTTACCATAATCGGGCACTAATTTGCTAAGTGACTCAAATCATCCAAAGGGACAAAAGTAGCTTCTCGTTTTCAAGGAGTTTTAACAGTTTACTGTCAACTCGGAAACAACATAGACACTATGGGTTTTTCTTTGGCAGCACTACCACTTCCTTGCAAAGTTCATCTTGCTTTGTCTTGAGAAACTTATTTTGGTCTTATTCTGTCTCACAGGTTCCCTGTAAATTGGGAAGTCCCAGTGCTTGACATCTCTTATCATCTGTGGCCTTTTTAAATCAATTTGGTTACCATATAACTACCCTTTATTTACATCTCAAACCTAGGTCTTTGTATTTTCTGACCAAAATGGTAATATACGTGTGTGTATACATATATGTATTTACATATATGTATATAATGTATATGTGTGTATTTCATAGAATAACACAGCATTTTTACCCTGGACTCATCTTTTTCTGCTGCTGTTACTATTTGAGCAACCAGCACCTTGCTGAACTAGGCAGCCAGGCCATTAGGGATCTCTACACTTTATCTATTTCCTGGGTATTTTTCTGAGATCCTATTTTTGGCTGGTTTGTGCTGTGTCTTGGCATAAGTTGCTGTTTTCTGGAACTTCCTGAGGGCTTGTGATGTGCTACAGTAGGCAGATCTAGGCTGAGTGGGTTTCTGGGAGCAACTGCAGATTCTATCTCAGTTCTTGACCTATTGCTGACATTTGAATAAATAGTGAGCTCCCCTCTGCCCGGCTGCCACTCACCAGCACCTGTTACTCTCACTCAATCTTCCATTCATTCAGCTGAGCTGGTAAGCTTGTTCCCTTTCTTAGTCTAAAGGAATCTTTTAAAAACCATTGTCTTCTCCACTATAAATCACAATGTGGGAAATGCGGATAGTGTGTGTTCAGGTAGTATCTGCCATTAAATCTAATGAGTTCTTGAAAACTGTGTGATTAAGTGAATTGCATTGTTTAAGCATATCTTGCTGCTGCTCCTAGGAAACAAGTGGGTAAGGGCTGCAGTGAAGGGAAGGGCAAGGGAGGAATGGTCCTGAAATCATACATCTTAAGTAGACATTGAATGATGAAAGGGCAGAGTAGATGACCCAGTCACACAGACACATGAGGTGAGTATTCTGCAAATATGTATGTATATACTAGATGCACATGGATACTGTGGGTTCTGTATAGTATTCCCAGTCATTTACATCTCACTGTTGAGTTTAGAGTTAAGGTGACGATGACTAAATTCACCATCTGATAACAGCATGAGGATAAACTTTAGAGGTGATTGCAGCAGATCTTTTATAGTATAATGTGCAACCTGGATAATCCCAGAACTAAGACATCTTTATTATTAGATCCTCTCTACCAGCTATAGTTTTATTTGGGTGTCCAGAGGCAAAGACTGTCACTTGGGAATCTGGCAAGGGGAGTCCTCAGGGTTAAAATAAGTATTAAATTGCAACTCAGGGTATCATCAACAGTCTTCTTTATTTATTTGGGATCAGACATTTCCATTTTCTTTCTCTTGCCTTGCCATAACGCTGTGTCCAAGAGAATTCTAGTTTTTTTCCATTTATAGAAAGCATATAGAACCAAGATGTTTGAAGAACAACTTCCCTTACCTATTTGGTTTCCATAACTCCCTCCCTCTGAATGAATTCCCCAATTATGTATTTTTAATGCTATCCTCTTCTTAGTTTCAGCGAGATAACTCATCTATCATTTCAAATTCCAAAGGACTGAGTTTATAACTTTCTTAAAATCTACTTCTCCTGTCTTGCCTTATATCTATGGATAGAACACCATCTTCTAGTCACACATGCTCAAATCATCAGTCATCCTTGAGTATCAGCAAGAAGGAGAAGACAAGGAGACTAATAATATTCATTCCATTTGATGATATATTTTGTATCCATTGCTTTCGTTACATTCCATTCTTTTTCATGATCAGACTCTGGATTAGGATTTCTCAGTCTTGGTACTACTGATGTTTTAGCTGGATGATTCTTTGTTGTTAGGGGCTGCCCTGTGCATTGCAGGATGTTTAGCAACATCTCTGGTCTCTACCCACTAGATGCCAGTAGCATTCTTCTCAATTGTGACAATTTAAAGTGTCTTCAGGCATTGTCAAATGCCCCCTGAGATAGGGGTAAGAGGTGTCAAAAATGAGTCTAGGAGGTCTGGCTTGGGCAACTGTGTATATGTAGTGTCAGTCAGACACTAGGAGATGAGAAATACTAGGAGAGGACCAGATTTTAGGGGAAGATCTTGAGTTTTGTTTTGGACATACTGAGTTTAAAATGACTTTGAATTCTAGTCCAAAGATACAAATTCGGGCCAACAGGTGATGACTGCAGCTGTGAATGTTGATGAGATTGCCTAGGGAAAGAGAGTATAGAATAAGTAAAGAAGGCCTAGGACCAAGCTGTGAGGAATTATAACATTGAATAGCTAGAGAAGGATGACATTGCAAAGGAAGCAAGAAAGATTGGCCAGAGAGGCAGGATGAAAACCTGGATGGTACCATCTTGTAGAAAGCAAAGTGGAAGAATGTTTCAAAAAGGAAAGAGTAATCAATAATACAGAATGCTGCTGAGAGTTAAAGAAGATGAGGACTGAAAACGTTGGTCATAATTAGTAATGGGAAGGTCAGTGTTTTCTAACCTCTCTTTAACACTTACTCATGTGCCTTTGACAGGGAAGGTGTGACACGCTCAGGTAGCAGTGCATGGAAATAAGGCCAGGGCTGAAATCTTGCTTACTTATTTATTCAGGTGTTCATATTACTCATGTCCAAGGTGTTTACTTATGTATGAGGCCTACGTGCCAGGAAATAGGTATTTTTTTCATAATAGAGAATTCTGAATTCAGAAATCTGGATGGTGGCTTTCTATTTTTAGAATTTTTGTGGGTCTTTTACCAAATGTTAAAATTTTACCACCACATTGATTCAGAAAAAGTGCTTTTAACCCCTAATCAAAACTTGGCTAAAATTCATGGGCATATAAAACTTGCTTCAGGTTAAGTATTGCTTTACTTCCCTCACTCCTGGTAGAAATTCATTCAGAGACAGCTGAGCCTGAGGAACAAAGATTAGTGATTCTACTGTCTTTATGGCAATGTGCATATGTATAAAGGAATAAAAATGTAACTAATTGACTACAACCATAACTACCCATTAATTTGGACTCCTCTGCTATGCATTTATGATTACTCCAGACTCTGGAGGTCTGAAGGTCCTCTTTGGTTAATTATTAAAAAAGGCTTGTTAAGCAAATGACTAATGCAAGAAGACTGCAGTGGGGATGCTTAAGGAGGAAAAAGGCCTTCGAGAGTATTTACATACCAACAGCAGATATGTTAATTAGATATGCTTTTGAAATTCAGGTCAAATGACTGCATTGAGAGTAACATGGTTGCATTTCTCTAAAACACTTTCTTTGATTCAGATTTTTTAGGTTAATTTAGAAGAGTCCAAAGTCATTGGATTCGATTAGTCATAATCCAAGTCTAAGATACTCAACGAATTCTGGTGTGTTCAGCTTTATTTGACAGTCCATGGTTTGAAGAGTTGGCCCCAAAGTCTCAGAACTCCTCCCACGTCATCTCTCTCCATGTCCCTGGCTCTTTCACAGTGATACTTCTCTTTTCTGCAGATGAAGAGTAAGAGGAACCAGATCCTTCAAAGTGATTACATGAACATGAGGCCCCGGCGGCCGGGACCCACCCGCAAGTTCTATCAGCCCTATGTCCCAGCGCGAGACTTTGCAGCCTACCGCTCCTGACATGGACGCCTATCCAGATGCAAGCGGGCTGGCACCTCTTCACCTGCTCAACACCACTGCTCTGGATAGGAAAGGACAGCCTCGTCTTCAGCCAGCCATCTCAGGCTCCTATTAGGCCATCAATGCCGATTTTCCTATAATGACTGGACCAAATCACATCATTTTGAGACTCTGAAATGAAGTTAAAGAATCCTTCTGTGGCAGGCTAAATTTTGTAGTGCCATGACCGACATTCAAACTTACTATGTATTTATTGACTTGATTGAGAGGTTAACTTTAAAATTTGCTTCCGGTTTTACTCCTTTCTTACTCACGTGTACACTGTGGTCGAATAAAATATGATATCGAAGGACATTTAAATGGAAAAGAAAAGTTAGAAAATCACTCCCTTTGGTTAAATGGGGGTTTAGGGTAGGAATAGGTTAGAATGCGGGGAGGGTAAAGAGACTTAAACATTTTTAAAACCATTATAACACTGTCTTTTACTCATGAAGCAAGCTACTTCGTTGATATTTAGTGCTGTTTTCCTTTTAGTTTAGAAAGATGTAGATATTGTCTTTGATGTATTCTGGTCATATTCAGTTATTTTGACCAATGGAATATCTTCGAAACAATGCAAGGCAAACCAACCGGCTTTTCTTACTCCCTGTGATGGGAATTCAACATAGTATTCACAGTAAGATTAAAAAAAAATAATAAGATGGTCTTCCCACACCAAGGATGAATATATCTGGAAATAAGCCCACTTGTCAAAATTGTTTGAATATTGTGAAGGGTTATCTGTTTAGTGGCTCATTCCAGTCAAATCCTGTAGGGGGCTTTTCTGTTCTATATATTTCAGATTGCACAGTTGGTCTCTTTATTGTCTGCACTAAAGAGATCTGAAGTGGGATGCTGAAAGCACATCCTTAGGGGAAGGGATGATAATGTGAAAAAGGAATGTTTGCATTCATTAGGATGAGGGAGATGAGTCCCAAGACACTTCTTCTGAAGGAAGAAGAATGGAAGGGAATGATAGGATTCTTGTCATGTGCCGAGGGGATGACCAGCAGCAGGCAGAAGTTTTCCAGAAGACAGCAGACAGAAAGAGCCCTGGAGAAAATTTCTTTGTAGGGACTTTATGGACTTTAGGGCTCAGAGCTTCCAAACTTTGTGGATTCAGCTGCCTGTTTACCCTAGAAGTCCATCTACAAGGAAAAGTATTTTTGAATGTGTCTTTTGAGACCGCATCAAAGTTCTTAAGATACCTGGCACGGACTTACCCTGGAATAATCATGGACATTTTTCTACTGTCAGTTTGAGTTAACTGATGTATGCTTGGGGACCTTGAAGAATGGCTCTACTGTTGACTTCACAACTGTTTAGTATTTTGATTTATTCAGATGTTAGAGAAGTCTAGATTTTAAAGGTACATAGACCTGGTCCAAATCCCATTGCTAGTTGGCTTCAAACAAGCCACTGTCTTTCTAAGACTCTGGTTCTTTAACTATAAAATAGAAATAATGATCACAATTGTCTGTTTCTATGCTATAATCTCCATGAGGACATGGCCCAAGTTTGTTTTCTCTACTGCTTGTCCTTGGCACTTAGCACCATGCCTAACATGTAACGTTAGCTATTATTATTATTGCCAAAGAGATAAACTATGTGTAAAAATTAAGCTGGGAAATGACCTGAGAAGGGAGAGAATATTGTAACACAAATTTAAATCCAGTCCCCAGGGAAGAGGTGCTATAATATTTGAGACCTTCTTACCTTGCACCATTTTCTGTTTCAGAATATTTTAGCTTATAATGAAATGTACAGTATTCCTCCTCCTACTTTTATGTATATAAAGAAAACTTTTAATTTTTTTGTAATGTGGGGAGGGATAAGAATATTATGATTTCAGACAGAAAATATTGTACTTTGGTTGATTTTTAAGTGGCCTTCCATTTCATGAATTTAATTAATCCAAAGAAGAACAAACCCAGAAGTATTTGAGGAATGAAGAACTGTTGAATTTATACTGGCACACATACTACATTGCCAGCCTTTTGGCACACGGAGTTCTTTGATCCAAGTTATCAGATTGAATTTGACAATGATAGAACTAGAGAATTTTTAGAAAGGGCAATGGTGATAAATAAATAAACAAAAAATAAAAATGGAAAGATTTGATCTTTGGTAATAAATGGTTTTATTTTCTGATGGGAAAAATAGATTTACTAAAGATGAATCACACTTTAGATTTTTCTTACTCACTTTGAACAGAACCACAGTAGAAATGTTAATAGGGAAGTCCTTTTTCACTATGAGTATGAAGTAAGAAATGGTTTAAAAACAGTGGTTGGAGCCATGCTTTTATAGTTTCAGATATAGTAATTATGAAGAAAACAATGTCATTTGCTGCTATTATTCTAAGTGTTTTATACTTAATAGTATTTCTATAAGTTTTTATTGTGAACTCATTTTGGGCTGAGTATGCCAATTTAAAGAGACCAAGTATACATTATGTTCTGTGTATTCAGTGATAAAATTACTGAACTACCATGTGCCTGCTTTTAAATTTGAGCAGATATGCTTCACTTTAAGCAATGAAACGGGAGGAAACTTGCTATTTAAAAAAGGTGTGGGATAAATCCTTTTAATAAATCTTCAGTTTTAGCCTTTTTTAAAACAAAAACCCAGACCTTCAAACATTAGTTTCACTTCAAGTAAGGTATACTTCTAGTTTGTTTGCTTGGCTTTAGTCACAATTTCTCCTCAAAACATTGGTTTACATTTCTGAGATGCCAGGGTGGGCTTACCAGTGTATTCTATGTGATGTGAATGCTCTATTAGAAAGATCAGACTTCAGTCTTAACTCTATCAGTCCCTTGGGTCAACTAACTGAGTTCTCATGAATAGTTTAATGGGGATATGGATGATTAAATAGATGCCCTCATCCCTGCTTTTTGCTCTGCCAGATAGGAACCACAGCAGGCCTGGAGCCTGATCCCAAAGTGATAAATTCAACTACACGCTGGAGGTTAAAGGTGGTGGCAATAATGGACCTAGAACCAGAGTCATCACTGCCACAGACCAACAGCTTGTGAAAGCTTAAAAATAAAAGAAAAACAACAAGTAAAATGTGGTACTTGGAACAAGTTGAAAATTCAAATCAGATATATTAATCGTCACATATATATCCACTGTTATCGTCTTGTGGGTAGGGGAAGGCCCTTGAACAGGAGACACTAGAGCTGGTCTGATAATTCACAGAGCAGCTCCTATTTATCTCATTGCAAACTACCTTTAAGGGATGGCTGGAAGCCAGATAGGTGTGACATGAGTTCATCTCCACACTTGTTCTTTTCTTTGTTGAAATGGAGCTCATTAAACTTAATAAAGGTAATTAGAACTTGAAAAAGATGAACTTATAATGTCTTCTACTCCAAGAAAGACTGAACTCAGCTAATCACCCATGAGTTCAATAGGACAAATCTAATCAATTGGAAAGGGACTAGATTGGTAAAAAACAGTCAGTAAATGAATCTGCTAATAAGCACTCCTTTATTGGGCTAATAAAAATAATGTAACTTATTTCTGTAAAAGGCTCTAATACCTTGAAACTCAAGTTCAAAATGCAATAAAGTTCAAACTTTATGACTTCACCTAACAAACCTCCTACTGTATTCTAGCTACCTAATTATGTAAATGATGTAATTGTCTGCAGTCCTGAATTCATTTTCACTCCCAGTCTGATAAAATGGATCGATTGCTTTTAAAGTAGTACCCCATTCTTCTTATCTTGTGTGGAACAGAGAGAACAGATGAGTGAGAAAAATTAAAGATATTTCTTAATTCATCGTGTTGGGGGCCCGACCACCCACTAAGCAGCAGGAAACAGGATGTTGGGAACTATACCAGGTCTTGCTTGGTAATTTATCTGTGTCTCCAAAACTATGAGGCACTGCCGACTTTGACTTTTCAACAGTGGTGCCCAGAAGTTTGGTTCTTCAGGAACGAATCTGAGTGAGTGAGCCTCTCAACTTTCTCTGATTTGGTATCCCAAAGGAATGCGTGCTTTCCCCTTGAAGATTCATGGGCTCTCAGCACTTAGAAACCCAGGCCGCTGTCCAGAACAGAACGTGGCACATTTTTTCAGTGTGCCTTCTGTTCATTTCAGGACACTGGGCTCCACACTTGAAAAATGCTTGGGATGAAATATGGGTGACCCAAGAGTGTTTTGTTTTTTTCCCAAGCTGACCTCATGATTGAGGGCAGTCTAAGGGCCAGAATGTGTGCTTCTCAAGCCCCATTCCATATCCTATTCACCTATTTAAACTTTGTGAAAGATTTTGGAGGGAACAAAAAGTTGCAGAAAGGTAAATTTATCTTAGAGTAGGGGTGTATTGAATTCTACTTTTACTTCACCTGGCAGAGCTATCTCAATGACATATTTAAACACTCTTCTGGCTCCAAAGAACAAATTGTGAGAACTGGGTGGAAATGTCAGTTTAAACAGAAGAGGAGCAAACAGCTTTGTTTTCCTATAGTTGTGGTTTTACATGGTGACGATGACACACGAAGATGAAAATGTGCAGCATGAACTCCAGTTGTTATCTGAGTGAGCATCTCTGCCAACACTGAAGGATATGTGTGGGTGTTACCTGCAAGCAAAGAGAGAGAGAGAGAGAGAGAGAGAGAGAGAGAGAGAGAGAGAGGCCCCATTTCGGAAAAAAGAGCCAGTTAATCAAAGATCGACAGTGACAAGTGGTGCTGTTTATTTCATGAGCTTTATATTTGATTTCCTTCCTCTTACTAATCTCCAAGTCTGAATTTAGTCTCTGGACTAAATATGTAAGTGTCTGGTGGCTGAGGAAGGGAGTGGAAAAGATGGTTTGAATGGGTATCATGGCCGTTGCCATAGTTATTTAGTCATTTCTTTAGTCTCCTGGGCACACACTTAGCATTTGATATGTTAGCTTCCAAAGTGTGGACTTTTGCTAACTTTTGGGAACCTGGGATGTAGTATACAAGAGCAGACAACCTCCAGGTTGTATTTGGAACCCTTTTTCACTCCCAACCCTTATTTCAGCGCAACTCTTATTTCAGTTGTTTTATATTTTCTTCTCCCTTCCTCTTCATTCAAACAATAACTATGTAATGAGTTCCTGCCCAGCTCTAAGAAGTGGGCTAGGTACTAGGGGTGTGGCAGTGAGTAACACAAACATTATTATAGCCATATTTACCACTTGTAGAGGGTAGAATTTGTATATCTCTTCCTCTATTTTTTTTTTAATACCCTGCTTCTCTGGGTAATCGTTTGGTCTTAATTATGGGCTCAGACCTTAGTGTGGCTGTTTGATAGCATTTCCCTTGGTTTGCCTGAAATTTATTCCTTTGAGATGTTCTTATATAACATCTCTAATGCATTTAATGTCTTAGATCAGGGACTGACAAGTTTTTTTTTTTCCAGAAAGTGCTAGGTGGTAAATATTTTAAGCTTTGCGACCTTCCCTTCCTTTGCATCTAGGCAACTCTGCTATTGTGTAAAAGCAACCAGAGACAATACATCAACAAATGAGCATGTCTGTGTCCCAATAAACCTTTACTTGTGGACATTGATATTTTAATTTCATACAATTTTCACATTATACAATATTAGTATTCTTCTTGATTTTTTTCTCCAAGCATTTACACATGTAAAACCTATTCTTAGCTCATGGGCTAGTCAAAGGCAGGTGGTGGGCTGGACTTGGCCTGCAGGCTGCAATTTGCTGACTTCTGACTTAGACCCAAGGCTGTAATTTTAGCTACAAGGTTGTCTTGGAGTTCTAGGCGCCAGCTACATTTTTAAGACTGGAAGGAATCAGTTTGGATATGTGTAAAGGCTTATATAGGAATAGTGACTGTTAAATATCTGTTTGAAAGAAGGACATGGATCAATGAAGAAAAAGGAAGAAAAAACTTCATCTGAGGGAAAGTCATTTTAGGTAGAAGCAAGAAATTAAACGCAAAGAAGAGGAGAAGCTGTTTCAAGATGACAGAGTCCTTTGCACATTGTTGCTAAAAACTTAACAATCTTGGGAATCCTGTTCACTCTTCTCTTAAGCTCTGTTTGCCCTTTCTGCTGTTTTCTAGGCATCAAATCCTTTCAATATCTAAGGAGACAAAGCAAATTTTGAGTCACAGCTGGCATGGGACAAAAACTGGTCGGTGTCTTCTGTGATGTACGGGACTACTTTCCTTGCGAAGTCTTCCCCACACAGCACACTCAAATCCAACTTGGAGCAGGTGGAGCAGAGACCAGGAGCAGCTGTCTCAGAACTGGCCTCCTACTTTCTATCACAAACTTTCAATCTGCACTTGGCTGCTATATTATGGGTGACCAAGAATGAACCCCTCCCACCCCCAATTTAAAGTAGGGCTTAATATATCAAAGGTAACTGGTAAAATCAGTTTTACTCAGAAAGAAAGGCACTGACCCAACAGTTACCATTCCTTTACCTCCATTCCCCACTCCTGTCTACAACTGCTGGTTACACCCAAGGTACAAACAGTCCCTGGAATCAGCCCAGTGTATGTGGGTACTCTGAGCTACACGCCCATTCACACCATCTGGGCAATTTAAAAATAGGGCCAAATGTAGTGTTCAGCCTGATCTGCCCAGCTAAGATCAGGGAATTGCCTCTAAAAAGTAAGATGATTAATATTATTTTGTCAATGTCTAGGGTGTCAGTAATAAAAACGGATTCTGGCTGCATGAATTCATCTTGACTTTGTACATGACATTCAAGTTCTGGCTCTGGGGGTGAGTTCCTCAGGAGTTCTAAGATTTGTCTTTTGTAGAATGCAAGGCCGCTGTGTACGTTTATGAGTGGTATGCCCTGCACAAATGCCCCTAGCCAAGGGAGTAGAGGGAGCTAAAATGCAGTCAAGATGCCCTTCTGAAACTATACACCTGCAAGAGCTATGTCCACCTGGAGAGGGCGCCTTTCTTTAATGCCCATCGTGTTGGCTATTAAGGCCCTGACAGAACGCTTGCCTTTTTGACACTCGGTCACTGGTCTCTTTTTAGAAGTTAGATGCCCATTCTCGAAACAGGAATTATCTAGGATGAACCAAAGTTAAAATAAAACAACAACAAAAAATGGAATGGTTCTTAATACCATAAAAATGTCTTTCCCGGGTCTCTTTTTAGTCATTTCTTCCCTTCATTTCTTTACACTTTATTCAGTTGATAGGTTTTTCCTGACATACATCTGGTGAGGTTGTCTTTTAGAAGTAATATAGAAGAAACTTTCTGGTTCAGATCTCAGAGGAAAAACAAAGAAGTTTTTGTGACTTGGATAATACTAGGTTTTGGGTTAGTTCTTGAGGTGTCCCTGGGACATTTCAGTTAATGGCAGAATGTACTTTTATTTCATAATTGTCAGTACGTGAGTGGGTGGACTAAGTACCCTTTGGTCTGGTTATAATAGTTGTCATACTTCTTATTATAACTGTCCCAGGATAATTTTCCCAAAATAAATGCCATTGTTTTGGGTTTTCTCCTATCATTGCATTCCTAAGTTTTATAGATATCTATGTCTACACACACACACACACACACACACACACACACACACACATAAACACACATATATAATGTTTGGTATTTATCAATCAGGATTATTTGAATAAAATTATAATTTCCTATAACTCTTAAATTTATCAAAATTGTTTCCATCACTTCTTAAAAAAATAATAAATTTTATTTGTAAGTTTAGGTTAGAAATCTTGAAAATTTTGTGAAACTTATGGATTTTTTTTGTGTGTGGCTTTAATTTGAAAAGCACATTCACATTATAGGATGAGAGAAGCTATTACATCATTTTTAAGTCTAGCATTTTCTAAATAATGAACTTCTTGAGGACATAAACTTTACATTATGGATTCTTCCATAGTGAACTGTACCTTGAATATAATAGGTGCTCAGAGCATCTTAGCCAAATGGATAAATGGATGGGTGAACAAATTACTATCTTTCATTTGATAAATATCTGCAAGTTTGGTCTTTTACAGATTAAATGAACTAGATACTATGAAAAGACTTGGTAAAAGTGAGGACTACTGATAAAGATTCACCATTTCTTAAACTGTTAAAAAATGTCCTATTAATATACATTTTAAGACATTATCCAGACATTCAGAAGCAAAAACTCTTTATCCTTCCTTGGCAACAAACAGAATTCTAATTGTGTTCAGGCATCTACCCTCCATGTGCTTTTGGGGCATCCCAGGGTGTGGGTAATGATTGGTGTAAGCTAGAATAGTGAACTTAGTCTTCTCATCAGTGACTGTTTTAGACATGGACATGTGACAAAATTCTGACCAATAACTATGACAGCGTGTTCTGAGGGGCCTCTGGTAAAGTTTCTCCTTGTGGAATACAGGGAAGTATCTCCTGTGGTGATAAACAATCTCTTTTCTGCTACAGTGTTGTGTCTGTAAGTGGCATTTGGAACAGCCATTTTAAGGCCATGAGGGGAGTTAGCCTGAGAAGAACATGCTGAGGTAGGCAGAGCAGAAAGAGGGGCGGACCCTGGGTCTTGATGACATTGTTATGCCACAGATTGAACGAACACTGAAACTGTTCTTCCTTCAAATTCTTGTCATGTGAGACAATACACAGTTTTGTTATTTAAGCCATTTTGAGTTGGATTTTTTATTGCATGAAGCCTATAGCATTCGAACTAGTAACTCCTTCTTTATGTTTATTGATGTGTATAAATACTCATAGAATATGTTACTTGGGAATACAATGAACTTGACTCAGTATTTTGTCTTATTAATATGCTCAATTATTAGTCCCTGATAGTTCTGAATAACTAAATGTTATTATCACATTCAGGACCGTATCTATATCTGACGACATGAAATTTGGGCGACTTGCTTCTTTGAACAAATTGCCTATTTTAGGCAGAAGATACGAGTTCCCCACAAGAGCTCATTAAAAGTTTCTCCTTCTCTTCCTTCTATTATATGAATTAATAAGAAGGAGAACTTCCTGCAAGGAGACTGGGGAATTTATAGTTATTTTGCATTAAAATATGCATGTGAAAAACAGGAATATTGGTTTAATTCCTTGCAGCATAGGATAGCATACATCAGTAAATTCTTTTAAGATTCTTCTAGCCGAGTGATCTCTTTCTACCCTGTATTCCTTAATATTTCCCTAAACTCCAGGGGCCAATAGAAGAGATAGGTCTTAGAACATATAAAACAACACATATTTAAACAATATATATTAAAATTAAAATTATACATATATTTAAAATATAAAGATAAAAATTACATTATTGGTTTAGATCAGTGGCTTAAAAATATTTTTTAAAGTGGCAGAACCTTCCTCCATTTTAATTCTGATAAAGTCTTATCAGAAGGTCAAAGTTAGCGTACCGAGCCTGGACTCCCATCCTTTCTATCTCTCTTAGCTTTTGGCAGTGGCTCCTCAGGCAACACTGATCTTCCCTGGAGTTCCTGGGATGACACGTTAACTTCCAGAGTGGCTTTGGGATTTCCCAGAGGAAGATTTGTGTTCTATGACAAGGATACAAACTGAACACAAAATGTATTCAGTATAGCTATCGACACCTAGAAGGACAGAGAGGTTTAAGATCAGACTTCAGAAATTTACAACCTGTTTGAAGAAATAACCGGTTGTGAAGGCAGTACATACTGAGCCCTAATTAAGTGATATACGATGCAAATTCAGAGGTGAAAGATGATTATGGACTGAAATTCCTATCTAGTTCTGAACTGAAATGAATGGTATTGTATATAACTCTCTTCAAATTCATGTGAAGTAGAATTGCTCTGAGGAGGAGTATTTGTATTTTGATTTTTAGAAATATTGGTAATTTTTTGCAAAGAGGTTATACTGATGTACGCTCCCATCAGTTATGCGCAAGAAAGTTGGTTACCTTATTTATTCTCAGTAACAGTGTTAGCAACACTTCATCTTTACCAAGTTGATAACTTAAAATGATATGTCACCATAGAGTTAATTTGCATTTCATTTTTTAACATATATGATTCATTACATTTTTATATGGTTAAGAGCCATATGTATCTCTTCTTTTGTGAACTGTCTTTGACCATTTTTTTTAGTTGTATTGTTGGCTTTTTAATGTAAGATCTCTTTAAGAAAACTAGCCCTTTGCGTATAACTCCTTAATTTTAGTTATGAACAGATATAAGTTTATTGTTTCATTGTTCATTCTTCAGCATTTATTGAGTACCCATTCCAAGCTAGGCACCAAAGTTGGCATAAGAATTAGATATAGCAACTGTACTCAGGAAGCTTGTAGGCTATAGGAGATACAGTTCTTTTCCTATGTTTTATGTTTCATCTGTTATAGAGTTATGCTTAGGGAGTTATTGGAGCTCAAAAGTTTTCTGTTAATGAGCTGAAATGATTGGATAAACAATAAAATTAAGACAGATATAATATCTTGTTTCCTAAATTGGGAACTATTTACTATTCACTCTGAAAATTCACTGAATTGTACATATATGATTTATGCACTTTTCTATGTTGCCTTATTTTTGCAAAAAGTTTTAAAAATTTATTATATAGTTATGCCAAAAAGTTATTTTTCTTGCTTTTATTTCAATACAAATCATAAGTGTTATAATCAAGATTTCTTTTTGCATAATTTGTGTACTGTTGACTGTAATGGTAAATAAGATAACTTATCTATACTCATTGTAGTTTAGTCTCAACTGAGATTGTGCCTTGATCTCGAATGGCCAGAAAATAGTTTCTAGAGAAATTTGTTTTAGGATTATTTATAGGTGAGTCTTATCCTTCATATTCATGCAAACATTTTTTTATTCTAATTTCTTTATAATTTATTAAAATGCCACTTTTCTTGCATTTTTTCACATGTAGTTTCATTTAGAGAAATGATTTACTCTAAAATTAAAAAATACTTTAAATTTCTTTTAAAAATAAAACATCCACATTTAGATCTGTTTCTTTTTATAATAAATAAGAAGTAATAGTTCACACAAAATAAATGTAGCCAGGACAAATACAGAAGAAATTTATTTTCTAACAAGGACCACTATTTGCTCTTTATTTGAGAATCTTTTGTTGTTTCACTTAATCTGTCTATTGCATTCTCTATGTTGTCTATGTTAACTCTAATTGCTTTAATAGTATTTAGTTGGCATTACATCATGTATTCAAAAGTGGCTATAAGGTCAAATTTGCTATGTGTTTTATCAAGATTTCTATCTTTTGGTAGATCCATAAAATATTGTGTGTAGTCTTTGAATGTCATCACTCTCGGTGTAAAAGAAGTCATATCACCTGGTACTAAATATAAACAATGAGTCATATGTGACTTCTGTATTTTCGACCAAAATTCTGGCTTGTATACATTTTTCTTTCTGATCATGTTAGTGTCATTCTCCTAGGCTTTTATTTGATAATTGAAAAAAAAATCATTAAAATAAAACTAAAATTGTTTTTTTAAGTTTTTGAAGACAAATAAATGGTATTAATATTTTAAGAAGTATTAAATAATTTGCAATGCTTTCCATTTAGTTGCCCATGTAAATATGATGGCCGATAAGATGTGCCATCTGGATCCCCTGTAGGACCAAGATCTCATCTGCAAGAAAAAGATGTTTGCTTCTGTTAACTTCCTTTCCAAAATTTATCTCCACCGAAGGGAGCTGCCTCATCCAGGATTCTTAGGCCTTCTCCCTGAGAACAGCCTTTGTTCAATGGTGGGTCAATTTAGAAGCACCACCAGTGGGACAATTCCGAAAGGCAAATCATCCCTACTCCAGAGCTTCCAGTAGTATTAATAGAGGCTTCTGTTTCAGTTGTAACTGTATCAAAGTTTAATTTCCTCTTATGCTCAATCCTCTTCCTTCCCTGCCCCTTCTCACTGAGGGTTTTTTTTTTTTCCTGAAAAAGTCAATAAAACTTCAGAGTCTCAGAGTTCATTCTCAGGAAACCCAACCTAGAATAGTAGAGATCCAGCAACAATCTTCATGAATGTTATCTAGGCTTACAGATAAATTTTAGAGTTATTTAAATAGTTTAACAGCATAAAATGTTCTAAATTATGTGGAAATGTTGCAAATACTGCGCTAATTTATGAGCACCTCTGGGACTACAAATTGAAACTCAGAAGAAGCAAGAAAAAGAATGTTTAGCAGTCATGGGAAATGATATCTTGTTGTATAAGAAGCTAATGCATTCATGCTATCTGAGATCAAGAATTTAAAAGGTAATTTTTTTTTCCTTTGCTGAAAAGTTTCTGGCACTCAATACTTCCCAAACTTGGAAGCAATATCTGCATCTAGGACTGGTAGAAGTGCAAACTCTACCACCTATGGCGTGGGGAGGCAGTTGCTCAGTGTTTTGAAGTCATAGGACAAGAGATATGGAAGAGCATTTCCAGAAGCCTGATATGAATGATTCTCAGGACAGTAACATGTTTCCTGTGAGGTTTTCAGAATGAGAAGAAAACACAGGATCCTGGAGAACACCAACAGCTAAGAGAAGGACTGAAGGAGGCAAAGCTGAGACCCACAAGGAGCAGCCAGAGAGGATGAGAGTAAGAGAACTGTCAGATTGAACCATGTGAAGTTGCTGATATTTGACTTTAAAAAAAATTAATACACAAGTTTTTAGAGATCAGTTTTAAGTTCATTGCAAAATTGAGTAAAAAGTACAGAGTTCTCAAATATTCCCTCACTGCCTCACCTGAAACAGCCTCCCTCATTATCAACCTCTCCCATCAGAGCGGTACATTTGTTACAGTCAATGAACCACCCTTGACATCACTACCAACCAAATCCATAGTTCACATTAGGGTTTGGTTTTGGTGTTATACATTCTATAGGTTTTGACAAATGTATAGTAACATATTCATCACTATAAACATCACACAGAATAATCTTACTGCCCTAAAAATTCTCTGTATTCCACCTACTCATCCTTTCCTCTCCCAAACTCCTGGATGTTTGACTATTTTTGATCTATAAAAACTCTTCATGTGGTTCAATGTAAAGAAGAGAAAGGATCACATTTCTCTAAAGGAGAAGAAGAGCCTAAGTGTGAGTGTGGTTAATAATGCTCGCTGGGTAAGTGCGATGAGGTATGAAATCAGCTTTTTGGATTGAGCATCTAGGGCCTTGACAAGACCAGTAGCAGGGAAATAATGGGGCTGAAAGTGAGATCCTTGCAGGGAAAACTGCGATCAGACAGTGAACAACAGGCGATCAAGAGAGTAGAACTTATGACAAGAAGTTTCCTTGTGAAGAGAAGCTTCTTGGCATCTCAGCTCCTTTACTGGTTTGGTTGTTCCTTGATGGTATCTCAAAAGTCTAGAAACGATGAAATGTTTGCTGTTTGGAGAGTGAGAGGAAAACAGGAAGGTCAAGTTTTGTTGTTGTTAGAAGGCAAAGATGTAAGATGTTTAAGGAAAAAAGGCATTGAGTAGAAAAGGAGAAATGAAAGCTGAAGGAACAAGAGAAAGTGATAGATGATAAAATATAAATAGAAAAATAATAGGAAATAGTGCTTTAGCAATGAAATGAGTGGTAGTGTTGTAGAAGATGAGAGAGTGGAGGGTTGGGGATGAGGATCTAGGCTTGGGTGGAGCAGTGAATCTTGGCTTGGAGAAGGATGCTGGTCTCCTTCTCACACATGTGCATTTGTACAGAGTAGACAGGGCATTCATTATTTATTTGTAGAATGCTGGGAAAGGCTATTTTGACCATCTACTGATTTTTTTGCTGTACTATGCACAGAATGGAAAGAAATGGGTATTTGCTTTCTGCAAAGCAAGCTCTTCTATTTTTCCTTGGTGCAAAATGCACAGGATGACTTGATATCAGAGGAGTGAAGACAAATCATCAGAGCGTGCACTGTATTCCTTTTATGTATGGACAGCACTGTTGACCCTTCCCTACGTGGGATCAGTTGGTTCTGTGTGAGTTGTTGCCTACACCTACAAATAGTACCCAAAAATGTGAGTGTTCTCTCCTCCCTCTGTACCCCTGCTCCAATCTGCTATCTACGGGTATATAACAAACCACCCCAAAACTTAATGGCAGGGTAGAGAAATGATTCCTTGATTTAATTCACACTGCCTATTTCCCTCCCATCCATACAGGAAAGGCAGGAGAGTGAACTCCTAGTAGAGTTGGCATTTCCTTATTACATACCATGAAAAAAGAATATTTCTCAACAGATTATAAAACTCTACTTGATATCTGAGTTGACTACAGGCATTGAACATTTCTTTTGTATCACTTCAAATCTTCTCACCTTGCCTGTCTCTTTTTTCTCCCTCTGTTGAGGCAACCAGCTTCAGGCAATTCCAACCAGATAGTACCTGATCTCAGATGTCCTCTGGGTGCATCTTATCCACTCTGGGACTTCTATGTTGATGCCTTAGTGTAGATTCCTCAGGAACACATTTAGTGCCCACACATGCTTAGAATAGATTATGGCTGCCAATCTTTACTCCCTTCCCATAATAAAATTATACACTGAAATTCATTGTCAAATGTTTTTTTTTTTAAAGTACTTCCCAGTAAAATAGGTGGATATTTTATCTCTGTATGTCGATTTTGGGTTTTGCTTTGGTCAATGGAATGTGAATGCATGGGATACAGGCAGAGGCTTTAAATGTGCTTATGTGATTTGCCTTGGCTTCATGTTTCTGCTATTCACCATGAGAAAGCATACACCAGGAAGTTTCTGGTATGAGACATGTGTAGCATACTTGAACTCAGCGCACTCACAGTCTGAAGCAGAGCATGGCCAGCTGACTTACAGATCCATGAGTGAGAAAAATCAAACTTTTTATGGTAAGCCTCTATACGTCACCTGGCCACCATTCCTGCTTCTGGGATCCCACTCTCCAATAAGGTATTCGTGTAGAAGATTTTGCTTCACACTTCTTTTTGAGGAACCCAAGCTAAGACACTATACATTTTCTTTTAATTTTCATTGGTTGCAGGTTCATATACATTGTTCAGATATTGGAGATTTTAAAGTGTTCATCACCCCTCACCCCTTCACACCTTTGCTAGCAACTAGATAGTCAAATTCTTTCAACCTTTTTGAACAAGCTTAGTGGGCTTGAGAATAGGGTATGCATGTATAGGAGGGTTAGTGAGTAGGTGTTGACTTGATTGAGTCTGAATTTTATATTCTCGTCCTATCTATCTGAATCCTCAGTCTCCTCTGTTAATCATTAATATAGCCCTTGCTACCATCTACCCCTAGTTTCTTGCTCCTAGGAAGTTGGCAGTCCCAGAAATAAGGACTCACTGTAGCTCTCAGAGGACTTTCTAAAGATAAAATGGCCCTCCTAGGGAGTTTCTCATCACTGAAGGGGAGTTAAGATAGCTGGATGACCATTTGTTAAGTATGTAGGAATTAAATAAGTAAATAAATAAAATCATAGATACTACTTATTTGGTGTAAGGTACAATGTTAAGCATCTTAAATACATTACCTTATATCTTTATAATAATCCTACACATTGTCTGTTTTCTTCCTTTTTCGTTTGAGGGACTCGAGACTTGGATTAAATAACTTGTCTAAGGTCATGAGACTAGGAATAGCAAAGCCAGACATTTTGTCCAACTTCAAAGCCTACTCTTTTTTCACTAGTATATATGTCAACTTCATTATGGGCTAGGGGCTTAAACCATCTTGACCTTAAGATCTCTTAAATGAGAGATTTTACAAGTTTATGAACTTTTGTGTTAAGGCATGATAGCAAAAGGAAATAATACTGTATGAAGTTTCCTTCTCACTTGTTTTTCTTCATTTTTTGGGGGTTGGAAAGGTCTAGAAATTGAAATGATTAACACATCTTTGTAACTCTTTTAACAAATAAGTGAGTACAGTGGTTTTCACACTCAAATCAAACCCAAGGTTGTTTTCTGACTCCAGAAAGCCTTTGCAGAATCTAGTCATTTATCAGTTAGGTGAAGTGTGTGCCTGGCTGCCCCTGCTAGAGTGGAGAGAATGAGCCATGGAGGTCTGTGGGAGTATGGGGGTCATGCTAGGAGAGGTGTAGGTGATGTTGAGAGAGACAATTACCAGTCAGAGATATCTTATACCTGTGTGGCTTCTGGGTGTTTGGTAAGGATTATAAGTACTAAATATAATACAAAAGGGAAAAAAGGCAGGGGAGTGGGTTTGGTCCAAGGGCTTATGATCTGACTCACAGAGACATAAAAACATTTGAGAGAAGAGGAAAAAGGAGTGTGTTTTAGGCAGATATGAGTGCATACACATAGGACAACAAATTTGTGACTTTGAGAGTGTGCTGGAACTTTTTTATGCCCTAAGTAAGAAAGGGCATGAATGCCATTTAGACTATGCTAAAGCCTAAAATATACTAAGTGAAAATACTCACTAGGCATTCTGTTTTTATGTTAGTATGAAAACTAGTGCCTATTGAACCCCACTTTACAGAGTACAGGTACCTAAAACTACCATGTAACTTAAAAACTGAGATGCTGGGTCTTGAAAATCTATAGTAATGGGACTTGTGATTAAGACTGCATATCATAAATATTATTTCACAAGAAAGAATAATTAAATATAAATTATAATGAATAATTAATCACCTTTATGAAAACCTGCTTTGTAGGTCAGGAAGGGGTAGGTATTGCTGTAGTATAATTCATGTTTTTGTAGTTTGAGATTCCCATTAATATTTTGTTTCCTTGAGTTCCTCTATGCTATACTATGTCATATAGAGTTAGACATGTAGTTTTTTCTCTAATAAAATATTGCTTTGGAAAATCTGTTATTCTCTGCCTGTTAACAAAAATCCAATATAACACAAATTAGAGATGGTACTGTAAGAATTGGGTAAGAAAAAATAGGCAGTGCAGAAATGGAAGTGAGTGGACAAAAGATAAAATTATACTTGCTAAAGATAGCATTTTGCAAAAAGAAAACAGATTTGGGGTACAAAAATTTGGGGAAACACTACATATGCTATTCCTTTCAGACAGTCACTGTGTACATTAGCATATTAAAGGTTCTGAGACCTGTTATAAAAATAACTTAAATTTAAACAAATGCTTGCCAAGTAATTTTTATTCTTTTACTTTTTTTAAAGCATGTAATGTCTATTAATAACTCACAGAACTAATGTTTCATACCACATTTGGGATGTTTGTCTAGGACCCTTTTTGGTTCTATCCTTGGTCTCTGTAGGTTACTAATACCTGCCTTAATCAGTTTGAAGCCGAGACTTAAAAAAATTAATAATAATAATAATAATAATAATAAATAAACAACTTAAAATTATATAGCACTTTTCATTTATGAAATGTTATCACATACTTTGTTGATCTTCATGGCAACAGTCTGTGGTAGATATCGATTTTCTAGATGAGGAAACTGAGGCGTAAAGAGTTTAAGTGGTTATTACGATAACACATGTGGAAGGGAAGTGAGTTGAACCCTAATCTCCTGCATCTAAATGACAAACTCATATTGATCATGCTATTGAAAATGTTTTTTTATGAACCTATGTACTTGATTGAACATATATAACTAGTTGTGAGGGAGATGATGAGAGAAAGAGAAGTGTACAAACATCAGTGAAGTTCCTAACCTTTCTGTGGACGACCAGCACTCCCTGCTAGAGCAGAAGTGGTGATGTGGAGCATTTTCCTTAGGCCAGTATCCAGCTCCAGAGAATTTTCCTAAAGAATACCAAAGTATATAAAGGAGAGAAAAGTAGGCTAGGCCACTCTGGAAGATCAGACCAAAGGATGCAGAATCTATTAATCTTCAATATCTTTAATGGACACTGGAGTAAATTGGAGTAAATTGAGTAAACTGGACCATCGATAAAACAAAGGCGATAACATTTGTTAGTTCTCAGAAGGATTTGTAAATAGTCAAAACCAAAAGTCTTTAACAAGAATTCTTAATAGCATATGAAATTTAAAATTTTATAATAACATTCTCAAGAATTAAAGGTTTAATCTCTAATACATATGCATGTACCTCTCTCTCTCTCCACCCCTCCTCTGTGTGTGTGTGTGTGTGTGTGTGTGTGTGTGTGTGTGTGTGTACAGCCACATGAAGCATGGTATAGTTAGACTACAAGATTTTGATCAGTAAAGAAACATAATTCTTAGGTCAAGCTTTTGAATTCAAGGTTGGGGGAAATTTTTATTGTATGAATCAAAAAACAACTGTAAAAAAAGACTTATGAATAATGGTGGGGAGAACTTCAGGTCACACTATGTCCAAATTCATACTTTTTTCCAAATAAAGAGATCTCTAAAAATATAATCTTTTTAGATATAGAAAACGTTTTCATACAGTTCTTTCTTAGGAGTCCATTTGCGGATAATCTTCCAGAACATATTTCCCTGTAGGAGAGAGCTTTGTTGGATTTTCCTGAATTTTCAGCATTTGCATGGATATATGTAACAATATGTAGGAGCACAGCGAGCTACAGTGACATAGTTAATGAAGTAAGTGGTTGAATTAGAAAGCGTGGGTTAAAATGGAACTTCTAGTGGACAGAGAAATTGGGAATGCGTTGTAATTGGTCTGTTGCTACTAGATTTGATACAAGAATGGGGTATTAATCAACATATCACATTGACATGTGTGACCAGAGGATTGAGACAGAAGACTATCATTGGGGACTAGAATCCTGAGCATTTCATTGATATTCTATCCTGTAGGATTTCATTCAGCTGAGAATAAAAGATAGCCTTGCATTAGTAACAAATTGTTTACATCAGAAGAAGTTTCCTAGGCTGTCCAGGGGTGGTACAGGGGCTCAACCACATGACCAAAAACCAGACTTCTAGCTTCCCACACCACTATCTTTAGCATGTGGCTGTTGTCCTCAAGACTGTATGCTATTTGTTTCATTTCTGGGAATCGTTCTATACAACACTCCAGAAGAAGGTTGAGGGGTCAAAAGGCCTTCGTGAGTTTGCCTTTTTTTTTCTTAAAAGTGTTATTTTTATTATAAAATATATCCTACATACAAAAAATCTTAATAATGTAAGTGTAGTATGTGTTCATTTACACATATACATACATGTGGTTCAAAGTAAAACATAATAAAACCTGTGTACACCTGCCCTAGAATAAGAAATAAAGTATAACCAGTGTCCTGGAAGCTTCCTGTAATGCTCCTCTATTCCATTTCCTTCTCTCCTGACCAGAGAAAAATATTGGTTTATATCTTGTCATTTTCTTGCTTTGCTTTAATTTTCTCATTTATATGTATATATTTATGCATCTTTCAGCAATATATTTTTTAATTTTGTGTGTTTTTGAACTTTATGTAAAAAGTCATATTTTGTTTTTTTCTGATTTGTTTTTTTTTACTCACTATTATATTTGAGATATTTATCCATTTTTATACTATTAATTTTCACTGAATTTTGATTTCTTTATTGTTTGACTATATATCAGTCCATTCTCCAGTTTAAGGCTTTTTCTGTCCTCTCCCTCCCATTTTAAGAAATGAGGCAATTATCTCCTTGTGCATGCTTGGAAGATTTTCTTTAAAGAATCTACACCTAGGAGTGGAATTGCCGTGTTACAATTTATATTAATTATCAATTTCTCTAGGTAACAGCAAATTGTTTTTACTTATTGTATCAACTTCTTTCCCACCATCAATGTTTCAGACTCCTGTTTTTCCACATTATCACCAACACCATTGTCACTGAATTTTTGTAGACTTATAGGTGTAAAATAGTATCTCAATATGTTCTACTTGTATTTTTTAGGTTACAAATGAGTGTATTTACTTCAAAATCTTTGGCTATTTTTGGTCTTCTTTTCTATGAAATGCCTGTACAAGTCTTTTATCCATTTTCCTATTGTTTTTCAGATGAAGTCTGATTTCTCATTTACTTTAAGGAGTTATTTATATTTTCTGAATTTTAATTCTCTGTTTTTTATATGTGTTACAAATATATTCTCTCATATTGTGGCTTTTTTACCTGATCTTTATGGTGTCTTCTAATATACTTGGCTAAGAAAAAATTTGTAATTTCTATTCATAAATCTTTCCTTTTGGTTTTGTGTGTTTTATGTCTCATTAAAAAAAATTCTTCTCTGAGATCATAAATAAATTTTCTTCTAAAGGTTTTTAATTTGCTTTTCACATTTAGGTTCACAATTTATTTGAAATTTATTGATTTTTGAATATAGTATGAGGTTGGAATACAGTTTTATTTTTTTCCATATAGATACCCATTTGTCTCATTACTGTTCAAGGTTACCTTTTCAAGTTTCCATATGGGTATAGAGCTATTTCTGGGCTCTCTATTTTGTTTTACAATTGCTATTTTAGAGCTAAAATTGCTCTCCCATAATTACACTCTTGTAATTACATTCTTGCTTTTTGTCCTTCTTCATTAGGAGTACCTTAGCTATTTAGTTTTCTATAAAAATTTTAACTTGTCAAGTTCTATGAAAAATTCTGTTGGGATTAAATTGATGTTTCACTGAATTGGTCAACATAGGGATAATTAATGTATTTATGATATTAAGTATTTCTAACCTAAATACTTAATATGTAATCACATGTACTTAGTCTTCTAAGAATATACCATTTAAAAAGCAATAAAAATATGGTATCTAGGAAGAAATCTGGAATATATATGTAATGACTTAAAAGAAGAAAATAGAAAAATTTTTTTGAATATATGTTTTCTAATGTTTTGTTACTGGCGTACAGTAATAGGATTGACTTTTATACATTGATATTATATCCAACAAACTTGCCAAGCCCTCTTTTTAATTCTAATTATTTTTCTCTCTATTCTTTTGTGTTATATATGTTCATATGTTATATATTCACATGTTCATAATCATGGTTTCCTTTTCCTTTTCAATCTTAATACCTTTTATTTCTTTTTCCTGCTTTTGATGTAGGAAAAGCATCAATACAATGTCAAATAAAAGTGGTGAGAGCAGTTATTCCTATGTTGGTCTTTATTTAAAAGGGAATGATTTTAACATACACCATTAAATTTGAAATTCTCTCTAGTTTTTTTTTTTCTTTAGATACTCTTTAACAGTTAAGTATGTTCACTTTGAGCTCTATTTGCTAAAGTTTCTTTTAAAATCACAAATGGACATTGAACTAAAACAGGTATTTTCCCTGCATAGTTTAAAGTGAATAGCTTTTCTAGTCTTTATTAATGTAGCGTAATGCCTGTAAAAACATGTCACTCAGTTCTCTGCTGCAGGGAGCATAATTGTCTGTGACCCCATCTCCTGGATCCAATGCCATGTTCGCACTGAGGCCGAAACTTCCTATGGGCTTCTCCAAGCCAATGACCAAACAGGGTGAGAATACTAATGCAGGTTATTTCCACAAAATGTGGGAATCCCTGATGAACCACTGTGGTTCGAGAATTCTACATTGATGTGTTTATTATGCTAATGTTTATTACCAGGTATATATTAAATTTGTTTATTTTTATGCACAAAACAGTACCATTAGATATTTGTCAGAAGTCTCAAACTTCTAAAAGAAACAATTGATACGTATTTCCTTTTTGGAAACATGGTTTACAGGTGACTGGATCCTTCAGGATACTAAGGATAAAATAAGAATCATAACTCTAGAATAATTGTTCAGCAATGAAGAAATAGTTACACTGAGAGTTAAGCTAATGTTGGGGGAAAAGAATGACTACACCCCATTTTAGAGGTCATAAAGTAGTCAAGGAAGACAATATTGGACTTAGTCTGTTTTACAAAAAGTTATTTCAAAATATTTTGAAGGGTTTTCACATTGTCAGAGTCTCCAAAAAAGGAGAGAATTCAAAGTGGATGTGTATCCCTTAAAATGAAATATTGTGAATGTGATATGAAATGACTATAGTAAGGAAAATATAGAGACAGCCCAGAATGAATGAGGTTAAAGGAGGGCTTGCTGGTGAGCTCAACATTGAAAAAGCCATTTACAAAAAATGGAAGGTGAAAAAGTAGGCAAATGTCACAGAGTCATAGTTCCAGATATCGATTCTAATGTTTCTTTTTTTGTCCTTCTGTTTTCTCTTTCCACCCTTCTTTCCTCCCTATTCAAGTAAGAAAGTGACTCTTAGCTTCATTGTTTCAGAAGAAATTTGTGGTTGTGGTGGAACATCTAAAAGACTTTCTAGCTTTTGTTTCCAAGAATTGAAGTCCTTAGGAGCCCTTAAGCAAAAAGGGCAGATTGTCTAGGAAGGGTGGGACTTTTCCAGGTTTGAAAGAGATTGTCCTTAAGATGTCAGGAAGCAGAGTGGACTACAGATGCTTGAGTAGAGGTGACTTGTGCACTGCTTTTTGGTTATTCTTGTTCCTGGCCACATCCTGTGATTTTGTAGCACAGGATTTACTACAATCAAAGATTCATAAATATTTGTTAAATATATGTTAGTGTAAAACCTAGAATGAAATGACTTGGGAAGAATTCTAAGTATAACAAAAAGAACTTTTGAAGAGCTCCCTAATAGAAAAGAGAAAAAGGAAAGAGAGTATATCAAATGACAATAGGATGACAGAATTACTAAATTCTTATTTCATTTTTCCAGTGTTCTAGAATAGAAAATTATCTTTCAACTGAGATATGTAAAATAAACATGATTAAGATAATTTCTCGGGGTAAATGTGCTGGTTCATCTCCATCTCTATCCTTTTCTGCCCGGATCCATACCCTGGGAGGCAACTCCAAATGAATCCTATCACATAGCCTCTTTTGCTAACCGGCTTCTAGATGGGTTTGGACAATGAGAGGCAGTGGTAAGAAGTTGAAAGCTGTATGAGAGAGTGGTGGGGTGTTTCTTCCCTGCACCCTCCTCTGCTTTGCACTACATCCCTTCATATCTATAGCTTTCCAACAGATGACCCCTCTTCTGGTTCCTGTTCTAGTTTGCAGAGGGCTCCAGTAACGTTTCTTCCTTTTGTCTCTTTGGGCCTAAGAGGCTTTGCTGGCTATTCTTTGTTCCTCTGGATCTACTCATCCTTCCTTTCCATTTTGCCCTGTACCTAGAAGGCTAAGGGTAGGCTTTCACCAAAGGCCTCCCTGTCCTCTGGCTTTCAGGTAGGTTTGGCCAATGGGTGACATCAATGGGATTTCAGAGCGTGGGGATGAAGACAGTGAGATTGAGGTTTTCTTTCTTCTGTACTCCCATTCATCTCCATCTTCCCTTTCCCTGTCATGCTGGGTTGGCTGTGGGCAGTGGGCCTCTACCAAAGGCCACATACAACTTCTGTCAAGATGATCCTATTTCATCATTTTTGTGGATCCTAGTAACATTTCCCTCCAGTTACTCATTCAGGCTTAAGGGATAGTCAACTGCCCTGCTCTTACTAGCTCCAGAATGCTGCATTATCCCTCCTTATTTATTCTAAACTTTGCCCACAGCTTTGTAGTGGATGCTTTCCTCAATTACTCAGTTTAAATGTGTCATTTATTAAAATAAAATTAAAAAATAATAAATGTGTGTCATTTATTTCTTGCTGGTATCCTGGTTGATTCAGGGTCTTACCAGCTTTCTATCATCTCTGGTGTTCTTTGTTTCCTTAATTCTGCCCACATCCTTGTAAGCAGTCCTATTAAAGTCTCCTTGTGTTCTCCCTCCTGGAAATGAGGGAATTCTGTGTCCTGCTATGACCCTGACTGAGACACTAAGTGAGGATATAGTAAAAAATTTCCTTGTTGCTTTAAGAGCACTTGCATTCTTAGACACAGACAGATTGTAAACCTTGGAGCAGAAATCACTTACATTAGCCCTCTAGGAATTATTATCAATAATTTCTAAAGAAATGTAGAGGATAAGAGTCATGACAAGAAATTAGAGATGACAGTTGTGGTCCTTGAAGTTCCAAAAAAAGGAGAGAAAAATGGCTTCCAGAAAGTTTATGTCCATGAAAATATAGGCTCCCAGAAAAATGCCAGAATGAAATATTAAATAGATATTTTATGATTATTTATAAAGGGAAGTGATCGTCACTAAGAATCTACCACAGGTTCATTAAGAGAAAGGAATAAATAAACTTTTTACATTTTACATAGGTGCTTCAGTCTAAAGAGATAAAGAATTTTTGTCCATAGTGTATATAAATTTTAAATAAAATTTGATAAAATATATTGTGATTTTCTAGTGAAGAAATGGGTGCTGGTTGAGAAATATTTAGGTGGATCAAGTGGTAGTTGACCACTGGAATCCAAAGACTGCTAATTTGTGATTGGTTTCAACTTGAAAGTATGTTTCCTGAAGTGTTCTCCATACCTTTGTCTCATTCTTTTCTTGTTTAAAATGTTGTTTTTGATTTGAATGAGCACATAGAATGCTTGTTTATCATTCACAAATTTGATAAATTTTTTGGGAAGCAGATAATGTTCTGGGTTAAAAAAAAATCATGATTTGAAATTATCACAGCCAGTTGGAATTTTGGACTTAAAACTAAAAAAGATAAAATACAATAAATAGAGCTAGGCATAAGGACTGGAAAGGGAAAAAAGGTGCCATGAAAAAAGAAAGACAAGATGACATGATAACATGATTTCATATGCAGAAAGTCCAAAAGAACCTACAAACTACATTAATAGGTGGATTAAACAAGGGTTCTATACACAAGGCATATATACAAAAGTCAATTACTGTATTTTTATATATCAGCAACAGACAATAAAGTAAAAAAATATCCTTTATAAAACATTAAAAAACATTAAGTGCCTAAGAATAAATTTAACAAAAGATATTCAAGACTTTTACCTCAATATACTATTGAGAAGAATTAAAGAATTAAAGAATGCTTAAACAAATGGAATAAGATACCAGGCTAATGGATTGGAAGACTCAGCTTTGCAAAGAAGTCAGTTCTACACAAGTTAACCTATGGATTTAACAAAATTCCAGTCAAAACACCACAGATTATTTTGTGGAGATTGCCCAGATAATTATAAAATACATATGGAAACACAAAGGATCAACAATACCAAAAGCATTGTAGAAATAGAAGAACAAAGTTGGAGATATGTCAAGACTGATTAAAATAGTGTGTTATTTCCAAAAGAGAGGCCCCCCCAAAAATGGCCAAAGTAACAGAATAGAAAGTCTAGTAACAGAATCCACATATACATATTACCTGATTTATGACAAAGAGTCACTCAGTGCAATGAAAGAAAAATGGTCTTTTCAGTAAATGGCATTGAGTTGATTGGCTATCCAAATGGAAAAAAACTATATCTTGATTCTTGCCTCATACCATACCCCCAAATTTAATTTTAGATTAGTTATCAATCTAAATTTAAAAGGTAAAACAGTAAAGTTTTTAAAAGAAAATGTAGAAGAATAACTCCATAATCTTGGAGTAGGCAAGGATTTCTTAAACAGGACATAAAAAGTGCTAATTATAAGGGGAAAATAGAAAAGGTAGACTATATAAGAGTTAAGAGATTCTGCTTTTATCAAAATATCATTAAGGGAATAGAGGCAGCATATTTACATAATAAAGTATTATCCAGCAAGGAGAATGAACCATTAACATTTAATCATGACAATATGGATGAATTTCGCAATCATAATGTTTGGCAAAAAGAATACATATTGCATGATTCCATTTATATAAAACACAAAAGCAGATAAAAATTAATGTTTGTTGTTAGAAATCAGGGCACTGGTTGCTCTTGGGCAGATAGTGTCTGGAAGGGGACATGAGGAACTTCTGAGGTGCAGCTAGTGTTAGTTACACATGTGCAGTCAGTGTGTAAAAATTGATTAAATTATTAATTCAATTATGATATGGAACTTTCTGTAGGCATATAATTAAGAAATATATAATTTAAAAATTAATAGAAATAAATATAAAGTTTTGAACTAAAGTGTAAACAGGAGACTTTGTGGAAATATGTTGGACCGAGAGATGTCCTCAGATCTCTTCCCTGGAAACAACAGTAAGCTGAACATCTAAAACTCAACGAAAAATGCCCAAACTGCACACCAGCACATCTGAGAGTGGGATCTGTGCACAGGAACTACCACAGGTCAGAATCCCAGGTGTTGGGCGGTGGACTAGGACAAATAAAGAAGTTGCCTCTCGCAGCTGCTGGAGCTCCTTGTAGGAGGAGGGGGAGGGGTGAAGTTGCGAGAACTTCCCTGAACAGCCCTGCCTGAGACTGCTGTGAGTTCCCCGCACTGGGAGGAAGGGCCCAGTCATCAGGGCAGAAGACAGAGAAGCAAGCCAGGACCACAGAGAAACAACAGCTGATTTTTACCAACTGCGGTTGCAAAATGGAGGCTGAGCAGCAGTCCCCAAACCCCAACCCAGAGGGCCCCTACCCCCCATACCCTCTGAGACCGATCACCGTGGAGCCCCAGGGGAATTTGAGCAAACGCTGCTGAGACTGTCAGTGACTCTGACAGGGACTGAAACTGAGGGTAGCCAGCTTGATTAAATATCTATAAGAAAATTTTTTTAAAAGGCATTTTTAAGGCTTTATATAAAGCAGGGATCCAAGAGGCTTAGATGCCACCTACTGGAAACCGAAAGAAAAGCACCTTCTTTGCAACAGGCTAAAGAGAGACCTTTATATAATAAACCTTCTTTCTGGAAAAGCAGCAGAATATACTTCCATTAATGTCCAGGTGGAGAAATAGTTCATGAAACACCATGATAAACCAAGGTGACAAGGCATCTCAGAAAGAAAGAAAAAACTCTCCAGAAAATAAGCTTACAGACACAGAAATATGTAACTTAAATGACAGAGACTTCAGGATGGTACTTCTGAAAAAATTCAATGAGATCGAAAACAACTAAAATCAACAATTTCAGGAATTGAAAAAACAACTTGATGAGCAGAGCAAGGAGAATGAGACCCTCAAAAAGAACCAAATATAACTTCTGGAGATGAAGAACACACTGCAAGAGTTGAAAAATTAGATAGCAAGCTTGGGAAATAGAGTCAACCAAGTAGAGGAAAGGATCAGTGATATCAAAGACAGAGATCTAGAAATAAATCAGAAGGAAGAAGAGAGAAACTGAAGAATGAAAAATAATGAAAGAGAAATTCAAGAATTAGCTGATACCATCAGGAGAGGAAACATAAGAATAATGGGCATTGTCGAAGGCGAGGAAAAGAAGTAGGGACTAGAAAGCATTTTCGGACAAATAGTTGATGAGAATTTCCCAAATCTAAGGAATGAGCTGGAGCTTGGAATTCAAGAAGTCAACAGAACACCGAATTATCTTAACCCAAAAGGCTATTGTATTAAAATTATAAAAGACACGTGCTATTAAAATTACCAAAAATCAATGACAAAGACAGAATTCTCAAGGCAGCCAGGGAGAAAAAAATGATAATTTATAAAGGAAAACCCATAAGATTATCATTGGATTTCTCAGTGCAAACCTTACAAGCCAGAAAGGAATGGAATCAAATATTTAAACTATTAAGTGAAAGGAACTACCAGCCTAGAATAATGTATCCAGCTAAGCTCTCCTCTAGATATGAAGGAGAAATTAAGACTTTTCCAGATACATAATAATTGAGGGAATTCGCTACTACAAGGCCTGCACTACAGGAAATACTGAAAGGAGTCAGTTCACCTACAAAAAATGACAAAAAAAAACCCCAAAAAACAAAAAAACAAAACATAATCAAGAGTAAAGTGACTACCGGGTAAATAGAAGCAGAGGAGTGCAACCCTTACTAAGTACAGAGCATTATAAGCTTAAATAATAAAAAGAGAATTGTTATAACAAGATAGTAATGAACGTTCAGCATACATAGGAACAAATTGAGATAAAAATGAGTGAAATGGAGGATTCAAAGATCCAAATTCATAAAGGGAATGGAGATAAGGCACGTGCAGAAGAAAAGGGATGACTATATGTATGTATATCTATTTATCTATATCTATATATATCTATATCTATATATATCTCTATATATAGATATATAGATATAACTATCCTTTACATATTCATAATGGTAACCACACACCAAAGATTCAGAACCATTTTATATAACATAAAACAAGAAAGACCAGAAGGAAAACCCACAAAAGCCAACCAAAATAAAGAAAACAGAATCACAAAGACAAGGAAGCAATGGAAACACCAAGCTATCAGAAAGCAAAAGATAAAATGACTATAAGAAGACCTCATATTTCAATATCACCATAAATGTAAATGAACTGAACTCACCAGTAAAAAAGCATAGAGTTGCAGAATGGATCAAAAACAAAACCCAACCATATGCTGCCTCCAGGAGACACATCTCAGCTCCAAAGACAAATATAGACTCAAAGTGAAAGGGTGGAAAATGACATTTCAAGCAAATGGCATTCAGAGAAAAATGGGAGTAGTGGTACTAATATCAGACGAAATAGACTTCAAAATAAAAAAGGTAAAGAAAGATACTGAGTATACTTCATAATGATAAAGGGAATCATGTACCAAGAAGATATAACACTTATTAATATCTATGCTCCCATTCAAGGAGCCCCGAAATATGTAAAGCAATTACTAACAGAACTAAAGGGAGAAACAGATGAAAACACTATTGTAGTAGGAGATCTAAATACCCCACTGTTGGATATGGACAGATTATCCAAACAGAAAATCAATAAGGAAATAACATCCTTAAATGACACATTAGACAAACTGGACACAATTGACATTTACAGAGCCTTCCATCCCAAAACAACTGCTTACACATTCTTCTCTAGTCCACATGGAACATTCTCAAGAATTGACCACATACTGGGACACAGAGATAGCTTCAACAAATATAAGAGGGTTGAAATAATACCAACCATATTCTCTGATCATAATGCTTTGAAACTAGAGATTAACTGAAAAGAAAGTGGAAAGAACCACAAATACATGGAGATTAAACAACATACTATTGAAGAATAACTGGGTCAGAGAAGAAATAAAAAGAGATCAAGAAATACATAGAAACGAATGATAATGATAGTACAACATATCAAAACTTTTGGGACATGGCAAAAGTGGTCTTAAGAAAAAAGTTCATATCATCACAGGCCTATCTCCAAAAACAACAATGAGCTCAAATAAACAACCTAACACTTCATCTTAAAACATCAGAAAAGGAAACACATGAAGCCTAAAGTCAGCAGAAAGTAATCAAAATTAGAGCAGAAATAAATGAAATTGAAAAAAACAAAAAAAAAGATAGAAAAAATAAGTGAAACAAAGAGCTAGTTCTTTGAGAAGGTTAATAAAATTGACAAACACCTGGCTAGACTCACTAAAGAAAAAAGAGAAAGGACACAAATAAACAAAATCATGGATGAAAGAGGGGAAATTATGACTGACATTGCAGAAATACAAAGGATGATACAAGAATACTGTGAAAAATTATGTAACACTGAATATAATAACCTAGAGGAAATGGACCAGTACTTAGAAAAATACAATCTTCCTAGACTGAATCAAAAAGAACTGGAAAATCTAAATAGACCAATCAGCAGTATGGAAATTGAAATAATCATCAAAAATCTACCAAAAAGTAAAAGTCCAGGACGATATGGCTTCACCAGGGAATTCTACCAAACATTCAAAGAATATTTAACATCTATTTTCCTCAGTCTTCCAAAAAGTTGAAGAGGAGGCAATACTTCTAAACTCATTTTATGAGGCCAGTATTACCCTGATACTGAAACCTGGTAAAGATAACACACACACACACACACACACACACACACACACACACACACACACACACACAAAACTACAGACCAATATCTCTCATGAACACAGATGCAAAAATCCTAAATAAGATACTAGCGAAGCAAACACAGCACCATATTAAAAAGATTATACACCATGATCAAGTCAGCTTCATCCTAGGGACACAGGGATGATTCCACATACACAAATTGATTAATGTGATACACTGCATAAACAAATTAAAAAATAAGAATCCTATGATCATATCAATAGATGCAGAAAAAGCCTTTGACAAGATACAGCACCCATTTATGATCAAAACAGTTAACAAAATTGGTATATAAGGAAAATACCTCAACATAATAAAGGCCAACATTATACTTAATGGTGAAAAACTAAAAACCTTCCCTCTAAGATCAGGAACAAGGCAAGGTTGTCCACTATTGCCACTCTTATTCAATATAACATTGGATGTCGTAGAGAGTGCAATCAGGCAAGAGAAAGATATAAAAGGCATCCAAATAGAAAACAAAGAAGTCAAACTGTCACTATTTGCAGATGACATGATTCTCTATATAGGAAACCCTAAAGACTCCATAAGAACACTACTAGAAACAATAAGCAAATACAGTAAAGTTTCTGGCTACAAAATCAGCGTTCAAAAATCCATAGTGTTCCTATATTCTAATAGCGAAGTGTCAGAAAAAGTAGTAGAAAAAATAATTCCTTTTGCAATTGTAACAAAAAGAATAAAATACTTAGGAATAAATTTAATGAAACATGTGAAGGACCTATATAATGAAAACTACAAGACCCTATTAAAAGAAATCGAAGAAGATACAAAGAAATGGAAAGATATTCTGTGTTTTGGGATTGGAAGAATCAACATAGTTAAAATAACTATATTACCTACAGCATTATACAGATTTAATACAATCCCAATCAAAATCCTATCAGCTTTTTTTAATGAAATAGAACAAAAACTCACCAGATTTGTATGGAAGCACAAAAGACTTGAATTGCCAAAGCCATCCTGAGAAAAAAGAATGAGGCTGGAGGCATCACTCTGCCTGACTTCAAATTATACTACAAAGCGACAGTAATCAAAACAGCATGATGTGGCAGCAAAACAGACACACAGACCAGTAGAACAGAATAAAGAATCCAGAAGTAAACCCATACTTATATGGGTAAATAATTTTCAACAGAAAAGCAAGAAACATAGAGTGAAGAAAGGAAATCTTCTTCAATAAATGGTGCTGGGAAAACTGGAAAGCCACCTGCAAAAGAATGAAACTAGACTATTGTCTATCACCGCACACCAAAATTAACTCAAAATGGATTAAGGACCTGAATATAAGACCTGAAACAATAAAATGCATGGAAGAAAACAGGAATGAAACTCAAAGACCTTGGACTTAAAGAGGATTTTATGAATTTGACCTCAAAGGCAAGGGAAATAAAAGCTAAAATAAATGAATGGGATTATATCAAACTAAAAAGCTTCTGCTCAGCAAAAGAAATCATCAACAAGGTAAAGAGACAACCATCTGAGTGGGAAAATATATTTGCAAGGAACACCTCCAATAAGGGCCTAATATCCAAAATATACAAAGAACTCATATGACTCAATAACAACAGAAAAACAAATTATCCAATCAAAAAATGAGCAGAGAACCTGAACAGACACTTTTCCCTAGATAACATACAAATGGCCAACAAATATATGAAAAGATGCTCATCACTAACTATTAGGGAAATGCAAATCAAAAGCACAATGTGATACCATCTCACGCCTGTTAGAATTGCTATAATCAACAGGACAAGCAATAACAAATGCTGGAGAGGATGTGGAGAAATAGGAACCCTCATAGACTGCTGGTGGGACTGCAAATTGGTACAGTCACTATGTAAAACAGTATGGAGGTCCCTCAAAAAACTAAGAATTGATCTACCATATGATCCAGCAAACCCTCTACTGGGTATGTACCCCAAAGACTTGAAAAATCATATCCATAAAGATATTTGCACACCAATGTTCATAGCAGCATTATTCACAGTGGCCAGGACATGGAAGCAACTGAAGTGTCCTATGATAGATGATTGGCGAAAGAAGCTGTGGTACATATATGCAATGGAATATTACTCAGCCATAAGAAGAGATGAAATACTGCCATTTGCGACAACATGGATGGACCTCAAGATAATCATGCTAAGCGAAATAAGCCAGACAGAAAAAGTTGAAAATCACATGATATCACTTATATGTGGAATATAAACCTAAAAGCAACAAAGGAATAAGACAAGCAAACAGAGACTCATGGACATAGAATAGACTAGTGGTTGTCAGGGAGTAGGTAGTGGGGGAGAAGGGGGAAGGAAGATGAGGTAATGGGGGTCAAATATAGGGGGTAGGGGGAGAGCGAAATGGGTAAAGAGGATGAAATATATGGTAGCTGAAGGAAACTGGACTTTGAGTGGTAAACACACAATAGAATATACAGATGTCAAATTATAATGTACACCTGAAAATTATATAATTGTATTAACCAATGTTACTCTAATAAACTTATTTTAAAAAAATTTTTTTTAAAAGTGTAAACAAATGAATTGCCCAAGTACTAGATTGGGAAGTCAAGTTAATGCTAGATGCCACAGTGAACTCTGAAATTTTAGTATTTTAACACAGTGTACATTTATTTGTCATTTTATGCAAAGCCTGATGCAGGTTGTGAAGCCTACCTTCACCTAGAATATGTCTCTCTAGGTCATTGTAGCAGGGAACACAGCGATAGAGGAGGCACTGTCTCTTACCTGCTTCGGCCCAGAAGTGACACATGATGTTTCTGCTGCCATGAATATAAAGCTGGTCCCAACCACGGAAGGCTGGGAAGTGTAGGGAAATGAGTGGGATATTTGGTGAACATTATCTGTGCCATTCCTAGTTTAACAGCAGTAGGTTTGAAAAATATCTCGATGTTTTATGTTAAGTGTAAGTTTAACTGCGCCACGTGTGTACATGTATAGTAATTGCTAAGCATGAGGCAGCTTTGGAAAGTATTGATAAAAATATGGTACTCAGGAAAACAAGGAGGTAGTTTTTTCCCATCAGCGCCAGGTCACATTTGAAAAATTGTATTCAGATGATTCAAAAATTGTATCATTTTTTAAGAGGGCTGCTGACAAGCTGGTATATATCCAGAGAAGAATAACTACGAAAACGTATTAGCTAGTATTGTTGTGGTAATGAATAAATGTTTGTCTTAAAGCCTAAGTACAATAAAAGTTTATTTCCCACTAGAGTCACAGTCTGACAGGTGTTTGAAAGGTAGCTTTCTATGTGATGATTGGGGATTTGAGATTCTTCTATCTCTGGCTTTGCGTCTCCTAGGGTCTCCTTGGAGTCCTCTGTTGGATCATCTGCATTAAGGAGGTCAGTGAGTGAAAAAAGTAAGGAGGATCTCATGGGACACATGGCCTGGCATGGAAGTGGCACTCATGTCTTTTGCCCTTGTTTTATTGACCAGAACTCAGTCTCATGACCCCAACCTAACCTCTAGGGAGTTTGGGAAATGGCGTGTTTCTGTATGCTCAAGAAAATGAAATGAGATTGGTAAACATCTAGCCAGCTCTGGCACAGATGGGTTCAAAGGTATGTGGGCAATGGTTGAAGGACCTAGAGACAGTCAAACTGGAAAAATACTAGATGTTCACAAATATTTGAAAAGAGGCACATGATAGCTTCCTCAAATATTTAAAATGCTGCTGTGTAGAAAAAGAAATATGCTAGCTTCTGAAGTACAGAACTTGGAACAAAGAACTATGTTATTTAACACAAATTTTAATGTTTGGTGTAAGAAAGAATTTGCTATCAATAGACCTATTCATCCCAAAACAGATACTTTGTGAGTGCTAGTAAATAATAATTTATTAAGTGCTTACTATGTGCTAAATTCTTTTTTTTTTTGAGATGTAATCGACATATAACATTGTATAAGTGTAAGGCTTGTGATGTGTTGATTTGATACATTTATATACTGCAAATGATCACTGCTGTAGTGTTAGCTAACATTTCCATCACGTCACATAATTACCATTTCTTTTTTGTGGTGAGAACATTTAAGATCTACTCTCTTAGCAACTTTCAAGTATATAATACAATATTGTTAACTAAATCATCATGCTGTACGGTAGACTCCCAGAACTTACTGTTGTCCAACCAGAAGTTCATATTCTTTGACTGCCATCTCCCTTATGTTCTAAATTCTTAAATCATTTAATCGTAACCACTCTTGAGGTAATACTATTATAAATACCCTTACTTTGTAGATGATGAAATCAAGTCTCAGAATGCTTACGTAACTTGCCCAATGACACACCTATGGTATGGGGCAGAGCCAGAATGTGAATCCCAGTCTTTCTGAACCCAAAGCCCGTGCATTTAAATCCTGTACCATACTGCCCTTAGGGTATTTTCTATCAAATTGTGTGTCTAGCAGTTCAGCAGGGATATTTCAAATAGGATTTCTTCATTGTGTCTGAATTGGATAGGCATGGAAGGCATTTCATGATAGGAATGGGGGAAAAAAAAAACCCAAAATCTTCTGGGAACATTGAGAGGCTCTGTTAAGTAACTAGCGCATTTATTTTGGAGGGTGCCAAGGAAGCCGAGGAATCATATATGGGATAAAATTGAACAAAATCCACTTCTTTTCCAAGCCAAACTTTGCCATGAGTGCGTGGATGCCATAAATGATGAAAAATAGCATTAGGAAGGTTGGGGGATGAAAATAACCCATGGTGTTTTGTCCAGCACCAAAGTAAACCTTGATAAAAGCCACTGCCAGGAATGTTGCTGGGCTTTCATCAGTTGCTCAATATCTCCCCCTACAGGGCTTGGAGGTGCAAATTCTCTATCTTGCGTTGGCTGTAGTAATTTGTTTAGTTCACACTCAAACACATAGAAGTGGGTTCTGGCAGTCTTAGTACTTTTATCAGGTAGCCATGGAGATGCTGTGTTGCTTCAGCAATTCATAGCCTACAGAGGGGGATGGATTCTGAAAGCATGGAAAATGTATCATAACTCCTTGTTTCTGGCTAGAATTTGTAAAAGAAGATGTGTAAAACAAATACAGCCAGACCCAAGTATCCAATCCATTTAAGAGACTCAACTGGACAGAATATAGTACTACTAGTCCTGCACGTCAAGAATTAAACACTGCAAGTAAATGATTCAGAAGTCACCACAAACCACAACAGTAAAATATATCATTTAAATGTAAAACAAAACAGAGTTCACCACAAGGAAGAGAAAGAGTAAATATATTTAGATCAGAGAGTAAAATAGATTGCCACACTTGGGCAAGAAAATTGCTATAAAATTTCCAGTGGCTAAAGCTATAAGAGAAACACAGAGTTATATATTTTTCGTTTTCTGATAACAGGAAGCAAATAAATCCATAAGCAGATGGATATCCCCCCACCACAACTAAATGAAATCACTAATGAATATCATGGAGTCCTTGAATAAAACACAGAGGTGTATGGAGTGAGGAGAATCTTAACTTCAGTAGCATAAAAGATACTGAAACAAACCTCAGATGGTTCTTGAATCAGCCATCCATAAAGATAGGGCATGAATTTACAAAGTAATGACGAAGTCATTTTCGCAATAGGCACAGTTGACAGAGAGCAAAAATTATTTTTCCAGAGTCTAAGTTAATAGAGAATTACAACTTGAAGTTCTCTATCAAGGATTCTCCAAATTTTGTGAATCACCTTGGTACCCTGATAAAAAGGTGGATGCTTAGGCCCTTTTCCCAGAGCTTAAATTCAGTAGGGTTGAGGCAGGACTTAGAAATCTGCATTGAGATGGCTGTCTAAATCCAATTTTGAGAAACACAGATGTGATGACATTAGTGTATTTTGGGCAGGTGCTGGGTTAAGACCTATTTACAATAGGTGGAAAATTAACTGGAGGCATTTCACAGCCTCTGTGGTGTTGAAGTTCATCTGGAAGGAGAAAGTTTCAAGGTCTAATGCGGGCCAGGCACTGTGTAGTATACTTCGCATATAGGGAGTCTCTTAAAGAACTGTCCTTCTCCCAGGCCAAGGGACCAGAGATGCCCATCTGGCTCCTCCAGACTCTAGGACATTCTCTTTCTTTTCATGCTGTGGAGTCCCTCAGGAGCTGCAGGCAGTACTCTCTTCACAACACATTAGATTAAATGTCTTTTTAAAGTAACCAGTCATGAATTGCTTAGGGCAAAAAGCCTACTATATCATTCTCTATCTCATAACCATTCTTGATTTGTGTGAGAATGGGGTTTTGTCCAGAGTCCCAAGAATGTTAAGTGTATCCTAAAATGGTTCCATTTTTTTCTATTGCTCACAGTTATGAAATACAGTAATTTATAGGCTGCGTCCCCATGAAAAGAATTCATGCTTTGAAGTTCTTTCCACATCTGACAAGTGTAAACATGCCAGTGGTCAACATGAACTAACCCTGTGGGTCTGGAGGGGCACGTGGGTGACGGGCAGGGAAGCTGGGGGCAAGGTCAGAGAGTTCCTTCAACTGTTCCCATTGCTGCCACCACAACTTTTTGGGCTTAGTGTTCATGTACATCCTTATTCCTGATGGGGTGCTGGTCAGAGAGCATGCGTGGAAGAAGAAAAGGTTCATGACTAATTCCGGGAGTCTAATCCCAACAGTAGAGATACAACGTGAAAACTTTGAAGGTCCTCATAAGAGATTTCCAAGTCATGAAACTTATTATTATTATTTTTTTAAGAATTCCATTACACCAGAGCACAGGATAGCAGTCTTGGGGCAAAGTTATAATAAGAAAAAGTCCAGTCTTGTGGATTTAGACCAATCAAAGCCTGGACAATAGCATATGTATACACAATACTTCCCCTATATCAAGTTGAAAGTTAAAAATCTCATTGACATTTGCTTTGTCTTCACGAAATGGAACAATTGGATCACTTTTTTCCCTTCCATTAAATGGCCGATTAAACAGCTGTTTTAGGTAAACACTCTGATTTTCATTATTTATTGTTTAACATTTGGCCCTGATAATGTTATCAATTCTAAGTGCTAAGAATATGTTTAAATCAACTGAAATATTTCTGTTATGTTTTATTCAGGGGATTTTTCTCTTCTTGTCTTTTACCCTTCTATAGTAGGCAATTTATTAATTCATCAATTTTAGCACAATATAACAATGAACGTTTTTAAAGGCTTTGAAAATGTTAAACTGTGGAGAAATCACAACAATATCCAGCTCACAATACAGTTTATGTTCTTTCTATGGGATGTATACTTTATCCTGTGGAAGGATTTCCTTCTCTCTGAATCCCTCAAGGAATCTGGCTGATTTTCCTCTTCCTCTAGCACTGTTTGTGTTTAAAAAATAATGCCCAAGAGAAAGATAACCATCTTGCTGTTACTGTGTGCACACATATGTATTCTCACACAATTTCTATTTCCTCTTCTTCATAAAAGATGAGATGAGGAACTGAGTTTAAGCACATCATAAAATTGCACAGGGTTAAAGAAGTACAAATTAGTAGTTGATAGATGGTCATGGGGATGGGGAGCACAGCATAGGGAATGTAGTCAGCGTAATGTAATGGCTATGTGTAGAGCCAGAGGGGAGATAGAATAATCGGAAATCGGGAGGATCATTTCATAAACTATTATAAACGTCTAACCAATGTACTGTATACTTGAAACTAATAATAAAGTGAAATAAAATGCTAAAAAATAAAAACAAAACAAAACAGAATTGCACGGTAAGTGGTCAGGAGTCTTTCAACTGGCACTAAAAGAAGCTGAATTATCAGAGGAGGAAAGCACAGCTGGAAGCTAGATATTGCATCATCTGGCCTTCCTCTGCTGAACAAAGAAAATTGTTTTGTAAAGTATTTACAGATGCTCTTGTTTCAAGTGACACAATGTATTTCAGTGGAGTTTTTCAATCTGCAACTTGGAAATGTTCCTTAGTATGGAAAACCCCATAACAATTCATTATACCCTGGAGTATATTTGAGGGAAAATAGTCAAATTTTAAAGCTAAACTAGCAATTTGGATAACTTTGGAGGCTAATTTTTCTGGGATGTTTCCATTTTATATTACAACACAGAAGTTCTGCCTTTATATCAAAAGGCAGAACTAGAAAAAGGCTTTCTGGAGCCATGACACTAGTATGCTATGTAATTTTAAATCTGCAGTGTGAGTATTCAAACTGATATTCTTAGGAATTGTGATTTTTTTTTTTTTGGAAAAGCAAGGATCAAGACAGACTTCTAAGATTAAAGCAATTTTTGTCATTTATTAGGATATTAGCTTGTTAGGTTGAAGCTTCCTTCAAAAATCTTATTTTATGCAGAGCATAGAGACAGTTGACAAAAATTTAAATATTTTCATGTTTAATCTAAAGGTTAGTGGTAAATACATTGTTGGTTATTTTATGACCATGAATCAATTGCTCAAGAAATAATCTCCAGATTTATTAAAGAATAAGAGGGGATTCTCCATTAGCCAGTTCAAATAGTGTATATGCCGTTAATCTCCCTTCTCTATCATGTAGGAAAGTACTTGTGGAAAGGAGAGACCTACAAATTGTTTAAGCAAGCCCAGAAAGTGAAAAAGTGGAAAAGGAGAAGGTTATCTTACTGAAGTGATTGATCTTTCTGATTCAGAATCTTGGGGAAATTCCTCTGTGTATCTCCTGACTTTTACTTGACAGTCCAAAAGAAACAGATATTTTTATTTAGTTTCCTGGTTTCTCAGAATTGATGGCCAACAATATTCTCCCCACATGACAATTTACTCTTCCAACCTCCTCATGTCTCTTTAGCTTCATTTATTATTAGAGTTAGTGCTGGATAGAATATGTGCTGCATAGGAGTCAGATCAAATCAATCAATTGAGAAGAATTTATTTATTACTGACTCAGAAAATGTCCTGTGCTGGGCCCTGTGTCAAGATCATAACAAAGTGCAAGCTAAGATCCTTTTCAATAAGAAATCTAGTTTTTTACATTTTTCATTAGTGTCCTTCTGTTCTAGCAAGAGTCAATTCACTTGCTGTCCGCATATAGGACTTAAATTCCTTCCTCTGGTAAGTTTCTTGCTCTTTCCACCTGAAATGCCTTCCCCACGTCCTTCTCTCAATCACATTCTTCAAGAACAGCTCAAAATTCAGTTCTTTCAAAAAACCTTTACAGGTGAAACTCACTCCACTTTGATCTTTATGTCATCTCTGATACTATGTATGATAGTTTTCACTTTGTATGTTCTTTATAAATTCTTTGAACATGGGTACCAAAATCTATTCATTTTTGTGTCCTTAGTGGTAAAACAAAGCCCATTAAGGATGATAACTATATACCTTTATTTTCAGTGAAAGGATATATCTAAAAACCTAGCCTGCCTTTATTGGAAATAGAAGTACGAATCTCTTTTAAGAATATCATATGATCTTCTTATCACCTTTCCCATATAATAGTATCTTTTGTGGGAAGAGATAATGAAAAGAAGCCTCCAAGAACTTAGTAATACTTTTATATTAATTTGTTTCTTGTTGATATGTATATTTATGAATATTAATATAACTATCAACAACATCTTTTATTGATGCTGCATAAAAATATAAGTAACCATACCTGAACCTACAGATTTGTGCATCTATTGACTTAACTCTCTAAGCTCTATAGTTTTTGCCCTCTCACTGCAAAGCACTGGTTTAAAATATCAATTGTGTGACTGAATTTAATGGCATTGTATGACATAATTTTAGACTAATTCATAACAAGACAAACGCCAGACCTTTTAATTTTTTTAATAATCTTTTAATTTTTTTAATAATCTTTTAATTTTTTTAATAATCTTTTAATTTTAAATTTAGGCTCTGGGTTTTGTTTCCTTATTTCTTTCATTTTCTTGCTCCATCCCTATCCCCTCCTTTCCCTCCTCCACCCCTTCCATCTTTCCTCTTATTTGCTTGACTGGATATCTTGACCTTTTAAATGATGTATTAAGTCTAGTCCATTTTAGCTGATACTAAAGGCAGACTTGAAACTTGTAATTAATAATAATCATTTACATGAGGTTTGCCGTGTGTTAGGCAAAGGCTTTACATGTATTCCCTCATTTAGCTCTCATATCTCTAAGAAGTAACTATTTATTATTATTATCATTACTATTATTATTATTATTATGCTTTTTCTCCTTTTATATGTCAGTCTGAATCCAGATTCTCTTATCTTCATTATACAGGTTGACCTTCAGCCTGCAGCTCTAGCAGTTGTTAAAAAGCAAAAACCAGTCCAACTCCTATTTCTTTCCCAAGCTGCCAAAAACAAGGGTTGGAGGAAACATTTTCAAGTTGACAATATTTGTCAAAAGCAGCTTTTTCTTAGGCTGCCTGGCAGAAACAGGAAGGCAGGCCAGGTCTCCCAGGATTGCCAAAGCAAGAAGGGCTTTGATCAGAGTGGAGTTCTTTGGTGTATTTCCTTCCTGGCTGAGCCACTTCTTTTTTCTTCTCTTCCTCTGTCATTTACTTAGGGTACTGATCTGCTTCTGTCTTCTGTCCCCAATACACACTTGGAGCTCTTTCCACAGAGGTAATTTCAAAAGTTTGTTTAGTGTTTTATTCTAGGGGCAAATACTGTGATTTCCAAGTATCTGTTCTGTAGGCAGTGCAAAAAGTCATTAGCCTGACAAGTGTCCTGTGGTCCAACCTACTTTGGATTCCACCTACTGTTCTCTATGAGGGGACAATAATATTTTTTGTATGACTCATAGGGTAAATCAGTGAATAACGTTTTGACACCATCCTTAATGTCTTTATTGTAACTATAATTACAAATTTCATAGGGCAATTCATTACAATATATTTTAATATCTGACTATGGTACAATGCCAAAGACTGCATCAGTAAAAAACATTCTGTGAGGGGTGAAACATAGTGCGCAAAGTTTTGATGGTTTGATTTAATTTGAGGATAAATTTTAAGTGTACCCAGTGCGGCGAAGTTCTTCATAAATATTGCTTCTTGAACAGCAATGAATTCTAGGTTATGCCCTTGAAGAAGTGAAGATATTTTATACTGGTCATTACCATTAAAGCAATGAGGAGCCTGAGAAATTCACTGGGGATCTAAATAAACAGTTATTCCCATTTTCCAGTCATGTACAAAGAGAGAATTCTGGTCTGCAGAGAGAGCCTCTAGATATTTATATAAAACAATTTGGGCTCAACTCCAGCACACACAAAAAATGGATGATTGTAGAACTAAAAGAAAAACACAAATCCCAAATTTGTTAATTCAGCCTTGATTAAAATTAAGCTGACATCAGAAATTGAAAATATTTAGTAACAGAACCTTTGAAATAATGAAGAACTGTTGACATATGTGCTTTGGGAATGAACATAAGACACTGAACTGGCTTCTTACCATCTTGTTTTGAAAGATAAGAAAGCATGTTAGAAAATATTTGCATATCAGGCACCAAAAATTTGGGTTAATTTAATCCTTATTCTGTTTCTTAGCATTATGTTGAGTTTCTGTCTATTGTTCTTCAATTTAAAATACCAAAGAATTTTCCTAAAATATTGAAGTTTTAATAGTTTTTGGAGTTTCAAAGACTGCTGCCTTATATATAAAATTATCTCTTCTTTCATAGTCACAGAATTTTTAGCTGGGTATAAAGACATCTAGAATATAGGCAATGAGATATAACCATGTGATCAATTATAGCCAATAGGATGTGAACAGAAGTAATTTGTAAGTCCGTGAAAACATTCTCAAAGGGGAAGAATACACCCCACTTCTCCCCTTCCTCCTTTGTGGCGTCTGCAATGTGGATGGAATGGCAAATCATCTTGGAAAATACAGACAAGGGTAGAATTCTAGTGATAAGAGCAAAGATAGAAGGAACTGGGTTTCTGACCCCATTGAGGTGGGTTATATCTGCCTAAGACCTCTTATCTTCAGACTTCATTTATATGAGAGATAAATAAACAACTGTTATATTTAACTACTATTATTTTGGGACTATTTGCATGCTGCTAATCCTAACTAATAAACCAAATTTATGCTAAGTGATTTGCCGACTATGACCTCATTAATTAAGTTCTAATTAATTCAATCAAAATAAGACTCCAGATTATCTTAAAATTAGAAATGTACCAAAATATATTTGTAAAGAAGTTATTTTATAACTTGAACACGAAATTATAAAACACAATATAAAACCTCAATTTTCTGAGATAGTTAACTCCCCAAAGTTGTATCTTAGATCCATACCTTTCCAATAAAACTTTCTGCAATGATGGAAATATTCTATATCTGTACTTCCAATATCATAGCCATGAGCTACATGTGAGTACTGAGCACTTGAAATGTGGCTAGAATAACTGAGAAATTGAACTCTTAATTTTATATAATTTAAATTAACTTAGATTTAAACAGCCATAGCCTTAGATCATGACCATAATAATTTTAGTTTTCAAAAATTTTAAAGCTCAATAACATACAAAATAGCTCTCTTTGAGAATTTCAACTTCCTGAAGAAACCTCCAACATAAATGGTCTATAGAATATTGCTTAGGTATCTTGACTTGACTTGACTTGATTTATAAGGTTGTTAGCCATAGGTCAGTTAATTATTGTACAAGTAGTGTCAAATATTTTTGATATCCTCGATATTGAGCTTTACTTTGGAACAGTAATTAGAAATAGGACCAATGATGTATTGAGGACTTTCTCAGATAATGGCAGTAAAACCAGGTAATTAGCTGAAGGAGAATGCTTATCCTCTTCTGTCCTCTCTGGTGGGATTGACATGTATGCAGCGTAGCCAAAAGTGGCAATATGCATAGTGGTTAAAGCACAAGTGAAATTAGACCAAGATTCCAGTCCCAGTTCAACTAACTCATTGTGTGATCTTAGGCAACTCACCTAATTATCAGTTTCAGCTCTTTGTCTATAAAATGAAGATAACAATAACATTTATCTATAAAGTCATGAGGCTCAGATGAGATAATTTTTATTAAGCAATGCCAGGTGAAGTGCCAGAATTAAACACTCTGAAACTTACAGAAAAACAGGTCATACTCCAGTTCTAGAACCAAAGGATGAAAATGAAAATGATGAACAAAGGAGAAATTCTCCAAAAGAGATAAACTCAACTACCAAATGGAATGCATTGACCTTGCAAATGCTATGGGATACTTCTCTGTAGGGGCAGAAGTAGAATGTATAAAAGTTAGACGACTATCAAATAATTAACATATGTGAAAACGGACAAAATATGACATAATAGGGGTGATATAAGTGTTAAGAAATATATCTACTTTCTGGCAAGTTGAGTCAGAACCAGAGATTTCTATCACATGAACCAGAAAGGTTAAAAGCTGTCTCATGAGGCTGACAAAGATAAAGCTTGGTCAAATGTACCCTGATTATCTATCTGTCTGTCTATCTATCTATCTATCTATCTATCTATCTATCTATCTATCTATATCTATCTATATCTCCCTGAAAACAAGAAGAGAGTAAAGGTCAAACCCAGTGCAAATGGAAAATTGATGTTCTCCAGTTCGTGTCTTGTACAGGCACATAATTAATTAGAAAATCAAATGCATTCTGTATGTACTAGTCAAATTAACCACGTTTAGGAAAACCACCTCTTTTGGTTTGCCTTGAGGTGGTGATACAGGGTGATAAACTTTCACATAAGATATTAACAAATTGACTATACTCACTTTCCAACATTTTTGGTGCTGAAATATTTGCTGGGCATTTGTTGTTTTCTTAGTTGTATAGGGGGAAAAACAGAAATGAGTTAGGAGTAAAAGAATGATGGTCTTAATTAAAGTGGAAAAATTTAAAGAGAATTGTGTGGGCCAAATAAAAATTTTACCAATCAGAAAACCTTTAATAATCTCAGACTGCTTTGCCCAGTTTCAATCTGATATTTTATTATATTAATATTCTGTATATTCTTGCATTAAAGCCAATGATATCCCAGAGGATGCTATTGCAAAATGGTACGACTCTTATCTTAAAACAAAAATGTAAGCAAAAATTAAATAATTAGAAATGTTGGATTTTTTAAAAAAATTTTTATGACCTACTCTGGCTGCATTTCAGGAGGGGAATGTTGGTCATGTCAGGGGTTGTAGTCACTGGAAGACAGGAGTGAGTGGGGAGTAGGATAGGATGTAAAAGGATGGTGATGAGAAACTAGTGTTCCTTAGAAATGGCTAAAACCATAGCTACTAGTGTAGCATGCCATCTTGGATTTGGCAATGAAGTTGAACATGTTGTTTATTGTTACTATTATTCTTATTAGGTATCTAGCTCGGTACTAACCACTCTTGGTGAAGGGTTTCACAACTATTCTGTTGAGGAGGAATTGGCACCATAGTGTGTTAGATGCTATTTATAATTAATAGTGTACCAAACATTGTGTATTTTATCCCACAAAGTAGATTCAGAACTTATAATTTTTAGACTAACTTTTGTTGTCTGTGTCAAGTCCTTAATTGAAAGATGCTGTTGGTCTCTGAATCAGGGAAGCCTGACCTATTATTTTCATTAATTCTGCCACTGGGACAGCTCAGACCCCTTAACCAGCAGTACCTGAAAGGCTCCTTGCTGGTAGATAAATCACCCCTTTCTCACATGTGATGCAAAGACACGAACTCCTCACATCTTTCCAGAGTCTTTTGCTAGGCTTCTTGGTAGAAACTGCTGGGCGCAAGTTTTTTTCTGTGAGCACCTGGTAACAGCAACCATATGTCCCAGTGGCTAATGCATCCCATGGCCACTTGGAATAGCAACAAGATTTGCCAGATGGAAGGATATTGCAAATGAGATTTTATATAGTTAAAAGAACATTTGGAAGTCTGGGGATACACATGTACTTTATGTAAATCCAAATTCAATTTAGACAAACATCATGGCCTTCTGGAAACCAATAAAGGAAGGCAACTCGGAAGCTTGTTCCCATCAGGTGGTAACTCTCATTAGCTGGAATAGTCTAAGTGTTAAGTGGTTATGGTAAGTGCCTAGAATGGTCAGCTGTCAATAATGGTAACTATTATTTCTGTGTTGTGAGCATCATAATCATCATTATTATGGCTCTGTGGTGATTACATGAGGGCTCAACCAAGAAAGAACTTGCCCAGATCTCATTCTAGTTAATTGAAGGATGAACTTAGTTCAAGGAGAATGCTTTTCTGGTGATAAAATCTGATTTAGGTAGCAAAGGGATTGTGACATATAAAGACATCCTGCTTTTTACTCCCAAACCCATGTGCTGGCAGCTTTTTATCTATCTTGGAAAACAATGCTTTAGAATAGTTCTTCTTAATGCCCACCCCTCTCTTATGCTGGTTACTATATACCCCCATTGTATATATTCATATTTGATAAAACCCAGAAATTGTAGCAAAGTATAAAGTAATTCATAAGTGCCACAATTGTATACAGTTTGCCAGAACTGACAGCTGTTTTAGTTTGAACCTTATATAAAACAGAGCCTGAAACAAGGACTAGGGTATGGGTAATTTATTTGGGAGGTGGTCCTATGAAGCAAGGGTGAAGGAATAGAGAGGGTGAAACATGGAAGAAGGAAAAGCTAACATAAAGGTGCGTTACTGAGGTTGTCACATTAGGCAACGGGGGCAAGATTCTCCCAGAACCTTGGAGAAGCATACAGAATTCCTCTCAGAAGCATCCATGTGAAGGACTGGCTCCTGTCACCAATTGTTGAGGATTTCCTGGGAGATTAACTGCCCAGGAATTCTGGGATTATGTTTGCACATAGTTGGGGTGTGATTCAGAGAAGGTGATGAGTAAAACAGAAAGAAACCAAACCAAGGGCATAATGACCTCAAAAAAGTCTGATTCTTCATACAAGCAACGAGAACTGTCAAATTAACTTTTCTAGAACTGTAGCAATTAATTAATATCCAAGGAGTATTTATTGAAGAAAAATAGCTGAATCTTAGTAGGAACAGGAAGACATCCAAGCCTGATGACAGAACTTAAGGGGAAAACTGGTGAATTAGATGTCTCCAGGGAGTTTTGAAAGCTCTGACATATTCCTGAATATCTAGAAGATGCATAGGGCTATGCACTTACTCAGGAAAGGTCTGGAAGGCCCTAAGCTCTCACTTTTGGCTGATCTTTGAGCTCTGTGCAAACTTGAAGTAAAGGCAAAGGCAGAGTTGTAAATGGCCTACTGGAGTGTTGAAAATGTATCCCAGCATACATGCATAACCTATAGGCAAAGGCTGGGAGATTCATTAGTTCAAAGCTTTTAAGGAAATCTGTTGGCTTAGTGAACAGCTGAGATTCCAGTGGCTGCTGGGACTAGAAATATAGAGTTTACAGTCTATATTCACTAACAATCAACAGGAACAAAACAACAACAAGTCCTGGGAAAAGAGGAGAATCTTATTTCTAGAGCTGACTCATTATATTACTTAAAATGTCCAGTTTTCAACAAGAAATTATGTGATGTGAAAAGAAATAGGAAAGTATGACCCATGCAAAGAAATAAAAGCAGTCAATAGAAACTGCTCCTGAAGAAGCCCAGATATTATATTTACTATACAAAGACTTTAAATTAGCAATCATAAAATATATTCAAAGATATAAAGGAAACCATGTCTAAAGACTTAAAGGAGAGTATGAGAACAATGTCTCATTAAATAGAGAATATTGATGAAGAGTTAGGAATTTTAAAAAAGAATCAAATAGCAATTCTGGAATTGAAAAGTAAATGAAAAAATTTCTCTAGAAGGGATAAACACAAGCTTTGAATTGGCAGAAGAATGAGTCAGTGAGCTTTAAAGCAAGTCAGTTGAGATTATCCAGTTTGTAGAACAGAAAGAAAAAAGTGAAGAAGATTAATAGAGCCCCAGAGACCCATGAGGCACCATCAAAAGTACCAACATAGACATAATGAGAATCCTAGGGGAGGATGAGAAAGTTATAGAAATAATAATATAGAAATAATGGCTTACAATTTTCCAAAATGATCCAATGAAAATCATTAATCTGCACATCCAAGAAACTCAACAAATTTCAAGCAGGATAAACTAAAAAAGATCTACACCTAGACACATACATCATAGTCATACTTTTGAATGACAAAGAGAGAATATTGAAAACAGCAAGAGAAAAGCAACTCCTCATGTACCAGGGATGCTTGTAACAGCATTATTCGTAATAGTCAAAAAGTAGAAAGAAATGTCTATCAGTGGATGAATGAATAAAATGTAGCATGTTCATACAACAGAATATTATTTGGCCATTAAAAGAAAGAATAAAGTTCTGATATATGTTACAATATGGATAAACCTTAAAAACATTATGTTAAGTGATATAAGCCAGTAACAAAAGACCATATATTGTATAATTGATGTAAAATGCCCAGAATAGGCAAATCTATAGAGACAGAATGTAGATTAACAGTTACCAGGGTGGAAAGAGGGAAGAATGGAAATGAATCACTAATGATTATGAAGTTTCTTTTAGGGCTAATGAAAATGTTCTGGAATTAGCGATGACCTATGCACAATATTGTGAATATTAAAACCACTGAATTGAACACTTTTTAATAAGAGCGAACTTTATGGAATGTGAAATTTATCTCAATAAAGCTGTTATTAAAAATCAAACAAATCAGTTAGTGAGTGCTTGAAGTGAGACAGTGCCAGCTGAAGATGAATTTGAGCTCACGTGAAACTGCTCACCACTGCCAGGCTGAAATCAGAGGTGAGCTGAGGGGATGTGATGTCCAGCACTAAATAAATCTGCTATAATAGGTTGGTAATAGATAAAATAGTTTGCACGTTATGTGCTATTCCTAGAGTTTTAGGGGTGGATTTGTGCCTTGCTCTCCTACTCAAGCAAATAAAAGGGAAAATGAAGGGATGGAAATGGTGCAATTTCCAGTGATTACTTTGAATTCTCTATAATTAATTTATGAATACAATTCTAAATTTTATATTCTAAATGCAATTCTAAACTTTAATAATAAACACGTGTTTATTATGAACGAGTGTTAATAAACAAGTCATAAATAATATAGTTTTCTTTCTACCTCACAATACATAGTAACCTAGAACTATGTGGTGAGAGCATGAAAGAGAGCCATGAGATCATCTTATTTAATCATATTAAAATTTTAAAGCATATTAAAAATGTTGACTTTGGGTCTCTCCTACTCTCTAAACTCCCCTCTCCCATATTCCACTCCCTCCACGCCTGGTAAAGAGTGCAATTCAGTTGGACGAGGAGGGGCCCAGGTGTTTGCATTACCAAAAACATCCCTGGTGATTCTGATGCAGGCAGTCTGTGGATCCCAGTTGGAGAAAGAGTGATCTTGTTCAACCATTAGTTTTACAGATGAGATAACTGAGACATAGAAAGGAGAAATGACTTGTATAAGGTCACATGATAGAGGCAGAGGTATAGAACAAGCATCTAAATTCAGGTCTCATCACCTGTAGTCCTGTGTGTCTTCCACTACATCACAGTCCTTCTCATATATACTTAGACTAGAACAGCCCTGCAGTCAATGCTCAGGTATGCTCAGAGACAGTGGGTCACATATGAGGGAGCATTAAAGCCACCACACACCTGCCCACAACTTGGGCAATCAGAATTTGTGCTGCTATTGCACATGAAAAGCATTTCGTGCAGAGCATCAGAACATGAGCGGCGCCCACTGTGAGAGGCCCCACGGATGTGATGATGTATTTGAAAGTCCTTAGAGGTTTCAGAGAGTAGTAACCCGAGGAACGACTAATTACTCATTTCTTCTTGATCCAGAGCTACACAGTGCTAAATATCCTATTTTCAAGTATGTGGATCACTGATTTAAGTGTTCAGTCTTTTTTGCTGGTATCTGACATTATGAAACCGCAACTGTAGAGAATTCCAACTCATGGTTATAAGTAAACTTGGCTATAAAGTTCAGAGGCAATGGAAGGTATGAGACAGAGTGCTGTGTGCACTCTTTAAGGATAAAAGATTAGCTTTGAAACTATAGTATTGTAATTTGATACCATTAGGCTGAGCTGAGGAGGGAGGAAGGTTTTAGGCTGAGAAAACCTCATGTTGTAAAGGCCTGGAAATGTGGTGCCTAGGGGAACTGGGAACAACAGGGAGTTTGGTGTGGCTGGGTGAAGTGTGTGTGTGTGTGTGTGTGTGTGAGTGTGTACTGCCAGGAATGGGGAGGGACATGGACACTGAGAGTTGAGATCAGAGCTGGAGTCAGGATCCAGATCACTAAAAGCCTTAAGCGCTGTTTAAGGAGTGTGAACATTATCTTATTTACAATGGGGAAGCACAGGAGGCTATTTCAAGTGACAGAACTGCAGTTTAGAGAGATTGCTCAGGTTCGAGTACGGAGGGAAGTTGGAAAGGAGGGTGTAGGAACAGAGACCAGTTAGAAATGATAAGAGCATGAACCAAATTAGTAGTTAACACTTCTTCCAACACTTGAGGACAACCAGTTTCAGTTGTTACCACTGGACCCGTTCTCAGGGGGCCTGATCCTGGAAATGCTTTGCCTACTGTTTCTTTACATCTTAGGAGACATTCCAGTCATCAGATATGTGAATCAAATTTCAGATATGCAAGCTTGGATAATGGGTGTAAATGTTACAAGAAAAATTGTTGAGAAGAGGAGAGATGTAAAAGCGGAGAGGGAAGAGGAAAAAATATGTCTGAATGTGTAAAACTTAGAAGAATCATCAAGAGGTTATTCTTAGGCTGCAGAAATATTCTGTGAAGATTGCTTTTTTAAAAAAAGAAGCCCAAAATTTCAAGATAGATACCTTCTTTAGTGATAAATTTATTTCTCGACACACTTTTAAAGAGCTCATTATTAAAATAAATGAGTTATCTCATAGTGATCTCATATATGTATCATACCAAAGAGGTAAAAGTTTATTGAACCACACAAAGGAAGCTGATTAGAGTTCTGTGTTTCGACAGCAGGAACCAGGCCCAATTTTACACATTAGAGGCTTTGATTTTCAGAGAAGTGGCTGAAAAATGTGCACCCACTGGGTAGTGGAGGAGGCGAGGGCTGGAAGCCAGGTTACCAAATTCCCGTCTGAAATATGTGGGCAGATGTGAAAAGTGGGAGGAATGTTCAGACCACTCCGTTTCCTAGTAAAAATGCAAATGCAAACTTGCAACCATAGCAACACAATAACCATATCAGAATAAAAAAAATCTATGTCAATCGCACTATATTAATTGACAACAACAACAAAACAAACTACTTTGTACTTTTTACTAGCAAGCAAATTTATATATTTATTTTTGTTTCCCTTTTATCTGTTTGATTAAGAATGCTTTGTTAGATTTTAGTTTTTTGGTTACCCTAACACAGTGGCAAAAGTTTTAGAAATGTAATCTGTATTTGAAGAATATAATTTTCTTATGACTCTAGCAGAGAAGAAATAAAGCAGATACAAATTAATGAGAAAGTGGGAGACAGCTTTAGAGGCTTTTGTCTAGGCACCAAGATGAAATCTGAACCATGGGTGGGCAGAGAGCTGAGTTAACATGGGCCAAGCAAAGGGGCCATGAGAAGGGAATGTGCTGAGGATTTCAGGACTTTTCCTAAAGAGCAGGTCTGGGACTGAAGAGACAGCCATGCAAGTACAGGGCCAGAGCCTGTCTTTATTCAAACTTTTGATATTTTGTTTATCATGGATTTGCTTGCATTCACTTTGATTTTAAAAAATATTACATTAAAATATTATCAGTCTTAGTTACTGAGTTTTTTGGTGCCCCCTTAACATTTGCACCTGAATGCCTCACTTGCTTCGCCTTTGCTCTTGCCCTGGGAGGGAAACACATTAACACGTAAGGAAAAATTAATAGTGAATTAAGAACCTCATTTTGCATTCTGAGCTCAAGTAAAGCTTAGGTCCTCTAGGTCCAGAGGTCTTGGGACTCTAACTCCTGTGGTTTCCCAAGGCCAGGATGTGTGGGATTGGACATTTCACTACAGAGGGGAGACATCACAACTTCACGTTGTTTTCCTTCTGGGTGATTTGAAGATTTCTCTTTATAATTCGCTCTAACAACTTGGTTACATTGTGCTTTAATAAAGTTTTCTTCTTGTTTCTTATGCTTGTGGTTAGTTAGCTTGAGCTGCTTGGATCTGAGAGTTTATTGCTTTCACTAAGTTTAGAAAAATTTAAGCCATTATTTCTTTATATATTGTTTCTGTTCCTTCTTTCCATTAGGGACTCCAGTATTCCAATTACACATCTATTAGGCCACTTGAAGGTCTCTGATGCTCATTTTTTTTTTCAGTCTTTTTTTGCTAGGGTTTTCATTATGGATAATTTCTATTGTTATGTTTGCAAATTCACTAATCCTATTTTATTCAATGTCTAATCCATTGTTAATTCTATCTACTGTATTTTTCATTTCAGACATTACAATTTTAATATCTGAAAGTTTTATCTGGATCATTTTTATATATTTTATGTCTCTCTTTAATATCCTTAATTTTTCCTCCACCTTCTTGAACCTATGGAATATAGTTATAATAATGGTTTTAATGTCCTTGTCTTCAAACTCTGACATCAATTGTCATTTCTTGGTCTGTTTTTATTGATTAATTTTTCTATTTATTATGGGTTGTATTTTCCTGCTTCTTTGCATGTTTGGTAATTTTGGATTTGATGCTAGACATAGTGAATTTTATCTTGTTGGGTGTTGGTTATTTTTATATTCCTATAAATATTCTTGATGCTTATTCTGAGCTGCAGCTACATTACTTGGGAACAGTTTGATTCTTTTCAGGCTTGACTTTAAGTTTTGTTAGAAGGGACCAGAGCAGCCTCTAGTCAAGGGGTGATTTTTTTCCACTACTGATTCTTCCACCCAACGGCCATGAAATATGAGGTTTTCTGCTCTGGCTGGTGGGACAGGAACTAATTCAAGCCTTGTGTGAACAATGAGTATTACTCCCTATAACCTTTTACCTGGCCTCAGAGAGTTTCCTTACTTGTATATGCTGATCAGTTCCTAGCTGAAGATTCAAGAGGGACCCTCTCAGATCTCTAGCACCCTCTCAGTTAAGCTTTCACCTCTCTGATATTCTACTCTGTGAAAGTCTAGCTGCTTTGGCCTCCCAGAGTCCCAGCTCCATCTCCTCAGTTCAGACAGACCTCCTCTCTGCGCCGTGTCTTGGAAACTCTTTCCAGGTAGTGATCTGGAACCATTACAGAGCTCTCTTAATTTGTTTCCTCTCTCTTAGGGATCGCTGTTCCTCCACTTTGCTTGAAACAAAATTCTCCAACTTTATGGCTTCTGAATGTGGTAGTTGAATAATATATTTGAAGAACAGAACAAATTACATCTTGAATGATAAATTAAAGCTTCTTAATAGTTTTAGGGCACCCTAATAAAAGTTATATTGTTTTCAAGTGTGAAAACATAATTCCCATAATTTTATACCCATAATTTTCATATAAATACTTAGTAAGCAAGTGTCAAAGTTTTATTTCTCATTAAATGAGGTTACCAGAAAGATGATAAAGCCAGTTTGGAAACTGAGACACAGAGAGAGTAAATGATCTATTAGGTAGGATGAAGGGATGGAGGGGGGTGGGGAGGAAGAGATAGAGGGGGGGAGGGAGAGCAAGAGAGAGAGGGAAGGAGAGAATAAATGGTAAAATGTGCTGAAATAAGAGTGCTAAATTACATAAATTAAATAAACTGGTTAATGTCCCACAGGCCAATAAATCATAACCTTTGTGGTTATCTTCTCAGCTGAATAGAAATAATTTTTTATTTCTATTATACAAAACTCATTCACAAGTATTAATTTCCCACAAATTAACGTCTAACCTTTACAGACTTAAAAATATCTGGACTTTAATGAATAGTAATACTAAGTAAAATAAAAGTTACTTTTTTCTAGAGAGTCAGATGACTCTTGAGTAGGCTTAAGACTGTATTTCACTAAGGCATTGAATGGATACAAGTCATCTTTCCTCCTTATTTCCAAATTTTAGAAATCTCTTCAACATAGGTCAGTAAGATGTGCCATTATTTAGCTGGTCACCCTGAGCCTAAATCTGTTCACTTAATGAAAAGATTAAACTAGAGCAGTGGTTATTAATTGTGGTTACATGTTAGAATCACCTGGGGGAGCTTTTCGACAATATCAAAGCCAGTTGATTTACACCAACTAAATCTGACTTTTTGAGGGTGCAGCCTGAGCATCATTAATTGCTTAAAATCTCTCTAGTTATTCTAATGGTTAAAAACCATTAGTCCAAGTGGATTGCTTAGACCCCTTTCAAAAATAATGCTCTGTGATTCTATGGCTTGAAATACAGGCAAATCACTTTTATACTGAAGACAGTAGACATAAATACAAGCTCTGTTAACTTCCCTGCATTGCCAGTGACTTGGAAATGACTCAGGGATGCCAGCATTTATACCATGATGTGGAAGCAGTAGGAAAGGCCAGAGGTGAGATAGCTGAATGACTGGTCTGTGTCCCAGTTAGATATAGTTAAAGAAATGTCCAAATTCATTTTGTGCTTGTTTCTTAAACATAGGAGTTCTTAAACATAGTTATCATTGGAGATTGCATTTCTAATTTAAGATGATAAATCAATAAATTAAGACCATGAGCAATAATATTCACAAAAGAAAATGATGCAACAAGTATGAGCCTTTAAGATGATTTCAAACAACAAAATTCTGTTTCAAATTCTATTGCTTCATGTGTTTTATGCCTGTTATCATTGAAAAGCATTTTTGGTAACTTCTTTTTTTTAATTAAAAAGAGTTTTTGGAAGCAAGGGCTTTTGAAATTGTTCACCTTAAAACTACTCTTGTGGGAAACACCTAGCAAATGTAAATGAGAAAGCCAAAAATTAAAATAAAAATTGCTTAATTTGATAAAAGTTTTTAAAAAATCATAAATTAATATTGATTTTTTCCAGTTTTTGAGCATCTTTCTCAATGATTGCATGATTACTTTTCTTTGATCTGTTAATGTAGTGAGTAATATAAATAGCTGAGTTAAGAAACCACTAGGATGAGTAGATTTGAGGGTGGAGCTGCACGATGGGCTTAGAGAGGCTTGGACACATTAGTTTGAATTTCCAGGTGTGAAATCTATAAGGCAGTTGAAAATACAATTCTGGAACACTGGAGAGATACTGGGCTGGACATATGTGAGTGGTAGTGATTGGCATATAGATGGTACCGAAATCTTGGGAATGGATGAAATGATCCAGGGTGTGGGAAATGAGGAGAAAAGAATACAAAATGCCAGCATTTTTGTGGATAGAGAAAGAGGAGCCAAGAAATCCCTAGAAGAGTCAGAGGGAGGAGGAGAACAGCCAGGAGAGGTCAGTATCCTGAAAGCCGAGGAAGAGAAGAATTTTCCTTCTTCTAAACACAACAGTAAGTGGCTCATTCTCCACCCATCTATTCAAGTGAGCAGAGATATCTTTCTGATTTACCCTACAACCTCCTCCCATCAGCAAGTCTTATCAGTTCAACTCCTAATTATATCTGAATTTGTTCACTTCTTTCTTTTTCCACTGGGACCTCCCACTCTACAACTTTAAGACACTAATACTTCTTCCCTTGTTGACTGCAGTAGCCTCCTCGGTGGTCTCCCACCTTCTGATTTGTGCCCCTCTACCTAGACCATTCTCTACCCAGCAGACAGAATGATTTTACAAAAGCACAGATGAGATCCTGTCGTTCCCCTGATTAAAATTCTCCAGTGGTTTCCCATTGCACTTTAACTAAAATCCAAACTTTCTATCATGACCTAAATGAACCCACATCTGACCTCTGCCAAGCTCTCTGGCCTCATCCTATTCTATTCTCCTCTTGCTCACTAAATCCAGACACAACAGCCTTTTTTTCTGTTCTTCGAACATACCAGGTTCATTCCCACTCAGGGTCCTTTCTTTTGCTGTGTCTGCAATGCTCTGCCCCAGATCCATGCAAGGCTGGCTCTGGCCTTTAGTCAAGCCTCAGCTTTAATATCACCTTCACAGAATGGCCTTCACTGATCTAATTAGCAGAAACTCACTGTATTAGTTTGCTGCAACAAAGTAATACAGACTGGGTGGCTTAAGTAACAAATGTATTGTCTTACAGTTTTGGGGGCTAGACATCCAAAATCAAGGGGTGGCATGGTTGGTTTTTTCTGAGGGCTGTGAGGGAGAATCTGTTCCTGGCTTCTCTCCTTGGCTTGTAGATGGCCAACTTTTCCCTATGTCTCGTCAGGTTGTCTGTCTTCCCTCTATGCAAGTCTTTTTGTACAAAATTCCCCTTTGGATAAGGACACCAGTCATATTGGATTAGGTCCCACCCTTATGATCTCACTTTAACTTGATAACCTCTGTAAGGACTCTATCTCCAAATAAAGTCACACTCTGAGGTACTGGGGGTTAGGATTCCAAAATATGCGGGAACACAATTTAAATCATAACACCCACATCCAATTGTTATCACGTCACATGGTTTCATTTTCTTCATGTCATTTTTCCCTATCTGATATCAAATGGTTCATTTTTTTTGCTTGCATTTTATTATTCGTGTCTGATAGCTCCATATAGTGTGAAGCTTGTCTATCTTCGGAGCAGACTCCCCTGGTGCCTCTGACATATCCCGTTACCAGAGATACCAGTGGCTTTTTACTGCAAGTATCTGTAACATTCTGAGGCTTCCTCTAATATGCTGGCCCTTGCATGCTGGAGGTGCTGGGAAGTTACCCACAGGCGAGAGCTGGTGGCAGAATACCCCAGTTTCCTCACCCGCTGTGGGGGACAATGCTGAAGTTCACTTTCTGCCATCACTGAGAGGTCCTAAGCAAGACTGAGCCAAATTACCTATATTACTCATGAATGTACCAATATTGGCTTTTTCCCTTCTCTGTCCACTTTCTCACTCTCCTATCAGTGTTTCCTGGGGGCCCTTCTCAAATGAACTCCTGTCTCTAGTTCGGCTCCCTGGGGAAACCTAACTTAAGACCATCTTTCTCACTGTATTCTGGTAGCTTACAACAGTACATATACAGAATTTATGATGAATGAATATAGTCATGATGAATGAATCAATAGTGTTAATAGACACTGTCAACTGCTGTAGAAAGAGGTCCAGTAGAACACCTAAAAATAAAAATCAACTTGGTAATTGTGAGGTCAGTCAGTAGCTGCTGATAGAGGAGCTTATTAGAATGGTGGTGGAGGTAGGGAGTCTGATTTTGGTGGCTAATGAGGTGAGAAAGTTAGGCAGCAAGGGACAGGAAGGAATTAACTTTATATGACAGCAGGGTGAAAGGAAGTTTGTTTTTTGAATACGAAAATTTTGAGCTTATTTGAGGCTGATTCAGTGGAAAAGGAGATCATAAATATATAAGTTGGAAGGAGGACAACCAGTGGGTCAGGGTTTTAAATGATGAGTTAGAGGCTGGGTCAGTGAGTATAGATAGAAGATTTAGCATGGGGAAATAGAGGCTTCTGGAAATAGAGAGGAGGCAGGAGGTAAGAACTGGTAAACAGAAAAGAAATATGAGCATATCTCTCTCTCTATCTATATCTATATCTATATCTATATATATATATACACACACACATACACACACACATATACACACACACACAATATTACTTTTTTTCTGATTTAATAAGTAACAAGTGATCATTGCAGAATATTTGGAAAATATACAAACAATAGCATTTATCAAGCACTTAAAGTATTTCAGGCTCTGGTCTATGTGCCTTACATGTATTAACTTGTTTACTCCTCAAACTACCATATGAAGTAGGTACCATTACTATCTTTTTATTATAGAGGAGAGACATTGAGTCAATTAATTGCCCAAGGTCACAAAACTAGTAAACGGCAGACCAGGATGTGAACCTTCATTATCTTGTTCCAGAGACATTCTCTATCATGCACAAAGAAAAGCCTAAAGAGGGAAACCTATCCATCATAGAAAATAAACAAGTGTGTGGAATACTTAGATATAGATATAGAAATCACTGGGAGTTCACTGCTGATGCTTCTGTTTTCTTGGGGAAGTAGGCAGTGACTCTGAAAGAGGGAAGTAGGAATAAGTAGGACTCTAAACTCAAGTTTAAGAGTAACAGTTTGAAGATGTTGCTTCTGGGAAAAGAAAAAGGATCTGGGTAGAAATTTGAGCAGCACTGATGAGCCATACTGAAGTTGCAAACACTAAATACGGGGATGTTCAACTGGCACGGTTAAGTGATTTTCTCAGGGGCGCTGGACTGTTGGGGTAGGAGCGATTGGAGATTTGCTGTGGGAAGTGCACAGAAAGTCAAGAGAAATTGACAGTCTTAAAGAGAGTGAGATTGAAATGACTGCATCCTCATCTGGGATCCTGAAATGCAGAGTTGGGAACAGAGAACAAACTGAGAGGCATTCAGAAAAAATGCTGGTAAGGGAGAGGGAGAGTGAGACAGGGGAGGGAAAGAAGCAGATAAAGGGAGTGCATTTCAGGCAACAGGAACTGGAGCCAGTGTGGAAATTCATCTCAGAATTATCTCCCCTGAGGGGGCGGCAAAGGGGCTGGTGTCCTTATATGATACTTTCCATAAGCCATTAATTAGGACTGCTCCAGGGATAATCATAGGCTGAGAGCTGCTATACATGTGGGCAGAGAGGATGCTGGCACCTAGAGAAACATCTCAGGCTAATAGATGCTGGCTGTGTACCAAAAGATAAGGCCCGAGGGTATAAGGACCAGGCAACAATAGTGTCTGCTACGATGGACCATGGGTTTGTGACTGGGTCAGAGAGTCAGTGAAGCTGTGAGGAGACTAGGAGGAGAGAGGAATAGTTTTAGGGTGAATGTCCTTTAGAAAATTATTTTGAGTAGGTAATATGGGAACATGGCATAAAATTTAAGTATAAAAAAGTATCAAGTGAAAAGTAAGTTTTTTTTTCTTGCTATACACTTCTATCTTCTACTGTTGCTAGTTTCTTGTATGTCCTTTTACAGAATATATGTGTGTGTGTGTGTGTGTGTGTGTGTGTGTGTGTGTATGTGCATATATATATGTGTGTATATATGTGTATATATATGTGTATATATATGTGTGTATACATATATATAATGTGTATGTATGTATTATAGGTATATTATATGTGTGTATATACGTATTATAGGTATAGGTATTATTTAAGTATATATACATGTATGTATTACAGGTATAGTTAATGTATATTGATTTATTTTTATGTAAATTACTCCACACAAGTAGTGACATATAACAAAGCATTCTTGAAAGTGTGCTATTGAGCACACTCTTGTGTTCTGTAGGAGAAATGTCTAGAGTGGAATTGCTGGGTCAAAGAGCATGCACACCTAGCACACTGATTGATAGTGCTGAATTTCCTTGAACCAATGTGCACACCCATAGCATTGACCACCATAAGAGGCTAAAGAGCAGAAGTGTGGGGAATAGAGAGTAGAAGATGAGGGAGAGACTATCAGACAGTGAAATGTTAGATGTTAAGATTTGGGTGGAGCAGTTCCCCCTCGGACAAGGTCCAGGGTGTGGTCGCACCAGGAAGTTGTTGGTGGGATGGTGTGCAGGCAAAGGTCAATGAGACAGAGGAAGTTAATGAACTGTGAGGTGTTGGAATGACTCATTCAGATGAGCCAGCAGTCCATCCTGGTGAGTTTGTCAAGACTTGTGAAATGTGATTAGAGAAATCTTCGGCTTCCCTTAAAGTCCAGCAGGGTTTTTATCATGTACATTGCCTCCTCTTTCTATGAGTTTGGGGCGGGGAGATGGGGAAGGCCCATGTGACCACTACCTCATTAGTGTTGACTAGAAGATTCCAGGCTGGTTGATTAAGATTATGTTTCTGGGAGAGGTTGAAACGGCAATTAGGTCAGGTATTAAATCTAGGTTTGGTATCATGGGCTTTAGTACAGGTGACGCCATTCTGGGCATGTGGTGTTCTCTTTAACAGAGTCACAGGTAAAAATGAGCACGCCAGATGAATCATCATCCTCTACCCTGACCTTTGAATGAACTTTCCCAGAATCCTCACGCAGTAACTTACATCTTGTTACACAGCTTCTAGTCATGCCATCACCCCTTTCTGCAGAAAGCCCAGAAACAGATTTTTAGCTGGGCTCATTGATGCCCGCAACAAATCAAGGTCATGTTAGTAGAGAAAAAGAGAACAGATATTGGGTAGATACTGGGCAGTCTCTTGCAGATGTCCTAAGCACTTTGCATTTATAAAAATTTTACTTTTTTATTACCACTTCAACCATTTTCAAGTGTACAATTCAATGATTTTAAGTACATTCATAGTGTTGTGTGACCATCACCAACATTCATTTCCACCCTCATGACCTAATCACCTCCCTAAGGTCCCATCTTCTAACACCATCACATTGGGCATTAGGATTTCAACCTATGAATTTTGCAGGGACACACACACTCAGACTATAGCACATTGTTTGCAGCTTTTGGCTATTGTGAATAATGCTGCTATAAACATTGGCATAGAAATATCTGTTCTAGTCTCTTCTTTCATTTCTTCTGGATACATACCTAAAGGTGGAAGTGTTGGATCGTGTGGTAATTCTATGTTTAACTTATTGAGGAGACACCAAAAACATTTTACACTTTGTACCTTATTTAATCTTCACAAACTCACAACTGTTGAAACCACACGTTGAAATTGTGTTAGAAAGGGCCACAAACTCTGGATTCTCTAGCAGGTCGATGCTGCTACTGTCTTTACAAGGGAATGTCTGTGAGATATACACCAAATTGAACTGAACTGAATTAGCTCCATTTTCGAAATGGGAAACAAAGGTAAGAGGCCAAGTCAGCCTCTTGGTAATGATATGCCAAGTGGTGCACCCCACTCTTGTCTTGGTAATGAGAGCTCCACTAACTTTCCCTGGCTCTGCTGATAGGAGATCTCACCAAGTGCTTACAGGCAGCCTTAAGTGGATCTCTACTGGATTCCCTTGACCCGTGTGGTCTTGTAAAGGCCACATCATGAGGTTCCAGGCAGGAGCTATTCCCACCCCTATGCTTGACCTCAAGCCAATGTGTCACGGATTTATTAAGGAGTGGGAAGATGAACTAAGTTCATTCCATGTCCCAGTAATTATTGTAAGTGTACATTCGTAAAGAAGGTAAGAACATGGCCTCTTGAGCTAGTTTGCTTGTGTTCAGATCCTGGTCCTGCTATCTATGTGTTGCATGATCTTCACTAAAATTGTTTAACTTCTCTGTGTCTCAGCTTTTTCAGCTGTAAATTGGGGATTAATACAGGGCTATCATATAATTATTTTGAAGGTCACCTGAGTTAACACGTTTAAGCACGTACTTTAGATGGGCTCTGTAATGGGGGTAATGCTAGCAGTATTGACCTTATGATTATATCCAGGAAATGTAAATTTTCTAAATCATAACAATTAATAGCAAATTGACTATAGACAGCCATTATAGCTCTAGCAATTAAAATATAGGAAACAAAATTGGGAGTACACACATGAACAAAGCATGGAGACACACAGCCAGATGAGCTGCAAAAGTCATTGGACTTGGACTGTCTTTGGCCTGATGTCACAAGCTTAGACAATGTTAACCACTTGGCTTCTTAAATTTGTTTCCCACCTCTATGTTGGAGATAATTCTACTATACTCACTGTATCATTGTGAAGATTTGCTGAGGCAAGGATGGGGCATTATAAGCTTTTATCACTAAACAAATGCGAAGATGTAGATTAACAACCTGAAGAAGCCCTTCGGCTCCTATTATCACTGTCTAAATGAATTTGGTGTTTGTGACTGGGTATTGGCACTAAAACCAAGGGAGATTGCAGAAAAGATGGAGGAAGTTTTAGAGGCCAAGGAAAGACATTAGGGAGAGTTGGAGTTCTTAGGTTGTGCACTTGAACCAAATTAATATCTGTCCACTGAAGATGGAAGTAGGATAAATTACACCATAGTCTAAGGAAATTGAAATAAATTTCATACAACATAAAATTTAAAATTTTAGGTTCTTGAGGAAAATGGTGAAATCCGAGTCCTATATGATTATGCAACTGTAATAGTGAAGTGGAAGCTCCACAGCTAGTTGGTGGATGTAGCAAAGTTGGACTGGAAGCCTTGAGACAGCCAGTTAGATCTGATTCTGTGAGGTACTCTGGAACTAGGTATTTATTTAGCAGTCACCTTGCGCCATCTATGGGGCATGGTGTTTATTGCAATTTCTGGAGAGTAGGCTGCGAGACCTTCAAATGTAAAGCAGTGTATTTGATTTTAAAAACTAATCACACCTCCCTTTGGCTTGTAAAAGCTATTGTCATTGGGCGTGGGCTTGTTTGTTTTTGTTTTTTGGTAGATGTAACACTTTTTGTGACTATCAGTAATTCTCTCTTTGGAATGAGGGGAGAAATTTTGCCTTGAGATGTAGGTGTGCAAAAATTAGGAGCTGGATGCCTGGATTCCATTTGCTAATGTGTTCCTAATAACTAGGAAATCCTTCCCTCTACATTACGTGACCAAGTCGTCATTTTAAAAAAATCCTGTGAGGATTGTACTTTCCCACAGCTTACTGGAAAAGGGATTGGACCAAGAGTTGGAGTGATTTCTATTTTCTATTGTTCAATGTTTTATTCTTAGCACCAGCTAGTGTAGGAAACACCACTGCTTGGGACACAGGGAACCCCAAGTGCTGTGAAGGGCAGAACAGGCAAGAAAAATCAGGGAGGACTTTTTAGAGGGGAAGAGGTGGGTTCCATATTTTTGAAGAAATGAGGGTCACAGGAAAGGGAGATGGGATGGTGGAGAAGACCATCTGTCCTCTCTGCTTTGTGTCTGCGGTTTAAGACAACTTAATGTAGAACGAGGAAATGGGTTTCTCATATGGTTGTCTCATGTCAAGCTTCTTTCCTTTGTATCTCTGTGTCTATGTCACCTGCCTATTTCTGTACTACGCTCCCTCGACCTCTCTCTGGTCCAACCATGCTCGTCTCTTTTAGTTTCTGAAAGTACCACACTCTTCTTCTTTAAGGGCTTTTGTGTCTGCTGCCCTTCTCTGCACGAAACTCTTCTTTTTCTGGTAACTCCTCTTCATCCTGTAGATCTCAGCTTAAAAGTCACTTCCTGAAGGAGGCCTTGCCTGAGCCCCTAGACTAGGTGAGCCCCTAGACTAGATGTACCTGTGATGCATCTCATTCTTCCCTCTCTTTTGGAATTCCCATTACACTTGCAGGTTACCTGTCTTCTCTATATTGCCAGTTTGGGATTGAGTTTGTATCCCCATTGTCCAGTAAGAGGCACATGGAGAGGTTATGAAGGGAAAAATAGCATCAAAATTATATATACATATATATGTGTGTGTATATATATATACATATATATTCCATTATTAAATTTTCTTTGGAGGTATATTTTAGAAGGCAAGCTAAAGGCAATGAAATGATCATTGTGGGTGCTATTTTCCACAGCAATGGAGTGGGCCCCTGTTTTTGGATCCCCTCTGGTCCTCTTAGGAGAAGGGACTCAAGGATAGTTTTGTTTTTACTCTTGCCCCTGAGGGTGGAGTCAGATGTGACTGCAGAAACATCCCTGCAAACTCCTTCAATTAATTGAGAATAGTTTCCCAGAGTGCACAGGAGAATTGGAAAGATTGGATACATCCATAGTGCAAGTCTTTAAACTAATATCTAATAATATATAATAAACGATAAAAAACTACAAAGAGTATTGTGCTGAGGCTTGAACACAATGAGCCCACCTGCAGATCTAAGAGAATGCTGTCTATGAAGAGATACAAGCATTTTGAACTGGGAGGAGATAAGAAGAGAAAGGTGATCCAGTTCTAAGCTTCATCTTCTATTTTATTATGAAGACAATACAATTTTGAGTTATGAAAGTGAGATGGAGAATAGGTACCCCATGAGGTTAATTTAGGGTGAATTAGAAAAGATCAATCTAGAAAGAGTGGTGAGTGTTAGGGCTAGAACTGAATCCATGAAGCAGGGTCTGGAGGAAGCCTGGGGCTCAGAGTCTGTGGAGTGCATAATGTCCCCAGGGTGGTAGCCCAGCTGTCAGAGACACCTGCTCAGCAAGTAGTGGCAAGATGATCCTGGAAAACCCTTCACAGACTTTTGCAGGCAACTGTTGCCTCACATGTCCCAAGGCTATGTGAATGTCCTGTCAAGATTTGAGGTTTGTGAGAGAATTGCTTAGGGTAGTCAGTTGGAAGCCCCTGGTTTTACAAAGCTGGGACAACAATAGGAACTGACATGCAAGCCTGGTCATTTGACTACTGGTTGGCCAAAGAGATGTGAGAATGACCTAGGGGAGGACCCACACTAGGTCCGGATGTTGTAGTGGGTTTCCTGGGTAATGAGGTCAAGGCATAAGAAAGCTCACTGACAGCCTTTAAGTTTTAAAAATTCCTCATAGCCTCAGAGGGAGTTGCTCATGCTGTACCCACAGAATTGACTAAAATCTCTGAATCCAGGCTGGCTAACACTGCGATCCTTATTCTGACAGAAGAAAACCCCAAGTATTGGCATGTAGGAATACGTATTGGGTTTTTACTGGCCAAACAACGTTTCATGGCTCCTCGGAGGAAAATCTTTCACTGTCAGGTATAAGGTAATGTCCTAAAGCCCTCCTTGCTCATAAGTCAAGATTTGGCCCCTTGAAGTTTCTTCTTAAGAGCTTTTCCTTGGAGGTTGACTGCGGCCGCGGGAAAGAGCACTGGCTTGGCAGGGGCGTCTGGGTTCCATGCTCTCTGCTGCTCCATCCACGAGCAAGCCACTTCACCTGCCTGGAACCCAGTTTTCTCACCATAAGATGGAAGAGCTAATGTTCCTTCCACAGCTGTGGGTAAAGTGGACTGTGACCCACTGATTTCCAAAAGGGAAGGTCTACGCGGTTACCCCAGAGACCTAGATCGCCCGACGAAGAGCGTGGAGGAGCTGAGAGCGTAACTTCTATGTCTTCTCTTCCTGGGGCGTTCGCTGTTTGGGGCTTGGCGGCGCTTGAGCAGCATGTGGTCTCTCAGAACTGACCTGTTCCATGGACTCAGGAAGGGGGAGCAGGCAAGCTGCAAAGGAGCGGGACACTCAATGCGGGGGCTTCTGCAGGGAGCCTGAGGGATCCGAAGACCCAGAGTAACAGTGAAGGTGGGTGTCCAGGGACTTGGTCTGGACCCGAGCTTTCTGTGGGGTGGCAGTGCATCTTGTTCAGGCTGTCTCGGTGGTGGGGCAAGATATTGATGTTACTTAGTGGGGTGAAGAATGCAGGGACAAAGGACAGCTAGCGGTAGGTTCCTGTGGACACACTGCGCCTGGTGCTGCTGTAAGCACTAGCATGTGTGCCAGGATGGCCTCAGACCCAGCCAGCCACAGTCTCCAGGCCTGCAGTGAAATCCTACTTATTCTCCTTCCCGTATATATGTCTAATCTGAAAAGAGACTTCCCTGAAATCTGACTTCATATTGTACTCTCAAAGCTATTGTGTTAAGCAAATCAGAATAAATTATTTCCTTTTCTTTTATCGGGCACTGACGCATTTACATCAGAGTTTATAACGTCACTTCAGTTGTACTCACTGAGGAATCCTGAAAGTGAGGAATGTTTCTGATTTCTTAAAGAAACAAATACTTTAGTTTTCTGTTCTTAAAAGTTTGTAATCTATTGGCCAGATATTTTTCTATATCCAGAATACTTCATTTTCCAGAATGTCTGGGAATTCATTGTATACAAGACTGCCAATAGTAACTATGACAGCAAGGAGCAAGGAGATACTTTATTCCCTTATTGCTTTCTTTTAAGAATCCTCAGAACTGTGAGAATTATGCATTTCAAATGTAATTGTTTTAAGTTTTAAGTAGGGGCTTATAATTTCATCCAAATATCTTCTTTAAGGAAGTTTTACTTTTAATTTTTCCTTTTTAGAAGCCCAAAATATTAGTGTGATGTTGGAATGGGTTATTTTTTATTCATGGAGATCTCTAGTTTGTACTTAGGGGTTATGTTTCCAGAAACTTCCAAACTGGAGAGCTTCAGTTCTTTAGACCCCTGGGGGCATAATCAGCTTTTCCTTAATCCACTTTAGTCAACATCTCTTTGGATTTTGTAAGAAATTAGAAGTAGAGCCAAATGGTCCACTTGTACTTAGGTTAAAATAAAAAAGGTGTCATATCTCACTAGATTTGTACGGTGTCACTTTGTCACCAAAGGTTTCCTGTTTCATTGCACTTCTACACAGAGGTGCAGTCTCAGAGTGCAAGGCATGTGGCATATTGGTGAGAAAAGGAGGGAAGAGTGAGAAGCCAGGGAATGGAGCTCCCTGAGTTGTGTTGGATAAGCCATTTTACCCTCCAGAGAGCACTCTCCTGGCCTAATCCCTGCTGATGTGGGTCCCGTTGTTTCCAGACAGTCCAACATCGTCTAAAATTATTGCGACAAAAGAATTGGGAATTGTTCTAACATGATTTTCACCTTCCCATTGACAATAGCAAGTCTTGATCAACAGTGCATAGAGAGTAGGACAATGAGGTAAAAGAAAATTACTCATCTTATATACTTAACTTACATCATTGTTTAGTTAATTAGTCAATTAATTAAATCATGTCGTAACTATTTACTAAGACCCTAGTATGTACTAAGTGCTTCACTAAGTTCTTTACATTTATTACCTCGTTTAATAATCCCTCTAACAACCCTATCCTATGAAGTAGAGCTAATTCTTTCCAACATTTGAGAGAGAATGCTGAGACTCAGAGAACTTAAGAGGCAAAAAGATAGATAATTGGAATCCATACCACTCTGACTCCAACGTCTGTAATTCTAGCCACTGTCTTTCATGATTTTTAGTGCTCTGGATACTGAGATGACTGGCAGATAGTGTCCACCCTCAGTGGTGGTTGAATATCAGAGAAGAGACATCACCATCTTATAATACTATTATAAACATGAGCCCAAAGGAGAGGCATCTAACCTGGCTTGAGGTCTGGACAGGAGGGTAGTTCATAAAGGCTTTTTGTAGATGGTACAACTTGAGCTAAGTGATGAAGGATGACCAAGATGTTTCCATACGAGGGTATGTGTACAGGCATAGAAGCGTGAGAGCCTGTTGGCATGGCTAGTGTGTGTGTGTGTGTGTGTGTGTGTATGTGTGTAGAAGGAGAGAGGAAGAGAGACACTAAAATAAGGCTAGAAAGATATGCAGAGGCAGTGTGGATAAAGAAAAGGATGCAGATTTAAGAGCCACTGGGGAGCAGATCAATAGAACTTGGTAATGTGGGAAATGAGGTACCTATAGTATAAAGAAAAATAATTTATTCTTATAGCACTTTTAATTTATAGCACAGAGAGTTCCCAAATCCCCCTCCACTACATACGCACAGCTTCCCTATTACCAACACCTCCCTACCAGAGTCGTACATTTATTACAATTGATGAACCTATTTGGACATATCATTACCATCCAAAGCCTATATTTTACATTAGTGCTGTACATTCTATGGGTTTGAACAAATGTATAATGACATGGCTCCATTATTACAGTATTACAGAGTATTTTCATTGCCCTAAAAATCCTGTAGTTCACTTGTTCATCCTTACCCACCTCCCCCAACCTCTGAAAAACTGATCTTTTTTCTGTCTCTATAGTTTTGCCCTTTTCAGAATATCATACAGTTGAAATCATACCATATTATAAAAGTATAATATAAAGGAAGCCACTTTAAAATGGAGTTGGAGCTGCCAACCCATAAGAACTGCTTTGCCTGTCTTACCTCTCAAATTTTTGAAATGTTAAAACAGGGCAAAAGAACTTTTAGGCTGGGCCTAAAGCAACATTGTGTCTCAAAAAACTGCTGGCAAGGATAACAAGGATAACAAGAAAGTAGATATTATGACTACTGGACTGATGGCTACTGGATTGAAAATTAAAAGCATCACTATGTTAGCTTTTCTGCACCAAAAGAAATAGCTTCCTTCTGCCGATGTAATTGTTTCCCTTCCCTTTCTTATAAATACCCCTTGCCTGTCTCTTAGTTGGAACATTAGTTGGGCTTCTGCCTGAATCAGTGCTTTCCAAATAGCTATTCTTTTTTATCTCAAGTAAATGCTTATTGCCTCTCACTTTAAAAGACTTTTTATTTTTAGGTTAACAGTATGTAGCCTTTTTAGATTGGCTTCTTCCACTTAGTAATATGCATTTAAGTTTTCTCCATGTCTTTTCATGGCTTGATAGCTCATTTCTTTTTAGCTGAACAATATTCCATTGTCTAGATATACCATAGTCAATCCATTCACTTACAGGAGGACATTTTGGTTGCTTTCAAGTTTTGGCAGAAAAAGGTTGCTGTAAACATCCATATGCAGGTTTTTGTGTGGACACAAAGTTTCCAACTCCTTTTAATAAATACCCAGGAGTGTGATTGCTAGATCACATGGTAAGAGTATGTTTATATTGTCAGAAACAGCCAAATTCTTCCAAAGTGGCTTTAACATTTTGCATTCCCACCGGCAATAAATGAAAATTCCTATTGCTCCATAACCTCAGCAGCATATGCTGTTGTCAAAGTTCTGAATTTTGGCCATTCTAATTGATGTGTTGACTATATTTATGTGTGTCTATATATTATGTGTCTCATTGTTGTTTTAATTTGCATTATTCTGATGACATATGATGTGGAGCATCTTTTCATATGATTATTTGCCATCATTTATCTTTTTTTTTTTTTTTGGTAAGGTGTCTGTGAAAGACTTTGGCTCATTTTTAAATTAGGTTGTTTATTTTCTTATTGTTGACTTTTAAGAGTTCTTTATATATTTTGTATAACATTCCTTTATCACATGTGCCTTTTACAAATATTTTCTCCCAGTCTATGGCTTGTTTTCTCATTCTCTTGACACTTTCACATAGCAGAAGTTTTTAATTTTAATGAAGTCTAGTTTATTAATTATTTCTCTCATGGATTATGCCTTTAGTGTTGCATATAAAAAGTCATTGCCATACCCAAGGTCATCTAGTTCTTCTCTTATGTTATCTTCTAGGAGTTTTATAGTTTTGAGTTTTTCATTTGGGTCTATAATCCATTTTGAATTAATTTTTGTAAGGAGTTTAAGGCCTGTGTCTAGATGATTTATAATTATAATTATTACTATTACTATTATTACTATTATTATTATTATTTTGCATGTGGATGTCTAATTATTCCAGCACCATTTGTTGAAAAGGCTATCTTTGCTTTATTTTATTGTCTTTGTTCCTTTGTCAAAGATCAATTAACTATGTTTATGTGTGTCTATTTCTGGGTTTAACTTTTATTTTATTCATCATAGTTAATGAGTGCTGGCTTTAAACCAGACACTGTAATAAATGCTGGAAATATAAGGGACAACAAAAGAGGTGTCATCCTTGCATCCATGGGTTATACAGTGTATGAAGAGGAAATGATCAAAGATAATTTCAGGTTTTTAGTTTAGATGATAGGGCAGAAAACCCAGAAGAAGCAGTAGGTTGATGTGGAAAGATGTTTAGTCTTGGGAAGTGTTTCTGTGAGACATCATAAAAGAGGACCATATGCTGAACACACACACACACACACACACACACACACACACACACACACGCACATGTTACTTACTGTTGAATTGTACACTTGAAACTTATTGGCTTTTGTTAATCTATGTCACCACAATAAATAAAAAAATTTTTAAAAAGGATGGACCATAGGTAGTTGGGCATACAGATGTGGAGCTAGGAAAGAAATCTGAGCTTGCAATATAGATTTGAGCACCATCTGTATGGATATGATAGTGAAAACCATGCATTTGGGTGTGATTGTTCAGGGAATGTGTATTGAGGGGCAGGCGGGGAGGGGAAGAGAAGTCAGACAATGGAACTCCAGCATGTAGAGGAAGAGGGATGGAAAGAGTTGCAGAGAAGTTGCAAAGGCGTGCTCGGAGAGGTGAGGAGAACCAGGAGAGAGTCATGTGTGGAAGCCAAGTGTTATGGACTGAATTGTGTCTCCCCACCCCCAATTTATATGTTGGAGCTCTAACCCCCAAAGTGATTGTATTTAAAAATAGAGACTTAAAGGAGATAATTAAGGTTAAATGAGGGTGGAACCCTAATCCAATAGGACTGGTGTCCTTATGAGGCAGAGACTGCAGAGATCTTTCTCATTCTCCACATGTACAGAGAAAAGGCTACGTGAGGACAGAGAGATGGTGTCATCTGCACGTCAGGAAGAGAGGCCAAACTCAAAACCCTTTCATTATCTAGATCTGTGGTATTTTGTTATGGCAGTCTGAGCAGATTAATACCCCAAGAAAGGAGAAAGTTTCAAGGACTGTTTAAAGAAAGACATATATCAACAAAGATAAGGGTGTTCTCCAACTTTGGCAGTCCTGTGACCTTAGCAAAAGCAAGGAAGTGCCACGGCTGGAAATCAGATGGCAGTTAGTTTAGAGGTTGCATGAGCAGGAGGAGGGACCACCTGTTTCACGTGCAAGTATGGCATCCAGGTTGGAGACTGACAGCTCCTACCACCCGTGCCTATAATCCCATGTAAACTTCATTTTGAAGACTTCTCCAGGGACCAGCATAGTATGTGGCATGTGGCAGGTTCACAATAATGCCTGCTGCAAGTCCTTACTCTGCTACATACTGGCTTAGTTCTAAAGTTAGGTCAACCTTACTTGACCAGCCAGGCAGCCTTATATAGCAATATGAGTAACATTTATTTAGTGCTTTCTAGGTGCCAAGCATTGTGCATATATTTTCTCATATAATTTTCAACCCTATGCATTAGGCAGTATTATCATGCTCATTTTTCTTTTGGAAAAACTGAGCTACAGTTGAAACACAGGCACTCTGACTCCAGAGCTCAAGCCCCTAACTACCAGGCTCTGTAGTTCCTGTTTTTCCACCATATGCCAGCACTGTGTGCAGACGCTTCAAGTCTGCCCTGTGGAGACTTGAGGAAGTAACATGAGCTCTCTGGGCCTCAGTATCCTAACATGCAACATATGGTCTTTGGAGCAGATGATTCTCTAAGGTGCCTTCTTCCTCTATATTCTGTGATCTGATGATTTGGACTTAATAATACTTTAGTTATGAGGCCTGGTTTTAACCTCTGAAAAGTCAACTACAATTTGTCAATCAAGAATAGTTGTCAGAATCATGAGAAGGTCTTATATTGAGTGTCTTGTATATGACACATCATTCCATAGTTATGTAGGCAGGAAGCATATGGAACCCACCCAATCTTTGGCAGGCAACTGAGAGGCTTGATGTAGGCTTGTTTCTAGGCAGAGTTTCTGTGGGTTTGGAAGAAGCCCCTGCCTCTGCCTCACATTGCTGCTTATGTTCATTGGCTAGGATGTGAGGAGTGTTGTTGCTGAGGGTTGGTGATCAAGTATTTCATTGAGAAGCTTGGTTACCACCACAGCTGTTGAAGGGTTTAATGCCAAAGCTCCCACAGAATATACGAAGGTCTGGACAAATTTTTCTTGCAGAATCCCTGTCTACCTAAAAAATTAAGTTAAAAACATATCACAGATATTTACGGATCCATGTGAGGCTCATATGATCTGTCAATGAAGATTTAGAACAATAGGTAGAGAAGAAGTATGTATGTATTTATTTATTGTCTAATTAGTGCACATGAAGACTCTTGTTTAGGTCTGGGAGCCATCTCTTTGTGTTTATTGTCAAATACTCTGTTCCTGGCTAATTTCATATCTTCCATGTGGAAAAGGTAGCAACACCATTATTACTCACAATGTCATGTCTATTCTGAACCTGTTTGCACTGAAACAGCATAGATCTTCCAAGCTCTGAAGTCCCTCAATTCCATTTATTTAGTACCGTTTACAGCATTACTCATGAAACTGTATCATCCACTAGGCTGTCTATAAATATTGGTTGCACCTCACTGAAGATGACCTCAAAGTCAAAGGCAATTCATATTCAGAGTATGCCGGAAAATGTGAATGATAATTTGGTTTTTGGTCATATTCAGATTTTTATAGCATCAGGTAGAATAGCACGTCTTCCAACCATGTTGCTGAACTTTTTAGATTGTTATCACTGCATTCACATGGCTCAGCTAGTTCTCTGTTTCAGATTTCATAAGGTCATAATCAAAATATGGGCAGGGCTGCGTTCCTTTCTAGAGGCTCTGGAGATAAATCCTCCCATAAGCTCATTCAGATTGTTGGTGAAATTTATTTCTATGTGGTTATAGGAATGAGGTTTCTATTTCTTTGCTGGTTGTTACCAGGTGTCAGTCTCAGCTTCTGGAGGCCACCCTCATTCCTTTTATCCATTTTCAAAGCCAGCAACGGTAGTATGAGTCCTTCGCATACTGTGACTCTCTCTGAATTTCTGTTCTGCCTCATTTTTCTTCTGCTTCCAGCTGGAGAACGTTCTCTGCTTTTAAGGGCTCATGTGATTAAATTGGACCTACCTGAGTTAATCTAGGATAATCTCCCTATTTAAGGTCTGTACTTAATTATATCTGCAAAATCTTTTCTGTCATGTAACATAACAGATTTAGGGGTTCCAGGAATTAGCGTATGAACATCTTTATGAGGGCATTATTCTGTTTATGCAAGAATAGCTGGTAGTCTTAAGCCCTGAACTTATCCTGTATTTGATATGACTGAGCTTAGCTCCAGATCAGCACCATTTTGACAGCCCAATACTGCATGAACCCATGAAAGAGATACCTTACCAACTAGCAGGAAAATTCCACTTGCCAGGCCACCCTCTTGGAATGAGGCTTGGCCATGGGACCTGGAACCATCTCAGGGAAATGATCCCAGAGCTCCCCATGTGAGCAGTGGGGTGAGGAGAGAGGGGTTAGAAGGTTGGAGAACATCCTTAAAGGGAGAAATAGGAACTGGGGTCACTAGGTCACAGTCTAGGCTCCCGCCTGTGTGGTAGTACTGGTTCTGGGGGTTTTGAGCCACTGGAGTGGAGCTCAGGGAAGGCACCCCAAAGTGCAGAGGCACCAGGAGGTGGACCAGAGTAGCGGCCCTGCTTGCCTGGTTCTGAGGGCAAGGCAGTTCTGCTTCTAGCAACTAAGCTGATCAGAGCTTAACTTTCTTATTCTTTGTGTAATATCTTTACAGAGAGTGTCTCAGTGCCCTGTTGAGCCTTGCCGTGATCAGACAGGTGGTGGTCTGTGACAGAGAACAGAGGCTTTTGTTTCAGGCAGCCTTGATTCAAGTCTTGGATATGCCCCATATTTGCGGGACGACCTTGGACAAGTCGCTTAACTATGTGGAGGTTCAGTCTCTTCATCTGTTCAGCAAATTGAAGTCAACAACAGTGAATACTGGCACTTCAAGAAATGACAGGTATCACAGCTACTTTATACTCACATCTGTCCATTACTTTCACCTTTTAATGTTGTGAGGATCAGGTGAGATGGCCTATGTAAAAACACCTAGAATATAATAAATAAGCACTCCATAAATTTCAACAATAAGAATTAATTGAGCCCAATGGTGGATTGGTAAATGACTCTCTGTGGACTTAGAGGTGGACTTATAGCATTTGCCAGTTCCATAGTATATATCCTTCCACCTTGGCTAATTTCAGGATATCACACGTGTCACTGAACGGGGGGTTGGGAAGATATGCTAACAAACAGTCCTCCTGGGCAGGTGGGAGCCAGCTCCAGCGTTTACTAGTTGAACTCTTATTTTGTTCCAGGACAGTGTTCAGGGCTGGAGACACAATGATGAATGCAGTGGTGCTCTTAGTTCTGTTCTTGGCTCTTTTTCCCTTCTCGACCAGAGGTCAGAGCCTCAAAAATACTTTATAAATAAGATGTAGTTCTAGGTAGAGAAGTATGAACCCAGTAACCCCTCAAGGTGTCTCTCAGCTCTTGCCTGAAGCAGTAGAGGAAGTGTCATTTCTGAATTCTTTGCAAGCCAGTAGTCTTGTTTCCATAGAGCTGAGTGGGGTATGATTAAGGCCAGAAATACTGCTCCTTTCATCGGTTTGGGGTTTGGTGTTGGTGGAGACATTTCATTTCCTGGAGGCCCACTCAGCAATATTAAGAGGGGAAGATGCTGGCTCATCCATTCATTAATGTGGGGACCAAATGACCCTGGTGAGAACCAGTCATTTCCCAGTTGTGTGAGGTCACACTCCTGACCATGTCCACGATTCGTTCTCTCAGGGCACTTCAAGGATGCCGAAGATCCATTATGACTAGCATCTGATATTCTTAATAGGAAAGAGTTTAATTATTCTTAAAGTGGGAAGGATATTTTTTGAAGGTTTTAGAATGTTGTAAAAAAATTTATGTAGAGTACTTGGAAATGTGTAAACTGGTAAAACTAAAGAGCAAAGAGAAGTAGGTTGTCTCTACCTCATCATCTTGAGTCACTGAACTCATATACTGTAAGTTGCTTTATATCATTTCTCAGAAGCCAATGTCTTTTCTCTGCTTAAGTTTCCATATAAGGTGGTGACATTAAGGGGAAAAAAAGCATAATGCAAGCACTGTAGTTACTGGTGTTTAAAAAGGACCTTTAAAAGTAAAGTTAATATCTGCTTGCTTAATACAGTGCCCAATTGGAATTTAGTATAAAAGGTGGGATCCTGATGGCTTTTTTTGCATGTGTTTGTGTATGTATAAGTGTATAGTAAAATTTACTTGAGATGTTCGAAATTATATTATTTATTAATTTTTTTACCACATCTGAAAAATTAAAATATGTATTTAATATGTGTTCAAGCTAAATACCCAAGTTTTGAAATAAAGGACAAACTCTCAGAATTTCCAAATGGCTCCTCAATAAAAATAGAAAAAACAAATTAAGACTCAAGGATAGTAGAAAGCAGAAAAACAACTGCAGTCTATTTTTGGAGCATCCTGGGTATGGGTGGGGGTGCTTTCACTTCACTAATGTACAGGTGCCAGGTAATTTATTTCTAAGTTTTTCCATTCTAGACAACTCTAATTGATTTCTCATCTGTCAAAGATTTAGCATTGTGAGTTAGTTTTCACAATACTTTTTACATTTATTGTAGCATAATAATTCCTTTTCCAGGTTGGAGCCTTTGGGTTTAATATAGCAAATGTGCAATGAGAATCAGATCACTATCTTGCTCCAATTTTTCAAATCACATCCACTTTCATATTGTTGCTTGAAGTCTCAAGACAATGCTGATAATTATAATTACATAATTACAATAAAAAGCAAACATTTATTGTTTTATGTATAGGTATTATTTATGACTATTTCCTATATGAACCTTTAAGGATGAAATAATATTCTAGAAGTTGACCTATATTGACAAGATATAGAAACAGAAAAACATGGAGTTATGAGATCAGTGAATAGTATCAATTCAGTTGAGAACAATGAAGTTCAAATGCAAAACTGTTATTTTAAGAGGATACTGTGATAGCTTTGAATGCTAGAATGAGGTACTTGTATTTGAAAATCATCAATGATTTCCTTTTGCCTGAAAAGGTAAAAGGAGGGAAAAGGTGGTAGTGATGGTGCGATATGATCAGAAGTATATTTTTTAGATAATGTAAAAATATGGAAATGATGGATTTGGACAAGGAGCGAAAAAAGATATGAGTTACAAGTAGGATTGCCAGGTAAAATATAGGATTCCCAGTTATATTTAAATTTCAGGTAAGCAACAACTTTTTAAAACTGTAAATATGTTCCATGTGTTATTTGAGACATATACTACAAAAGTATTCATGGTTTATTTAAAATTCTCATTTAATTGATTGTCCTGTATTTTTATTTGTTAAATCTGGCAACTCAATTTAGGAGGCTACTGCAATCGTTCAAGTGAGAATGAACAAAGGCCAACCAGAGCTGTACAAGAGGAAACTGATAGAAGCCTGTGGATGTGAAAGAACTGAGAAGGCAAAATTGATAGGACTTGGCAACTGATAAGAGAAAATAATGTGGCTTTAAGTATTACAATGTGGCACTTCACAGAAGTGGCACAGAATCTGATAGACTAATTTTCTAAAAGAAAATTCAGATATTTCAAAGAAAAACACTGGCTTACTTGACATAGAGTAGTGATTTTGTGAATTATAGCCTTGATGAGTACATTAAAAGACATCATTGCAATTTTAAATTAAATTGGATTAAAATGTTAATAAAAGTTATATTCTCTGGAGAATAACATTTTCATAGATGTATTATGCAGCTTAAATATTTTATTAGTAGCAGGAATGTAAGTCTGCTTTTTCACAACCCAGATAAATAAAAGCTCATGGCTTTTATTCTCCCAAGGCATTTAAAGTAGTACCCTAAATCAAACAACAGCTGTGTGTTTCATTTCTGCTGAGAAAACAGTCTTTGAAAATGAATCTGTTATCAAGCTGGGCAAAACAACTTGAACCTCATATAAGTCAATAGGATTAAAGGGTGTTTCACAAAATCCTGCATTAAAATTATTAGACAATATTCTGATTTTAGCATAGTAAACTGGGCCATTATGTCTTTTAAGACTTTTATTTCTAGATGTGTCTATTTCTAAACATATATGGGTATAATCTCATATTTTAAGATGTTAGAATTAATTAAAAATTCTAAAGATGTCCCTGAGACCCTTTAAACTCTCATAAAGCTCATTTAAATTTATTCAATAAATATTTATAAGATACCTTTTATGGACACAGTTTCTACCAATTATTTGCAAGGAAGACAGTACCTCTCCTCATAATCTAGAAGAACAAATCAATTATGGAGCAATGGAGTTAGAATAGAAACTTCAGATACAAAGCCATGTTTCCCCATTTTCCCTGCCATCTCTTCCCCTGTTTGCTGTGGTGCTGCTGTAGCTGCCTGCATCTGCTAGGTCGGTCACGGGCCAGAAACCACACCAACTATTTGAACAGAGAAATTTTAACAGACCTGACAAAGGATCAGAGACTCATGGACAAGGACAGTGGATTTGTGGTTACCAGTGGGAAAGGGGAGGGAGCAAGTAGATAGAGGTAACGGGGGATCAAATATTTGGTGATGGAAGGAAATTTAACTTTGAATGGTGAACACACAATGCAATATGCATATGCAATATGCATTGAATTGTACACTTGAAACCTGTTTGATTTTATTAACCAATGTCACACCAATAATTTTAATTAAAAAAAATCTTAAAAAAATAAATGTTAACACTAGGGAGTGGGGATGGGAGCAATGAAGGTGGTTCTGTAAGTCTTGGAAAAAATTGCAAAGTGGATTTAGCTGGTGTTAATGGCACTGCTTCTGCTGAGGAAGAGAAATGAGCCTAGGATGATGGTCACACAAATGTGGAGCAGGCAGGCAAGGGCAATCCCTTCTTCCTTCTTCATGCGTGCAGTCTCCGTTTAGCACCTTTTATTGGCAGAGCCTGTTATGGATCCAGTTGTCAAAAGTAGATGTAGTTTTCAGACTCCCAGACTCGGGTTCACAGTGCATAGTATAGAAGAGTCTATTTGAGCTTAGAGACCATAACTTAATGCCTGGCACGCCTACCTCCTAAATGCTTCTCCTGAATCGTCTCTTCCCTTCTCCAATAGGAGCTCCACCTTGCACCAGACTGATCTTTCCAAAACCCTTTAAAGCTTCTTATGATCTCAGAATAAAGGCAAAGATCCCTGCCATGACCCACAGACCTTGCATGACTTGACTTCTTCATGCTTTTCCATCCACATCCTGGACAACATCTCTCTGCAGCCTCCTGGAACTTCTTTCTAGTCCTCGAATGTGCCATATTCTCTTTTCTTTTAGAGCTTCTGTACATACTACTCCCTGAGTCTGGAATGTTCTTCCCTCCCTCTTTGCCTAGTTTAGTACTATTTAATGTTGAGATCTCAGCTCATCTTCTTTAGGAGAGTCTTTTTTGCTTCCTAGACTAAATGACATTTCTCAGTTAAAAATTTCCATGGCTTCTTTGCTCTCTTTATGATTTGAAATTGGGTTGTTATATTTGACAAACGTCTGTTTCCTAACTATATTGTGGACATCATAAATGTAGGGATAATGTGTGTTTTGCTCACCACTGTTTTCTAGGTGCTGGCAAGGTGTCAAGTAGTAGACACTCAGCAAATATTTATCACTATTGAATGGCTGAACTGAATTATTTTGTGATGATGAAGGGACTATTATCATAATTTAGGATGTTGTTTATACAAGTACTGTCATTTCATTATAAAGAAAAACACTTGATAAGGAGCATCCTGAAAGAGTCCATTTTTTAGGATCCAGGTTCAAGACAGTGAGTCCCAAACAGTGGGGACTTTGCCTTTGCAACTCATTCTCCATGCTCTTTTCATTTCCTAGATTGGCTTATTTCTAGAGGAGATCGCCCATCCACTGGGTTGATTATAGACAATCACAACGGAACATAATAGGCCAGTATCGTAA